>JAIOJX010000028.1:78369250-79579875 GCA_022376925.1 Tragulus kanchil
AAGGTCTTTCCACATAGCCTTTTGACATAGAGCTAATTTAAAGAAGATTTGGGAGTATGATGCAGGATCAGATGCCTTTGCCGAATTCCTTGCTGTTTTCATTTGAAATCTCTCATTTATGCTCAAATTTCCAATTGGAAATTTAATGACTTTTTCTTTAAGGGAAGTTGGCAAACTGAGTTGGTTTAAATACAAATCTCCCAAAGGTAAAAGATCAGACATCATTATAAAAATAAAAAATATTCCCATTGTCCTTCTGAGATGTTTCTCCTAAAAGACGTGAGGATGTTTCTGAACAGCAGATGCGTTTTGGTAAAACAAAGTTGAAAAATATGTGAAACTCTTGACATTGGAATTACTTCCTGAGCTGTGTCAAGTTATGTGGCTGCCCAGAGTAACTGAGACTATTCTCTTTGTGACCATTCTATTCTATTTATATAAACTCATTGGAAAATACTCCAGTTCCCTGGTGCTCAGAGAGTAAAGAATCCTCCTGCAAAGTAGGAGACCCAGGTTCGATCCCTAGGTTGGGAAGATCTCCTGGGGAAGGAATTGACTACCCATTCCAGTAATCTTTTTTTAATTTTTTTGATTTTGGCCTCTTTTATTGTTTTCTTGTTTATTTATTTTCACCAGTCTTTATTCTTTGACCCACGTGGGCCTCTCATTGCAGTGGCCTCTCTCGTTGCAGAGCACTGGCTCCAGGCGCACACACTCCAGAGCACTGGCTCATAATGAGACACACTTGGTCCAGCCGTTCTGCAGCACATGGGATCTTCCCAGGCCAGGGATCAAACCGGTGCCGTTTGCACTGCAAGGTGGACTCTTTACCCACTGGACCACCAGGTAAGTCCCACTCCAGTATTCTTGCATGGAAAGTTCTACGGACAGAGGGGCCTGGTAGGTTATAGTCCATGGAATTGCAAAGAATCGGACATGACTGAGGAACCAACACACACACACAATAGAAACACTAGTCATTTGCTGCCTGATGATTCACACTGCCACTCCACATAAGTCCTTTACCCTCCAGGCCTCAGTAGCTCCATCTGTCAAATGGGAAGGCTTGTCCATAACACTGAGGGGCTCTTTAACCATCTACATTCTCTGAGTTAATGGTATTTAACATATCAGATTAGTTTTGCATGTATCTGTTATGGACCTTTTTTTTTTTAGACCTTTATTTTTAACTAGCAAAATATCAAACTGTTTCATAAATAAATATAACACAACACTATAAAGCAATTATCCTTCAATTAAAAATAAATTTTAAAAATTTAAAGCATAAAAGAAGAAAAAAAAAACTTTAAAAAATCAAATTGTTGACTAACTTCTCAAATCAGGCATGGTCATCCAGAACAATCAAGTAACAACTAGTCTTCCACCAGCAGCTTTAACTGTCCTGAAATGAAGTGTTTCTCTGCCTCTGTCCCACCCAATCTGGTTTAAGCCCAATTCAAAACTCTGATTATTTTGAAGAACAAAGATGGTTGTCTGTAATGACAATGGGCTAAATACTGCTTTCTCATGGGTGCTCAGCATGCAGCAGCATGTTTTTTCTACAAGGACAAATTACGGAGCACCGTAACCCCTCTTTCAACTGGAGGGTTGCCTGAGCCTTTAGCCTGCCTTGAAAGCCTGTGGGGTCTGGCATAGGTCCTGCTCATCCCTGTGTGCTCAGTTCCTAAACCAGGCCCTGACAAAATGCAGAGTAACTGCATTGAATACATGAGGTACCTTGAAATGGCCAGTCCAGCCCCTGTTAACAGAGACTGCCTCAGTGTTTACACAAAAGAGGATCAGCGTAGAAATTTGTTAAGGGAAGTGACGAGGAGATTTGTCTCAGAGCTAAAGCTGCTCAACAAGGACAATTGCCTTAGGCTGGCAACTGACGCCTAGACGGCCGAGGACTTCCTCACAGAGATTTCTAGGACAGACCGGAGATGTCCTTGCTCTTCCGCCTACGCAGCTCCAGCCTGCACAGTCACTGAAGTCAAAGGGGGCACTCCCCTGGGAGTGACTGTTTCTGCAAGCGTGTCGCCTGCAGGGGGCAGAACACAAGTGCTTCCTGAAAACGGTGGAGTAGAAGGTGGGCTGTAGAGGCGGGCACGACCGGGCTTTAACTTGGGAACTGGGAACAGGTTCTGCTAAAAACCTTTATAACACTGATAAGTCACTTCATCTCTCATTTGTAAAGATGGAGGCCCTTCCCTCCCCCACAGGCTTGTCCGGTTACCTATATCTCCACAAACGGCCGAAGTGCGTCGCACGTTCGTCTCTTTGTCATGTGGGCCCGTTTCTCAAGGGCCTCCCCAGACCCTCGTAGAAGGCTCAGTTCTCCCCTGCAAACACAAGGAACACATTTTCTTTGTCTTCCAAAAGCAGTCGAACAAGTCCACGAGAGTGACCCCTGACTTTACTCCAACGTGGAGTCAGGGGCAATCACCCTCAGCCTGTACCCCATCAAGAGCCACGTGCACAGAAGAGGGGAGAGTCACCGCCGGCGGAGGAGTCCGGGGCAAATGTTACGCCAGGACAGACAGGACCTGAAATCGGTTTTGCCACGCGGACACCAAGGATCCTTGAGTCCTGACAAACCTGGCCTTTTCAGACCCTGTGGATGATGAGTGGGGCTGGGAGAGTCAGGTTAAATTTCCTGACCAGCTTGTCCCAGTCTGACTGGGGCCTTTTCTCATTCAAACCACAAGTCCCAGTGAGGGTCGCTGTTGTATCCATGCACGTGTGTGTGTATGTGTGCAAACACACATGTGCAGACACCCGTCTGCACACAGATATGACAAACATGACAGCTTCTCAGGTCAAAGCTAGTTTCAACCTGTTAACAAAAGTGGGGGAAAACACAGCAAAGATAACCCAAAACACATTTGTGCTTGATGATTTGAAATGAAATCAGAAAATCGGCTTTAAATATAAGAAACACCTTTGTGAAATAAGGGCTTAAAAAAAAAAAAAACCTTAATTTTCAAGAAAATACTTCTCCAATGAACTGACCAAACAAGAATATTAGAAGCCACAAGACATAGTAATATACTGAAATGTTAGGCAGGTGATATGTTTAGAATATATTTGCGTACTTTCCCAATATCATATATACCACATACTTACAATTAAATACAATAGCTAGAAAATAACACTGAGATCAATATTCACATCATCCCTTCTGCTGTACTTTCATTTTGTGGGGCACTTTATCATTCGGCACCTAGCACACTTCTTTTGCAGCCCTCCAAAATGCTGGCTGATCAAATTAATATGACGTAAAATGGATGCAATATCCTCATAAATATTTATATGTAAAGCCTGAACTTGGAGGCCAGAATAATGTTACATCAACTCTGAAAAACCACTGGCTTTGAATCTTCCCAGCCCATTTGAGTCTTCTAGCACTGTGTGGCAGCAATGCGTTTTCTCAGAAAAGTCAACCAATTTTAGAGAAAACTCACCTTTAAAAAAAAATTAGAATAAAAAGAAACCTGGCCATGAGAGATAATAGTTCACCTAGGTTTCAACATCTGCTGAGAGAAAGATTAAGAACAAAATCCTAATTTCTGGTCTGCTCTTGCTGTTGGAAAAATATCAGCTAGTGAGTATTATTAGCTATCTTCGAGTTGACAAGAATGCAGGATTAAGTTTCTTTAAGGCAATTACACTTTTGATGACCCCTCTGCATATAAAACATGTTAGCTAATGGGGGTGCAGAGGGGCAGCTTAAGTGTTTGATCAGGAAATCCTGCGTGAGCATATTGGATGGAAATTTGATTAGTAGCCTTAGTGACGGGCGATCAGATCCTCCGGGTCTACACAATCAGATCTGGCAGCACTTGCTTTCTTGCCTCTTTGAAGGAGGCGAACATTTGTACAGAATCAAGACAGTGCTGGGCCCTTGGGTTTTTTTTTTTTTTTTCCCTAGGTCCTTTAAGTTATTGCAGACTAAAGCCTGAAAAGTACCTTTTGTTTTCTTTCAACAATATGTTTGCAGTTACCTTCATGTCGAAGAATAAAATAAAATAAAATAAAAATCGGCCTTTCACTGAAAATTTGAGGTCAGAGGAAACAGAAATGAAAAATGAAAAAATGAAAAAAAGGGACCTCAGAGAACATCCCTGTAAGCAAAGCTAACACGCACAAGCGCTCACCACACGTGCTGCCTTGATGCAAGGACATCCACGCGCTTATTCTCATAATGCCTCTGTTTTACGGAGGAGGAAATTCACACGGTACAGTGAAGTGACCCAAGGTCACATGGCAGAGATCTGAATCTGGGCATCAGGGCTCCTGACCCGGGCCCTTGACCACTCCGCACACTCTGCCCTTCTGCCACCCTGGTGATATAAACGGGAAAACTGAGCTCTCGAGAGAAGACAGGACTCTCCCAGAGTGAATCAGCTGTAACTAAACTATAATCTTTCTTAATCATCACCCGATGTTCTTCCCTTATGCCACTTAAGTTCTAAATGTCATCTTCCTCTGTCAACCTGGACAAAACAGAGTCTGTGCTAGGTGCTTTCCATCCATCATGCCATGCAGTTTGTAAATGACTCAGAAATCGATGCTGTTTCCATTTTGCAGATCAGAGAAGCTGTGTCTCGGAGAAGCTAGGCGACCTGCCTGTGGCCACACCGCAAGAAACAAGCAAGAAAAGGGCTTTCTTTCATCTCACGTCTGTCTCACTCCTTTCCACTTTCCCTCAGAAAAAAATGAGGCTAGGAGGAAAGAATCAAAGAGTAATTCCAGCAATATTTGGGGGACAAACAGGAGCTAAAGCAGTTAGCTTGCATTGTGCAAATTTCATGCATTTGTTTAACATGAGCAATAGGATTTCATGTTAGATGTGTTGTATTTAGTTAAACCAGTAGTTACTCTCCATGTGCCTGATCCCCAGTCAGCTAGGTGAGGCAGGGCATGCAGTCATGGCCAGATTGGTCCATTAAAAAAATACATTAAAAAAAGGCAGGAAAAGAAAAACCCTAAACAGTCACACTGCGTAGGCGTGCACAGGGATGCACACATAAACATCATACAGTCTGTTTCACTCTTTTATTTTTTATATGGACTCTTAGCTCCCCAGCTTTCCGCCCCCCAACCCCATGTGAATCGTATAACTATGGATACATTTACAAAGGAAATGAAACAAAACAATCCTGAAATCTCTCAGTAACAACAACGATCAAGGTAGGTTCTGGCATCAGACTGACCCTGAGTCACAGAAAAGTCAATTAATTGTGATGGCCATAATGGATCGATTATTCTGGGAAATCTCTGACATGACTTCAGCCCAGCAGGCTGACAAGGAGACACACGTCAAATGCACTAGCTCTTTCCCAGGGAGCAAGGGCAGGGGGTGGGGGACCCACGAGCACGACCACTCACCTCAGACAGTGTGGTCCCGACATTCAGGAAGATCGGCCCAGGTCCCTTCCTCAGCTGGGAGACTGAATTCTGCTACTTTCAAATATCCTTGCGTTACAAAAATTTTCCAAAAAGAATCAGCTGGGCACTCCCAGAGTGAATCAGCTGTAACTAAACTATAATCTTTCTTAATCATCACCCGATGTTCTTCCCTTATGCCACTTAAGTTCTAAATGTCATCTTCCTCTGTCAACCTGGACAAAACAGAGTCTGTGCTAGGTGCTTTCCATCCATCATGCCATGCAGTTTGTAAATGACTCAGAAATCGATGCTGTTTCCATTTTGCAGATCAGAGAAGCTGTGTCTCGGAGAAGCTAGGCGACCTGCCTGTGGCCACACCGCAAGAAACAAGCAAGAAAAGGGCTTTCTTTCATCTCACGTCTGTCTCACTCCTTTCCACTTTCCCTCAGAAAAAAATGAGGCTAGGAGGAAAGAATCAAAGAGTAATTCCAGCAATATTTGGGGGACAAACAGGAGCTAAAGCAGTTAGCTTGCATTGTGCAAATTTCATGCATTTGTTTAACATGAGCAATAGGATTTCATGTTAGATGTGTTGTATTTAGTTAAACCAGTAGTTACTCTCCATGTGCCTGATCCCCAGTCAGCTAGGTGAGGCAGGGCATGCAGTCATGGCCAGATTGGTCCATTAAAAAAATACATTAAAAAAAGGCAGGAAAAGAAAAACCCTAAACAGTCACACTGCGTAGGCGTGCACAGGGATGCACACATAAACATCATACAGTCTGTTTCACTCTTTTATTTTTTATATGGACTCTTAGCTCCCCAGCTTTCCGCCCCCCAACCCCATGTGAATCGTATAACTATGGATACATTTACAAAGGAAATGAAACAAAACAATCCTGAAATCTCTCAGTAACAACAACGATCAAGGTAGGTTCTGGCATCAGACTGACCCTGAGTCACAGAAAAGTCAATTAATTGTGATGGCCATAATGGATCGATTATTCTGGGAAATCTCTGACATGACTTCAGCCCAGCAGGCTGACAAGGAGACACACGTCAAATGCACTAGCTCTTTCCCAGGGAGCAAGGGCAGGGGGTGGGGGACCCACGAGCACGACCACTCACCTCAGACAGTGTGGTCCCGACATTCAGGAAGATCGGCCCAGGTCCCTTCCTCAGCTGGGAGACTGAATTCTGCTACTTTCAAATACCTTGCTTCTTGTCAGTTAATAATTACACAAGTGAAATATATTTTTAAAATACAACACAAAACTGAAACAACAACTTGTATTTTTTTTTTTTGCAGATGGACAAGGCAACACATGTATTTTAAGCCATGTCCAAATGAATCAAATTGGTTTTCTTCAGATTTCAGTGTTTCATTTTTCTTTAACATTTTTTATCCACTATAAAAATAACTCACAGAAGAGCAAAAGAGAAAAGGCTCATCCGTCTAGCCACCCAGAGGAAACAATCCCCATTAACATGAATAGTGCATTTTATCTAGAGATTTTCAGTCTAATATATAATTATAAACACTGGGCATAATCACAATTGCTACACTAACTTTTGAAAAAGCATTGTTGTTATTTTTCCTGATTATAAGACCAATATATGCCCTTAGAGAATGTTCAGGGTAAGTAAACAGAAGAATATAAAGCAGAAAATGAAAATATCCTATAGCCTACCCCTCAGCATGAAGCCAAGCCCTCCTAACGAGAATCTCTGGGCTCTAAACTTCTCCCCACTCCAGCCCTTGGGTCCTCAGCTCCAGGCCTGGCTGTGCCATCCGCCTCTGGGTCCTGGGACAGGGGACGAGGGGGCTTCCTCACAACAGTGCTCCAAGCGCCTCCACCAGGTTCAGGCTGCCAGCCCCTCCGTCCTTGGGCCGCATACCCGCCCTGTGGCCGTTCATCTTCTTGGCTACTTTATGTCAAAATATTCATACTTGTTTTTGACTTATTAGCTGATGTCCTTTGCTGGCCACCACCCCCTCTGCCGTCGCACCCCATTTTGAGTATTATGGTCCTAATTACAGCAGATGATTGTTGAATGACCAAACAGAGCAGACAGACCCTGATCACACTCTGGAGGCCCAGCCTCTCTCTTACAAAATGGGACTTTTTTTTTTTTTAACACCATCCAATGATGTCACCCGTTTGCGGTTTCTCTGGGACTTTATTAAAATGTTTGTGACGGAGCCAATGTAAACCATCCTAAATCCAACACAGAGCTGAAAGGACTGATTTTAGGGAATGTGAAGATATGGATCATTGGGCCTGTCGAAGCCCCATCTTGAGCCAATTATTGGTGTCATCTTGAGCCAATTTAATCAATCCAAGAGGGATTGGGGGGTAGAAGGGGGCTCGGGCAGGGGTTGTGAGCGTTGGTCAAATGTGCTGGCTCAAACGTGTGTCGTGAAAGCAACTGGGCCCCCGCTTTGTGAATTTCAGTTGCTGCTTTAACTTGCGCTTTCATCTTGGGGTACCCACTGATGCCCAACTTCAGCTTCATTATGGAGTTTATTTGAAATCATTGAGTAATCCTGGCCCAGATTTGAGAAAGGAAGCCCCCAAATCTTTAAGGCCATGTCACATTGGGAAGACAATGTCAGGGGTGCAGAACCCACCAGACACTACTAGCCTTCTGGTCATTTAGGGGACCCAATCAGATGACAAAAGGGTGTGGAGCACTCAGAGTGGAAATGCTTAGAAAAGAACCCAGCCACTAAGTATCCTTGAGTACTGGCCTATTGTCGCTCTGCCTTTTTACCTACAAGGTCATATTAGTTTTAGCTGTACAGAAAAGTGAAACTGTTATACATACCCATAGATGCACTCTTCTTAAGATTCTTCTTCCCCCATATAGGCCATTACAAAGTACTGAGTGGATAGAGTTCCCTGTGCTACACAGAGGGTCATTATCAGTCATCTGTCGTATATGCAGGATTGTGTATATGTCAACCCCAATCTCCCAATTTATCCCTCCTTCCCCTACCCCAGGTAACCATACACTTATTTGCTATTGTCATATGGAGTGAAGTAAGTCAGAGAGAGAAAGCCAAATAGCATATGATATCGCTTATATGTGGAATCAACAAAAAGGTTACAAATGAACTTATTCACAAAACAGAAATAGAGTTGCTCTTTATCTTTTAATTGAGTAGTCAGCACTACAACTCATACACTGTATGTTTTTCTTCACTTACACACACACACACACACACACATTGAGTTTCCGGAAGGAAAAGACCCTGAGACATCAGCACTAGAAATATCTGGTGTCAGGAGCTGACGCAAAATCAGCTGCCAATTTTACCCTCTGTGCCTGGAACGGGTGACACAAATATAGGTAAGAAAATTCTATTTATTTTTTCTTTACAAATCCACAGAGAATGGTCAACACCTGTGGCATGCAATCATCACTCCTAGTTTATTTACTCGCTGATTTCTTTTTATTTCTCCATGCCCCAGAGAGGATGTAAAGAGGTGGTACCCAGACCTGACATATTTAATTAGTTGCCCCTTCCTCTCGCCTGGGTTCTCCTCTCCATCCAGCTAGGTTTCAAAGGGCTACTTCTCCTTCTTCTCCAGAGACAACTCTACACATTTTTTTCTGATATAAAAAGAGTGTAGGCTGTCCAGTGTGTGTACCTCATGTGTTTTGATGGCTAACATCCATGAGTATGCTCAGTCAGTGCTCCAGAACGGGCTATTTGTCTTGGACATAGCGCTGTGCGAGGCTGCGCGGTTTGGAAAGGTTAAGGCGGCAGTGAGCCTTGTCACAGTGCATCTCTGTGCAAGCTCGGGCCGACTGAGCGGAATGCGCACCGATAACACAGTTGTTTTCAACCCACGAAATTGACGAGAAAGGCCCTCTTGAATCTTGGAATGCAGGCTTGCTGTCAGTTCACAAAGGAGGTATCCAAAATCTTAACGCCAGGAACGAAAGAATACGAGTCAGACAACCGCCTTGATCTTCCCAAATTTAATCACTTTAAAGAACCCTGCCTTCCCATCACTGAATTATTTTTCAGAAAACAATGGATGTTGGATTCATCTCTTTCCATCATATGTATTCAGAAAGCCGTTTGGATTAAAACTAACTTTCCTTCTATTTTTTCTTGTTTCCAAAGACTTGCTAAAGTCATCTTTTATAAACCTAATGGGCTTCTGGGACAATCCAGGAGCCTTATTTACTCTGAAAGTGTTCAAAACAAATCTCAAAGCCACTTTAATCGTGGCCGCCCCCGAGGAAAGAGGAGGAAACACAACTCTGGGAATGGCTGGCTTGGTCGTCAGGTCAGTATTTCCACTGGAGAATGTGTTAGTCTGTTTAGAAGCCAGGCTAATCCTACCTTTCAGTTACGGAAGGAAACGGATTTTAGATTCAAGACTCAAGGTGGGTCCTCTGAGTGTGAGGATCAAATGCTGTGGTGCTTTCAGCAAGCAAACGCTACTGCCTACAGAAGCCAGTGGGGACTGTGGGGTTTATAAACAACACTCGGCTATTTATTGGAGCTGCCCACCCGAATCCAAATCTTCCTCTCTTTAATCGCAGCCTGTTTACCGCAGTTTAAACGGGGTTCTGCAGCCCTGCCTGGGTCTGCAATTTATTACTTGCTGAGAGAGCTCAGACCCAGAGTTTAAATGTCCCTAGTTGAAAGTTTATACCAGTCAGGACAGAAAATTATTCTCTCTGCCTAGGTTGAAGCACATTACTTCTTTATTGAATTAATTATGATAAGGATCATAACTTTAAACGAGGGGTGAGGTGCTGGCTTTCCGCTGGGATTGCTTGGAGCAATTTTCATCCAAGCATTTTTGTGGAGTTATTGAGTCTGGCAGGTCTGAACTTTGGAGAGGAGTAACTTTCTCCAGAACTTGAAAGGGCTTGGACATTGATCCAGGCAAAGCTGTACCAGATTCCATGTTTTGAGACAGGGAAATTTGCACTGCATGCTGAACAAATAACTGCGGGACCGGATGAAAGACAGCTCAGGAACTCCTCATCTGGCCTTGAGCTTGGCCTTTCCCTGGCGGAGCTGGCCCAGGGAGGGCAAGGGACAGAGAGGGACAGACAGGTCCCCAGCAAGTCTGTCATTGTCCAAGCCCAGCAGGGCTTGCAGTCAGTGGGCGGGTCCTGATCTACAGAGGATGGTGGACTGAACAGCAAAGGATGCTCGCCCCAGCCTCAAGTGGACCTAGGTCAGGTTCTGCTTTGGCCACTCACTAGTACTAGAACACGAAGAGTGGCCCTTTCCTTCTTTGTTTCACCCCACATCACTGGACTATTTAAAGAACTACGTCTGTTTATGTATAATAAACATATACAGAATATAGAATATTCTGTTACATAGAATACATGGGGCTTCCCAGGCGATTCAGTGGTAAAGAATATGCTTGCCAATGCAAGAGACTCAGGAGAATTGTGTTCAATTCCTGGGCTGGGAAGATTCCCTGGAGAAGGGAATAGCTACCCATTCCAGTATTCACGCCTGGAAAATCCCATGGACAGAGGAGCCTGACGGGCTACAGTTCCTGGAGTCACAAACAGTCAGACGAGACTGAGCACACACGCAATATAGAATGCGTAGATGTTTTGCACACAGACACACACACACATGCATATATATCTAGCAATTAGTTGGGAATTTTTAAAGGGTAATCATGATTACTACTCTCATTATCTTCAGGAAAATGGAAAAGTTCAGTCAGGCCAACATCTCATATCTCTTTCAGCTACAATCTTCCACTTCCACCCAGGTGACAAAGGAGTGTGGGTCTCTGGTTCCCAGCCCAGGAACACAATGTCCACAGTCCTTGCCCTTGAGTCCCTGCCCTCATTAGCCCAGGGCCTGGCCTTGAGCCCCAGCCTCCTCAGAAGCTTGGCTCTGCTCTAAGAGAGGAGCTTGCCATCCCAGGAGCTCAAACCAGCAGGTCCTGACTGAGGCAGTTCCGTGTTGGAGAGGTTTTATTTCTCCTATTCCAATGGGTGGTATATCTCCAAGTCCCCATCCCAAGGCCTGCCTGCAGTGGACCCACCAGCATTGGTCCAGAGCAGGCCCAACAGGCATTCGGCCAATTAGCCAGTCCAGTGGCCAGTGGAGAGGCCTGGGGTTCTGTTGCTCAGCTGGCAAAGCCACTGACCAAGTCTTCCCTGAGGCCCCTGCAGGGGACACACACTATTGACACATGGCTCTTCCCTGAGCCTCCCTCTAAACCCCCACACTTTTCACTCCACAGTTCACGCCCCCCTCTTTGGAATCTACATGGCTTGGGTTATTGGAGCCTTCTCTGAATGGGGTGAATGATAATAATGTATTAAAAGGAGGGTCTCACAGCTGGGATCAGGCAAGGGCCAGGAACAGTGAGCAGGGGCTGGGCTTAGGTGGTCTGACCAGCAGCCTGTCCAGTCACTGGACTATTTAAAGAACTACGTCTGTTTATGTATAATAAACATATACAGAATATAGAATATTCTGTTACATAGAATACATGGGGCTTCCCAGGCGATTCAGTGGTAAAGAATATGCTTGCCAATGCAAGAGACTCAGGAGAATTGTGTTCAATTCCTGGGCTGGGAAGATTCCCTGGAGAAGGGAATAGCTACCCATTCCAGTATTCACGCCTGGAAAATCCCATGGACAGAGGAGCCTGACGGGCTACAGTTCCTGGAGTCACAAACAGTCAGACGAGACTGAGCACACACGCAATATAGAATGCGTAGATGTTTTGCACACAGACACACACACACATGCATATATATCTAGCAATTAGTTGGGAATTTTTAAAGGGTAATCATGATTACTACTCTCATTATCTTCAGGAAAATGGAAAAGTTCAGTCAGGCCAACATCTCATATCTCTTTCAGCTACAATCTTCCACTTCCACCCAGGTGACAAAGGAGTGTGGGTCTCTGGTTCCCAGCCCAGGAACACAATGTCCACAGTCCTTGCCCTTGAGTCCCTGCCCTCATTAGCCCAGGGCCTGGCCTTGAGCCCCAGCCTCCTCAGAAGCTTGGCTCTGCTCTAAGAGAGGAGCTTGCCATCCCAGGAGCTCAAACCAGCAGGTCCTGACTGAGGCAGTTCCGTGTTGGAGAGGTTTTATTTCTCCTATTCCAATGGGTGGTATATCTCCAAGTCCCCATCCCAAGGCCTGCCTGCAGTGGACCCACCAGCATTGGTCCAGAGCAGGCCCAACAGGCATTCGGCCAATTAGCCAGTCCAGTGGCCAGTGGAGAGGCCTGGGGTTCTGTTGCTCAGCTGGCAAAGCCACTGACCAAGTCTTCCCTGAGGCCCCTGCAGGGGACACACACTATTGACACATGGCTCTTCCCTGAGCCTCCCTCTAAACCCCCACACTTTTCACTCCACAGTTCACGCCCCCCTCTTTGGAATCTACATGGCTTGGGTTATTGGAGCCTTCTCTGAATGGGGTGAATGATAATAATGTATTAAAAGGAGGGTCTCACAGCTGGGATCAGGCAAGGGCCAGGAACAGTGAGCAGGGGCTGGGCTTAGGTGGTCTGACCAGCAGCCTGTCCAGCCTTCCCCGTACCCCTCTCAAGGCCAGGCTCTGGTTCCTCAGGCCTGCCCAAGCCACGCCTCTGTGTGAGGAGGGTCCCTTCCTCCCTGCAGGGTTAGCCAGGGGTGAGTGTGGGACAACTATCAGGTTTCTCAGTTTCCTGCCATGCAGGGCAGACGACAAGATTATGGGCTGAAAATATCCGCATGTTCCAGGAGGGTTTTGAGAGTTTCGTGGAATGGGATAGAGTAGGAGCGTGACTAATTATGGATGTGCTGTCCTGCCCCATCTTTCAGCACCCGTGCTCACTCAAGGACCCCAGCTTCTTTGAGAAAGAAACAAAGGTGTTCACACTAAAATGTGAATGATTCTTCATGCGTTCCACTGTGTAAAAGTTTTTCACAGAAAACATGTAAGAATTTCAGTATAATTCTGCAGTCACTGCCTTCTGTGTTGTATAGATGCACACATGCACACACACAGACATACACAAACCCACACGTGTGCACATCCACAAACACACATGACTCCATCCAAACCCTAACCCTAACCCTGAGCACCCTGGACCCTCTCTCCCTAGTGGCATATACCCCATGGACTGTAGCCCATCAGACTCCTCTGTCCGTGGGATTTCACCAGGCAAGAATACTTGAGGAGGTTGCTGTGCCCTCCTCCAGGGGACCTTCCCGACCCAGGAATAAAATATGCATCTCTTGCATTTCCTGCATTGGCAGGGACACTCCCACGCCCTGTAATCCATGAAAGCATCCCCCTGTTTTGTTTCCCCGATGTTCTTAAATGCAACCTTCAAATCCTAGCCCAGGTGCCATTTCCTCCAGGGAGCTCTCGGAGACCGTGCCCTTCCCGGGACTTGTTAGGAGTTGCTCCCCGTGCGTCCTCTGTGCTCCTGCAGCACAGCCCTCCCCACCCCAAGCGGTCACCATCTGGAGCCTGGCCTCACGCTCCCACGACACTGTCAGCTCCTGAGGTCAGGACCAGGGTCTTGTTCTCCATCCCGTCCCTAATGCTTCCCTCCTCCCGAGAAACAAAGTCAGAGCCCCTGCGGGGGTCGGGGAGTCAGGTACACACAGAGGTGCTCCTGAATAGTTATGCTCCCAAACAGAAGCACCCCAAAGACACACGGCCTCCTCTCCTCTGTCCAAAAGGCATTCACCAATTTCTTAAAAATCTTTCTGCCCGTAGCTGGGACAAAAAGAAATAGAACCACAGCTCGAAGAATTGGTGAAAGACACTGTGCCTTTCAGCATGTTACTGCTGACTCAGATGGTAAGAATCTGCCTGCAATGCAGGAGGCTGGGGTTTGATCCCTGGGTCAGGAAGATCCTCTGAAGAAGGGAATGACTACCCACTCCGATATTCTTGCAGGAGAAATCCCATAGGAGGCTGACCGGATACAGTCCATGGGGGTCACAAAGAGTCGGCCATGACTGAGTGACTGAAACTGAAACTTTCACATCACTTTCAAAATGCATTACCTGAAAAAATGTGAAAATGAACCAGTGAATAAATCCATGGTACCAAGCTGTGACCTCTCAGACCGGTGGCAGTCCCCACTCCTGCAGACTGAGGGCTCCCAGCCCACCCACCTCACGGTGTCCCCAGGGGCAGGTGGATGGCTTCTCAGGCCACACGGGTTATTATTCACAGTGTCACAACTGCATGCTTCCCGTGTTCCGTCGCCTAAACCTGAAACTTCAGCTCCTTCCTTTCTGCCACCCACCTCAACAAAGCCTGCTCAGAGCCACAGCTCACTCAGGATGATCGGCTGCCCAGGACAGGCCTGCCAGAAGCCACTCGTGGCTGTGCCCACCTGCCCACTTGGCCACATACCACACACAGGCCTGGGAGACCATAGCATGAAAGGGCCAAGAGCAGTGACCCTAGAGGTGATCTACCTAAGTTCAAATCCAACTCCACCCATTTACAACCTGGCAAGATATTTAACCACTCTGAGCCTCTACTTCCTCATCTGTAAAATGGGACAAATAATATTTTTAGTTTTTTCAATTTTATTTTGGCTACACTGGGTTTTTGGTTGCGGTGCTGGGCTTCTCATCACACTGTCAGCTCCTGAGGTCAGGACCAGGGTCTTGTTCTCCATCCCGTCCCTAATGCTTCCCTCCTCCCGAGAAACAAAGTCAGAGCCCCTGCGGGGGTCGGGGAGTCAGGTACACACAGAGGTGCTCCTGAATAGTTATGCTCCCAAACAGAAGCACCCCAAAGACACACGGCCTCCTCTCCTCTGTCCAAAAGGCATTCACCAATTTCTTAAAAATCTTTCTGCCCGTAGCTGGGACAAAAAGAAATAGAACCACAGCTCGAAGAATTGGTGAAAGACACTGTGCCTTTCAGCATGTTACTGCTGACTCAGATGGTAAGAATCTGCCTGCAATGCAGGAGGCTGGGGTTTGATCCCTGGGTCAGGAAGATCCTCTGAAGAAGGGAATGACTACCCACTCCGATATTCTTGCAGGAGAAATCCCATAGGAGGCTGACCGGATACAGTCCATGGGGGTCACAAAGAGTCGGCCATGACTGAGTGACTGAAACTGAAACTTTCACATCACTTTCAAAATGCATTACCTGAAAAAATGTGAAAATGAACCAGTGAATAAATCCATGGTACCAAGCTGTGACCTCTCAGACCGGTGGCAGTCCCCACTCCTGCAGACTGAGGGCTCCCAGCCCACCCACCTCACGGTGTCCCCAGGGGCAGGTGGATGGCTTCTCAGGCCACACGGGTTATTATTCACAGTGTCACAACTGCATGCTTCCCGTGTTCCGTCGCCTAAACCTGAAACTTCAGCTCCTTCCTTTCTGCCACCCACCTCAACAAAGCCTGCTCAGAGCCACAGCTCACTCAGGATGATCGGCTGCCCAGGACAGGCCTGCCAGAAGCCACTCGTGGCTGTGCCCACCTGCCCACTTGGCCACATACCACACACAGGCCTGGGAGACCATAGCATGAAAGGGCCAAGAGCAGTGACCCTAGAGGTGATCTACCTAAGTTCAAATCCAACTCCACCCATTTACAACCTGGCAAGATATTTAACCACTCTGAGCCTCTACTTCCTCATCTGTAAAATGGGACAAATAATATTTTTTTAGTTTTTTTTCAATTTTATTTTGGCTACACTGGGTCTTGGTTGCGGTGCTGGGGCTTCTCATCACAGTGGCTTTGCTTGCTGTGGAGCATGAGCTCTAGAGGGCATGGGCTTCAGCAGTGCAGCTCGCGGGCTCGAGACCGTGGCTCAGTCGTTGTGGTGCACAAGTCTAGTGGCCCTGCAACATGTGAGGTCTTCCTGAATCAGTAATCGAACCCATGTTCCCTGCATTGACAGAAGGTTTTTGTGTGTGTGTGTGTGTGTGTGTTTTTTAATTTTACAGAGCTTTGTTGTTCACAGACATGTATGTTCCCAGATCAGTCATATGCATATCCCTGGCCCCCTCCCCCCTCCCAGGCCCGCATCCCACCCCTCCTGGCTGTCGCGCCTAGCCCTTGTAGGAACTCCTGTTTCCGCGGCACAATGACAATAGCTATCTTTTTCAGATATGCTAGTATAGGCTTCCATGTTACTCCCTCTATGCCTCCCACCCACTGTTCATTCCCCACAATGTCCACATGTCTGTTCTCTATGTCTGTTTTTCCATTGCTTCACTGCGTGTGTTATCATTACCCTCTTACTAGATTCCATATATATGTGTTAGTATACTGTACTTGTCTTTCTGTTTTTGACTTACTTCACTTTTTATGATAGGTTCTAGAGCTAGCCACCTCATTAAGGCTGATTCTTCTGCATTTCTTTTTACGGCTGAGAAGTACTCCATTGTATATATGTACCAGAGCTTCTGTATCCATTCATTCGTCGATGGACATCTAGGTTGCTCCCATGTTCTAGCTATTGTATACAGAGCTACAATGAACATTGGGGTACACGTGCCTCTTTCAGTTTTGATTTCATCAGGGTATAAGCCTAAGAGTGGGATTGCTGGGTCGTATGGTGCTTCTGTTTTTAGTTTTTTAAGAAATCTCCATACTGTCTTCCATAGCGGCTGTATCAATTGACATTCCTGCCAGCAGTGCAAGAAGGTTCCCTTTTCTCCGCACCCTCTCCAGCATTTGTTGTCTGTCGATTTGTTGATGATGGCCATTCTGACGGGTGTGAGGTGATATCTCATTGTAGTTTTGATTTGCATTTCTCTAATTATAAGTGAGGTTGAGCATCGTTTCATGTGCTTTTTGGTCATCTGTATGTCCTCTTTGGAGAGCCGTCTCTTTAGGTCTTTTTTCCCATTTTTTGATTGGGTTGTTCATTTTTCCAGTGCTGAGTTGTCTGAGTTGCTTGTAGATTTTGGAGATGAATTCTTTGTCTGTTGTTTCATTTGCTCTTATTTTCTCCCATTCTGTGGGGTGTCTGTTCAGCTTTTTTTGTAATTTCTTTTGCTCTACAAAAGCTTTTAAGTTTCATTAGGTCTCACATGCTCATTTTTGTTTCTAGATCTGCTATTCTAGTAGGTGGGTCAGAGAAGATCTTGCTTTGATTTATGTCCTTGACGGTTTTGCCTATATTCTCCTCTAAGAGTTTCAGGGTTTCTGGTCTCACATTTAGGTCTTTAATCCATTTTGAGTTTATCTTTGTGTATGGTGTCAGGGAATGTTCCAACTTCATTTTTCTGCATGTAGCTGACAGGCGGATTCTTAACCACTGGACCAGCAAGAAAGTCTGGGAAAATATTTTTTGTCCCATAGGTGTGGGCTGAAGATGAAATCCACCTAAAGAGCTCCTAACAGTGTCCAGCTACAGTAAATAATAAATGTCAGTGATCATCACTACACAGCCACATATATAGAAACCTACATGGCTGACCTGAGATCTCCCCCTCACTGATTGGCAGTCATGGGCTGAGAACTTCCCTTCCCAGACTCTGAGGGGCAGCCCAAAGTGCCTGAGCATCAGACGTCTGGTTTAAAAGCACAGTCATTCATTCATTCAACAAACATCTAATGAGCATGTACAGTATGTGGAGTGCTGAGGAAGCAGAGATGGGAGAAGGCCCCATCTTGCCTTGGGGAGCACATAGCCAGGTTGAGGTGCAGACAAGGAACTGATGGTGACAGTGGTCTGCGATACATGCCATAGGAAGCATGGGAAGGGGTGAGTGGTCAGTGGAGGGAATAGGGAGACAGATGACTCAGTCTTGGCCTATCAGGGAAGGCTTCCTGTAGGAGGGAACACCTACATTCTGAAGACTGAGCATGAATTGGTCATGAAGAGGTAAGGAGGAGGGGAGCTGGACCCAGGCTGCACTGGGTCCAATTAATTAATTAACCATAAAACCCACCACAACCAATAACTAACTACTGCCAGGGCGTTTTCTCTGCCTGGACCAATGTCAAGCATTTGAACCATATTATCTCACTGAAGCTTTACTCTCAGTTGTGAATAAAGGTACAATGTGTGTTTTGCCTATGGCTGTATCCTCCATGCTTAGAACAGTGCCTAGAACTTAAACGGTTCTCAGTAAGTATGTGTAAAACAAAAGAGATCAAACATCTCTATAAGATTGGTTCTAATATGATTCCCATTTTTCAGATGAGGAAACTGAGGTGTAAAGAAATCCGGCATCTTGCTCAAGGATGTGCCACAGCTACTTGTGAAACACAGCAAGGGTCGTCTGACCAGGACCCTCCACACTCAGTCTAACTGGTGGCAAGATTGGCCCAGAGGAACTTCGAAGCCAAAGCAGCTGCTCCCTCCTATCCCTGTGAAGGACCAGGTCATAGAAAATCAACCGGCACTCCCCTCAAAGTGAACTGTGCAAGAAGTATGCAGGGCACCCTCTGCCCCGCCATCCCCCGCCCAGCCTCATGGCTCTTGGCCCGGCAGCCCATGTTTACATTTCTCCCTCAATCTGGAGGCTGCAGATTGAAATTATCTGCTCTCGGCTGTGTCAGCCTGTCCTGAGCCTTGCTCCCGGCCCCAGCACCTCCCAGTAAGCCCAAGGCAGCTACAGCTGGGGTCTGATAAAGTCGGCTCCGTCTCATGGGTTTCTGATGGGGTGGGAGAGAGAAGACCCCCTCTCCCCAACGCTGCAAAAGGAACTTCTCAGCCAGCAGCCCTCCCTGCCTGAGGACTGAGGGGAAGAGGAGGGCTCCCCATGCCACCCCAGCCCCAGCCCCCTCTAGGAGTCGCAGAGGTGCCCACCACAGAAGCCTTAGGAGAGGAGTCTGTGGTTGGTCCCAGGCCTCCAGACTGTGGCCAGGTCACCTGGTGGGGGGGTGATTTCCAGAGAAGTGGAGAGATTCAGGGCCCCCTTAGTTTAGATTCTCTTTCCTCATGACCTTCCTCACTATCTCTGTGATAAAAGCACTTGCTGTGCAACCTGGAGATAGTTCCCTCCCTTCTCTGGGACTCAGTTACTTCATCTATACAATGAGGGGCCAGGGTAGATGCTCTTGGGAGACGTGTGGGGCTCTGCCTTGAACCAGGCTCCCAGCTCCCTGAGGCCAGTCCCCTTTCTTATCTGTAACCCCAGCACCAGCACAACACCTGGCCCTGAGAGCTGCTCAGGAGCTTTTGTCGACTGAATGGATGATGAATGTCTATCTGTTCCCCTCCCCTGCCAGTGAGGACTTCTCTTTCCAAGCCCTCAGCACCTTCGGGAACCCCATTACATCCAGCTCAGTACCCGCTTGGCCAGTCATAGGTTGTATCTTGATCTACGGAGTGATCTTTTCCCATCTCTGTTCTCAGTATGGGGTCTCAGTAAAAAATCGTTTATTGCGCTGTGAGAACTTGATACACTCTGGCTGTTACCATCATTAAAATGCCAGATATGCTTGTTCACATTAAAATTTTAATAGCTAATAGACAATGAGCAGGTCTCTCTTTTCTATTCTTAGTGTTTATTCTTGTTGTAGAGTTTCCAAGTCAATTCTATTACTTCTCTTTCTTAAAATTTCATTATTGGGGTACAATTGCTTTCAGTGTTGTATGAATTTTTGCTATACAACAAAGTGAATAAGCCATATGTGTACATAAATTCCCTCCCTCTTCAGCCTCCCTCCCACCCACCTAGATCATACAGAGCACCAAGCTGAGGTCTCTTTCCTAGAATGTTCTAAGAAGGGCCAATCCCAGAGAACAAGTCTCTAAGTATGCATCTCACATGCTACAGCAGGTCCTAGCCTGGTTCCCAGGTGTGAGAAGGAGGGAGGGCCAGCGTTCCAGCAGGAACACAGGGTCCTAAGGCTCAGGTACATGTCTAAGAAAGTCAGAGGAGGCAGAGAAAGGGCAGAAAAAAAGCCAGGCTATAAGGAAACATCCCTGTGCTGGTGGGCCACTTACTCACCATCCCCTGAATCAGTGATGGTAACACTGGTGACGGTAATGGTGGAAATGCAGGTAAAAAAGTCTGGGAGGGGTCAGCCAGGCCGAGCCACACAAGCCATCTGTATCAGGAAGCCATGCTTGGTCCAGGTATCAAGTATGAGGAATTTACAAAGAGCTAAACTAGACTCCTGAAGGTCTTCTCAGGTGGCACAATGGTAAAGAATCCTCATGCCAATGCAGGAGACAGAGGAGTAGTGGGTTTGATCCCTGGGTCAGGAGGATCCCTTGGAGTAGGACATGGCCACCTGCTCCAGCATTCTTGCTTGGCGAATTCCATAGACAGAGGAGCCTGATGGACTGACTACAGTCTACAGGGTTGCAAAGAGTCAGACATGACTAAGCATGAGCACAAACCAGGCTGAACCACATGTCTACAGTATGAAACAACTACAGAGACAATGGCTGAGTGCTAGACCAGGGCACAGTTGGTACTAAACTCCTGCTCTTACTTCAAACTCCCGATAAGGATTCCTGCTCCTGGAGGTATTATGATTTGATATTCTAAAGACAGACAACTTCTGGTTTTGAAAAATAAGTAAAGGATGAAATATATCAAACAATCTTTTTAAAAGCAGAGCTGAACTTGGAATAAAACAAGGACTCTGCAAAGGCCAAAAGTGAAGAAGAGACCGTCTTCCAGCCCAGAGAGCCAGTGCCATACCAGGTCAGCTCCCCGGGATTTGCTAATACACATGCACTGGAATCTCAGGGTTTGTTGGCAAGAGAGGAGACAAGGCCTTGGGCATATGTATGATAGGATCCCCTAACCCTGTTCCTCTCCCCCACACAGAAGTTGAGATCTTGGAAGGGCTACACTCTTAGTAAAAGGTTAAATTAGAAAAAAAAATCTGCCTACCATAAAAGGGAGACAAGATAACTTAGGTCCAAGATTTGATCTTAGGCTTGGATCCAAGTACAGAAAAGGAAAAATACAAGAATAAAGGCTGCCGACAATTCATAACCATATCCCTGAACTCTGCAGGTTCGGGTCAAATTTATACTATCTGCTTGGTCCAGAAAACCCCAAGTTAAGAAATAAAAGTAATCCCAGACCAGCAATGCTCTGCAGCATCTGGCAGAGCAAACGCTAATTTCTTCTGGAGGAGCATCATCAGTCCAGCCCCACAGGCTCCCCCAGGCTTAGAGTGGTCAACAGAGTTGGTCAGAAAGGTGTAAGACACATGAGGGACAGTAAGTGGGAATCATCAGAAAGAACCTGGAGTAGCAATATACTCAGAAGAACTTGAATCATTCAACCACTGAAATGATTAGATACAAAAGTATGAAATAAATAAGCTGAAAATGTTTAACAAAGCAAAATAAGGAATTGGAAACTCAAGCAGGGACTAATAAAAATGACTAGCTTATTTGATAGATAAATAGATGGATGAATAGATAGATAGACAGGTAAAACTTACTAAATTGGAAACTCAAATCCTTAAAATGTAAAGCCCAATGGATTGTTTAAACAGCTGAATGGAGAATTCCTGAGCTAGAAGACTAATCTAAAGAAAAGTTATTCTGATTGATTTGTGGATACGGAAGAACACTTGCATCCCTGGGATGTGTCGATCATGGAATATGATCCTTTTAATGTATTGTTGGACTCAGTTTGCTAGTATTTCTATTTAGTATTTTAGTGTCTGTTGGCCTGTACCTTTCTTCTTTGTAGTCTCTTTGTCTATTTTTGGTATCAGGATGATAGTCGCCTCATAGAATCAGCTTAGGAATTCTCCTTCTGCAGTTTTTGGAAAGAGTTTCAGGATAGGTGTTAACTCTTCTCTAAATGGTTGATAGAATTTGCCTATGAGACCATTTGGTACTGGACTTTTGTTTGTTTCAATTTCAGTATTTGTGATTGGTCTGTTCATACTTTCTATTTCTTCCTGGTTCAATCTTAGAAGGTTGTATCTTTCTAAGAATTTGGTCATTTCTTCTAGGTTGTCCATTTTGGCATAGTTGTTTGTGGTAGTCTCTTATGATTCTTTGTGTTTCTGTGGTGTAACTTAGGTCCAAGATTTGATCTTAGGCTTGGATCCAAGTACAGAAAAGGAAAAATACAAGAATCTAAATAAACCCTGAACTCCAGTTCGGGTCAAATTTATACTATCTGCTTGGTCCAGAAAACCCCAAGTTAAGAAATAAAAGTAATCCCAGACCAGCAATGCTCTGCAGCATCTGGCAGAGCAAACGCTAATTTCTTCTGGAGGAGCATCATCAGTCCAGCCCCACAGGCTCCCCCAGGCTTAGAGTGGTCAACAGAGTTGGTCAGAAAGGTGTAAGACACATGAGGGACAGTAAGTGGGAATCATCAGAAAGAACCTGGAGTAGCAATATACTCAGAAGAACTTGAATCATTCAACCACTGAAATGATTAGATACAAAAGTATGAAATAAATAAGCTGAAAATGTTTAACAAAGCAAAATAAGGAATTGGAAACTCAAGCAGGGACTAATAAAAATGACTAGCTTATTTGATAGATAAATAGATGGATGAATAGATAGATAGACAGGTAAAACTTACTAAATTGGAAACTCAAATCCTTAAAATGTAAAGCCCAATGGATTGTTTAAACAGCTGAATGGAGAATTCCTGAGCTAGAAGACTAATCTAAAGAAAAGTTATTCTGATTGATTTGTGGATACGGAAGAACACTTGCATCCCTGGGATGTGTCGATCATGGAATATGATCCTTTTAATGTATTGTTGGACTCAGTTTGCTAGTATTTCTATTTAGTATTTTAGTGTCTGTTGGCCTGTACCTTTCTTCTTTGTAGTCTCTTTGTCTATTTTTGGTATCAGGATGATAGTCGCCTCATAGAATCAGCTTAGGAATTCTCCTTCTGCAGTTTTTGGAAAGAGTTTCAGGATAGGTGTTAACTCTTCTCTAAATGGTTGATAGAATTTGCCTATGAGACCATTTGGTACTGGACTTTTGTTTGTTTCAATTTCAGTATTTGTGATTGGTCTGTTCATACTTTCTATTTCTTCCTGGTTCAATCTTAGAAGGTTGTATCTTTCTAAGAATTTGGTCATTTCTTCTAGGTTGTCCATTTTATTGGCATATAGTTGTTTGTGGTAGTCTCTTATGATTCTTTGTGTTTCTGTGGTGTAACTTCATACTTTTTTAAAATTTTGGCCTCTTTTATTGGTCCTTCATTTATTTGTTTTCATCCATCTTAATTCTTTGGCCTGTGTGGGCCTCCCATTGCAGTGGCCCCTCTCATTGCAATGCACCAGCTCTGGGCACATGCACTTCAGAGCACTGGCTCGTTATTTGACACACAGGTCCAGTCACTCTGGGGCATGTGGGATCTTCCCAGGTCAGGGATTGAACCAGTGCCCCTTGAACTGCAAGGCAGACTCTTTACCCACTGGACTATCAGAGAAGCCCTGTAACTTCTTTTTGATTTCAAAGTTTATTGATTTGAGTCTTCTCTCCTTTTTACATCACAAATTATTAGAGAAATTCAAATAAAAACTGCAGGCTCAATTCATAGTCCAGGAAGATTCTACACCCTCAGGGCAACTAAGTGCTTATAGTACATCTACTGAACCTGTGCTCCAGAGCCTAGAGCGCACAAGCCACACCCACTGAGCTCACATGCCTTGAGTCGTGCTCTGCCACAAGAGAAGGCACAGCAGTGAGAAGCCTGCACACCACATCAAAGACAACTCCCACTTGCTGCAACTAGAGAAAGCCTGTGAGCAGCAATTGAAGATCCAGTGCAATAAAAAAAAAAAAATGAAGCAGTGTCTTTTGCAGTAACATGAATGGACCTAGAGACTATCACATTTCATGAATCAGACAAAGATAAATATCATATAATATCACTCAAATAGAATCAAAAAATTTTAATGATACAAATGAACAAAGCAGAGTCACAGATTTTGAAAACAAACTTATGATTTCCAAAGGGAAATGTGAATGGGGGGACAGATAAATCAGGAGCTTGGGATTAATGTACATTCACTACTGCATATAAGACAGACAATCAACAGGGACCTATAGCACAGGGACCTTTCCTCAATATTCTGTGATAACATATATGAGAAAAGAATCTGGAAAAGAATGAATATATGTACACATATAACTGAATCACTTTGTTGTACACCCAAAACTAATACAACATTCTAAGTCAACTACACTCCAATACAATTTTTTTTATAAAAAGAAATGTTATAGTGCAGCACAGAGACAAGAAAAAGAAAAATATAAGAAAGACTAAGACACAGTAAGGATAATATAAGAACGTCTAAAGTGTGGATAACTGGAGTTCCTGAAGATATAATTTAGGAACAATCAATCTTTGAAGAAAAATGGCTAGTAATCTTTCCAAGTTGATAAATGACATAAGTCATCAGATTCAGGAATCATAAGAAATCCAAGTAGGATAAGTAAAAATTAATTCACATCATAGTCAAATTGAAGTAAACATGGAAAAGATCTTTTAAAAAGTCTAGGAGAAAAACAGCTTACTGATAAATGAAGGGATCTTCCCAGGTCAGGGATTGAACCGGCGCCCCTTGAACTGCAAGGCAGACTCTTTACCCACTGGACTATCAGAGAAGCCCTGTAACTTCTTTTTGATTTCAAAGTTTATTGATTTGAGTCTTCTCTCCTTTTTACATCACAAATTATTAGAGAAATTCAAATAAAAACTGCAGGCTCAATTCATAGTCCAGGAAGATTCTACACCCTCAGGGCAACTAAGTGCTTATAGTACATCTACTGAACCTGTGCTCCAGAGCCTAGAGCGCACAAGCCACACCTACTGAGCTCACATGCCTTGAGTCGTGCTCTGCCACAAGAGAAGGCACAGCAGTGAGAAGCCTGCACACCACATCAAAGACAACTCCCACTTGCTGCAACTAGAGAAAGCCTGTGAGCAGCAATTGAAGATCCAGTGCAATAAAAAAAAAAAAAAAATGAAGCAGTGTCTTTTGCAGTAACATGAATGGACCTAGAGACTATCACATTTCATGAATCAGACAAAGATAAATATCATATAATATCACTCAAATAGAATCAAAAAATTTTAATGATACAAATGAACAAAGCAGAGTCACAGATTTTGAAAACAAACTTATGATTTCCAAAGGGGAAATGTGAATGGGGGGACAGATAAATCAGGAGCTTGGGATTAATGTACATTCACTACTGCATATAAGACAGACAATCAACAGGGACCTATAGCACAGGGACCTTTCCTCAATATTCTGTGATAACATATATGAGAAAAGAATCTGGAAAAGAATGAATATATGTACACATATAACTGAATCACTTTGTTGTACACCCAAAACTAATACAACATTCTAAGTCAACTACACTCCAATACAATTTTTTTTATAAAAAGAAATGTTATAGTGCAGCACAGAGACAAGAAAAAGAAAAATATAAGAAAGACTAAGACACAGTAAGGATAATATAAGAACGTCTAAAGTGTGGATAACTGGAGTTCCTGAAGATATAATTTAGGAACAATCAATCTTTGAAGAAAAATGGCTAGTAATCTTTCCAAGTTGATAAATGACATAAGTCATCAGATTCAGGAATCATAAGAAATCCAAGTAGGATAAGTAAAAATTAATTCACATCATAGTCAAATTGAAGTAAACATGGAAAAGATCTTTTAAAATGTCATAGGAGAAAAAAACAGCTTACTGATAAATGAACAGCAAGCAGATCAACAACCACAACAACGGAAGCCAGAAAGCAGTGAAATAGCGTCTTCAGCATGCTGAGGGAAAAGAACTGTCTACCTAGATCTCCAAACTCAGCTTAACTCTCCCTCGAGGATAATACTATCAACAGGTGAATGGATAGAGAAGATGTGAGCTAGTGTACACACACACACGCACACACACACACACACACACACACACACACACACGAATATTATTCAGCCTCAAAAAGGAAGGAAATCTTGCCATTTGCAACTACATTGCAGAGAGTAAAATGGTGGTTACCAGGGGCTGGGAGGTAAGGAGAAATGGGAAGATGCTGATCACAAGGTATAAAGTTTCAGTTATGCAAGTTAAGTTCTGGAAATCTAATGTACAACAATGTACCTGTAGTTAATGTTGTATTGTATATTTGAAGTTTGCTAACAGGACAGATCTTCAATGTTACCACCACGCACACACAAAAATAAATAGTAGCTGTGAGGACTTCCCTGGTTGTCCAGTGGATAGAGACACCGCCTTGCAGTGCAAGGGGTGCCGGTTCAATCCCTGGTCTGGGAAGATCCCACGTGCTGCAGAGCAACTGGACCAATGTGTCCAAATACTGAGCTGGAGCTCTGCAGCACGTGCGCCCAGAGCCGGTGCTCTGCAACAAGAGAGGTCACTGCGATGGGAGGCCCACACAGGCCAAAGAACAAAATATGGATGAAAATAAATAAATGAAAGACCAATAGAAATGGCCAGGAAAAAAAAAGGTAGTTGCAGGATGGATATGTTAATTAGCTTGATAGTGGAGAACATCTCACAGTGTTTACATACATCAAATCATCAAGTTGTACATCTTAGTTGTACATCAAGCTGTGCAATTGTAAATTGTCAATTATACCTCAATAAAGCTGAGAGGGGGAAGAATTAGAGGACAATACCCTTTCAAAGAACTGAGTTTACAACTACATGTCTTCTCTAAAAAAACAGAAGAAAGAAGATACATCAGAAAGATCTTGCACACAAGAAGGAACTAAAAACAAAGAAAATAGTAAACATCTAGGCAAAGCTATTCTATTAAATGATAATAATGGCCTTATTGACAAAAAAAAAAGCTGGAACTGAATTAGTGGACAAAAATAAGTATGGCATGAAAGATGTGAGGAGGGTGATTACCTTTAAGCATTAAAGGTACCTGTTGAAGCTTTAAGAGTAGCCACTAAAATGAGGGTTAAACTTCCTAAATCAGTTGAGAAAGAAAATGGAATTTTTAAGAAAATTTAGATCAAAGTTAAGCAAGACAGGAATAGTCCCTGACTCTGAGGAGTTTAGAGCCTCCTCAAAAGGACTCTGGGTACAGGAGGCAGGCAAATAAGAACACAATTCTGCTGATAACATTTTAAACGTGTGATAAGGTCAAGTGCTGATGAGAAAACAGAAGATACGATGGAATGGGTTGTGACAGTCACAGCTCGTGTGCGTGTAAGCTGGTGCCATTGCTTGGGTGTCACTTGCCACTACATCCCTGGAATTCTCCTCTCACTGCCTGGCCCCAAAGCCATCCCTGCACTTGCAGGTGCATGAAGGGGGCAGGTGCGGGCGATATGTGAATATCAAAGCCCCAGAAAAATGCTAAATACCCATGAACAAAGAATGACCCAAACTGCAGTTTAGTGATAGCATAGACTATTTCTCAGTGAAAAGGACAGTGAAAAGGAAGGCAGGGTAGATCTACTATGATCTAATATCAAACATCTCTATTAACTACTCACCCTACACACATACACACACACCACATCCCAGGCAGCGTTCTCCCAGCCCCAGGACAGGACCCTGGAACTTCACAGCTGTGCAGTAGGTGCGGACTGAGACCGAGAGGAGCCAGGGAAACAGATTATGAGCCAGGAGGAGCTTCCAGCAGCAGGAGGACAAGATAGGAGAAGAAAGTCCCCAATGGACGATATGAGGATGCTTAGTCGCCAAGTGACGGGACAGGAACCTAGAGACCCAAGCACATCTGGTTCCCAGGTGCTTATACTCCCCTCAAGTGCACACCCAAAGGGGTCTGGAGTTGGGGACCAGCCGGGGCTGACTGGGGCTGGGAGGGGATGGCTGGAAGAGGCCCAGGCCACAAGCCCCATCCTTGCCTCCTCCCTGCACTATCAGCCCTTTCTTCCTGTTTGACCAAACCTGTCAAGTGTGTTTTTGAAAGCCCTATCTTTGGGAAGAGTTATGCGGGATGACGGGGTCCAGATCTTTCAGTGGGCCACAGTGACCACCCAGCCCACGGCTCTGCACCTGTGCTCTGAGCTCCCAGAGGCTGGATGGTCTGCAGTACTTGGACCATGGGGTTTATTTCCTACCAGGCTTCTCTCCTACAGGAAGCCTGTAGAGTTAGATAAATCGGGCACGTGAGTGTGAGCATGTGTGTGAGTGTGTGCACATGCACACTCTAACTTGGCAGCCTCCCAACCATACATGAAATCATCCCCCATTATGTGCTCAGCACTCTTTCTGGACAGTGGAGATGACTGTCTAGTCATCTGCTTTCTACTTCCTAGCCCTGACTACTGGCATGGCTTTTCACTCGCCCTTCTGTACTTTCTACGGAACTTTATTGTATCCTACACATAACAGACTATTTCTCAATGCTAAGCTTTTACTCAGAGCTGTTTCTACTTCCCGGAACTCCTTTCCTCTCTCATCTGGTTAGCATTTACCTGTCTTTCAGGTTTGGCTTCTGAGAGGTCTTTTTGGTTGCCCCTCCATGCCTAGTTGAACTAGATGTCACTCTTCAGGGTTTCCATCATGTCCTGGATTAGGCCTATCGTGAAGTTATAATAACACCAAAATCAGCGTTTATGGAGCACTTCCTATGTTTGAGGAGTGGTGCTAAACAGTCAATATGCATTAATGTTTTCCCTCTTCATAATATCCCTATGAAATGGGATAGTTTCTAGCTGCCTTCCTGAGTCATTATCTCTCCTTCCTTACTAACTTAACTCTAATGCTGCTGGGAATACCAGTGTGCCCAGCTTAATAATAACATTTCATTCATAACTCTGCAATTAAATTCTGACTAATAAGATGTAGGTAGAAGTTGCTGGGGGAGAACTCTGGGAATAGACTTTAAAGGGTGGCTGACGCAGCTGGAAAGCATAGGTCACCCTTTCTCTTTCATCCTCCATCCAGCCTGGAATGTTAACATGATGGCTTGAGCCACCAATCATCTTGCAGCCATGAGGCAGTCTTTAAAAAGGCCACATTCTAAAAAGGGAGAAAGTGAAAAGGAGGTTCACCCATAATACGACCAAGTGAACTCTTACTAGACCCAATGATAATGTAACAATTATTAATTCTGGACAAAATTTAAAATGTTAATACAATTACCTACAGGTACTGGAGAGTGAGTAAAAACAGATTCTGGAAGGGAGTTGGCATGTGGAAGAAAGGATGGGGCGCAGGCCACTTCCCCTTTTTATGGCTTTTAGCTTGAAGACACCTGAACAGACATTGAGATACATCTGAGCTGTAACAAGCCATAAGCACCATGAGGTAAGACCAAACCTCTTATAGAAAACACGTAGTTCTCTGACTTAAAGAACCAAAGGGTTAAACTCAGGAAGGCCTTAGGTGCTGCAAAGTGAAAGGGAAATCTCCTTTCTAAGGAGAGATCTGAAGACAAGCAGTCCTGAATTCTATACATAAATTCTGTTAAACCTTTGGTCATTGCTGACCCCTGAAATCATGGAGCAGGCTCAAAGCTGCCTAGTTGGGAATAAAAGAACCCAGTGAGATCTGTGTTGCTGCCCCAGAAAACAGTTAGCAACTTGAATCCAATCAAATTAATTATCAGCTAAAACCAAAAATAATTAACCGTCTCTATAAGAATATAACAAAATCCAGTGCATCCACAATATTATACTCACAATGTATAGGATACAATTAAATATATATTACTCAACATATGAAGAATGGGAAAATGTGATAAATTTGCTAAAGAAAAGACAATTAATTAAGAGACGTAGACGTTAGAGTCAGCAGACAAGGATTTTAAAGCAGTTATTATAATTATCATCAAGGATGTACAAAAAAAATTTGCTAGCAATGAATGAAGATGGAAACGAACATTTGCACTGTTGCCTCTGAGCTGGGTGCCTCACAGTGGGACTGGATGAAAACAAAGTGAGAAAGACAGAGAAAAGAAGAAAAGGAAGAAAAAGGAAAAAGGAGAGGTGAGGTGAAGAGGCCAAAGTGGAGAGAAACATTCAAGGAAGCAAGTGCATGGGTCGCAGTGACTTGAAAACAGTGTCCTGGGAAGGGACGGCCAGTCCTAGCCTCCTGACCCCTGTGACTTGAGAGTGTCCCCTCATCTGGATGCCTCTGTCCTTGTCTCATCACCCAGCACCATGATGAGTAGATTGCTTACTCTGTGACCCTCCATCTCCACCTTCCTCTAAGATTGCTACATCAGTCAGGGACATTCGAATACTCATCAAGGGGTAGGCAAAGATTCTGGAAGGGAGTTGGCATGTGGAAGAAAGGATGGGGCGCAGGCCACTTCCCCTTTTTATGGCTTTTAGCTTGAAGACACCTGAACAGACATTGAGATACATCTGAGCTGTAACAAGCCATAAGCACCATGAGGTAAGACCAAACCTCTTATAGAAAACACGTAGTTCTCTGACTTAAAGAACCAAAGGGTTAAACTCAGGAAGGCCTTAGGTGCTGCAAAGTGAAAGGGAAATCTCCTTTCTAAGGAGAGATCTGAAGACAAGCAGTCCTGAATTCTATACATAAATTCTGTTAAACCTTTGGTCATTGCTGACCCCTGAAATCATGGAGCAGGCTCAAAGCTGCCTAGTTGGGAATAAAAGAACCCAGTGAGATCTGTGTTGCTGCCCCAGAAAACAGTTAGCAACTTGAATCCAATCAAATTAATTATCAGCTAAAACCAAAAATAATTAACCGTCTCTATAAGAATATAACAAAATCCAGTGCATCCACAATATTATACTCACAATGTATAGGATACAATTAAATATATATTACTCAACATATGAAGAATGGGAAAATGTGATAAATTTGCTAAAGAAAAGACAATTAATTAAGAGACGTAGACGTTAGAGTCAGCAGACAAGGATTTTAAAGCAGTTATTATAATTATCATCAAGGATGTACAAAAAAAATTTGCTAGCAATGAATGAAGATGGAAACGAACATTTGCACTGTTGCCTCTGAGCTGGGTGCCTCACAGTGGGACTGGATGAAAACAAAGTGAGAAAGACAGAGAAAAGAAGAAAAGGAAGAAAAAGGAAAAAGGAGAGGTGAGGTGAAGAGGCCAAAGTGGAGAGAAACATTCAAGGAAGCAAGTGCATGGGTCGCAGTGACTTGAAAACAGTGTCCTGGGAAGGGACGGCCAGTCCTAGCCTCCTGACCCCTGTGACTTGAGAGTGTCCCCTCATCTGGATGCCTCTGTCCTTGTCTCATCACCCAGCACCATGATGAGTAGATTGCTTACTCTGTGACCCTCCATCTCCACCTTCCTCTAAGATTGCTACATCCAGTCAGGGACATTCGAATACTCATCGAAGTACAGGGAGAGGAATAGGGAAACAAAGGCAGGTTCTACTATGAACTATGAGAGCCAGAGGATAGGACTCACTCTATTCAACAGCAAAGCCCTGGCTCATCCTTGCTTCCAGCTCCTATCCATGAGATGGACACCATCAAGCCTGACCTCATGTGGACTTTCTCCCAGGAGAGCTCCATCTGGCCAGCTGGGCCACTAGCCAGCATTACTCAGTCATACCTTCATGTGAAGGGAAACAAGGTTGCCTCAGTGCTGACAGTGGTCTTGGGGCTCTGGGAGGACTCAAGAGAAACAATGACCTTCAAGGTATGTTTTAGTTATAGCTCTTTGTTCACTAGAATCAGCAAACAGAACAAACAGAAACTCAGCACCTAAGCCGCATTTGTATCCCCTTCTCCCAGGCAACTTCACAGCAGATTGCTGTCCCTCATAACCATTCTAGAGGGTAACCAGAACAGAGAGGTTCCCTTCCACTTTATACAGGTGAAAACTAAGGGCCTCAGAAATTCAGAGGTTAGTGTCGATTTGCACAATGATGTATAAAAAGTAGCTGAGGTAGGCCTACAACCTAGGAGTCCTGTGCCCCGGCCAGAGTTCTGATCCCAGAAGGGGCAAGCACCTTTCCTCATCCCACTACCCCACACTCCTACTACTACATGCTCATTTACAATCAGCTGTGAGTTTCTTAGGGACTTCCCTCATGGTTCAGTGGTAAAGAATCCACCTGCCAATGCAGGAGATGGTTGCATCCCTGTGTAGGGAAGATCTCCTGCAGGAGGCAATGGCAACCCACTCCAGATTCTTGCCTGGGAAATCTCATGGACAGATAAGCCTGGCAGGCTACAGTCCTGAGTCATAAAGAGTCAGACAGGGGCTTCCCTGGTAGTCCAGTGGGTAAGGACACCGCCTTGCAGTGCAAGGGGTGCCGGTTCGATCCCTGGCCTGGGAAGATCCCACGTGCCGTGGAACAGCTGCACCCATGTGTCCAATTACCAAGCCGGAGCTCTGGAGTGCATGCACCCAGAGCCAGTGCTCTGCAACAACAGAGGCCACCATGATGGGAGGCCCACACGGGCCAAAGAACAAAAATGGATGAAAATAGAGAAATGAAAGACCAATAGAAGTGGCCCACCCATCGCCCTCCCTCCCCAACCCACCCCCCTCAAAATAAAAAGAAAAAAGTCAGACAGGGCTTAGCAACTAGACCACGACATGAGCTCTTAGGAGGTAAAGACTGTGTCCCTTCACTGCTGTCTCCAGCAGCCAGCATGGAGCAGACTGAGACTTGGGAAGGATGGTATAAAAGCTGAAATCAGCCTTGGAGAGGGAAGACTAAGCTACAGGGCAAGGCAGATATTCTCCAGTAGGTACCTCTTCTCTCCAAAAGAACATGTAATGGCAACCCACCCCAGCACTGGAGACCACCAGCATGAACACAGCACGTGACATCTTTAGGCAAAGGAAACTGAAACCAGCTCACTCAATTGGCCACATATTCTTTAAAACATCCCTCTAAAAACAGGCAAAGCAATTGGCTCAGAACCTGGGGAGCTGGAATGCATTTAGGGGCTCTGAGATTGTCCAACTGGAACCTGTACATCCAGAGACCCCACCTCATTTCCCAGGCCCTGACAAGCTGATTGAGCTGCAACCGGAAAAGTAACTGGCGGGTGATTGCAGACTATCCAGTGTCAGCTCTTTGTTCCGGGAGGAAGCTGTCAGGACCAGACCTCCCGGGAGTGCCTGGGGCCTCTGGTTCTTGTTTTTCCCTTTGTAGGCGGGAGGATGCAGGGGGTGGCAGCGGGAGGGCCATCATCCTTGCTGCAACCCAACTGGACACTCCCCGCTAGATGTCATCAGGCCAGTGTCTTCCCATTCCCAACTCCCAGAGACATCAGATGAGGGGAAGAGGGGGGCCACCTATGCCGTTTCCCCTAAGTTCCCTTACCACAAAAGCTGTGTGCTTTTTTATTGTGGTAAAAACACTTAACATGAAATCACCCTCAACAAAATTTTAAGTGTAAGATGCTTTTTTGACTATAGATACAATGTGGTAGAGCAGACCTTTAGAACTTACTTATCTTGCTTAACAGCAAATTTATGCCTGTTGACTAGTAACTCATTTCCCCTTCCTCAAGCCCCTGGCAATCACCAGCCCACTCTTTGATTCTCGAGGCCACCGTGATGGGAGGCCCACACGGGCCAAAGAACAAAGATGGATGAAAACAGATAAATGGAAGACCAATAGAAGTGGCGCCCTCCCTCCCCAACCCACCCCCCTCAAAATAAAAAGAAAAAAGTCAGACAGGGCTTAGCAACTAGACCACGACATGAGCTCTTAGGAGGTAAAGACTGTGTCCCTTCACTGCTGTCTCCAGCAGCCAGCATGGAGCAGACTGAGACTTGGGAAGGATGGTATAAAAGCTGAAATCAGCCTTGGAGAGGGAAGACTAAGCTACAGGGCAAGGCAGATATTCTCCAGTAGGTACCTCTTCTCTCCAAAAGAACATGTAATGGCAACCCACCCCAGCACTGGAGACCACCAGCATGAACACAGCACGTGACATCTTTAGGCAAAGGAAACTGAAACCAGCTCACTCAATTGGCCACATATTCTTTAAAACATCCCTCTAAAAACAGGCAAAGCAATTGGCTCAGAACCTGGGGAGCTGGAATGCATTTAGGGGCTCTGAGATTGTCCAACTGGAACCTGTACATCCAGAGACCCCACCTCATTTCCCAGGCCCTGACAAGCTGATTGAGCTGCAACCGGAAAAGTAACTGGCGGGTGATTGCAGACTATCCAGTGTCAGCTCTTTGTTCCGGGAGGAAGCTGTCAGGACCAGACCTCCCGGGAGTGCCTGGGGCCTCTGGTTCTTGTTTTTCCCTTTGTAGGCGGGAGGATGCAGGGGGTGGCAGCGGGAGGGCCATCATCCTTGCTGCAACCCAACTGGACACTCCCCGCTAGATGTCATCAGGCCAGTGTCTTCCCATTCCCAACTCCCAGAGACATCAGATGAGGGGAAGAGGGGGGCCACCTATGCCGTTTCCCCTAAGTTCCCTTACCACAAAAGCTGTGTGCTTTTTTATTGTGGTAAAAACACTTAACATGAAATCACCCTCAACAAAATTTTAAGTGTAAGATGCTTTTTTGACTATAGATACAATGTGGTAGAGCAGACCTTTAGAACTTACTTATCTTGCTTAACAGCAAATTTATGCCTGTTGACTAGTAACTCATTTCCCCTTCCTCAAGCCCCTGGCAATCACCAGCCCACTCTTTGATTCTCAGAATCTGACTACTGTACATAATCTCTTATAAGTGGGATCCTGCAGCTTTTGCCATTCTGACTGGCTTATTTCACTTAGCATAATGGCCCTAAGGTTCACCCACATTGTTGCACATTGCAGGATTTCAGGGTTTCCTTCCCCCTTTTTTGAGGCTGAATAATATTCCACTGTATGTATATACCACATTTTCTTTAAGGATTTACCTGTCAATGAACATTTAGACTGTTTTTACATCTTGGCTGTTGTGAACAGTGCCAAGGAAAACTCAAAAGTGCTAATGTCTTGTCAAGATCCTTATTTCCGTTCTTTTGGATAAATACCCAGTGTTGGGCTTACTGGTTCTGTTTTTTATATATCGAGGAACCTCCATACTGTGTCCCACAGAAGCTGCGCTGGTTTGCATTTTCAGCCACAGTGTGCAGGGCTCTCCATGTCTCCACACCCTCACTGACCCTGGGGGTGTAAGGTGACATCACATTGGGGTTTTATTTACATTTCCCCAGTTAGTTATGTTGAGTGCCTTTTCATATACCTGTTGACTCTTTGTATCTCTTTTTCTGAGAAATGTCTATTCAATCTTCAACCATTTTAAATAGTTATTACTTGTGTTGCTATTGAGTTGAGGGAGGTCCTTATATACTTTGGAGATTAGTCTCTTATCCCATAAACAGTTTGCAAATATTTTCTCCCATTCCATGGACTGCCTTTTCTCCTGTATTATTTCCTTTGCTGTACAGAAGATTTTTTTATGTGATGTAGCTCACTTGTGTCCTTTGCTTTTGTTGCTTTTGCTTTTGGTGTCACATCCATCAAATCACTGAAAAGACTTGTCACACTCTCCTCCAGGGGGATTTTCCCAACCCAGGGATCAAACCTGTGTCTTCGGTGGCTTCTGCACTGCAGGCAGATTCTTTATGGCTGAGCCACTGGGGAAGTCCCTCATGAAGGTTTCCTTCTATGTTTTCTTCCAGGAGTTTAAATGTCAGGTCTTATGTTTAAGGTTCAAGGTTCGAGTCTTAAAAGTCTTTCAGTCATTTTGAGTCAATTTTTGTATATATGTAAGATAAGGGTCCAAATTCATTATGTTATATGAGGGCATCCAGTTTCCCCAACACTGTTCACTGAAGAGACTGTTCTTTCACTATTGTGTACTCGTCACACTGCTGTTGAAGATCAGTTGGCAATAAGTTTCTGTGTTTATTTATGGGCTCTGTAATCTCTTCCATTGGTTTATGTGCCATTGATCTCTATGCCAGGACCATTCTGTCTTTATTACTGTAGCTTTGTATGGAGTCCTATTTTTAATTTTTTGAGAACCCTCCATACTGTTTACCACAGTGGCTCTACCAACTTACCTTCTCATCAACAGTGCCTGAAGGTTCTCTTTTCTCCACATGCTTGCCAGCACTTGCTGTTTCTTGTCTTTTTGATAATAGCTATCTGACAGGTGGTAGGTGATATCTCATTGTGTTTTTGATTTGCATTTCTCTGATGATTAGTGACACTGAACATCTTTCCATGTGTTTCTTGGCCTTCTGTGTGTCTTCTTCGAAAAAATCTCTCTTTAGGTCCTCTGCCCATTTTTTAATTGGGGTGTTCGGTTTTTTGCTATTGAATTGTATGAGTTCTTAAATATTTTGTATATCTATGTCTTATTGGATATAGTTTGCAAATACTTCTCTGATTCTGTAGACTGCCTTTTCATTTTTTGTTCTTTTTGCTTGCTTTATTAACTTTTCACATTTAGGTTTATGCTCCTTCTTGATTTTGTATGGTATGATATGGTTTTTTGTTTTAATTTTTATTTTCTATACAGATATCCAGTTGCTTCAGTATCAGTTTTGGCAAACATGATCTTTTCTACCACCAAATGGCAGTGGCACCTTCTTTTGTACATCAAGGAACCACTATTTTAGCTTACTTTTCTCTCCTTATACCTGAAATGTGCCCGAAGAAGAATCAGGAAAGGATGCCCCCTTTCTCTCTCTCTTCTTCCAGCAGGTCCCTAGGACCTCCAGTTTCCCATCAGCATTCAGAATGGACTCTGAAAACCCCATCCTCCTACTTTCTCATCTCCCTTCACCCAGAGTAGGACACACAAGATGGGCATCACTTACATGGAGTGGGAACAAGATGTGACAGGATGGGAGTACACGACCAAGTGATCTGGAGGTCTAGGAAAGCCGACCACACGGTGAACCAAGACCCAGGGACCTGGACACTTTCTTCCCTGCAATCATGCCATACTTGATGGAACTTCAAAACCTTGTTACAGGACTCAAGAATTATAAACTAATAAGCATTGTAACACCTTCAGATGGTGCAATCTGGGAAAAAAAATCAAGGGAATTTGAATAATAGCTTTGTATGGAGTCCTATTTTTAATTTTTTGAGAACCCTCCATACTGTTTACCACAGTGGCTCTACCAACTTACCTTCTCATCAACAGTGCCTGAAGGTTCTCTTTTCTCCACATGCTTGCCAGCACTTGCTGTTTCTTGTCTTTTTGATAATAGCTATCTGACAGGTGGTAGGTGATATCTCATTGTGTTTTTGATTTGCATTTCTCTGATGATTAGTGACACTGAACATCTTTCCATGTGTTTCTTGGCCTTCTGTGTGTCTTCTTCGAAAAAATCTCTCTTTAGGTCCTCTGCCCATTTTTTAATTGGGGTGTTCGGTTTTTTGCTATTGAATTGTATGAGTTCTTAAATATTTTGTATATCTATGTCTTATTGGATATAGTTTGCAAATACTTCTCTGATTCTGTAGACTGCCTTTTCATTTTTTGTTCTTTTTGCTTGCTTTATTAACTTTTCACATTTAGGTTTATGCTCCTTCTTGATTTTGTATGGTATGATATGGTTTTTTGTTTTAATTTTTATTTTCTATACAGATATCCAGTTGCTTCAGTATCAGTTTTGGCAAACATGATCTTTTCTACCACCAAATGGCAGTGGCACCTTCTTTTGTACATCAAGGAACCACTATTTTAGCTTACTTTTCTCTCCTTATACCTGAAATGTGCCCGAAGAAGAATCAGGAAAGGATGCCCCCTTTCTCTCTCTCTTCTTCCAGCAGGTCCCTAGGACCTCCAGTTTCCCCATCAGCATTCAGAATGGACTCTGAAAACCCCATCCTCCTACTTTCTCATCTCCCTTCACCCAGAGTAGGACACACAAGATGGGCATCACTTACATGGAGTGGGAACAAGATGTGACAGGATGGGAGTACACGACCAAGTGATCTGGAGGTCTAGGAAAGCCGACCACACGGTGAACCAAGACCCAGGGACCTGGACACTTTCTTCCCTGCAATCATGCCATACTTGATGGAACTTCAAAACCTTGTTACAGGACTCAAGAATTATAAACTAATAAGCATTGTAACACCTTCAGATGGTGCAATCTGGGTATAAATTATCACAGAAGAGATCAAAGAGGGGGGACAAGGCCTTTTGCCCAGATGAATCAGAGCTCCTTTGTAGAGCTTGCTACTTCAAGGCCACCACCGGTCCCATAGTGAGGTAGGGCTGAGTGACGACCTAAACTCACTCTGAGACCCTGGGAATTAAACCATGGCACTCTATGTTCAGTAACACCCAACTATGCCCTGTGTCATCTTCATCAAGTCTTGACCTAAAGAGCTTCTCCCTCCAGACAAAGTGCCTGGACCAGGTGCTACAGAAAAGAGCTTGGTCTCCAAAGTGAACCAAACCAGACAAGCTCCTCTTGGAGCTGACAGCCTTGCTGGTATGTTCTCTATTTCTACCCTCAATGCCCAGGACTGGGAATTCTCTCTTATCACTATCCTCTCTCCCAGATCCTAGCCCCATACCTACACTGAGTCAAGGGTTGCGATGGGTGGCTGCCCATCCCCAGCACTCGAGCCCCACCCCTCCACCTGGACATTGGAAAGTGGCCCACCCTTCAAAACTCCCTCTCCCCACAAAACTTCTCTGATGACTTCAGTGGGGGCAACAAGCCAGTCCCTGAATTCAGGGACCAGGACATTCCTTCCCCACAGTACACACTGTCCTGGAGCTATCTAGTTTTGCTTTGTTCTATTCATGCTTCTACTTCTGCTCCTTGAACATTTCTTGGGACATTATGGGAAGACAGACAGACTAAGTACTGCCTCCTGGCTGTACCTGTGATGTCTGGTGCACTGGCACCTTGGATCCCCAGCAGGGTTCTTTGACTGGCAGTGGGAAGCTGTTAGTTTAACTCTGGGTCCCCATCAGCATTCAGAATGGACTCTGAAAACCCCATCCTCCTACTTTCTCATCTCCCTTCACCCAGAGTAGGACACACAAGATGGGCATCACTTACATGGAGTGGGAACAAGATGTGACAGGATGGGAGTACACGACCAAGTGATCTGGAGGTCTAGGAAAGCCGACCACACGGTGAACCAAGACCCAGGGACCTGGACACTTTCTTCCCTGCAATCATGCCATACTTGATGGAACTTCAAAACCTTGTTACAGGACTCAAGAATTATAAACTAATAAGCATTGTAACACCTTCAGATGGTGCAATCTGGGTATAAATTATCACAGAAGAGATCAAAGAGGGGGGACAAGGCCTTTTGCCCAGATGAATCAGAGCTCCTTTGTAGAGCTTGCTACTTCAAGGCCACCACCGGTCCCATAGTGAGGTAGGGCTGAGTGACGACCTAAACTCACTCTGAGACCCTGGGAATTAAACCATGGCACTCTATGTTCAGTAACACCCAACTATGCCCTGTGTCATCTTCATCAAGTCTTGACCTAAAGAGCTTCTCCCTCCAGACAAAGTGCCTGGACCAGGTGCTACAGAAAAGAGCTTGGTCTCCAAAGTAAACCCTAAACCAGACAAGCTCCTCTTGGAGCTGACAGCCTTGCTGGTATGTTCTCTATTTCTACCCTCAATGCCCAGGACTGGGAATTCTCTCTTATCACTATCCTCTCTCCCAGATCCTAGCCCCATACCTACACTGAGTCAAGGGTTGCGATGGGTGGCTGCCCATCCCCAGCACTCGAGCCCCACCCCTCCACCTGGACATTGGAAAGTGGCCCACCCTTCAAAACTCCCTCTCCCCACAAAACTTCTCTGATGACTTCAGTGGGGGCAACAAGCCAGTCCCTGAATTCAGGGACCAGGACATTCCTTCCCCACAGTACACACTGTCCTGGAGCTATCTAGTTTTGCTTTGTTCTATTCATGCTTCTACTTCTGCTCCTTGAACATTTCTTGGGACATTATGGGAAGACAGACAGACTAAGTACTGCCTCCTGGCTGTACCTGTGATGTCTGGTGCACTGGCACCTTGGATCCCCAGCAGGGTTCTTTGACTGGCAGTGGGAAGCTGTTAGTTTAACTCTGGGTGAGGAACATCTTTGCCTGGGAGCACACTCCAAGAGTGGCTATTTGGATAAACCTTTGTTTAGGCGTGGCAGCTCCAAAAAGCTGGGCCAGAAGCCTCAGGATACCGCCCCCAGCCCACCCACCCAGGGGCATGTGGCATGGACATCGCGTTTGGCACACAGCATGCTGGAGGAATCCAGCCAGCAAGGCACCCCGCCTGCCTGCTCACTGGCCGCTCTCTCCTAAGTCTAGACCATTTGCAAAGTCAGGAACTTTGGCACAAGGCTGCTCCCACCCTTGCCGGCATGGGTTTATGGATATTAAAAATGTGCTGATGTGAATCACCATGCAGACACGCTTCACTGGAAGGGCTACATGCAGGAACACTGCCCCTTTTATCGTCTCCTCCACCTTTGTTGGAAACACTCACCCACGGATGATGCGGAGATTAAGGGGGCGTCAGGCTGCTGCGTGTATTTAGGCCGCCTGTCAGCTCCCATCAGCCACGGCTAGCATAGCAGAGAGGCTGGGACACACCTCAGTGCCCCTGCCCGCGGCCGTGGGCTGAGTCTGGAGCAGAACAGTGGCCTGGGAGTGGAGAAGACAGTCCACTGTGGTGGCTGGCCCCTCTAGAACACCCTCTCCTGCCTGGGCAAAGAACATCACTGAACATCCAAAGCCTTCTTCCTATGGGTCAGCCACTCTCACCCTCCTCTCCCTGTGAGGTGGCCAGATACAACACAGTCCCATGAGGCGGGAGGAAGATGGGCTGGACACCCTGCCTGCAGGAGGCCTCAATGTGTGCAAGACGGTGTCAGATCTGGACACAGACATGCATTCTGAGAATGCTGCTATGCAGGGTCTGGATGTTCAGAGGCCCCTTCTGCTGGGACATCAGAGAAGGCAACATGGAAAAGGACATGCTGGAACTGAACCTTGAACCACAGCTAGGTTTTAAACAAACAGACAGGGAAATGGCATTCTAGGTGGCAGGAAAGGCCTGAGCAGACACAGGCAAGTGAGACAGCACAGCATCAAGGACCAGGTGCTTTCCCGCTCTCTGCACATCCATCCTCAGCACCACCTTGGCCCCAGGCTGCCTGCCATCATCCCGAGCATTGGTATCCAAGTCAATCACGACCAGGAGCAGAAGAGGTTTCTCTTCCTGTGCATCCAGGAGCTGCCTCACAAGAACCTAGAGTTCCTTGCTGGTGCTGGGAAAAGAGGCCCATTGAAGGAGGGGGCAAGGCCAAGGGGAAGGCACCTGTCTGGACCTCTCTCTGACCGGGGTGCTCTTGGGTCAACAGGGAAAATCCGGTGCGCACCATCACAACTTATCTAATGTCTTCAGTGTTCACAGGGTGCTCCAGACTCCCCAGGTACCCTGCAGAGGGCGGAGGCTGTGTCTTGTCCATTGTTGCTGCCGTTTTAGCTGCTAAATTGTGTAGTCCGGCTCTTTTGCGACCCCATAGACTATAGACTGCTGGCTCCTCTGTCCACAGGATTTCCCAGGCAAGAATATTTGAGCGGGTTGTCATTCACTCCTCCAGGAGATCCTCCTGACCAGGGATAGAGTCCACACCTCCTGCACTGCAGGCAGATGCTGTACTGCTGAGCTCCCAGGGAAGCCATGTCTTACACACATCTGCCCACAGTCTAGCATACTGCTTGGCTCATAGTAGACTCCAAGGACCTTGACTGGAAATCACAGAGTCACAATGGCCATCCTCCCCGGGGTGCTGTTAGCACCTCCTTGGGGTCACTGCGCTGCATGGCTGCACAAGGCTGTGCCCACATGGTGAACGATGGGAGCCATGGTGCACGTGGAGCCAGTACTTACGGTGCTCCCACCATGCTGCATTCCAGTTGAATGATTTCAGTCAACACTTCCAGCCCTTACTAGAGAAATAGGGAACTACATTATCGTCACATGGGGAAACTGAGAAACATAGCATTGAATACTCCAGGGTCACACTGGGAGCCTGTGGCAGGGTGGGATGCGAAGCCTGCCAGTCGGCCTCAGAGCCTGTGCGCCGAGTCACTATACTCTGCTGCCCAAGACAACCCCACACTTGGTATCTATAGGATGTACCTTCAGGATCCAGATCCTCAGAAAAAGCCCCAAATTCAGACGTACAGCACAGCAGAGCCAGCAAGGGCATCTTCCTCACCTGCCCACCCTGCCACTCTGCTTCCTCACAGAACACCCCTCGCCCCCGGTCCTTCCCAGCTCTTGGCAATACGGCCAGTGCCTTTGCCCTGTGTCACCTGCCCTTCCAAGAGAGGCCCTGCCTGACCTCTGTGAGAGACACAGGGATGGTGGGCAGCTGCATCGGGGAGGTGCCTGCGGCACTGATGCAACTCTAAGCAAGAAGAACCCAGCCAATTCTCTTGGCCTTCTGCTGATGACTAGGTACAAGCTGAGTTGAGGGCTCTTTTTAGGAGCTCCATATGGAATGCCCTTTATAGGAAGCTCTAACCAAGCCCTTTAAGGACCTGCCCTTTCCCTGCAGGAAAATGGATCTCCCTCTCACCACCCAAAAGGAGGGAAGAGGAGGATCCCAATAGGACTCAGCAAACATCCAGAACTCCCGTGAGGATTTGCCCTGGGCCCAGGAACCATCATGGGAAGACCAGGGCATCCAGCATCCACCCTAGCTGGAGGTAACCACATACCCCTTTGTCTGCAGAGAGGAGCAGATGGGAAATTTCACTATTTAAATTTCTTCCTTTGGGTTAAATCCAATGTGAATTAGTGAAGAGTCTTTTCTTTAGGGTAATTCTGAGGGGCTAGAGAAAAGATTGGGCTTCCCAGGTGGTGCTAGTGGTAAAGAATCCACCTGCCAATGCAAAAGACATAAAAACCAGTCCTTGGCTCATAGTAGACTCCAAGGACCTTGACTGGAAATCACAGAGTCACAATGGCCATCCTCCCCGGGGTGCTGTTAGCACCTCCTTGGGGTCACTGCGCTGCATGGCTGCACAAGGCTGTGCCCACATGGTGAACGATGGGAGCCATGGTGCACGTGGAGCCAGTACTTACGGTGCTCCCACCATGCTGCATTCCAGTTGAATGATTTCAGTCAACACTTCCAGCCCTTACTAGAGAAATAGGGAACTACATTATCGTCACATGGGGAAACTGAGAAACATAGCATTGAATACTCCAGGGTCACACTGGGAGCCTGTGGCAGGGTGGGATGCGAAGCCTGCCAGTCGGCCTCAGAGCCTGTGCGCCGAGTCACTATACTCTGCTGCCCAAGACAACCCCACACTTGGTATCTATAGGATGTACCTTCAGGATCCAGATCCTCAGAAAAAGCCCCAAATTCAGACGTACAGCACAGCAGAGCCAGCAAGGGCATCTTCCTCACCTGCCCACCCTGCCACTCTGCTTCCTCACAGAACACCCCTCGCCCCCGGTCCTTCCCAGCTCTTGGCAATACGGCCAGTGCCTTTGCCCTGTGTCACCTGCCCTTCCAAGAGAGGCCCTGCCTGACCTCTGTGAGAGACACAGGGATGGTGGGCAGCTGCATCGGGAGGTGCTCTGCACTGATGCAACTCTAAGCAAGAAGAACCCAGCCAATTCTCTTGGCCTTCTGCTGATGACTAGGTACAAGCTGAGTTGAGGGCTCTTTTTAGGAGCTCCATATGGAATGCCCTTTATAGGAAGCTCTAACCAAGCCCTTTAAGGACCTGCCCTTTCCCTGCAGGAAAATGGATCTCCCTCTCACCACCCAAAAGGAGGGAAGAGGAGGATCCCAATAGGACTCAGCAAACATCCAGAACTCCCGTGAGGATTTGCCCTGGGCCCAGGAACCATCATGGGAAGACCAGGGCATCCAGCATCCACCCTAGCTGGAGGTAACCACATACCCCTTTGTCTGCAGAGAGGAGCAGATGGGAAATTTCACTATTTAAATTTCTTCCTTTGGGTTAAATCCAATGTGAATTAGTGAAGAGTCTTTTCTTTAGGGTAATTCTGAGGGGCTAGAGAAAAGATTGGGCTTCCCAGGTGGTGCTAGTGGTAAAGAATCCACCTGCCAATGCAAAAGACATAAAAAACACGGGTCAGTCCCTGGGTCAGGAAGATCCCCTGGAAGAGGGCATGGCAGCCCACTCCAGTATTCTTCTCTGGAGAATCCCATGGACAGAGGAGCCTAGTGAGCTTCAGTCCACAGGGTCGCAGAAAGTTGGTTACAACTAAAGCAACCTAGCATGCATGCAGAGAAAACGTGAAGGGCCAGTGTGTTTTAAAAGGGATGATAAGGGAGAGCCTGAGAAGAGCATTGGGGGTGGGGAGGGGGAGAGAAGGCCACACTCTGCGTGAAAATTCCGACCAGATCACCAGCAGAAACGAAAATCGTTTCGTGACTTTCCACTAAACGAAAACCACGCAGGCCGTCGGGCGAAAGCCACGCTGCCCCGCCTGGCGCCGGGCAAGTTCAAACACTCCTAGTGGAAGGCTTGCTGAACGGAGAGGGGAAGTTGCCCACGGGTTGCTGACCAGGGACCGGGATCGAGCTGGACAGGAAAACTCGCGCCCACCTTTGGGACTTGGACGCATAACCATTAGTGTGCGCGCGCCAGCGGCAGAGGAGCCCGCGCACCCCTAGAGCTGCAGTGGCAGCAGAGGAAGCCGGGAGAAGAGCAGGTATTGGAGGCTACTGGCGCGTGCGCGGTAGAGCCAGGGCGCCCCCGTCCAACACCAGACTGCGAGCGCCGCAGCCCCTGCCCGACGGACTAGGATCAGCCCGCCGCACTGGCCAGCACCCAAGCTCGCAGCAAAGCCTTCGTTTTGCTGAAAACAAAAACAGAAACCATAGCAACCGGAGCTATCAGGGAAAGACTACGCCATCAAGACACCACCATCAAGAGCAGATTGGTTTCCAACAGGCAGATGAGAAGATAAAAACCAGGGACAGTATTTAGCTTTTTTTTTTCCCTTGTTTCTTTGTTGTGGACTATTTTGTTTATTCGATTGATTGGTCTGGTTTGGGGTTTTTTTGTTTGTTTGTTTGTTCTGTTTGTTTTTTATTTGTTTTTTGGTCTCTTATTAATTTTTTTCATCTTTTAATTTTTAATTTTTATTTTATTTTATTTTATTTTTTTAATGTTAATTCTTGGAAATTTCTAATTCTCTTTTCTCTTTGCCACTGCTTTCTCCTTCTATGTTTTAAATGTAAAACCTTTTCCTATCTACCAATATCCTCTAGATAAATATTTCCTACCTTCCTGTCTCCACTATTCTCTTCCAGCTACACTAAACAATACAACACTCTTAATGTTTGCTACCTAACCCTATAAAATTCTTACAAGACGAATCTATTCCTTCTAATTACCCATACACTCTCCTCCTCCTCACCCCCAACACATGTCCTAGCTAAAAATTGCTCTCATTGTAATTATCCAAGCCAGGACCTTGCCCTGAATCTATTTTTCCGGGCACTATTTTAATTAATTCAGAGCTTACTGGGTAAGTATCATCTTTGATTGAGTGGTTTGCCAGAAAGATTTCCTATGCTTTATCTTTGTAAGACTGGTCAGTTGCGGGTATTGCTGTGTATGTATGTATATCTTACAATTACGTTAGAAAACATCTGCATGCTTTTATGACTGTCAACAATCAGGGATGCACCTCTTGTTCCTCAGATGCTAGTATGTGAACTAATATCACGGAAAACCATAGCAAACCAGACATAGAGCCTACACCCACTGACCAATCATCAAACCAAGGATCCTTGGAGTGGAAGCCCTGATTCCAAGACCCCACACTATCAAAGAACATACAACACTAGATTATTCACCTGTAAACAAGACCTAACACCACCCAAGTCACAAACCACTGAACCCTTCTAGAAGGACACAAAGCCAAAGGAAGGGGGAATTCAAACAAGAAGCCTGGTGGGAAAAAGAACTCCATACACACAGACACACACAAAGAAACGTAAATTAACCTAATAATGAAACGACAGAGAAACACTGCACAAATGAAGGACCAAGCTAGAGAAACACTGCTTCAAATGACAGAGCAGGAGATAGACAACTTATCTGAAAAAGAATTCAGAAAAGCTATGTTAATGAGGATGCAAAACATCGAAAACACAATATTAAAGGAAATTAGTTCACTGAGAAGAGGCATGCAAGAAATGAAAAATAAGCAAATGGAGATAACTCAATTGCTGAACTCAAAAATACTATAGAAGGTCTCAACAGTAGAGTATCAGAGGGAGAAGAACAGATAAGTGAGCTGGAAGACAGAATGGTGGAAATAAGTGCTGAAGAACAGAACAAAGCCCAAAGAATTAAAAGAACTGAGGATAGCCTCAGAGACCTATGGGACAATAGCAAACGCACCAACATTAGAATTATAGGAGTTCCAGAAGAAGAAGAGGGGAAGAAAGGCTATGAAAAAATTCTTGAAGAGGTTATAGTTGAAAACTTCCCCAGCATGGGAAAGGAAATACTCAACCAAGTCCAAGAAGCACAAAGAGTTCCATACAGGAGAAACCCCAGAAGAAACACACCAAGGCACACTCTAATCAAACTAATGCAAACCAAATATAAAGACAGAATACTAAAAGCAGCTAGGAACAAACAACAAATAACATAGAAAGGAAACCCCATACGCCTAACTGCGGATCTTTCAACAGAAACCCTGCAGGCCAGAAAAGAATGGCAAGACACATTTAAATGGCTAAAAGAGAATAACCTCCAACCAAGATTTCTCTACCCAGCAAGAATCTCATTCAGAATTGATGGAGAGGTCAACAGCTTCACAGACAAGCAAAAACTAAAAGAATTCTGTACCACAAAACAAGCCCTACAACAAGTGTTAAAGGGCCTGATAGAGCCAATAAATACAAGAGTAGGAGAAGTCCTACACATCAAACCCCAAACTTCTAAGAAGATGACAATAGGAACATTCATATCAATAATTACTTTGAACGTAAATGGACTGAATGCTCCAACCAAATGACACAGACTGGCTGAATGGATCCAGAAACAAGACCCATATATATGCTGTTTACAAGAGACCCACTTCACACCTAGAGACACTCATAGACTGAAAGAGAGAGGCTGGAAAAAGATATTCCATGCAAATGGAAAGCAAAAGAGAGCTGGAGTAGCAATCCTCATATCAGACAAAATAGATTTTAAAGTAAAGAAGATTCTAAGACATCATGATTAAGGGATCTATTCAAGAGGAAGACATAACAGTCATGAATATCCACGCACCCAACACATGGGCACCTCAATACATAAGACAGATACTTTCAGACATAAAAGAAGAAATCAACAATAACACAGTAACAGTAGGAGACTTTATCACTCCTCTCATACCAATGGACAGATCATCCAAACAGAAAATTAATAAAGAAACACAAGCCTTAAATGCCACACTAGGAAAGATGGACCTCATCGATATCTTTAGGACATTCCATCCAAAAGCAGAAGAATACACTTTCTTCTCAAGTGTTCACGGAACATTCTCCAGGATAGACCACATCTTGGGCCACAAATCAAACCTCAGTCAATTCAAGAAAACTGAAATTATATCAACCATCTTCTCGGACCACAATGCAATGAGACTAGAGCTCAACTACCAGGAAAAAAAAAAAAAAACCCTAAAAACACAAACACATGGAGATTAAACAATACATACCTAAAAAACCAACTGATCATTGAGGAAATCAAAGGAGAAATTAAACAATTCCTAGAAGAAAATGACAATGAACACATGACAGTGCAAAACCTATGGGATACTGCAAAAGCAGTTCTAAGAGGGAAATTTGTAGCAATTCAGTCCCACCTCAAGAAACTAGGAAAATGTGAAGCAGATGACCTAACCGTCCACTTAAAACAATTGGAGAAAGAACAAAAACACCCCAAAGCCAGCAGAAGAAGAGAAATCATAAAGATCAGAGCAGAAATAAATGAGAAAGAAATGAAAGAAACAATAGTAAAGATAAATAAAACAAAAAGCTGGTTCTTTGAAACGGTAAACAAAATTGACAAGCCACTGGCCAGACTCATCAAGAGAAAGAGAGAGAAGAACCAGATCCACAAAATCAAAAATGAAAAAGGAGAGATTACAACAGAGAATGCAGACATCCAAAGGATTCTAAGAGACTATTACGAACAGCTATATGGCAACAAACTGGACAACCTGGAAGAAATGGACAGTTTCTTGGAGAGGATTAATCTCCCAAGACTGAGCCAGGAAGAAACAGAAACTTTGAACAACCCAATCACAAGCTCAGAAACCGAATTTGTGATTAAAAATCTGCCCAAAAATAAAAGCCCAGGGCCAGATGGCTTCACAGCCGAATTCTACCAAACATTTAAAGAAGAGCTAATGCCTGTCCTTCTAAAACTCTTCCTAAAAATTGCACAGGAAGGAAAACTTCCAAACACATTCTACGAGGCCACCATCACCCTGATACCCAAACCAGGCAAAGACAACACAAAAAAGGAAAACTATAGGCCAATTTCACTGATGAACTTAGATGCCAAGATCCTCAACAGAATCCCAGCAAACAGAATTCAACAACACGTCAAAAAACTCATACATTACGATCAAGTCAGGTTCATCCCAGGCATGCAAGCCTTCTTCAACATCCGCAAATCAATCAATGCGATACACCATATCAACAAATTGAAAGACAAAAACCAAATGATCATCTCAATAGACGCAGAAAAAGTCTTCGACAAAGTAAAACATCCATTTATGATAAAAACTCTTCAGAAAATGAGCATAGAAGGAACTTATCTCAACATAAGAAAAGCCATATATGAGAAGCCTACAGCGAACATTATCCTTAACGGTGAAAAACTGAAAGCATTTCCTCTAAGATCAGGAACAAGACAGGGGTGCCCACTTTCACCACTACTATTCAACATAGTCCTGGAAGTCCTAGCAGCAGCAATAAGAGAAGAGAAAGAAATCAAAGGAATCCAGATTGGAAAGGAAGAAGTCAAGCTCTCTCTTTTTGCAGACGACATGATATTATGCATAGAAAACCCCAAAGACACGGTTACAAAGCTACTAGAGCTAATCAATGAATTCAGCAAAGTCGCAGGATACAAAATCAATGCACAGAAATCACTGGCATTCCTATACACAAACAATGAAAAATCAGAAAATGAAATCAAAGAGGCAATCCCCTTCACCATTGCAACCAAAAAAATCAAATATCTAGGAATAAACCTACCCAAAGAAACAAAAGAATTGTACACAGAAAAGGACAAGACACTCATGAGAGAAATTAAAGAAGACTTAAACAGATGGAGAGATATTGCATGTTCCTGGATCAGAAGAATCAATATTGTGAAAATGACCATACTACCAAATATCATCTACAGATTCAATGCAATACCTATTCAACTACCATTGACATTTTTCACAGAATTAAACCAAAGAATAACACAGTTCATATGGAAACACAAAAGACCTCGAATAGGGCTTCCCCTGGTGGTCCAGTGGGTAGGGATACCGCCTTGCAGTGCAAGGCGCCGGTTAAAAAATGCTCCCCTTTTAAAAGAAGAGCTAATGCCTGTCTTTAAAACTCTTCCTAAAAATTGCACAGGAAGGAAAACTTCCAAACACATTCTACGAGGCCACCATCACCCTGATACCCAAACCAGGCAAAGACAACACAAAAAAGGAAAACTATAGGCCAATTTCACTGATGAACTTAGATGCCAAGATCCTCAACAGAATCCCAGCAAACAGAATTCAACAACACGTCAAAAAACTCATACATTACGATCAAGTCAGGTTCATCCCAGGCATGCAAGCCTTCTTCAACATCCGCAAATCAATCAATGCGATACACCATATCAACAAATTGAAAGACAAAAACCAAATGATCATCTCAATAGACGCAGAAAAAGTCTTCGACAAAGTAAAACATCCATTTATGATAAAAACTCTTCAGAAAATGAGCATAGAAGGAACTTATCTCAACATAAGAAAAGCCATATATGAGAAGCCTACAGCGAACATTATCCTTAACGGTGAAAAACTGAAAGCATTTCCTCTAAGATCAGGAACAAGACAGGGGTGCCCACTTTCACCACTACTATTCAACATAGTCCTGGAAGTCCTAGCAGCAGCAATAAGAGAAGAGAAAGAAATCAAAGGAATCCAGATTGGAAAGGAAGAAGTCAAGCTCTCTCTTTTTGCAGACGACATGATATTATGCATAGAAAACCCCAAAGACACGGTTACAAAGCTACTAGAGCTAATCAATGAATTCAGCAAAGTCGCAGGATACAAAATCAATGCACAGAAATCACTGGCATTCCTATACACAAACAATGAAAAATCAGAAAATGAAATCAAAGAGGCAATCCCCTTCACCATTGCAACCAAAAAAATCAAATATCTAGGAATAAACCTACCCAAAGAAACAAAAGAATTGTACACAGAAAAGGACAAGACACTCATGAGAGAAATTAAAGAAGACTTAAACAGATGGAGAGATATTGCATGTTCCTGGATCAGAAGAATCAATATTGTGAAAATGACCATACTACCAAATATCATCTACAGATTCAATGCAATACCTATTCAACTACCATTGACATTTTTCACAGAATTAAACCAAAGAATAACACAGTTCATATGGAAACACAAAAGACCTCGAATAGGGCTTCCCCTGGTGGTCCAGTGGGTAGGGATACCGCCTTGCAGTGCAAGGGGCGCCGGTTCGATCCCTGGCCTGGGAAGATCCCGCGTGCCGTGGAGCGGCTGGACTGATGTGTCCAATTACCGAGCCGGAGCTCTGGAGCACATGTGCCCAGAGCCAGCGCTCTGCAACGACAGAGGCCACCGCGATGGGAGGCTCACAGGAGCCAAAAGAACAAAGATGGATGAAAACAGAAATGAAAGACCAATAGAAGTGGCCCGCCTGCTCCCCCCCCCCCCAACCCGACCCCTGCCCAAAATAAATAAATAAATAAATCTTTAAAAAAAAAAAAAAAAAAAGTTCTCATCAGGGGCTTCCCTGGTGGTCCAGTGGGTAAGGACACCGCCTTGCAGTGCAAGGGGCTCTGGTTCAATCCCTGGCCTGGGAAGATTCCACGTGCAGCGGAGCGGCTGGACTGTTGTGTCCAATTACCGAGCCACAGCTCTGGAGCGCATGCGCCCAGAGCCGGCGCTCTGCAACGACAGAGGCCACCGCGATGGGAGGCTCACAGGAGCCAAAAGAACAAAGATGGATGAAAACAGAAATGAAAGACCAATAGAAGTGGCCCGCCTGCTCCCCCCCCCCCCAACCCGACCCCTGCCCAAAATAAATAAATAAATAAATCTTTAAAAAAAAAAAAAAAAAAGTTCTCATCAGGGGCTTCCCTGGTGGTCCAGTGGGTAAGGACACCGCCTTGCAGTGCAAGGGGCTCTGGTTCAATCCCTGGCCTGGGAAGATTCCACGTGCAGCGGAGCGGCTGGACTGTTGTGTCCAATTACCGAGCCACAGCTCTGGAGCGCATGCGCCCAGAGCCGGCGCTCTGCGACGACAGAGGCCACTGCAATGGGAGGCCCACAGGAGCCAAAGAACGAAGACAATGAAAATAGAGAAATGAAAGACCAATAGAAGTGGCCCGCCCACTCCCCTTCCTCCCCAACCCGACCCCCGCCCAAAATAAATAAATAAATAAATCTTTAAAAAAAAAAAAAAAAAAAAGACCTCGAATAGCCAAAGCAATCCTCAGAAAAATGGAGCTGGAGGGATCAGCCTCCCTAACTTCAGACTATACTATAAAGCAACAGTCATCAAGACAGTATGGTACTGGCACAAAAACAGAACTACAGATCAATGGAACAAGGTCAAGAACCCAGAGATCAACCCATGCACCTATGGGTACCTTATTTTTGACAAAGGAGGCACAACTATAAAATGGGACAAAGACAGCCTCTTCAACAAGTGGTGCTGGGAAAATTGGACAGCTATGTGCAAAAAGAAGTTGGAACATTCCCTGACACCATACACAAAGATCAACTCAAAATGGATTAAAGACCTAAATGTAAGACCAGAAACCATAAAACTCTTACAGGAGAATATAGGAAAAACCCTCAAGGACATAAAGCAAGATCTTCTCTGACCCACCTACTAAAATAGCGGAACTGAAAAGAAAAATGAACATGTGGGACCTCATGAAACTTAAAAGCTTTTGTACAGCAAAAGAAATTACAAAAAAGCTGAACAGACACCCCACAGAGTGGGAGAAAATCATAGCAAATGAAATAACAGACAAAGAATTAATCTCCAAAATCTACAAGCAACTCAGACAACTCAGCACAGGAAAAACGAACAACCCAATCAAAAAATGGGAAAAAGATCTAAAGAGACGCCTCTCCAAAGAGGACATACAGATGGCCCAAAAGCACATGAAACAATGCTCAACCTCGCTTATCATTAGAGAAATGCAAATTAAAACCACAATGAGATACCACCTCATACCTGTCAGAATGGCCATCATCAACAAATCGACAGACAACAAATGCTGGAGAGGGTGCGGAGAAAAGGGAACCCTCTTGCATTGCTGGTAGGAATGTCAATTGATACAACCTCTATGGAAGACAATATGGAGATTCCTTAAAAAACTAAAAATAGAAGCACCCTATGACCCAGCAATCCCACTATTAGGCTTATACCCTGATGACATCAAAACTGAAAGAAGCACGTGTACCCCAATGTTCATGGCAGCTCTCTATACAATAGCCAGAACATGGAAGCAACCTAGATGTCCATCAACAAATGAATGGATACAGAAGTTTTGGTACATATATACAATGGAATACTACTCAGCTATTAAAAGAAATGCAGAAGACTCAGTCCTAATGAGATGGCTAGCTCTAGAACCTATCATAGAAAGTGAAGTCAGTCAAAAAGAGAAAGACAAGTACAGTATACTAACTCATAGATATGGCATCTAGTAGGATGGTCATGATAACACACGCAGTGAACTCATGGAAAAACAGACAGAGCATAGACATAGGGACATTGTGGGGAAGAAATAGGGAGGGGGAGGCATGGAGGGAGTAACATGGAAACCTATACTGTCATGTGTGGAAAAGACAGCTACTGTCATTGTGCTAAGGGAATAGGAGTGCTCACAATGGCTTGAGGTCAAGGTTTGGAAGGGTGGGATGGGGAGACCTGGGTGGAGAGGGGGGGACCAGGGATATGCATATGACTGATCTGGGAACATACATGTCGGTGAACAATAAAACTCTGTAAAATCTTTAAAATAAAGAATTAAAAAAAATTTTTAAAAAAGGGATGATAAGGTCTTCGAACATTCCAAGGTAGAACTTGGGGTGAAGTTTTAATAGAAAAATCATGGTTTTCATTACCTACCAGTTAATTAACTTTAAACCAGACATCTCCAAGTACATATGATATCCTAGGCAGATCGCAAAAAAAGATCTAAAGAGACGCCTCTCCAAAGAGGACATACAGATGGCCCAAAAGCACATGAAACAATGCTCAACCTCGCTTATCATTAGAGAAATGCAAATTAAAACCACAATGAGATACCACCTCATACCTGTCAGAATGGCCATCATCAACAAATCGACAGACAACAAATGCTGGAGAGGGTGCGGAGAAAAGGGAACCCTCTTGCATTGCTGGTAGGAATGTCAATTGATACAACCTCTATGGAAGACAATATGGAGATTCCTTAAAAAACTAAAAATAGAAGCACCCTATGACCCAGCAATCCCACTATTAGGCTTATACCCTGATGACATCAAAACTGAAAGAAGCACGTGTACCCCAATGTTCATGGCAGCTCTCTATACAATAGCCAGAACATGGAAGCAACCTAGATGTCCATCAACAAATGAATGGATACAGAAGTTTTGGTACATATATACAATGGAATACTACTCAGCTATTAAAAGAAATGCAGAAGACTCAGTCCTAATGAGATGGCTAGCTCTAGAACCTATCATAGAAAGTGAAGTCAGTCAAAAAGAGAAAGACAAGTACAGTATACTAACTCATAGATATGGCATCTAGTAGGATGGTCATGATAACACACGCAGTGAACTCATGGAAAAACAGACAGAGCATAGACATAGGGACATTGTGGGGAAGAAATAGGGAGGGGGAGGCATGGAGGGAGTAACATGGAAACCTATACTGTCATGTGTGGAAAAGACAGCTACTGTCATTGTGCTAAGGGAATAGGAGTGCTCACAATGGCATGGGGGCGATGGTTTGGAAGGGTGGGATGGGGAGACCTGGGTGGAGAGGGGGGGACCAGGGATATGCATATGACTGATCTGGGAACATACATGTCGGTGAACAATAAAACTCTGTAAAATCTTTAAAATAAAGAATTAAAAAAAATTTTTAAAAAAGGGATGATAAGGTCTTCGAACATTCCAAGGTAGAACTTGGGGTGAAGTTTTAATAGAAAAATCATGGTTTTCATTACCTACCAGTTAATTAACTTTAAACCAGACATCTCCAAGTACATATGATATCCTAGGCAGATGAGTCATGTTAACCTCTCGGCTTCCAGAACCTCCCTCCCCCCTCCCCCTACACACACTTGTGCGTGTGCCTCCGGTGGAGCAGTCAGAGCTCAGAACCAAGTTTAGGACTCAGAATCTGAGAAACAGAAAGAATCCTAGGGCTCACTCAATATAACAGTCATCCCCTTGTCCATATATTATTCCTGGGAAATCTGATGATGACATTAATGCTGATCAGCACTGGTTGGACCAGGACGGGCTAATCCCTGGGACTATGCAGAGTTATGGTACAATTTCAGTCAAACACCAAACTGTCTCAGATAACCTGGTGCTCATTTGGGTTAAACAGAGGATTTCTGATCTGTTTCTCAAAACATTAATACTAAAACCATTTTCATGCTCCGTGGATATCCATCTGTCAACCCCAAAACATTTTGGACCTGACCTCACCAACCTCAGAGACTGCCCAGCGACCCTGGAGCAGCCTGTGTCTGGAAGACTCTGAAGCATGTGTTTGGAAGCCCTATAGCCACACACCGTGTGGCCATGTGTCCCACAAAAGGAGGATGGTTTCGTGGCCATCAGCCCCAGGCAGGGACAGGCCTGGGGCCAGGGCTGGGGGCAGAAGCAGGTTTCCCTGGAGCTTTCTTACTTGACACCAGTTTTAGTCCCTTTGAAGTCTATGGCTGCTGAACTTCCCTCTTCATCTGGCCTCCTGGCCAGGCCACTGAGAAAGACCAGGTGGTGGGGCTCTGGGACCATCATCTAACTCAACACCTGGTGGCCAGGGGTGAGTATGACAGAACAGGATGTGGAGAACCAAAGTCCACAACTGCCTGGGACCCATGTGCGGCAAGGAGCATTCCTTTCATTCCAGGAGAGACCAGGTCTGGGATGGCTCAGAGACACCTGGTGTGTCTCCAGGGAAGGGCCACCCAAGGCTAGAGGGCACTGTGGGGAGGCCCCCTGAAAGGCAGGGCTCAGGTGGTTACAGGTGCCTTCTCGGCCTTTCCTGAGGCCCACTCCTCCCCTACCCTGCCCCCAGATGCTTTGCCAAGTGCCTCCAGTGCCATCTTAAGTTTCCCAGGCGATTTGCTGTGTGTCTCTCTGATCTTTGCTAGAAGCCAGGAAATCTGCGTTCAGGCCTCAGATTTGCCCCACTCTTACTGTGTGATCTTCAGAAACTCCCTTTTCACTCTCCAGGCCTCAGTTTCCTCATGTGTCAAATACAGGAGTGAAGGAGGCAGGTATTATACATATTGTATGTATATAATAACAAAGTGTTGGGTGCATTCTATGTACCTGCTATTTTATGTGCTTTTTTTTGACCTGTATAAAAACTTCCTGTTCGTAAAGCTTGATATTTTATGAGGGTTTACTACTAGCCAGACCCTATGCCAGGCTCTTTCCATGTATTAATTCACTTCATCCTCACCACAACCCTCTGGTGACATCCTATTCTTGTCTCCTTTTATAGAGAGGAAACTGGGGTACAGACACATCAGTGACTTTCCAAGTTTGAACCAGGGTGACTCAGCTCCAGGGCTACCTTGTAGATGACATGGACCGAAGGAGGGCGCCTTCCTCAGGGCGTCATCCCAAACATGAGATGAGCAGTAGAGAACTTCATACAATACACACAGGTGTGCTCAGTGGGTCTGACCTCTTTGCCTCACTCTTATGATCATGTTCCCCTTTCTACTAAGACTCAGAGGGGCAAGGTATCAGACCCAGATCCCCAACCCTGACATCAGTGGCCTTCCACCTCTCCTGTCTGCTGCCCACTCCATTCATTCACAGTTCAAGGTAGTCCCAGCCAAGGCCAGAAGGCTAACCCGTTAGCTGCCTGCTTTCCTCATTTTCCTCCCCTTCTGCTTTGGAGATTCCTCCTGGGTTCATTTGCTCTCCCTAAGGACAAAGGCCCTTCCTGTCAGGAAATACAGGATTCCCAGCCACTCTGGTAGAGTGACTGACCACAGCTTCGTGAGATCTTTCTGTAGAAACATCATCCTAAGTACATGTGCCTTCCAGGGGGCCAGGCCCCTGAAAGGCAGGGCTCAGGTGGTTACAGGTGCCTTCTCGGCCTTCCTGAGGCCCACCTCCCTACCCTGCCCCAGATGCTTTGCCAAGTGCCTCCAGTGCCATCTTAAGTTTCCCAGGCGATTTGCTGTGTGTCTCTCTGATCTTTGCTAGAAGCCAGGAAATCTGCGTTCAGGCCTCAGATTTGCCCCACTCTTACTGTGTGATCTTCAGAAACTCCCTTTTCACTCTCCAGGCCTCAGTTTCCTCATGTGTCAAATACAGGAGTGAAGGAGGCAGGTATTATACATATTGTATGTATATAATAACAAAGTGTTGGGTGCATTCTATGTACCTGCTATTTTATGTGCTTTTTTTTGACCTGTATAAAAACTTCCTGTTCGTAAAGCTTGATATTTTATGAGGGTTTACTACTAGCCAGACCCTATGCCAGGCTCTTTCCATGTATTAATTCACTTCATCCTCACCACAACCCTCTGGTGACATCCTATTCTTGTCTCCTTTTATAGAGAGGAAACTGGGGTACAGACACATCAGTGACTTTCCAAGTTTGAACCAGGGTGACTCAGCTCCAGGGCTACCTTGTAGATGACATGGACCGAAGGAGGGCGCCTTCCTCAGGGCGTCATCCCAAACATGAGATGAGCAGTAGAGAACTTCATACAATACACACAGGTGTGCTCAGTGGGTCTGACCTCTTTGCCTCACTCTTATGATCATGTTCCCCTTTCTACTAAGACTCAGAGGGGCAAGGTATCAGACCCAGATCCCCAACCCTGACATCAGTGGCCTTCCACCTCTCCTGTCTGCTGCCCACTCCATTCATTCACAGTTCAAGGTAGTCCCAGCCAAGGCCAGAAGGCTAACCCGTTAGCTGCCTGCTTTCCTCATTTTCCTCCCCTTCTGCTTTGGAGATTCCTCCTGGGTTCATTTGCTCTCCCTAAGGACAAAGGCCCTTCCTGTCAGGAAATACAGGATTCCCAGCCACTCTGGTAGAGTGACTGACCACAGCTTCGTGAGATCTTTCTGTAGAAACACATCCATCCTGGGAACAGGTACAGGGTGAAGTTCTAAGAGAGGGCTCCAAAGGGCAGAGTGGTTAGGCATCTTCTGGGATCCTCCAGACCAGCCCCAGCTCCTTGTAATGTCAGTGCCCAGGACCACCATCCCAAAGCCCAGCAGTGCTTGAGTCTGGGAAAGCATTTGGCTTCAGGGTTTTTGGTAGATGAAGATTTTCCAGTTTCCGCTTTAAAAAAAACCGAAACCCTCCTTTTGTGTATGCATGTGTTTATAGACAGATGGATAGATTGTTGTTGTTTAGTTTCTAAGTCATGTCCAACTCTCTTGTGACTCCCCCATGGACTGTAGCCCACCAGTCACCTCTGTCCACGGGATTGTCCAAGCGAGAATACTGCCATTCCCTTCTCTGGAGAATCTTCTCAACCCAGGAATCGAACCTGAGTCTCCTGCATTGGCAGGTGAATTCTTCACCACTGAGCCACCAAGGAAGTCCATATAGATACACATGAAGAGAGAGATAGGATAGATCTTTAAAATCGCTATAATCTTCCTTAGTATTTCCACGTATACTCTCTCAGATTTGCTCTCCATTTCTTGCTCCTCAAAAAATTAAAAACAGGACTACCATATTATCCAGTAAGTCCACTTCTGGTGTTTTATCTGAAGGACACAAAATCACTATCTTGAAAAGATATCTGGATCCCCAAGTTCACTGCAGCATTATTTACAATAGCCAACGGAGAAACAACTGTCCAAGACATGAAAGAAAAGGACTTCATACAATACACAAAAAGGTGTGCTCAGTGGGTCTGACCTCTTTGCCTCACTCTTATGATCATGTTCCCCTTTCTACTAAGACTCAGAGGGGCAAGGTATCAGACCCAGATCCCCAACCCTGACATCAGTGGCCTTCCACCTCTCCTGTCTGCTGCCCACTCCATTCATTCACAGTTCAAGGTAGTCCCAGCCAAGGCCAGAAGGCTAACCCGTTAGCTGCCTGCTTTCCTCATTTTCCTCCCCTTCTGCTTTGGAGATTCCTCCTGGGTTCATTTGCTCTCCCTAAGGACAAAGGCCCTTCCTGTCAGGGAAATACAGGATTCCCAGCCACTCTGGTAGAGTGACTGACCACAGCTTCGTGAGATCTTTCTGTAGAAACACATCCATCCTGGGAACAGGTACAGGGTGAAGTTCTAAGAGAGGGCTCCAAAGGGCAGAGTGGTTAGGCATCTTCTGGGATCCTCCAGACCAGCCCCAGCTCCTTGTAATGTCAGTGCCCAGGACCACCATCCCAAAGCCCAGCAGTGCTTGAGTCTGGGAAAGCATTTGGCTTCAGGGTTTTTGGTAGATGAAGATTTTCCAGTTTCCGCTTTAAAAAAAACCGAAACCCTCCTTTTGTGTATGCATGTGTTTATAGACAGATGGATAGATTGTTGTTGTTTAGTTTCTAAGTCATGTCCAACTCTCTTGTGACTCCCCCATGGACTGTAGCCCACCAGTCACCTCTGTCCACGGGATTGTCCAAGCGAGAATACTGCCATTCCCTTCTCTGGAGAATCTTCTCAACCCAGGAATCGAACCTGAGTCTCCTGCATTGGCAGGTGAATTCTTCACCACTGAGCCACCAAGGAAGTCCATATAGATACACATGAAGAGAGAGATAGGATAGATCTTTAAAATCGCTATAATCTTCCTTAGTATTTCCACGTATACTCTCTCAGATTTGCTCTCCATTTCTTGCTCCTCAAAAAATTAAAAACAGGACTACCATATTATCCAGTAAGTCCACTTCTGGTGTTTTATCTGAAGGACACAAAATCACTATCTTGAAAAGATATCTGGATCCCCAAGTTCACTGCAGCATTATTTACAATAGCCAAGACACGGAGACAACCGAACTGTCCACAGACTGATGAAGAGATAAAGAGAACGTGGTATTCACATACAATGGGCTATTATTCAGCCATGAAAAGAAGGACATCTTGCTGTTTGCAATCACAAAGATGGAACTTGAGGGCATTATACTATATGATCTCACTTACATGTGGAATCCAAAAACTACTGAACTCATGGAAACAGAACAGATTAGTGGTTCAGAATTGGGAGTTGGGAGGGAAACAAAATGAGTGAAGGTGGTTGAAAAGTACAAACTTTCAGTTAGAATATAAGTAAGCTCTACAGATGCAATTACAGCATGGTACTCAGCTAACAATGTCATATTGGTTACCTGAGAGTTGCCAAGGGACTTCCCTGGTGGTCCAGCGATTAAGAATCTCTCTTGTGATGCAGGGGACTTGGGTTTGATCCCTGGTCAGAGAACTAAGCTTCCATGTGCTACAGAGCAACTAAGCCCACACACCACTACCAAAGAGTCTGTGGGCCACAATAGTAGATTCCACATGCCACAACCAAGACCTGACACAGCTGACTAACTAAATAAAACTAAAAAAAAAAAAAAAAATTTGCCAGGAAGGTAAATCTTAAAAGTTCTCATCAGGGCTTCCCCTGGTGGTCCAGTGGGTAAGGACACCGCCTTGCAGTGCAAGGGGCGCCGGTTCGATCCCTGGCCTGGGAAGATCCCGCGTGCCGTGGAGCGGCTGGACTGATGTGTCCAATTACCGAGCCGGAGCTCTGGAGCACATGTGCCCAGAGCCAGCGCTCTGCAACGACAGAGGCCACCGCGATGGGAGGCTCACAGGAGCCAAAAGAACAAAGATGGATGAAAACAGAAATGAAAGACCAATAGAAGTGGCCCGCCTGCCCCCCCCCCCCCCAACCCGACCCCTGCCCAAAATAAATAAATAAATAAATCTTTAAAAAAAAAAAAAAAAAAAGTTCTCATCAGGGGCTTCCCTGGTGGTCCAGTGGGTAAGGACACCGCCTTGCAGTGCAAGGGGCGCCGGTTCGATCCCTGGCCTGGGAAGATCCCACGTGCCGTGGAGCGGCTGGACTGATGTGTCCAATTACCGAGCCGGAGCTCTGGAGCGCATGCGCCCAGAGCCAGCGCTCTGCAACGACAGAGGCCACCGCGATGGGAGGCCCACAGGAGCCAAAGAACAAAGACGGATGAAAATAGAGAAATGAAAGACCAATAGAAGTGGCCCGCCCGCTCCCCTCCCTCCCCAACCCGACCCCTGCCCAAAATAAATAAATAAATAAATCTTTAAAAAAAAAAAAAAAAAAGTTCTCATCAGGGGCTTCCCTGGTGGTCCAGTGGGTAAGGACACCGCCTTGCAGTGCAAGGGGCTCTGGTTCAATCCCTGGCCTGGGAAGATTCCACGTGCAGCGGAGCGGCTGGACTGATGTATCCAATTGCCGAGCTGGAGCTCTGGAGCGCATGCGCCCAGAGACCATGCTCTGAGACAACAGAGGCCACCGCGATGGGAGGCCCACATGGGCGGAAGAACAAAGATGGATGAAAACAGACAAATGAAAGACCAATAGAAGTGGCCCGCCTGCTCCCTTCCCTCCCCACACCACTCCCACCAAAAAATAAATAAATAAATCTTTAAAAAAAGAAAAAATTCTCATCATAGGAAAAAAAAAAAGTAACTATGTGAAGTGATGGATGTTAACTAAACTTGCTGTGGCAATAATATTGCAATATATACATGTATCAAATCATTATGTTGTGTACCTAAAACTAATACACTATTATATATTAATTATATCTCAATAAACCTGGGGGGTAAAGATATCATTTGTTTTAAAAATTAGAATAATATTGGGGCTACAGTTCTGTGCCCTTTTTTTCACATTGTCTGAAATTTTTCGTATTACTTAACAATTTCTAAAGTCTGCTTTGTTGTGGCAGACACAGCAGATTGGCTACTCAATAGCCATTTGGTTAAATGACATCCCTCCACTCCCTTAACTTCCTCATGAAAAAATCTGGAAAACCACAAATTCTTACCTCCCCAGACTCCTCTGAAACTAGGAGTAGCCATATGATCCAGTCTGGCCAATAGGAATAAGCAGAACTCACTGAGTGGGTCCCTTATAAAAGGAGATAGACTCATTCACACCTTTTTGCTGCTTCTCTCTTCCTTTCTGGAATTCTAGTCACACCCAGAGAGGCAGCAAGCATCCCAGGACGGTAAGGATGAAATAAGGGAACTAGATGGAGTCTGGTTTCTTAACCATATTGAAAGGGGTGAATAGGCAGACTTGGTAAGGAGGCCAGTGGTTTGCAAGAAGGAGGAGGGGGAACAAACATTTCCTAGCCTAAAATGTTTGCCATGACAAAGATCTATTCTGAAACTAACTTTATTGTTTCATTTTGCATTCTAATGTCTCATCCAGTCTTAAAGCCTGAAACCATACTCTGGCTAAGCTTATGTTAATTTTGTAGGAGTGGGTCTAGAAGACCTTTACAGCCTTAAAATATTCTTCTGATCTGTTGTTAATAATCAACTGGAAAGTACAAAATGCCTTGCCTAAATAGCTTCTGGGGGTACTCTTCTATCCCCCTTACAGTTCCTTTAGCTGGAAGCCCAGAGACCATGCTCTGAGACAACAGAGGCCACCGCGATGGGAGGCCCACATGGGCGGAAGAACAAAGATGGATGAAAACAGACAAATGAAAGACCAATAGAAGTGGCCCGCCTGCTCCCTTCCCTCCCCACACCACTCCCACCAAAAAATAAATAAATAAATCTTTAAAAAAAGAAAAAATTCTCATCATAGGAAAAAAAAAAAGTAACTATGTGAAGTGATGGATGTTAACTAAACTTGCTGTGGCAATAATATTGCAATATATACATGTATCAAATCATTATGTTGTGTACCTAAAACTAATACACTATTATATATTAATTATATCTCAATAAACCTGGGGGATAAAGATATCATTTGTTTTAAAAATTAGAATAATATTGGGGCTACAGTTCTGTGCCCTTTTTTTCACATTGTCTGAAATTTTTCGTATTACTTAACAATTTCTAAAGTCTGCTTTGTTGTGGCAGACACAGCAGATTGGCTACTCAATAGCCATTTGGTTAAATGACATCCCTCCACTCCCTTAACTTCCTCATGAAAAAATCTGGAAAACCACAAATTCTTACCTCCCCAGACTCCTCTGAAACTAGGAGTAGCCATATGATCCAGTCTGGCCAATAGGAATAAGCAGAACTCACTGAGTGGGTCCCTTATAAAAGGAGATAGACTCATTCACACCTTTTTGCTGCTTCTCTCTTCCTTTCTGGAATTCTAGTCACACCCAGAGAGGCAGCAAGCATCCCAGGACGGTAAGGATGAAATAAGGGAACTAGATGGAGTCTGGTTTCTTAACCATATTGAAAGGGGTGAATAGGCAGACTTGGTAAGGAGGCCAGTGGTTTGCAAGAAGGAGGAGGGGGAACAAACATTTCCTAGCCTAAAATGTTTGCCATGACAAAGATCTATTCTGAAACTAACTTTATTGTTTCATTTTGCATTCTAATGTCTCATCCAGTCTTAAAGCCTGAAACCATACTCTGGCTAAGCTTATGTTAATTTTGTAGGAGTGGGTCTAGAAGACCTTTACAGCCTTAAAATATTCTTCTGATCTGTTGTTAATAATCAACTGGAAAGTACAAAATGCCTTGCCTAAATAGCTTCTGGGGGTACTCTTCTATCCCCCTTACAGTTCCTTTAGCTGGAAGCCTTTCTCTATTCCCTTTTTCTTTAATAAACTTTTCCTGCATGAAGCTCTGAGTGATCAAAGCTGTCTTTTTAATCCCAAAGTGCAGATCTTCTCCTTTGGAGATCACGAATCTGACATCATTCACCATAAACTACCTACTGTCATCTATCAATATTCTTGGGCTGCTGCATTAGCCTGGAACTGCCTGGTAGCTCAGGTGGTAAAGAATATGCCTGAAATGCAGAAGACCCAGGTTTGATTCCTGGGTTGTGAAGATCCTCTGGAGAAGGGATAAACTACCCACTCCGATAGTCTTGGGCTTCCCTGGTGGCTCAGATGGTAAAGAATTCACCTGTAATGCAGGAGACCTGGGTTCAATCCCTGGGTCAGGAAGATTCCCAGGAGGAAGGCATGGCAGCCCACTCCAGCATTCTTGCATGGAGAATCCCCATGGACAGAGAGGTCTGGCAGGCTCCAGTCCACGGGGCCACAAAGAGTTAGACATGACTGAAGGGCTAAGCAAAGCCTACTTCTAGACTTCTTGTTATCAGGTGATGAAGAAATCCTGTGTGTTAAAGCTACTGTTAGTCACATTTTGAATTCCTTGCAGATGAATGCAGCCCAAGTGTACCGCATTCTATCATATGATTGTATCACAGTGCAATATTAAAATTCCCTGCTGATTTACTGCTACTATAAATAACATTGTAATGAATAACCCTCAACAGATCTTTAGGTGTTTCTCCAATTATTTACTCTGGCTTTATTCCTAGAAAAGGAATTACTGGTCTAAAGAGCAAGTACAGTAGTCCCTCCATATCTGAAGTTTAATTTCCCATGGTTTCAGTTACCCGTGGTCAATGATGATCCAAAAATATTAAACAGAAAATTCCAGAAATAATTCATACATTTTTAAAGTCTGTGCCATTCTGAATAGCACAGTGAAATCTCACACCCTTCAGCTTCATCCTACCTGGGGTGTGAGTCATCCCCTTGTCCAGCATTTCTCTCTAATTAGGGCTTCCCAGGTGGTGCAGTGGTAAAGAAGCTGCCTGCTAATACAGGAGATACAAGAGAAAAGGGTTTGATCTTTGGGACAGGAAGACACCCTGGAGTAGGAAATGGCAGTCCACTCCAGTATTCTTGCCTGGAAAGTCCTATAGACAGAGGAGCCTGGTGGGCTGCAGTCCACGGGGCCTGTAGGGTCACAAAGAGTTGAACACGACTTGCGACTAAGCACTCATGCAGTCATGTAGTGGCCATCTACAAATTGCATGTCATGGAATCACAGTGCTGGTGTTCAAGGAACCCTTATTATACTTAATAAAGGCCCCAAAGCACAAGAGCAGTGAGGCTGACAATTCAGATATGCCAAAGAGAAGTTATAAAGTGCTTCCTTTAAGTGAAAAGGTGAAACTTCTAGATTTAATAAGGAAAGAAAAAAATCCCATGCTGAGGTTGCTAAGATCTGTGCGAAAAACAGGACTTCTACCTGTGAAATACTGAAGAAGGAAAAAGAAATTTGTGCTAGTGTTGCTGTTGCACCTCAAACTACCAAACGCACAGCCATGGTGCACGGTAAGTGTTAAGATGAAAAGCAGAGGGGTGGCAGGGACAGAGGGAGACAGAGCACATTCATGTAACTTTTATTACAGTATAACTGTTCTATTAAAGTATAATTACACTGTACAAATTTTATTACAGTAAAGTATAATTGTCATAATTAGTCTATTTTATAAGCAGTTTCATTGTTCATCTCTTGCTGTGCTTGATGTATAAATCAAACTTTATCATAGGCAGGTATGTAGTAAGGAAAAAAATGTAGTGTTTATGTAAGTTTCAGCACTATCCAAGGTTCTAGGCCTTCACTAAGGATCTTGCAAAGTATCTCCTGTGGATAAGCAGGGGGCAACTGTAGTCTGGGATATTTTGTCTGTTTCTTTTTCCTTGTTTATGTAATTCAGTAGTCCCTCCATATCTGAAGTTTAATTTCCCATGGTTTCAGTTACCCGTGGTCAATGATGATCCAAAAATATTAAACAGAAAATTCCAGAAATAATTCATACATTTTTAAAGTCTGTGCCATTCTGAATAGCACAGTGAAATCTCACACCCTTCAGCTTCATCCTACCTGGGGTGTGAGTCATCCCCTTGTCCAGCATTTCTCTCTAATTAGGGCTTCCCAGGTGGTGCAGTGGTAAAGAAGCTGCCTGCTAATACAGGAGATACAAGAGAAAAGGGTTTGATCTTTGGGACAGGAAGACACCCTGGAGTAGGAAATGGCAGTCCACTCCAGTATTCTTGCCTGGAAAGTCCTATAGACAGAGGAGCCTGGTGGGCTGCAGTCCACGGGGCCTGTAGGGTCACAAAGAGTTGAACACGACTTGCGACTAAGCACTCATGCAGTCATGTAGTGGCCATCTACAAATTGCATGTCATGGAATCACAGTGCTGGTGTTCAAGGAACCCTTATTATACTTAATAAAGGCCCCAAAGCACAAGAGCAGTGAGGCTGACAATTCAGATATGCCAAAGAGAAGTTATAAAGTGCTTCCTTTAAGTGAAAAGGTGAAACTTCTAGATTTAATAAGGAAAGAAAAAAATCCCATGCTGAGGTTGCTAAGATCTGTGCGAAAAACAGGACTTCTACCTGTGAAATACTGAAGAAGGAAAAAGAAATTTGTGCTAGTGTTGCTGTTGCACCTCAAACTACCAAACGCACAGCCATGGTGCACGGTAAGTGTTAAGATGAAAAGCAGAGGGGTGGCAGGGACAGAGGGAGACAGAGCACATTCATGTAACTTTTATTACAGTATAACTGTTCTATTAAAGTATAATTACACTGTACAAATTTTATTACAGTAAAGTATAATTGTCATAATTAGTCTATTTTATAAGCAGTTTCATTGTTCATCTCTTGCTGTGCTTGATGTATAAATCAAACTTTATCATAGGCAGGTATGTAGTAAGGAAAAAAATGTAGTGTTTATGTAAGTTTCAGCACTATCCAAGGTTCTAGGCCTTCACTAAGGATCTTGCAAAGTATCTCCTGTGGATAAGCAGGGGGCAACTGTAGTCTGCGGGATATTTTGTCTGTTTCTTTTTTCCTTGATCTTTCAAATGCCAATGCAGACATATTGTGCCAATGCAACTCTTTACTAGTTGTAGGTAAGTCGGGATGACCTCCAGGCCACTTCCTGAAGCAGGAACTAAGGCAGCCACCACCTGTTAATGGTGACTGTGCCCAGGACTGCCCTGGCAAGGAAGCTTGCTCATGATCTGAGTCTTGGAGGGGCTGTTCTGACTGCAGAGGGCCCCCTGCTCCTCCTGCTCCTGCAGCTTCTGCTGAGGGGCCCATCTCCAAAGGCTGAAAAATCCTAGCCCAGGGTCTCTCAACCTCTACACACTGATGTTTGAGCATGTACAACTTTATCGTAGGGACATCTGCACACAATAGCATGTTTAACAGCATCTATTATAACACCTCTACTCACTAGATGCCAGTAGCACCTGCTCCCCAGGTATGAAACCAGAAATGTCTCAATAATGTCAAACATCCCCTGGGGGTGCCAACTCACCCCAACTGAGAGCCACTGGTGTAACCTATCAGCCACATGAGGAATAGCTCAGTTCCCCAGAAAAGGCAGACTCTGGCTCAGTGCAGAATTGGGCAGGTTGTACGACCAGAAGTAGAAAGGGCTGTAAGTGGTAAGAAGGTTGTCTGGGAGGCTCAGAAAAAGATGGAGCATCCAATGACACCCACGGTGAGTGTGCCTGTGACTACAAGGCCCCCCAAAAACACACCCATAAAGTATTGTGGCATGAAAGCAGTCCAGAGCAGTCGGCTCTGGGGCCCACACAAATATTCGAGGACATCTCCATAGTGACTGATGCAATTACTGCTGGCATGTTCAGTGTGGTTTTAAATCTTTTAACACCTCCAATATGTTGCCCAAAATTATTGCGTTAAAAAGTGTATCAGGTTGAAAACCACAATTGCAGAATGAGCTCTGCAAACCACCTCATTTTAGTTCATCTCTTGTTTTAAAAAAGGCAGGTATGTAGTAAGGAAAAATGTAGTGTTTATGTAAGTTTCAGCACTATCCAAGGTTCTAGGCCTTCACTAAGGATCTTGCAAAGTATCTCCTGTGGATAAGCAGGGGGCAACTGTAGTCTGCGGATATTTTGTCTGTTTCTTTTTTCCTTGATCTTTCAAATGCCAATGCAGACATATTGTGCCAATGCAACTCTTTACTAGTTGTAGGTAAGTCGGGATGACCTCCAGGCCACTTCCTGAAGCAGGAACTAAGGCAGCCACCACCTGTTAATGGTGACTGTGCCCAGGACTGCCCTGGCAAGGAAGCTTGCTCATGATCTGAGTCTTGGAGGGCTGTTCTGACTGCAGAGGGCCCCTGCTCCTCCTGCTCCTGCAGCTTCTGCTGGGGGGCCCATCTCCAAAGGCTGAAAAATCCTAGCCCAGGGTCTCTCAACCTCTACACACTGATGTTTGAGCATGTACAACTTTATCGTAGGGACATCTGCACACAATAGCATGTTTAACAGCATCTATTATAACACCTCTACTCACTAGATGCCAGTAGCACCTGCTCCCCAGGTATGAAACCAGAAATGTCTCAATAATGTCAAACATCCCCTGGGGGTGCCAACTCACCCCAACTGAGAGCCACTGGTGTAACCTATCAGCCACATGAGGAATAGCTCAGTTCCCCAGAAAAGGCAGACTCTGGCTCAGTGCAGAATTGGGCAGGTTGTACGACCAGAAGTAGAAAGGGCTGTAAGTGGTAAGAAGGTTGTCTGGGAGGCTCAGAAAAAGATGGAGCATCCAATGACACCCACGGTGAGTGTGCCTGTGACTACAAGGCCCCCAAAAGCACACCCATAAAGTAATGTGGCATGAAAGCAGTCCAGAGCAGTCGGCTCTGGGGCCCACACAAATATTCGAGGACATCTCCATAGTGACTGATGCAATTACTGCTGGCATGTTCAGTGTGGTTTTAAATCTTTTAACACCTCCAATATGTTGCCCAAAATTATTGCGTTAAAAAGTGTATCAGGTTGAAAACCACAATTGCAGAATGAGCTCTGCAAACCACCCTGCACTCTGTAATGAGGGGTTATCTTAGTCAGAGAATCAACAAACACTCACTAAGGGCTCAGAGTTGGGCTGGAGCACCAAACACACCCAACAAGATCCTCACTTTCCGAGAGGCCACAGTGGGATGAGGAAATCGGAATAATAAACAAGAGAGTGCAAGAGTGAGACAGATGATCTGGGCTTTGACTTGCTCATGCATGGATCAAGTGGCAAGAACAGTTCAATGAGTTCTCCAGCTCACAGGGCTGCTGGGTGATCATCAGCAGAGTTGATAGGGGTGCCCTGAGACCTCACTCAGGGATGCTATGCCCTGATGAAAGACAGATCAAGACAGGGACAAGGAAAAAGTGGGAAGAGATACAGCGAATGAACTCCTTTCTCCCCAGGAAGCAAATGCAGCCAAACCCAGATCTGCCCTCAATCCCTGATGTTAAGAGGGTGACAAGGTGCATTTTCTGAGTATCAGGGTCTCTCTAGAAACCTGAACTCTAGTGGAGAGATAAATTACCAACAATTAGGCCAACATGGTTTACTGAGACAGAATGCCATGTGTACCTGTCCCTTGATTTCTCCTCCCCCAGGCCTGGCCCTAGACCTGGGATCCTCTTCCTACCTTCGAGAGGTGTGTGTTGTTAGACAGGAGGCAGACAACCTTAAAAGACGACCTCTCTTTCTGACTCTATCAGTTCTCTAGGTGAACTGCATTTCATACTCATGTACAGTTGTACATGAAATCCTAAAATTAAAATGACTTAAATAAAATAGATGCTTGTTTTGTTACAGAGGGCAGAAGGAAAAGGAGACAACAGAGGATGAGATGGTTGGATGGCATCACTGAGTCAATGGACATGAGTTTGACCAAGCTCTGGGAGATGGTGAAGGACAGGGAAGTCTGGCGTGCTGCAGTCCATGGGGTCACAAAGAGTCAGACATGACCGAGTGACTAAACTGAACTTATTTTGTTTTCATGTAAAGGTCTGAATCCAAATGGCTCTCTCTGCTCCCCAAAGGCACTGGAGCCCGAGTTGTTTCTCTCATTGGTCTGCCAACCCTGGAGTGATATCCTCATCAGCCTGGTACAAGATGCTGTCAACCATGTCTGCATTCCGCCAGCTGGGAAGAGGAGGAGAAGGACATCACACCTGTCCTCACCTATGAGTCAGAGTTGATCAAATGATTGCTAAATCGGAATAATAAACAAGAAAAAAATTTTGGGCCACAGTGGGATGAGGAAATCGGAATAATAAACAAGAGAGTGCAAGAGTGAGACAGATGATCTGGGCTTTGACTTGCTCATGCATGGATCAAGTGGCAAGAACAGTTCAATGAGTTCTCCAGCTCACAGGGCTGCTGGGTGATCATCAGCAGAGTTGATAGGGGTGCCCTGAGACCTCACTCAGGGATGCTATGCCCTGATGAAAGACAGATCAAGACAGGGACAAGGAAAAAGTGGGAAGAGATACAGCGAATGAACTCCTTTCTCCCCAGGAAGCAAATGCAGCCAAACCCAGATCTGCCCTCAATCCCTGATGTTAAGAGGGTGACAAGGTGCATTTTCTGAGTATCAGGGTCTCTCTAGAAACCTGAACTCTAGTGGAGAGATAAATTACCAACAATTAGGCCAACATGGTTTACTGAGACAGAATGCCATGTGTACCTGTCCCTTGATTTCTCCTCCCCCAGGCCTGGCCCTAGACCTGGGATCCTCTTCCTACCTTCGAGAGGTGTGTGTTGTTAGACAGGAGGCAGACAACCTTAAAAGACGACCTCTTTCTGACTCTATCAGTTCTCTAGGTGAACTGCATTTCATACTCATGTACAGTTGTACATGAAATCCTAAAATTAAAATGACTTAAATAAAATAGATGCTTGTTTTGTTACAGAGGGCAGAAGGAAAAGGAGACAACAGAGGATGAGATGGTTGGATGGCATCACTGAGTCAATGGACATGAGTTTGACCAAGCTCTGGGAGATGGTGAAGGACAGGGAAGTCTGGCGTGCTGCAGTCCATGGGGTCACAAAGAGTCAGACATGACCGAGTGACTAAACTGAACTTATTTTGTTTTCATGTAAAGGTCTGAATCCAAATGGCTCTCTCTGCTCCCCAAAGGCACTGGAGCCCGAGTTGTTTTTCTCTCATTGGTCTGCCAACCCTGGAGTGATATCCTCATCAGCCTGGTACAAGATGCTGTCAACCATGTCTGCATTCCGCCAGCTGGGAAGAGGAGGAGGGAAGGACATCACACCTGTCCTCACCTATGCACATGAGTCAGAAGTTGATCAAATGATCTGCTGGGGCTGGATCCCACTGATTCCAAGAGATGATTGTGCATAGGTTGAGATCAGCCATAGTGGGAGTATTTACAACATAGAAACTGGCAAATGCTATAACCAGGGCTTTATTTTCCCAGAAGAGCTGGTTATTAAACAATTACCAGCATAGCCCTCATGCACATTTTGTGTTCACAATACCTTGGTGAGAACTTAGTGACAAGGTCACCCCTTAGCTGCAAAGGAAGCTAAAATATACAGTCAACAGGGGTACACTCTCGTCCCCAGCTACAAATCTTATTGCTGCGGAATAGGGTAGAGTGGATACTAAGGGCAACAAGCGGCCTCTGTCCCCAGGCTTGTTTAGGGGACTGTGCCCAGAAGATGAGGTCTGGATTCCACATGTGGAGCTGGTTCCAGAGACCCCTCCCGGGCAGACCTCTTGGGCAGCAATCCAAATGGCTCCAGGCAGGTTTCTGTGCACATGGCACAGTCTGGTCCATGGGAAGCATTCACAAATCCTGACCTGACACTTCCCAGACACAAACCCCTCTCACTGCCACAGGCCACACGAACTTCCTGGGTTCTCTGAGGGAGTCCTGAAGCCCTCCCACCAGCTCCAGATGAGGGCAGACTGGCCCCACCATCCTGCTCAGGGCTGGCTCACTCCAACAGCCTTCTCCAGAATCCTCCTTACCAAAATCTCCCTTTCTATTCCAGCTGTCTCCAGGATGAAGTGTTCACCCTCTGGGTCCTCACACACATTCTGGGTCCTCAGGACTCTGGAATTCCTTGAGCTTCCTTTCAGGGCCCAAGTGAGGGTTTTCCCTGACCCTGTCCTCCAATGGTAGAACGAGCCTCTGGCATGCATACCTCTTTGCCCATGAAATGGCCAAGGGTGGCTGTGCGAGGGTGTCCACAGAGCCTGGACAGTGACTGGAGTGTCCACAAGATGGTGTGCAAGGCCCTCATAGAGCAGGGCCAAGCCAGGGTGGGAAGAGCACAGGGCTGGGCTGTGGTCTGGGGGCTGGCTCGGCCTCGGCTGTTGCATTCCAGTGCAAAATTCTAAGGAATCTGAAAGTTCTAAATTTAAGTCCAGCCTTCTGGCTCACTACAACGGGGCATTTGTCAAGGTAGAGAAGAGACACATATTTTACTTAACTTTGTTAGCTGATTTATATCTTATACACATAAAGACATGTGGAAGGAGGACCACCATTGGTACTCTTGCCATAGACTTCCAAATGTTAGGACAGCCCACCCTTGAGAGCTCCTTTCTTTTGGCCCCATGTTATTCAGACCAGAAGATAGCATTCGCAAGTATTGGGTTGGCCAAAAAGTTGGTTCAGGTTTTTCCATACCATCTTATGGAAAACCCAAATGTACTTTTTGGCCAACCCAATACCTACATCTCCAGATAACTTAGCAATCAGACTGGTGAAAGCAAGCACCAGAACCTGGTTTCTGCTCACACTAAAAGGGGTACGACTTTTGCATCTGTAAGAAGATTTGCAATATGTGTATGACTGATCTGGGAACATATATGTATGTGAACAACAAAACTCTGTAAAAATTAAAAAGAAAAAGAAGAATATTTGCAAAGCCTGAAGCAGGTGGGTCCTTGAAGGGGAGGGTGGGCAGGCATTGGCCTACCTGGACAGAGACATGAACGTCAGCAGGATCATTTAGGAGAAGCGCCAAGTCAGAGTCAAGTCAGTGGGAAAAACAGGGCTGAAGATTTACTATTTAAATGTGCGCCTCATTGAAGAAAAGTATCCACTCTGGCATATAATCCATTAAAACATCCTAAACAGAAACTTTAGCCATCATCGTGTCCAATAGTTTCTAAGCTTTCATTTAAAATTAGCAAAATAAAAAAAAATTATCAAAATGAAAACTTTAAGTGAAATCTCAATATTAAAGGAGCCAAAAGTGATGCACAGGTTCCTCTGATCATTTAAATTCTTAGGAACTTTTGGAAAATCCTTTATTGCTTATAGATATTCCTGAAGTTCCTCCTCAGATGTCTGGGCTCTCCAGAGCAGAGACATAAACCACTAACCTAGCAGTGGTGGGGGCCGGTGGTAGGGCTGTCCAACATCCATTCTCCTTGGGTCTGGTTATAGACCTTCCTCCCTCCATCTGGTTCTGCAGGAGCAGGTCTTCATTATGCCCCACTGCCCAGCCAATCAGAAGGCACATGACTCAGGCCTGGCCAATCAGCACGTGCCACCCCTGGCCACAGTGATTGGTTCATAGACAGAAGGAGATCTCCCAAGACTTCTGCTAGAGGGATAGAACTGGGAGATTTGATCTCTCTCCTGTTATGTCTTCTAAGAGGATAGGCAGTCAGAGGAAGCAGACACTGCAATTCTCTTCTCCAGGCCAATTTGGTTGGCTTTGTCATTTGTCAACAAGACAGTCGTGATTGACCCAACCACTGAGTTTTATACTCACATGCACTTCTGATGTATCTGACTCTTGGGATCCCATGGACTGTAGCCCGCCAGGCTCCTCTGCCCATGGGATTCTCCAAGCAAGGATACCAGAGTGGGTTGCCATGCCCTCCTCCAGGGAGTCTTCCTGACCCAAGGATCAAAACCATGTCTCTTATGCCTCCTGCATTGGCAGGCTGGTTTTATACCACTGAGCCAAGAGGGAAACCCACATGAAGCCCCAGAGAGGGAAAGGAGTATTACCTGTGGCCAGCAGGATCCCAGCCAGGACTGGGACCTGCCTTCCCTCCGGCCCAGCAGGCAAAAGGGCTGCCAATCATAAGCAAGGATGCTGTGGGTCCACAGCTACAGACAGGTGGTATCCAAGCATCTCAAGGCACAGACAGGAGGGGTCTTGGCAATAGTGAATTGGTAGCTTGAGGAGCTGGGGCTCAGAGAAGTTAAGGAGTTTGTTGACTATCACCCAGCAAGTAATAGCCAGGCAAGGCTCAAAAACAGACGTATCTATCCTTTCCCTGGTCACCCTGTCTGGGGTGCCATTTTCAATACTTCAAAATAGACTGTGTGGAAAGGACTTTTTATAGATAGGTCTGTTGGAATCAGAAGTAAATATAGGGATGGATTATGGAAAAATAAAAACCACAGAGCAGGCCAATACTAGTCTTCCTTTCTAGGGCTTCCTCAGATGTCTGGGCTCTCCAGAGCAGAGACATAAACCACTAACCTAGCAGTGGTGGGGGCCGGTGGTAGGGCTGTCCAACATCCATTCTCCTTGGGTCTGGTTATAGACCTTCCTCCCTCCATCTGGTTCTGCAGGAGCAGGTCTTCATTATGCCCCACTGCCCAGCCAATCAGAAGGCACATGACTCAGGCCTGGCCAATCAGCACGTGCCACCCCTGGCCACAGTGATTGGTTCATAGACAGAAGGAGATCTCCCAAGACTTCTGCTAGAGGGATAGAACTGGGAGATTTGATCTCTCTCCTGTTATGTCTTCTAAGAGGATAGGCAGTCAGAGGGAAGCAGACACTGCAATTCTCTTCTCCAGGCCAATTTGGTTGGCTTTGTCATTTGTCAACAAGACAGTCGTGATTGACCCAACCACTGAGTTTTATACTCACATGCACTTCTGATGTATCTGACTCTTGGGATCCCATGGACTGTAGCCCGCCAGGCTCCTCTGCCCATGGGATTCTCCAAGCAAGGATACCAGAGTGGGTTGCCATGCCCTCCTCCAGGGAGTCTTCCTGACCCAAGGATCAAAACCATGTCTCTTATGCCTCCTGCATTGGCAGGCTGGTTTTATACCACTGAGCCAAGAGGGAAACCCACATGAAGCCCCAGAGAGGGAAAGGAGTATTACCTGTGGCCAGCAGGATCCCAGCCAGGACTGGGACCTGCCTTCCCCCCGGGCCCAGCAGGCAAAGGGCTGCCAATCATAAGCAAGGATGCTGTGGGTCCACAGCTACAGACAGGTGGTATCCAAGCATCTCAAGGCACAGACAGGAGGGGTCTTGGCAATAGTGAATTGGTAGCTTGAGGAGCTGGGGCTCAGAGAAGTTAAGGAGTTTGTTGACTATCACCCAGCAAGTAATAGCCAGGCAAGGCTCAAAAACAGACGTATCTATCCTTTCCCTGGTCACCCTGTCTGGGGTGCCATTTTCAATACTTCAAAATAGACTGTGTGGAAAGGACTTTTTATAGATAGGTCTGTTGGAATCAGAAGTAAATATAGGGATGGATTATGGAAAAATAAAAACCACAGAGCAGGCCAATACTAGTCTTCCTTTCTAGGGCTTCCTCATCTTCCCACTGTTGGAGGAAACAACAGAAAATATTTCCCATGCTAGGGCACTAAGAATCTCGTATGTCATCCTCATCTGTTACTCTCCCAAGGAATCTGCACTTGAAAAAAGAGTCAAGGACAGTGCTTAGGCTGAATGAGAGTGCCAGGGGCTTCAGAGAAGAGTTCCCATGCCTCAGCACCTTCTCCTTCCTCCTAGGAACCAGACGGCTGAGCCCTCCCCCAGCGCTCCACTAGTATCTACACAGCTCTGTGCCTGGGACTGGGGCCTGAGCTGGGGCTGCAGGAATTGCAGCATGTTCAAAGATATGTCACCGAAATAATGGAATGCCTCAACCGCGGGCCAGGCTGACCTCCCAAAGTATGTGTTTGGGAGTTTGCAGCTGGAGCCCAAATGCTTAAAGAGAGCCAGGCCCACCGGGAAGCAGGCAGGCGGCAGCTCTTCCTACTCCCGCCCCTGGGCCAGGAGCAGACGGGGCAGAGTCCCTGAGAGCAGGGAACTTGACCTAGGCGGGATGCTGTGGTGGACATGGGACCGTGCCACGTGGGACATCAACCGGAGCACACCCAGACCCAGCAGGCTGGCTGAGAGGAGGGTGCAGGGTGTGAGGGCCAGGCCTGTAGACAGAAGGGAGGACAGACAAGATAAGAAACCAGAGGGCCCTCCACAGAGCTGAAGGCGGGCCTTCCCAGGATCCCTGGGAGCTCCCACGTTCCTATTCCCAACGCCTCTCCTACCCCACCTTCTATTTCTCCACAGGATGAGCTCTCACGAAGTGTTTAAATTCTCTGCTGAATAAAAAGGGGTTTGCCTGGAAAATTCCATGGACAGGGGAGTCTGGTGGGCTACAGTCCATAGCGTCACAAAGAGTCAGACACGACTAAGCAACTTGAGCACACCCCCACACACATTGTCCTAGGAAATGTTTTGGATGGCTGGTCATCATGGGCAGTGGTATTCTCAAGAAAGCAGGATTCAGCTGTGTGGGTCTTTGATTCAGTTGGCCTCCATGTGGAACAGAGATCTGCTGACTGAGGCGACCTGGGGGGTTGATGTGTGCTCTGGGAACATCACCCAACACACAGTTCCATGGTTGCCCTCCCTCCCGAGGGCCTTGGCAAAGGCCGTTTGGGTCTTTGGACCCAAAGATCTCATGTCCCACCAACACCATGCAGCTCACTTCTGCCACAAAGGCCATGCGCTCACTCAGACCACACCAGAGGCAGGGAAGGCAGTCTTGGAGTCATCAGAGGAGCTGGGGCTGATGGGAGGGTGATGATTTGAGTTATAGCCCAAAGATAGTGGCTTGGAGCTCCTAAGCTGGCTTCTGTCTCTTCCTGGGGTCCCCTAGGGTGTCTTCCAGTCACTGAAAAGGCCAAGACTGCAGAGGTTCCCAGTTCATTGGCAGAATAAGCCGCTCACCTGACCAAGGAGCCCTGCCCTCACTCCTGGCCCACAGCAGGGCCTAAGCTAAGCGCTGAAAGGGCTGGGTGCTCAGCCATTCTCCCCAGGGACCTGCAGAGACCCACCCGCAGCTCATTTTTGCCCATCCGCGGCTCCGCCTGCCCTTCCTCCCTCACCTAAAAATGACTCATACTGCACCACAGCACCCCACAAACACACCTTCACACTGAACAAAGACTGACAGATACACTAATGTATCCATATACACTCACACAAATGTTCCCAGACCTCATTCTAGCGCTTAAACACGCTCACACCAATGCACATTTACATGAACACACAAATGCTTGCATGCTCTCACACAGACACCTAAAACATCCCTACCCTAGTGGGTATTTAGAGCCCCCCATCCACTCCTACCCAACCTGCAGGACCTCGACCCAGCCCTGTCCCCATGAAGTAGTGCCACCATCACTAACCTCCCAGGAGGAAGCTTGCACCCCAGGAAGTGCTCACCCACACAAGTGTGCCCGGCCCCCAGAGTCCCACCTGTTTCTTGGGTACGTTCATGAGACTGCAAATGCCTGGAGGCCTGAGGAGAGAACTGTGCCCCGCTCCCCCTACCCTCACTCTCTTGTGGGTCTGGAATACATAGTGGAGAGCTGGACCCTGAGCTCAGCTCTGCCTGGGGTGCTGCCCCCGATGCATTTGATTCTCATTCAGGTCCTTCTATTTGAAAGGCAGCCACTCTGGGACAGACATACTGGATTCAAATCCCAGCTCCACTATTTCTTTTTTTTTTCACCATTTCTGATAGTATAACTTGGGCAACCTCCTTAATACCACTTGGCCTCAATTTCCTCATCTAAAGAAATATGAAGAATAATTCCTCCTTTGCAGGTGTGGGAAGAGGAGGATGCAGTGTGGTTGCTCACAGGGTGTGACACGACATGGCGACCCCTTGGTTGTCCCTCTCGGCTCTTCTTGCCCATAATCCAAGTGCCTTAACTCCCAGGATGGAGTGGTCAGGGCAGGATCAGGGAAGCTAGGAGCACCTGGCTCCAGTCCACACCCCTCTCCCCCAGCTGTGTCTAGGTCTGCTCCCCTCATGTGGAGCCCCAGAACTCTAGGACATCTTTGATTAATAAGAAGTGGAAAGATAAGTCTCACGATAATTAATAAATCATTAGCAGCGTTACTTTTCATCAGATAAGTCCATTAATTGCTCCCATTTCCATACGAAAAATCCAGACCCAGGGGCCCCTTGCAAGTGAGTGGATTTTATGAGAAACCCAAGCTTATAAAGAAAAGCAGGTCCCTGGTGGGATGAGCGAGCCCTCCTGCAGGGGCCCCAGGGACAATGCCTGCCCAATCCACACCTCTGTGCTTTGGGAGAGCAGCAACAGAACACACAGAACGCCTCCCAGGAAGGGCCCCATAGGAGCTCAGAGACCCCCTAAGCCAGAGCTGGCACACGTTCTCTCTGGCAGCAGCACCAACTGATTACCAGCATTTGTTGCAGTCATACTCAACAACAACAACAAAGTCACATCCTAAACGAGAGGAAAAAACATTCTGCTTGATTAGCAATGCCTGGTGGGCCACGGGCCAGGAATGAAGGCACAAGAGGCACGTTCATCCATTCATCATTCCTCCTGCAAATGCCGCGCAAGGGGCTGGGGTCCTGTGCACAGCAAAAAAGACACAGTTGCTCTCATGGAGTTTATATTTGCCTACTCTAAAATCCCTTGTCAGAGGATAAAACTGAAACAGGGATGGGACTTCCCAAAACCATACTGAGGGTCAGTGGCAAAACTGGCTAGAGTTCCTCACTGTCTCCTTCTCAGCTTGTCCTTTCCTCAAAGAAGCAGCAAAGGGACCCTGGCTCTCTACTCCCCTGACAGCCAAACACAGATGCTCTACCAGTTTCTCATGCACTGACCCCAGACTCTGGGGACGGCAGTGTATTCTCACTCACTTGGAGAGATGGTTTGAATACCAGTCGCGTACAGGAGCACTGAACCGGGGCACACAGAAACTGTCCCCCAGAAGCTGGCTGGCTGGTGGGGTGGAAAAGGGTTCCTTTAAAAATAATAACAAAGTAAAACAATGAGGCACATCAGGAGCATTTAACAATGAGCTCTGAGAAACTGAAGGCAAAATGCCTCCTTGCAAGTTGGAGAATCCTAGAAGGCTTTCTGAAGACAGATGGTGACAGATTGGGAAGGAATCGGAAAGGAGGTTTGGAGACAGATCCTGGAGGGCTTCCAAACCACTGCTTGTGAGCTTAAACTTGTTCCTTGGGCCTTTATTTGTCCCCTCTGAAGGCACACTCAGAGGGGACCACTGGGTACACATGGTTTATCTTTCTATAGAATCAAGCTTTGTCATGGATTTGGAAGTGTATGACTTAATTAGAAGGATCTTACTAGTTTTGTTACACTGACACAAAAATAAATTTCACATAAATTAGAGAACCAAACATTGAAATGAATAAAACTATGAAAATACTAGGATAAAGTATAGGACTATGTTTATATGCAGCTGGGATAAGAAAACTTTCTAAGCATGGTACAAAATTAAGATGCCCTAAGGACAAAAACAAGTAAAAAACTAAAATTCTTAGGCTTCCCTGGTGGTCTAGTGCGTAAGGAGTCCACCTTGAAGTGCTAGGGGCATCAGTTTGATCCCTGGCTCGGGACAATCTCACATGCCGCAGAGCGACTAGTCTGGTGTGTCCAATTACTAACCAGTGCTCTGGAGTGCATGTGCCCAGAGCCAGTGCTCTGCAATGAGAGAGGCCACTGCAATGGGAGGCTCACACAGGCCAGAGAGTAAAGATGGATGAAAACAAAAAACAAACAAACCAAAAAAACGCACACAATAAAAGAGGCCAAAATTTTTTTTTAATTTTTTTTAAATATAATTCTCTAGTGCTTGTCCTTTCCTCAAAGAAGCAGCAAAGGGACCCTGGCTCTCTACTCCCCTGACAGCCAAACACAGATGCTCTACCAGTTTCTCATGCACTGACCCCAGACTCTGGGGACGGCAGTGTATTCTCACTCACTTGGAGAGATGGTTTGAATACCAGTCGCGTACAGGAGCACTGAACCGGGGCACACAGAAACTGTCCCCCAGAAGCTGGCTGGCTGGTGGGGTGGAAAAGGGTTCCTTTAAAAATAATAACAAAGTAAAACAATGAGGCACATCAGGAGCATTTAACAATGAGCTCTGAGAAACTGAAGGCAAAATGCCTCCTTGCAAGTTGGAGAATCCTAGAAGGCTTTCTGAAGACAGATGGTGACAGATTGGGAAGGAATCGGAAAGGAGGTTTGGAGACAGATCCTGGAGGGCTTCCAAACCACTGCTTGTGAGCTTAAACTTGTTCCTTGGGCCTTTATTTGTCCCCTCTGAAGGCACACTCAGAGGGGACCACTGGGTACACATGGTTTATCTTTCTATAGAATCAAGCTTTGTCATGGATTTGGAAGTGTATGACTTAATTAGAAGGATCTTACTAGTTTTGTTACACTGACACAAAAATAAATTTCACATAAATTAGAGAACCAAACATTGAAATGAATAAAACTATGAAAATACTAGGATAAAGTATAGGACTATGTTTATATGCAGCTGGGATAAGAAAACTTTCTAAGCATGGTACAAAATTAAGATGCCCTAAGGACAAAAACAAGTAAAAAACTAAAATTCTTAGGCTTCCCTGGTGGTCTAGTGCGTAAGGAGTCCACCTTGAAGTGCTAGGGGCATCAGTTTGATCCCTGGCTCGGGACAATCTCACATGCCGCAGAGCGACTAGTCTGGTGTGTCCAATTACTAACCAGTGCTCTGGAGTGCATGTGCCCAGAGCCAGTGCTCTGCAATGAGAGAGGCCACTGCAATGGGAGGCTCACACAGGCCAGAGAGTAAAGATGGATGAAAACAAAAAACAAACAAACCAAAAAAACGCACACAATAAAAGAGGCCAAAATTTTTTTTTAATTTTTTTTAAATAAAATTCTCTAGTGCAAATCAAAGATGGAATTAAATATAAATATCAGATGGGAAAATATATACAATAAATAAAGGATCAAGACCTCCAAAGTATAAAGAGTCCTCCCAAAAAGATAATCAATAGGTAATTCACAGAAGAAACACAAACAACAAATAGAGCAGGATTTCTAAACCTGAGCACCATGAACATGAGGCTAGTGATTCTTTCTATGCACTCAACATTAATAGTACCCGTCTCCCCATCCCTCACTGCCTCCCCCGCAGGTCATAACAGTCAAAATATCTCCAGGCATTGCCAAAATCCTGTAGGGCCAAAATCAGCCCCAGTTGAAAACCACTGTTAAAAGGTACATGAAAATTAGGCTCGGCTTTCTGAATGAACAGATCATCACAAATTAAAATAACAATAAAATGTAATTTTTCTGGGGCTTCCCTGGTGGTCCAGTGGGTAAAGAGTCCACCTTGCAGTGCAAGGGGCGCCGGTTTGATCCCTGGCCTGGGAAGATCCCACGTGCTGAGGAGCAGCTGGACCAGTGTGTGAAATGACGAGCCGGCGCTCTTCAGTGAGAGAGGCCGCTGCAATGGTAGGCCCACACAGGCCAAAGAATAAAAAGCTGGATGAAAATAAATATAAATAAAAGAAGCATGACAGGGGAAAAAAAAAAAAAAAGATTAAAAAAAATGTAGGGAACCCGCCACCACGAGGAGCCGCCGGAACCCGCCGCGGCGCTGGTAAGTTCAGCCACTCCAACTGGAGGGCTTGCTGAGCGGAGAGGGGAAGTCGCCCACGGGTTGCTGACCAGGGACCGGGCACGAGCCAGACGGGAAAGCTCGCACCTGCCTTTGGGACTCAGACGCATAACTGGCAGTCCACGTGTGCCAGCGGCGGAGGAGCCCGTGCACCCCTAGAGCTGCAGGAGCAGCGGAGGAAGCCGGGGAAAGAGTCGGGATTGGAGACTACAGGCAGGCGCGCGGTAGAGCCGGGGCGCCCCACTCCAACACAGGACTGCGCGCGCCGCTGCCTCCGCCCAACTGACTGGGATCAGGCCACCGTCCCGGCCAGCACCCAGTATGGCAGCAAAGCCCTCATTTTGCTGAACACAAAAACAGAAACCATAGCAACCGGCGCCATAAGGGAAAGACTACGCCATCAAGACACCACCAACAAGAGCAGATTGGTTTCCAACAGGCAGATGAGAAGATAAAAACCAGAGACAGTATTTAACTTTTTTTTTTTCTTTCTTCTGCTTGTTTATTTGTGGTGGTCTATTTTGCTTATTCAATTGATTGGTCTGGTTTGGGGTTTATTAGTTGGTTTGTTTATTCTGGTTTTTTATGTTCTTTGCTTTTTTTGTTGTTCTTGTTGTTTTCATTTGTTTTGCTTTTTGTGTTTTTTCTTTGTTTTTTGGTCTCATTAATTTTTTCCCCTTTTTAATTTTTAATTTCTTTTTTTGACTTTTATTTTATTGTATTTTTTTAATTTTAATTTTAATTCTTGAAAACCTCTAATTCTATTTCCTCTTTCCTACTGCTTTCTTCCTCTATATTCTAAATGTAAAACATTTTCCTATCTACCAATATCCTCTAGATAAATTATTTCCTATCTTCCTGTCTCCACTATTCTCTTCCAAATACACTAAACAATACACACACTAATCTTTGCTACCTAATCCTATAAAATCCTTACAAGACGAATCTTTTCGTTTTTATTACCTATAGACTCTCCTCCTCGTCACCTCCAACACATGTCCTAGCTAAAAATTGCTCTCATTGTAATTATCCAAGCCAGGACCTTGTGCTGGATCCATTTATTCAGGCACTATTTTAATTAATTCAAAGCTTAATGGGCAAGTATCATCTTTGATTGCATGAATTGCCAGAAAGATTTCCTGTGCCTTATCTCTGTAAAACTGGTCAATTGTGGGGATTGCAGTGTATGTATGTATATCTTACAATTATGTTAGAAAACATCTGCATGCTTTAATGACTGTCACCCATCAGGGATGCGCCTCTATTTCCTCAGATGCTAGTATGTGAACTAATATCACAGAATACCATAGCAAACCAGACATACAGCCGACACCCCTTGACCAATCATCAAACCAAGGATCCTCGGAGTGGAAGCCCTGATTCTAAGACCCCACACTATCAAAGAACATACAACACTAGAGATTATTCACCTATAAACAAAGCCTAACACCACCCAAATCACAAACCACTGAACCCTTCTGGAAGGACAGAAACCCAAAGGAAGGGAGAATTCAAACAAGAAGCCTGGTGGAAAAAGAACTCCATACACACAGGCACACACAAAGAAACGAAAATTAACCTAATAATGAAACGACAGAGAAACACTGCACAAATGAAGGACCAAGCTAGAGAAACACTGCTTCAAATGACAGAGGAGGAGATAAGACAAACTATCTGAAAGAATTCAGAAAAGCTATGCTAATGAGGATGCAAAACACCGAAAACAGAATATTAGAAGAAATTAGTGCATTGAGAAGAGACATGCAAGAAATGAAAAATAAGCAAATGGAGACAACTAACTCAAATGCTGAACTCAAAAATACTATAGAAGGTCTCAACAGTAGAGTATCAGAGGCAGAAGAACGGATAAGTGAGCTGGAAGACAGAATGGTAGAAATAAGTGCTGAAGAACAGAACAAAGCCCAAAGAATTAAAAGAACTGAGGATAGCATGAGAGACCTATGGGACAATATCAAATGCACCAACATTAGAATTATAGGAGTTCCAGAGGAAGAAGAGGGGAAGAAAGGCTATGAAAAAATTCTTGAAGAGGTTATAGTTGAAAACTTCCCCAGCAAGGGGAAAGGAAATAGTCAACCAAGTCCAAGAAGCACAAAGAGTTCCATACAGGAGAAACCCCAGAAGAAACACACCAAGGCACACTCTAATCAAACTAACACAAACCAAATATAAAGACAGAATACTAAAAGCAGCTAGGAGCAAACAACAAATAACATAGAAATGAAACCCCAAACGCCTAACTGCGGATCTTTCAACAGAAACCCTGCAGGCCAGAAAAGAATGGCAAGACACATTTAAATGGCTAAAAGAGAATAACCTGCAACCACGAATTCTCTACCCAGCAAGAATCTCATTCAGAATTGATGGTGAAGTCAAAAGCTTCACAGACAAGCAAAAACTAAAAGAATTCTGTACCACAAAACAAGCCCTACAACAAGTGTTGTGTTAAAGGGCCTGATATAGCCAATAAATAGAGTAGGAGAAGTCCTACAAATCAAACCCCAAACTTCTAAGAAGATGACAATAGGAACATTCATATCAATAATTACTTTGAACGTAAATGGACTAAATGCTTCAACCAAATGACACAGACTGGCTGAATGGATCCAGAAACAAGACCCATATATATGCTGTTTACAAGAGACCCACTTCACACCTAGAGACACTCATAGAGTGAAAGTGAAAGGCTGGAAAAAGATATTCCATGCAAACGGAAATCAAAAGAAAGCTGGAGTAGCAATCCTCATATCAGACAAAATAGACTTTAAAGTAAAGAAGATTCTAAGAGACAAGGCAGGTCACTACATCATGATTAAGGAATCTATCCAAGAGGCAGACATAACAGTCATGAATATCCACGCACCCAACACACGGGCACCTCAATACATAAGACAGATACTTTCAGACATAAAAGAAGAAATCGACAATAACACAGTAATAGTAGGAGATTTTAACACTCCTCTCACACCAATGGACAGATCATCCAAACAGAAAATTAATAAAGAAACACAAGCCTTAAATGCCACACTAGAAAAGATGGACCTCATCGATATCTTTAGGACGTTCCACCCAAAAGCAGAAGAATACACTTTCTTCTCAAGTGCTCACGGAACATTCTCCAGGATAGACCACATCTTGGGCCACAAACAAAACCTCAGTCAGTTCAAGAAAACCGAAATTATATCAACCATCTTCTCGGACCACAATGCAATGAGACTAGAGCTCAACTACCAGGAAAAAAAAAAAAAAACCCTAAAAACACAAACACATGGAGATTAAACAATACATACCTAAAAAACCAACTGATCACTGAGGAAATAAAAGGAGACATTAAAAAATTCCTAGAAGAAAATGACAATGAACACACGACCGTGCAAAACCTATGGGATACTGCAAAAGCAGTTCTAAGAGGGAAATTTATAGCAATACAATCCCACCTCAAGAAACTAGGAAAATATGAAGCAGATGACCTAACCCTTCGCTTAAAACAATTGGAGAAAGAAGAATAAAAACACCCCAAAGCCAGCAGAAGAAGAGAAATCAAAAGGATCAGAGCAGAAATAAATGAGAAAGAAATGAAAGAAACAATAGTAAAGATAAATAAAACAAAAAGCTGGTTCTTTGAAAAGGTAAACAAAATTGAAAAGCCACTGGCCAGACTCATCAAGAGAAAGAGAGAGAAGAACCAGATAAACAAAATCAAAAACGAAAAAGGAGAGATTACAACAGATAACGCAGAAATCCAAAGGATTCTAAGAGACTATTATGAACAGCTATATGGCAACAAACTGGACAACCTGGAAGAAATGGACAGTTTCTTGGAGAGGATTAATCTCCCAAGACTGAGCCAGGAAGAAATAGAAACTTTGAACAACCCAATCACAAGCTCAGAAATCGAGTTTGTGATTAAAAATCTGCCCAAAAATTAAAGCCCAGGGCCAGATGGCTTCACAGCCGAATTCTACCAAACATTTAAAGAAGAGCTAATGCCTGTCCTTCTAAAACTCTTCCTAAAAATTGCACAGGAAGGAAAACTTCCAAACACATTCTACGAGGCCACCATCACCCTGATACTCAAACCAGGCAAAGACAACACAAAAAAGGAAAACTATAGGCCAATTTCACTGATTTCACTGATGAACTTAGATGCCACGATCCTCAACAAAATCCTAGCAAACACAATTCAACAACATGTCAAAAAACTCATACATTACGATCAAGTCGGGTTCATCCCAGACATGCAAGGCTTCTTCAACATCTGCAAATCAATCAATGTGATACACCATATCAACAAACTGAAAGACAAAAGCCACATGATCATCTCAATAGATGCAGAAAAAGTCTTCGACAAAGTACAACACCCATTTATGATAAAAACTCTTCAGAAAATGGGCATAGAAGGAACCTATCTCAACATAAGAAAAGCCATATATGAGAAGCCTACAGCGAACATTATTGTTAATGGTGAAAAACTGAAAGCATTCCCTCTAAGATCAGGAACAAGACAGGGGTGCCCACTTTCACCACTACTATTCAACATAGTCCTGGAAGTCCTAGCAACAGCAATAAGAGAAGAGAAAGAAATCAAAGGAATCCAGATTGGAAAGGAAGAAGTCAAGCTCTCTCTTTTTTCAGACGACATGATATTATGCATAGAAAACCCCAAAGACACTGTTACAAAGCTACTAGAGCTAATCAATGAATTCAGCATAGTCCTGGAAGTCCTAGCAACAGCAATAAGAGAAGAGAAAGAAATCAAAGGAATCCAGATTGGAAAGGAAGAAGTCAAGCTCTCTCTTTTTGCAGACGACATGATTTTATGCATAGAAAACCCCAAAGACACGGTTACAAAGCTACTAGAGCTAATCAATGAATTCAGCAAAGTCACAGGATACAAAGTCAACACACAGAAATCACTGGCATTCCTATACACAAACAATGAAAACAATGAAAAATCAGAAAATGAAATCAAAGAGGCAATCCCCTTCACCATTGCAACCAAAAGAATCAAATATCTAGGAATAAACCTACCCAAAGAAACAAAAGAACTGTACACAGAAAATTACCATTGACATTTTTCACAGAACTAGACCAAAGAATAACACAGTTCATATGGAAACACAAAAGACCTCGAATAGCCAAAGCAATCCTGAGGAAGAAGAATGGAGTTGGAGGGATCAGCCTCCCTAACTTCAGACTCTACTACAAAGCAACAGTCATCAAGACAGTATGGTACTGGCACAAAAACAGAACTACAGATCAATGGAACAAGGTCAAGAACCCAGAGATAAACCCACGCACCTATGGATACCTTATTTTTGACAAAGGAGGAGAAACTAAAATGAGAGAAAGACAGCCTCTTCAACAAGTGGTGCTGGGAAAATTGGACAGCTACATGCAAAAAAATGAAGTTGGAACATTCCCTGACACCATACACAAAGATCAACTCAAAATGGATTAAAGACCTAAATATAAGACCAGAAACCATAAAACTCTTAGAGGAGAATATAGGCAAAACCCTCAAGGACATCAATCAAAGCAAGATCTTCTCTGACCCACCTACTAAAATAGTGGAACTGAAAAGAAAAATGAACATGTGGGACCTAATGAAACTTAAAAGCTTTCGTACAGCAAAAGAAATTACAAAAAAGCTCAACAGACACCCCACAGAGTGGGAGAAAATCATAGCAAATGAAATAACAGACAAAGAATTAATCTCCAAGATCTACAAGCAACTCAGACATCTCAGCACAGGAAAAACGAACAACCCAATCAAAAAATGGGAAAAAGATCTAAAGAGACGCCTCTCCAAAGAGGACATACAGATGGCCCAAAAGCACATGAAACAATGCTCAACCTCGCTTATCATTAGAGAAATGCAAATTAAAACCACAATGAGATACCACCTCACACCCGTCAGAATGGCCATCATCAACAAATCAACAGACAACAAATGCTGAAGAGGGTGCGGAGAAAAGGGAACCCTCTTGCATTGCTGGTGGGAATGTAAATTGATACAACCTCTATGGAAGACAATATGGAGATTCCTTAAAAAACTAAAAATAGAAGCACCCTATGACCCAGCAATCCCACTATTAGGCCTATATCCTGATGAAATCAAAACTGAAAGAGGCACCTGTACCCCAATGTTCATGGCAGCTCTCTATACAATAGCCAGAACATGGAAGCAACGTAGATGTCCATCGACAAATGAATGGATACAGAAGCTCTGGTACATATATACAATGGAATACTACTCAGCTGTTAAAAGAAATGCAGAAGACTCAGTCCTAATGAAGTGGCTGCCTCTAGAACCTATCATAAAAAGTGAAGTAAGTCAAAAAGAGAAAGACAAGTACAGTATACTAACTCATATATATGGGATCTAGTAAGATGGTCATGATAACACACACAGTGAACTCATGAAAAAACAGTGAATAGACATAAAGGCATTGTGGAGACCGAACAGTGGTAGGGTGGCATGGAGGGAGTAACATGGAAACCTATACTGTCATGTGTGAAAAAGATAGCTATTGTCATTGTGCTAAGGGAATAGGAGTACCTACAACCACTTGGGGCGATGGTCTGGAGGGGTGGGAGTAGGGGAACTGGGTGGGGGGAGGGTCCAGGGATATGCATATGAATGATCTGGGAACATACATGTCTGTGAACAACAAAACTCTGTAAAATCTTTAAAATAAAGGAAAAAAATGTAATTTTTCTGTTCTATTGGGAAGATGTTAAAGATAGATAATAACTACAGATGGCAAGGGCTTGGCAAGAGTGACATTCTCACTCTGTGATGGTAGAAATATAAATAGATACAATGATTTCAGAAGACAATGTGGCAGCAGCTATCAGTTTTTTAAATCTGCAGACTCACTGACCTCACAATTCCACTTTTGGACTCTATCCCATAGGGGGAAGAAAGTGCATAGAAGTACACAGGACATGCAAACGAAGGATGTTCACTGGGGGCTTTTCAGTAATGGGGAAAACTTGGAAACACGTGTCAGTGAGTTTTTTAAAAATGGTTACATTTTGGTACATTGCTATAAATCAGACAATTTAAAAGAGTTGCCAAAATATATAGCTGAATGAAAAAAGAAAACTGGAAAATAATATGATCCTGTATTTGTTTTCTAAGTTAAAGTGACACACTTGCACGTGTTTGTGTATACCATTAAAAAGAGAGTGGAGTGATAGATCTGGACACATAAATAGTAAATTATTGTGGTTAATCTTAAGGAGAAAGATGGAGGGGGCAATAAGCGTAGTAAGTATAAGGAGAGAGAGGAATTTCCGTTTTTTGCCTTACAGAGTTCTGTATTGAATTTTAGCAGTGAGCATGTATTATTTTTCAAAAACTTTACTGCATTGAAGTCATTTTATCCAAAGCCTAGATAACAGAAAAGTGGCATGTGCAATCAGACATGGGACAATTTGATTCGCTCGGCTAGCCTAGCTTTCTCTTGGAAAGCCAGTGCCTTCTAGTTCGAGTGTACCACATCAACTCCTGCAGCAAAAACCGATTTGGCCAAAGTCTCAACCACAGGCTAGGCTGGGCAAGGCATGTGTTTTCTCTGCAGTTCTTTGAAATGTTCTGATAAAGGAGTCTGCCAACTTAAAACCACTCTTATTTTCACTTTGACTCTGTAAATCCACGAACCTCCTAACTGTTTAGCTGCCTGCTCTTGTTCCTCTTGATCACATAGTCTGTTTACAAACAGTGCTGGGCATCTTTCCACTTCCCACCACGGCAAACTCTTCCCTAATAAAGACAGACCAGAATTTCTGGGGTGTTGCTTATTTTTCATTTCTCTTTTTAAAGTATAGTAATTTTCAAATTATGTTTTCAACTAGAACATGGAACTGTGGTTAAAAATAGGAGATCGAAAGCATAAGCCTTCCACCAATGAAACTACGAAGCTATTGAGGTAAAGTCAGAACAGAATAAGTCACACGGTCAAGACAAATGTGCTGTTGACCTTGAGGACCACCACATGACCATGACAGCTACCAGGGCCAGAGCTCCACCCCAGCCACATCTAGTGAACTGGTGGTGAGCAACTCCCTGAAATACCGAGCAGTGGGGGCTGAGGCAGGTTTTATTTTAGGGGAGTTTTATTTTAATGGAGATACAAATGAGCACACGAAATAATGGATGAAAGCCATCTCCCGGCCACGACACATGAAAAAGTCAAGTATGCAATGTCAAAGAAAAAAAAAATCACAAAACAATTTTAAAGCCTAAAAGAAAAAAGACTTGACTAAGAACCTTAATGAGAAGGATGTCTTCAAGATTTTTTTGGTCTGTTTCAGAAATGCCTGAGAAGTCACAGCTTGAGTAGCAAGAGTGAAGTTTAAGGGCTTTGATGGAGATGGAACCACACTCTCTTTTTGCATCAGAAAGCAGCAGCTGATTTGGAAAAAGTGTCCTTACTGAGTGGCACTGTCTACCAATGCTTTTTGTGCACGCTTGGTCATGTCCAAATGTCCGAATCTTTGCAACCCCATGAACTGTAGCCCACTAGGATCCTCTGTCCATGGAATTCTCCAGGCAAGAATAATGGAGTGGATTGCCATTTCCTCCTCAGGGGATCTTCCTGACCCAGGAACAGGACCTGCGTCTCTTGCATCTCCTACGTTGGCAGGCATATTCTTTACCCACTGCACCACCTGGGAAACCCCGCCAGTGGGCTTTAATGGGTTTTAAAAGACAGACTCAGATGACTTAGGAGAGACTGCTGTGGTAACAAAAACACATATTGATTCAGCCCTTCTGCCAAGATTTTTCTTCCCAGTGAAGATAATGAATGTCTGTGAAGACATGTTAATTTCTAAAGTGGTTGATGGTAAAATAATAAATGAAAACATCTAAACAAGATGTGTTAAGTCTAAAAGGAACAATAAGTAACTCAGGCCCCTGCTCTAATGGACAAAATGGTGGCCCCAGGGCCTGCTGCACAGAATGAGGCTCCTGGAACCCACGTCACACAAGGAGGCTTGCTCTGGAGTTCTAAGTGGAAACTTTCATCAAAATTTAGTTTAGAAAGTCTAGTAGCAGTTTCAATACTGGTCTCTTAGGATCACGTTATAACAAAATGAAAACTTTTTTATTTTGACTTGCTTTGCCATATGTATATGATAAGATTTTAAAACTTGGTCTGGGTTGATTTCTTTCATAGAGATAAATATCAACTGGGCCACAACTAAAGGAAGAAACTCATTAAGGTGAATAATTGATTGAAATGTCAAGTGGCTCTCGGAGATGTTTTACTTAGAATATTTTCTCACAGTCATTCCTCTTAACGGCTCCAATGCAAAGCTGAGAAATTATTTTACTGATGCTAATACTACTATTTCAACAGTGTCCTGACCCAGTGAAACTTCTATGGATGTGTTTCTTTCCTGATGTCAACAATTTAAAGTCTTAATTTATACTTTTGGACACAACCTTGTGCATCTTGGATGCCTTTATTCTTTTAGTGCATTTCCTGTCCCAAATCTGAAATCAATCATTACTCTAAGAGAACGTGGTTCCTCTTCAGGAGGAATCTTTCCAAGATTCCATACCCTTATGTCATTGATTTATCCATGGCGCATTCCAGGTAACTGGGTGCAAAGCAGACTGCTGCATTGGAAGTGGCATTCCCCCAGGAGCAATGTTAAAACTACACTGAATTGATGAACTAGAACCAGGAACTAAAGACCAAGTGTATGTATGTTAATCACTCAGTCATGTCTGACTCTTTGCAACCCCATAGACCGCAGCCTGCCAGGCTCCTCCATCCATGGGATTTTTTCAAGCAAGAACACTGGAGCGGGTTGCCATTTCCTTCTCCAAAAGACAAGATAGACATGACCAATAATGAGCTGTAAAAGCAGAACAGAACAACCATAGACACTAAAGTAGTGGAAGCAACACCGTATGGATGGAAGCCCAAACTCAGTTACCCCGTGTGGGTGAAGCCACTGAAAAAGTAAAGGGTAAAGGGGGAGAGAAGACAACTAGCCATAGTTTTAAGTAACTAAAAGGAAAAAAACAAAATTTAAGTAAAACTCAGGCCCCTGCTCTAATGGACAAAATGGTGGCCCCAGGGCCTGCTGCACAGAATGAGGCTCCTGGAACCCACGTCACACAAGGAGGCTTGCTCTGGAGTTCTAAGTGGAAACTTTCATCAAAATTTAGTTTAGAAAGTCTAGTAGCAGTTTCAATACTGGTCTCTTAGGATCACGTTATAACAAAATGAAAACTTTTTTATTTTGACTTGCTTTGCCATATGTATATGATAAGATTTTAAAACTTGGTCTGGGTTGATTTCTTTCATAGAGATAAATATCAACTGGGCCACAACTAAAGGAAGAAACTCATTAAGGTGAATAATTGATTGAAATGTCAAGTGGCTCTCGGAGATGTTTTACTTAGAATATTTTCTCACAGTCATTCCTCTTAACGGCTCCAATGCAAAGCTGAGAAATTATTTTACTGATGCTAATACTACTATTTCAACAGTGTCCTGACCCAGTGAAACTTCTATGGATGTGTTTCTTTCCTGATGTCAACAATTTAAAGTCTTAATTTATACTTTTGGACACAACCTTGTGCATCTTGGATGCCTTTATTCTTTTAGTGCATTTCCTGTCCCAAATCTGAAATCAATCATTACTCTAAGAGAACGTGGTTCCTCTTCAGGAGGAATCTTTCCAAGATTCCATACCCTTATGTCATTGATTTATCCATGGCGCATTCCAGGTAACTGGGTGCAAAGCAGACTGCTGCATTGGAAGTGGCATTCCCCCAGGAGCAATGTTAAAACTACACTGAATTGATGAACTAGAACCAGGAACTAAAGACCAAGTGTATGTATGTTAATCACTCAGTCATGTCTGACTCTTTGCAACCCCATAGACCGCAGCCTGCCAGGCTCCTCCATCCATGGGATTTTTTCAAGCAAGAACACTGGAGCGGGTTGCCATTTCCTTCTCCAAAAGACAAGATAGACATGACCAATAATGAGCTGTAAAAAGCAGAACAGAACAACCATAGACACTAAAGTAGTGGAAGCAACACCGTATGGATGGAAGCCCAAACTCAGTTACCCCCCGTGTGGGTGAAGCCACTGAGAAGTGGGTAAAGTCAACAGCCATAGCGTAAAAAGCAGAGTTGTCCATAATGTGGGGACTCTGGGGTGAGAGAAGACACTTGAGAAAGGCAAATGTAGGACAAATGATAGGAAAAGTCAACTTCCCAAACAAAACAGATTTCGAACAAACAAACAGGGGTTTTGTCACAAAGCAGGCCTGAAACTTCCCATTCCCACCACTCGCTAGTTCTATGACCTCAAGGCAGCAGTCTCTCCTCCTAGAATTCTGAGCTTCTTGTTGGTAAAATGGGGAATGGCAGGAAGTCAGTAGGATCTGACGAGATGACTGGCATCGCAAATTTAACATGTGCCAAGTAGCCACTAAACCTGCTATTTTCTTCATCTTAGTTAATGACCCCTCCATTTGCTCACTTGCTCAGGCCCCAAATCCCCAAGTCATTATGTCCCACAGGCCCTATCTTGTAAATATATCTGGACTCTCACCACTTTTCTACCACCTCCATCACCACCACACTGGTCCAAGTCCCTAAGCTTGCTCCCCTAGATCACTGCAATTGTCTCCAGTGGATCTACCTGCCTCTACCCTTGATCCCTACAGCGTGACTGCACGCAGCAACACATAAATCCCATCAAGGGGCTTCCCTGGTAGTCCAGTGGGTAAGGATACCACCTTGCAGTGCAAGGGGCACAGGTTTGATCCCTAGCCTGGGAAGATCCCATGTGCCGCAGAGCGGCTAGACCAATGTGTCCAACTACTGAGCCAGAGCTCTGGAGCTCATGTGCCCAGAGCCAGTGCTCTGCAACGAGAGAGGCCACTGCGATGGGAGGACCACACAGTCCAAAAGAACAAAGATGGATGAAAATAAACCAATGACCAATAGAAGTGGCCAAGAAAAAAATCCCCATCATATCACTCCTCTCTGTCCCAGACCCCTCCAGTGTTTCCATCTCAGCATAAAGCCTTATCCTTGAGCTAAAAGGCACTGTTGAGTCCTGTCCTTGCTTGCCCACTGGCATTCAAAAGGTCAAGGGATATGGGTGTGACAAACTGCGTCTGCCAGTCCCAGTAATAGGGAAAAGAGACTACAAGTGGATAGCCCAGACAGAGCCAGAAAGGTTCTGAGCATCCCCCTCCCCTCCTTATCCTCCCTGACATCAAAGCTCATCTGAGGATCCTCCCCAGGATGACCTCCCTGAGCTCTTCAGTCCTCCTACAGCCAGGGTCCTAGCATGCGTCCAGGGAAACCTCTGCTTTTCTGTTATCTGCTGTTCAAAGTGAGAGTCACTCAGTCATGTCTGACTCTTTACAACCCATGGACGAACCACGGAATTCTCCAAGCAAGAATTGGAATGGGCAGCCTTTCCTTTCTCCAGGGGATCTTCCCAAGCCAGGGACTGAACACTGGTCTCCCACATTGTAGGCAGATTCTTTACCATGTGAGCCACCAGGGGAAATGGCAATTCCCAGCCCCTTGGCAGTCAGGCCTCATCCGTTCCATCTTCCAGACCTCTGCCCAAAAGAGATTTCCTATATTTCCAATTTTAAAATTATCTTCCCCAAGAGAATGGATTCATTTGTCCTCTGATTTCTGAGTACCTTCCACATTCCCCACAACTACAGGCTATCTCAGAGTAGGAGATGCTTCAAAGAGTAGAGGATAAGCTATGTGAATATGAGAAAGTGATGAAAGGGTTCTGAGTCTCAGTTATCTTATCTGTAAAATGGGTTAACTTCCCCCAAGAAGATCACAGGCCATCACTGTCCTTAGCAAGTGGCCAGAATTCATCAATTATTTAATATCTATGTTAGTCCATGAGGATAGGGTGGTCATGCCTTTGGGAGCATCCAATAAATGCAGAGAAAACATTAGCCAGACTGGAGCTCTGGCCCAGAGCCAGTGCTCTGCAACAAGAGAGGCCACTGCGATGGGAGGACCACACAGTCCAAAAGAACAAAGATGGATGAAAATAAACCAATGACCAATAGAAGTGGCCAAGAAAAAAATCCCCATCATATCACTCCTCTCTGTCCCAGACCCCTCCAGTGTTTCCATCTCAGCATAAAGCCTTATCCTTGAGCTAAAAGGCACTGTTGAGTCCTGTCCTTGCTTGCCCACTGGCATTCAAAAGGTCAAGGGATATGGGTGTGACAAACTGCGTCTGCCAGTCCCAGTAATAGGGAAAAGAGACTACAAGTGGATAGCCCAGACAGAGCCAGAAAGGTTCTGAGCATCCCCCTCCCCTCCTTATCCTCCCTGACATCAAAGCTCATCTGAGGATCCTCCCCAGGATGACCTCCCTGAGCTCTTCAGTCCTCCTACAGCCAGGGTCCTAGCATGCGTCCAGGGAAACCTCTGCTTTTCTGTTATCTGCTGTTCAAAGTGAGAGTCACTCAGTCATGTCTGACTCTTTACAACCCATGGACGAACCACGGAATTCTCCAAGCAAGAATTGGAATGGGCAGCCTTTCCTTTCTCCAGGGGATCTTCCCAAGCCAGGGACTGAACACTGGTCTCCCACATTGTAGGCAGATTCTTTACCATGTGAGCCACCAGGGAAGTGGCAATTCCCAGCCCCTTGGCAGTCAGGCCTCATCCGTTCCATCTTCCAGACCTCTGCCCAAAAGAGATTTCCTATATTTCCAATTTTAAAATTATCTTCCCCAAGAGAATGGATTCATTTGTCCTCTGATTTCTGAGTACCTTCCACATTCCCCACAACTACAGGCTATCTCAGAGTAGGAGATGCTTCAAAGAGTAGAGGATAAGCTATGTGAATATGAGAAAGTGATGAAAGGGTTCTGAGTCTCAGTTATCTTATCTGTAAAATGGGTTAACTTCCCCCAAGAAGATCACAGGCCATCACTGTCCTTAGCAAGTGGCCAGAATTCATCAATTATTTAATATCTATGTTAGTCCATGAGGATAGGGTGGTCATGCCTTTGGGAGCATCCAATAAATGCAGAGAAAACATTAGTTGATTTAATCCAGTGATTATTCAGTATTATGTGCCGCTTGAGACCCATGTAGGAGGTAGAGATGAATTACTCTGTCTTACCTCCAAGAAGCTTACACCTTAGTGGGGCAATCAAGTGGGTAAGGCATTCCTAATCTCTGTAAGAATGGGCTACCATCAAAGGATGAACCAACCATACTGGCACTCAGAAGAGATCATTTCACTGCCTGGACAGCCCAGCCTCATCAGGGGACAGGACCCTTGGGTCTGGAAAGATGAGCCTATCACCTCTCATTCCCTCCTCTGAGAAGAGCCTAGATGAAGGCAGGGCAGTGTGGAGCGGTGAGCAAGCAGAGGAAACCATGAGTAGGGAGGCGGAGGGTGGAGAGCAAGAAGGAACAAACACAGGGAGGACGACTTCCAAGGGATAGTTGGGTCACTGAGGGTCTTGAGGGACTGGGCAGGCTGAAGAATTTGTGCATCAGCCTGAAGCTGTTGGGGAACCCCAGGGAGGCTTAATCAGGGGTGGTCCCCAAGGAAGTGGCAGAATTACACAACAGTTAAGACTACAGATGCTGGTAGGACAGATCTGGATTCATATCTTAGCTCTTCCTACCTACAAGCTGGATGAGAGGGGAAGTTATTATCTGCCTTAGTTAGTGGGCATAATAATAGGATTTACCTCGAACAGTGATTATCAGGATTAAACTAATTCATTCTTACAAAGTTGCTGACTTTAAAAATGCACAGCATGAAAGCTGTGAATTAAGTATTATTTGGGGCAAAATGAGGACTATAGCCTGGGAGACAGCATTTCAGACAGCTCTAAGAAACTGCTCCAAAGAGGCAGGGGAAAGGTCAGTTATATGTGATTTTGGTGAAAGGGCCTCCATGCAACCAGAAACGTATTCTTGCAGAAGGTTTCTGCTAGTCACAAAGACCAGTCATCACCATGAAGGATTTGATGCTTATGAGGACAAGAATCAAGCTCATAAAACAACTCCTGAGAAAAATCACTGTCCTTAGCAAGTGGCCAGAATTCATCAATTATTTAATATCTATGTTAGTCCATGAGGATAGGGTGGTCATGCCTTTGGGAGCATCCAATAAATGCAGAGAAAACATTAGTTGATTTAATCCAGTGATTATTCAGTATTATGTGCCGCTTGAGACCCATGTAGGAGGTAGAGATGAATTACTCTGTCTTACCTCCAAGAAGCTTACACCTTAGTGGGGCAATCAAGTGGGTAAGGCATTCCTAATCTCTGTAAGAATGGGCTACCATCAAAGGATGAACCAACCATACTGGCACTCAGAAGAGATCATTTCACTGCCTGGACAGCCCAGCCTCATCAGGGGACAGGACCCTTGGGTCTGGAAAGATGAGCCTATCACCTCTCATTCCCTCCTCTGAGAAGAGCCTAGATGAAGGCAGGGCAGTGTGGAGCGGTGAGCAAGCAGAGGAAACCATGAGTAGGGAGGCGGAGGGTGGAGAGCAAGAAGGAACAAACACAGGGAGGACGACTTCCAAGGGATAGTTGGGTCACTGAGGGTCTTGAGGGACTGGGCAGGCTGAAGAATTTGTGCATCAGCCTGAAGCTGTTGGGGAACCCCAGGGAGGCTTAATCAGGGGTGGTCCCCAAGGAAGTGGCAGAATTACACAACAGTTAAGACTACAGATGCTGGTAGGACAGATCTGGATTCATATCTTAGCTCTTCCTACCTACAAGCTGGATGAGAGGGGAAGTTATTATCTGCCTTAGTTAGTGGGCATAATAATAGGATTTACCTCGAACAGTGATTATCAGGATTAAACTAATTCATTCTTACAAAGTTGCTGACTTTAAAAATGCACAGCATGAAAGCTGTGAATTAAGTATTATTTGGGGCAAAATGAGGACTATAGCCTGGGAGACAGCATTTCAGACAGCTCTAAGAAACTGCTCCAAAGAGGCAGGGGAAAGGTCAGTTATATGTGATTTTGGTGAAAGGGGCCTCCATGCAACCAGAAACGTATTCTTGCAGAAGGTTTCTGCTAGTCACAAAGACCAGTCATCACCATGAAGGATTTGATGCTTATGAGGACATGCAAGAATCAAGCTCATAAAAACAACTCCTGAGATATCTAACTATCTGAAGCCCTGTTCTGCCAGCTTTTCCAGAGCACAGAGTGCTCATTTCTGTTCCGCACCCTGAACTCCCTTTGAGGGTGTTGAAGGTCAGCAGCTGCAACAGCAGATGATTTAATCTTTGTAGAGGTAAATGGCAAGGGCCTGCGGCAAGCTCCAATGTGTAGCTGACAAAGTGTTTAGAACTGTGCCTGGTATGCAGTAACCATGTAATAAATTTTATTATTAAAACTGGGCTTCCCGGGTGGCTCAGTGGTAAAGAATCCTCCTCCTGTAGGAGATGCAGGAAACACGAACTTGGTTCCTGGGCCAGGAAGACCCCCTGGAGGAGGAAATGGCAACCCACTCCAGTATTCTTGCCTGGGAAATCCCATGGACAGAGGAGCCTGGCAGGCTACAGTCTGTTGGGTCGCAGAGAGTCAGACACGACTGAGCACAGCTCAGCAGCACACTATTTGCCTTATCATTCACTCAATTATCTAGATCTCCTACTAGACTGCCAGCCAGTTCCTCAGGACGAGAGACGTTCAGCTTGCTAATCGCGTGGCCCCAGCGTCTAGCACAGGGCCTGACACATAGTGTGTTCGACTAATGTTGGTGGTATAAAATTACAATGGGCACCAGCCTGTCCCCCTCCCAGGGCACAACCTTCATCTGGGCCAGAAGTCTGCCCCACAGAGCCCTCAGCTCTCATCCTATTGTCCCTCACTTTGTCACCAGGTGTCTGAAAAAATGTCATTTCCAGGGAGCTCTACTTTTCAACCATCCTTAATCCTTTTGCAGCCAGGCCCTCTCCCACTTCTCCCAAGTGAGTCTTTCACATTCAAATCTAAACAGGTCGCTCTTCCTTAAAACCCAACCCTGCCTTCACTGGTCTTGAAGATAAAGTCCTAACTCTAAAGGACAGCTACTCAGCAAACCTTACAGTCAGCCCTAGACCCATGTTCGCAGCCTCCTGCCCGCCTTCCCATTAGCACCTCCAGTCCCCTCCCCACCTTAGCCACAGCCGAGAGGCCCCCACATGCTGGTCTCTACGCCTCTACCTCCAGCCCCCTTTTCCCCTGTACTCTCTCCAGTTATGGTCTGCTCTATGGCACGCCTCCCCAGGTGCCTGGCTAACACTTAAGTCTGTCTCATAGCTTCTTACAATTGGTGTTTATATCTCAGTCTCTGTCACAGCACTGAGAGGCCTGGAGGGCTGGGACTGTCTGTTTCTCTTTGTATCGTGCAAAGGTGTTTAATTTGTGACCCTGCGGCAAGCTCCAATGTGTAGCTGACAAAGTGTTTAGAACTGTGCCTGGTATGCAGTAACCATGTAATAAATTTTATTATTAAAACTGGGCTTCCCGGGTGGCTCAGTGGTAAAGAATCCTCCTCCTGTAGGAGATGCAGGAAACACGAACTTGGTTCCTGGGCCAGGAAGACCCCCTGGAGGAGGAAATGGCAACCCACTCCAGTATTCTTGCCTGGGAAATCCCATGGACAGAGGAGCCTGGCAGGCTACAGTCTGTTGGGTCGCAGAGAGTCAGACACGACTGAGCACAGCTCAGCAGCACACTATTTGCCTTATCATTCACTCAATTATCTAGATCTCCTACTAGACTGCCAGCCAGTTCCTCAGGACGAGAGACGTTCAGCTTGCTAATCGCGTGGCCCCAGCGTCTAGCACAGGGCCTGACACATAGTGTGTTCGACTAATGTTGGTGGTATAAAATTACAATGGGCACCAGCCTGTCCCCCTCCCAGGGCACAACCTTCATCTGGGCCAGAAGTCTGCCCCACAGAGCCCTCAGCTCTCATCCTATTGTCCCTCACTTTGTCACCAGGCGTCTGAAAAAATGTCATTTCCAGGGAGCTCTACTTTTCAACCATCCTTAATCCTTTTGCAGCCAGGCCCTCTCCCACTTCTCCCAAGTGAGTCTTTCACATTCAAATCTAAACAGGTCGCTCTTCCTTAAAACCCAACCCTGCCTTCACTGGTCTTGAAGATAAAGTCCTAACTCTAAAGGACAGCTACTCAGCAAACCTTACAGTCAGCCCTAGACCCATGTTCGCAGCCTCCTGCCCGCCTTCCCATTAGCACCTCCAGTCCCCTCCCCACCTTAGCCACAGCCGAGAGGCCCCCACATGCTGGTCTCTACGCCTCTACCTCCAGCCCCCTTTTCCCCTGTACTCTCTCCAGTTATGGTCTGCTCTATGGCACGCCTCCCCAGGTGCCTGGCTAACACTTAAGTCTGTCTCATAGCTTCTTACAATTGGTGTTTATATCTCAGTCTCTGTCACAGCACTGAGAGGCCTGGAGGGCTGGGACTGTCTGTTTCTCTTTGTATCCTCAGGCCCCAGCCCAGACTCTGAGATGCAGTTATGAGTCCATCAGGAAATGTTTGCTGGTTGGTTGGTCCATTGGCAAAATGAATAAACAAATGAATGGATGAATAGCAGGTTCTCTGTGCCCTAGTGATCCTGACAGGTAATTGGGGTACAGGGAATGATTCTTGTGTGAATGCCTGAATAGGATACCTCTCCACTGACCTTCAATGCTTTCATTTTCACCATCAACACAACACACACACACACTCACACACACACAGCTCTTCCATCCCTCTCCTTCCACTTTTTCTAAGAGAAAAATTCAAATTTATAGTTTCCAGAAGTTCTTCTCAAAAAACATGACCCGAGAATTGCCAAGTTGTCCCATGAATGCCACACAGGGACAGCCTGTGAGCAGATGATCTTCCTGGGGAGACCCAGGTGTGGCGCCTACTCCTCATCTTGCTTTATGCACGAGGGGCCCCAGCCCAGCTTCCCTTCCTTGGCATTGAGTGGACACCTGTGACTGGGCTGTAATCCCAGGTAAGCCGCCTGCACACAGCCCGGCACCACCCCCGCTCCTGGTCACAGGGATTTGAATAGCTGGGCGCACCTGTGGGCCAGGCGGCCGCTGATCTGAGGGCGGAGCCCCACAGGACCGAGGCCTCCGCTTTGAAGCACTGACAGGGCTGCCCTGCTGAGCCTGACCTGTGACCTACAGTGAGTCTTTCACATTCAAATCTAAACAGGTCGCTCTTCCTTAAAACCCAACCCTGCCTTCACTGGTCTTGAAGATAAAGTCCTAACTCTAAAGGACAGCTACTCAGCAAACCTTACAGTCAGCCCTAGACCCATGTTCGCAGCCTCCTGCCCGCCTTCCCATTAGCACCTCCAGTCCCCTCCCCACCTTAGCCACAGCCGAGAGGCCCCCACATGCTGGTCTCTACGCCTCTACCTCCAGCCCCCTTTTCCCCTGTACTCTCTCCAGTTATGGTCTGCTCTATGGCACGCCTCCCCAGGTGCCTGGCTAACACTTAAGTCTGTCTCATAGCTTCTTACAATTGGTGTTTATATCTCAGTCTCTGTCACAGCACTGAGAGGCCTGGAGGGCTGGGACTGTCTGTTTCTCTTTGTATCCTCAGGCCCCAGCCCAGATTTCTGAGATGCAGTTATGAGTCCATCAGGAAATGTTTGCTGGTTGGTTGGTCCATTGGCAAAATGAATAAACAAATGAATGGATGAATAGCAGGTTCTCTGTGCCCTAGTGATCCTGACAGGTAATTGGGGTACAGGGAATGATTCTTGTGTGAATGCCTGAATAGGATACCTCTCCACTGACCTTCAATGCTTTCATTTTCACCATCAACACAACACACACACACACTCACACACACACAGCTCTTCCATCCCTCTCCTTCCACTTTTTCTAAGAGAAAAATTCAAATTTATAGTTTCCAGAAGTTCTTCTCAAAAAACATGACCCGAGAATTGCCAAGTTGTCCCATGAATGCCACACAGGGACAGCCTGTGAGCAGATGATCTTCCTGGGGAGACCCAGGTGTGGCGCCTACTCCTCATCTTGCTTTATGCACGAGGGGCCCCAGCCCAGCTTCCCTTCCTTGGCATTGAGTGGACACCTGTGACTGGGCTGTAATCCCAGGTAAGCCGCCTGCACACAGCCCGGCACCACCCCCGCTCCTGGTCACAGGGATTTGAATAGCTGGGCGCACCTGTGGGCCAGGCGGCCGCTGATCTGAGGGCGGAGCCCCACAGGACCGAGGCCTCCGCTTTTGAAGCACTGACAGGGCTGCCCTGCTGAGCCTGACCTGTGACCTACAGGTGGGCACAGCCATTGTCCCCACAGGTCCCGACTGTTGTCTGTCCTGCTGCAGCGACCCGTGAAGGTATCCATTTCAGGTCGGTGCAAAGCAAAACAAACAGAGGGGCCAAGGGGCAGGGGTTTGTGTGGAGGGCTTTGCAGGATGGGAAGCCATTGTGGCAAGCACAGGTATAATCCGCGCCAGGCGGGCCCCACCTGTCACGGCGCTGTTTATAAACACGTGGCCAAGTGGATCTCCAAAAAAAGAGCCTCTGGAACTTACGGGGCTCCACAGGGCTGCGACGAGGCCTCCGTATCAGAAGTCAGCACCTGCCTCTCACCTCTCGACCAGGAGGGATGAGGTGAGGGGTCCCTTCCCCCCTGCCATAGACCGGAATCTGGGGTGGAGCAGGAGCCAGGAGGGCCAGAGCTGGCAGCGACTCCACAGGCCCGGCAGCTGCAGACATCAGCACCGGCGCACCACCTGCTACCAGCGGAGGCTGAGGCAGCCGTGGTCAGCACATTTTTGGCAGTCGAAGGGGTGCCGCTGGCAGACAGGAGAGTGCTGGCGAATGCAGGCTTCAGGGGAGTTTGTGTTACTGTGTTACTGTGAACAGGCACAGACCTCGCTCTAGATTCTAATTGTGGTTCAGCTGCAGACTCGCCGTGTGAACTCAGACAAATGACTTAACCTCTCTGAGATTCAGTTAACCCACCTAGAAAACAGGCATGCTGATACCCAGCTTGTAGGGAAGTTGTGAGGATCAGTTTTGTGCTAAATCCCCTGGCCCCACTTCCAGCCTCTCACTTCCTACAGTCTGCCTGGTTTGGATTTTTCTAAATAGGCTTTCTAAAATATTGAGATTTTTAAAACATTTCTATTATTAAATAAAACACACATTCAGAAAATGCTCCGAGTATCAATGTATGACTTAACAACTTACTATAAGAAGAATATGTGCTTCTCACCCAAGTGAAAAACTGAACATTGCCTGGCTCCAGAAGCCACCATAAATCACTTTTCAATCATGAAAGAGAATGTGTTAGTCACTCAGCCATGTCTGACTCTTTATGAGACTCCACAAACTGTGGCCCAAGTTCCAGGCAAGAACACTGGAGTGGGTGGCCATTCCAATCACAATCATCCCTTTTGCCTTAATCATATAAATATTTAGACTCATATAGTCTGTACGGCTTCTAAAGACTAACGTATATTTTAAATTGATCAGTTGTTATGTGTAACTTCATTCTTTTTTATTGTTGTATAAGATTCCAGTATATGGATTTACCATACACGGGTGTTATAAGCATTCTTACATCTATCCTAGAGTATATTGAAAGAAAAAACCATTTTTCCTCTACACAATCATAGAGCATTTCTGGACCCTCAGTATGCAGGTGCTTTTCCCATACCAACCAATTCTACAATACCAGTTGAGTGCCCTACAATTCAACTTTAACACTACATACCTTGAGTTAGTACCCAATCCCATAGGTTAAGGACCCACAAGACTCCCCTCACTTTAGACCCCAAGTGGGTTACACCTACTTATGCCCAACTTGGCTACAAATCTAAAGACCCCCCTCAGGTTCAATAACTTACTATAATGGCTCACAGAACTCACAGAAATACGTATGTTTACCTGTTTGTCATATGATAAAGGACACGGTAAAGAACATAGATGCGTAGCCAGATGGAGAGGTTTATGGCAAATGTCCAGAAGTGGCCTACACAGGTGCTCTGTCTCCATGGTGTTGGAGTGCCCCACCTCTCAGCACAGAGATGTGTTCACCAACCCAGAAGTTCTCCAAAGTCATCCAGGGATCTGTTCACGGATTTTTACAGAAGTTTCATCATGTAGGCATGATTGATTATTCACTAAATCTCTAGCTCGTCTCCCCTCCTCAGAGGATGGATTGGGGGGTACAGAATTGAAAGTTCCTTCCAAGCTTCTAAACACGATTTGGTCTCTCTGGTGACCAGATCCCACCCAGGAGCCCAATAAGAGTCACCTCATTGGAATAAAAGATGCAGTTTTTTCCCGAGAAATGTCAAAGACTTAGGAGCTCTGTATCAAGAACTTGGGCCAAAGATCAACTCTTAGAACAAAAGATGTTCCTAACACCTTTATTGATTAGGAAATCATGAAAGTTTTAGGAGCTCTAATCAAGAGCTAAGGATGAAGATCAAAATAGGAGTGGGTGGCCATTCCAATCACAATCATCCCTTTTGCCTTAATCATATAAATATTTAGACTCATATAGTCTGTACGGCTTCTAAAGACTAACGTATATTTTAAATTGATCAGTTGTTATGTGTAACTTCATTCTTTTTTATTGTTGTATAAGATTCCAGTATATGGATTTACCATACACGGGTGTTATAAGCATTCTTACATCTATCCTAGAGTATATTGAAAGAAAAAACCATTTTTCCTCTACACAATCATAGAGCATTTCTGGACCCTCAGTATGCAGGTGCTTTTCCCATACCAACCAATTCTACAATACCAGTTGAGTGCCCTACAATTCAACTTTAACACTACATACCTTGAGTTAGTACCCAATCCCATAGGTTAAGGACCCACAAGACTCCCCTCACTTTAGACCCCAAGTGGGTTACACCTACTTATGCCCAACTTGGCTACAAATCTAAAGACCCCCCTCAGGTTCAATAACTTACTATAATGGCTCACAGAACTCACAGAAATACGTATGTTTACCTGTTTGTCATATGATAAAGGACACGGTAAAGAACATAGATGCGTAGCCAGATGGAGAGGTTTATGGCAAATGTCCAGAAGTGGCCTACACAGGTGCTCTGTCTCCATGGTGTTGGAGTGCCCCACCTCTCAGCACAGAGATGTGTTCACCAACCCAGAAGTTCTCCAAAGTCATCCAGGGATCTGTTCACGGATTTTTACAGAAGTTTCATCATGTAGGCATGATTGATTATTCACTAAATCTCTAGCTCGTCTCCCCTCCTCAGAGGATGGATTGGGGGGTACAGAATTGAAAGTTCCTTCCAAGCTTCTAAACACGATTTGGTCTCTCTGGTGACCAGATCCCACCCAGGAGCCCAATAAGAGTCACCTCATTGGAATAAAAGATGCTGTTTTTACCCGAGAAATGTCAAAGACTTAGGAGCTCTGTATCAAGAACTTGGGCCAAAGATCAACTCTTAGAACAAAAGATGTTCCTAACACCTTTATTGATTAGGAAATCATGAAAGTTTTAGGAGCTCTAATCAAGAGCTAAGGATGAAGATCAAAATAGGTATTTATAATATATCACAATGTCACACACAGGCACACCTTTATCTTGGCAACCTATGGGAAAGGAACTTTTGGGTCACTGGCTGAGTATCTTGCAGTCTGCTGGGTAATTCCTCACTTTTTCTAATCGGTTGTACCAATACAACGCTCCTTTGAGTCATGTAAAGAGTTACCATTGTTACACATTCCCACTAAGACTAATGTTGCCAGATATCTTAATCTGAGCTTCTCTGATGGGTATCTAATTGGGGGGGAGGGTTGGTTTTTTTTTTTTTTAAGTCGCTTTCTTTTGCCTCTTAAGTCATCGTTTATCTTACATCCATCTTCATTCTTTTCGGCCTGTGTGGGCCTCCCATCGCAGGGGCCTCTCTCCCCGCAGAGCAGCGGCTCTGGGCCCATGCGCTCCAGGGCACTGGCTCGTAATTGGACACACCGGCCCAGTCGTTCCTTGGCACGGGGGATCTTCCCAGGCCAGGGATCGAACCGGAGCCCTTTGCACTGCAAGGCGGACTCTTTACCCACTGGACCACCAGGGAAGCCCATAATTGTGGTTTAAATTTCCATTTCCCTTATCACGAGTGAGATTGATGAGCTTTTAATACATATATTAGACATTCGGATGTCATCATTTGTGAGGGGTCTGTTTAAATTCTTTGTTCAGTTTTCTCCTAGGTTGTCTTTTGCTTTTTGATTTGTAGAAGTCCTTTCTCAGTTTTGCAGATGGACCTTTTGTTTAGATAAAGATTCTCCAAAGTCATCCAGAGCAGTTTCTTCAATAAAAACCTTCGCTCGTCTCCCTCCTCAGAGGATGGATTGGGGGGTACAGAATTGAAAGTTCCTTCCAAGCTTCTAAACACGATTTGGTCTCTCTGGTGACCAGATCCCACCCAGGAGCCCAATAAGAGTCACCTCATTGGAATAAAAGATGCTGTTTTTACCCGAGAAATGTCAAAGACTTAGGAGCTCTGTATCAAGAACTTGGGCCAAAGATCAACTCTTAGAACAAAAGATGTTCCTAACACCTTTATTGATTAGGAAATCATGAAAGTTTTAGGAGCTCTAATCAAGAGCTAAGGATGAAGATCAAAATAGGTATTTATAATATATCACAATGTCACACACAGGCACACCTTTATCTTGGCAACCTATGGGAAAGGAACTTTTGGGTCACTGGCTGAGTATCTTGCAGTCTGCTGGGTAATTCCTCACTTTTTCTAATCGGTTGTACCAATACAACGCTCCTTTGAGTCATGTAAAGAGTTACCATTGTTACACATTCCCACTAAGACTAATGTTGCCAGATATCTTAATCTGAGCTTCTCTGATGGGTATCTAATTGGGGGGGAGGGTTGTTTTTGTTTTTGTTTTAAGTCACTTTCTTTTGCCTCTTAAGTCATTGTTTACCTTACATCCAGCTTTATTCTTTCCGGCCTGTGTGGGCCTCCCATAGCAGGGGCCTCTCTCCCCGCAGACCAGCGGCTCTGGGCCCATGCGCTCCAGGGCACTGGCTTGTAATTGGACACACTGGCCCAGTCGTTCCTTGGCACGGGGGATCTTCCCAGGCCAGGGATCAAACCAGTGCCCCTTGCACTACAAGGCAGACTCTCTACCCACTGGTCCACCAGGGAAGCCCATAATTGTGGTTTAAATTTCCATTTCCCTTATCACGAGTGAGATTGATGAGCTTTTAATACATATATTAGACATTCGGATGTCATCATTTGTGAGGGGTCTGTTTAAATTCTTTGTTCAGTTTTCTCCTAGGTTGTCTTTTGCTTTTTGATTTGTAGAAGTCCTTTCTCAGTTTTGCAGATGGACTGTTTGCTATATGTGTGTCAAGTATCTTCTTCTATTCTGTCCCTGCCCTCTCCTCATCCCCAAAGTCATAAGATATTGGCCCATTTAATCTTCCCAAAACTTCTGTATTTTGCACTTACCTAGATAAATAGCACATCTGGATTTGGTTTTTGTGTGTGATATGAGGTAAAGGTCTAGTTTATTTCTTTTGTTATATATAGATACCCAATTTCCCCAGCACATTCTTCCTTGCTCTGCAATATCACTTTTTTCATTATTTTTATTTATTTATTTATTTATTTAGGGCTATTCTAGGTTTTGACTGCTGCCATAGGCTCTTCTCCAGTTGCAGGGAGTGGGGGCTACTCTCTAGTTGAGGTGAGCAGGCTTCTTGTTGTGGTGACTTCTCTGGTTGTGGAACTCAGGCTCTGGAGCACATGGGCTTCAATACTTGTGGCACATGGGCTCAATAGTTATGGCTCTGAGGCTCTAGAGCACAGGCTCAATAGTTGCGGCTCACAGGCTTAGTTGCTCCACAGCAGGGGGGATCTTCCAGGATCAGGGATCGAACCCATATCTCCTGTATTGGCAGGCAAACTCTTCACCACTGAGGTACTCCAGGAAGCCCTCCATGTAACTTTGGAATCACCTTGTAAAGTTCCACAAAAACAAACACTTAGGACTTTAATTGGGACTACATTGAATCCATAGATCACTCTGAGAGCTGATATCATAACAGTATTGAGTCTTCCAATCTATGAACATGGTATGTCTCTATTTTTTATTCTTTACTTCTTTGTTATCTTTCAATAATATTTTCTAGTTTTCCCCATAGAGATTTTGCACGTTTTGTTAGGTTTACTTTAGGTATTTGATACTAGTTGATATGTTTAAAGTGGTATGTTTATTCCTTTCATTCACTTATTTCTTTTCTTCCCATGCTGCTCTGGCAGCATTTTCAAAACTTACTTGACTACAGATTCTTTGGTTATGGATCTCCTATTTAATCTCTAAAAAGCTTCCCACCAAACAAAGTCTTGGGAAAGGCAGAACAAGGGGAAAATAGCAAGGAAATTATTTAGAACTCAAAGACCTAGGTCTGACTCACATTTAGTAGTTATGTGACCCAGGCAAGCTACTTACAGACCCATCAGAGTAGCCTTTCAACACAGACGATAGCAAAAGATGGTAGCAACTATGGAGGGGTATCTCAGAAATAACATCAAGTTATGAAATCAGTGCTTTTATATATCCCAGGTCCAACATTTGCAAAATACACATTATTTTCAAGTATCCATGAGACACATATAAAGGTTTCATACACTGAGGCTTAAAGTGAGTCTGAAAATGTTTAAAGGACTGAATGCTTTTTTACACAGTGTGATTAAGAATCAACTTAGAAAAGGACAACTATATTTGTAAATAAGTAATATTATTCTAAACAAAGTAAATCCACAATGGAAAGTAAACAAAATATCTTGAACTGAAAATAAAACTTGTAGAAGGCAATTAAGCATATAATTATAGGGAAACATATCCTTAAAAGTATCCTTAAAGCATATACATTTAACATCTATTTCAAGAAATTATGAAAACATCACCAATAGCAACAACAAAATAAACTCAAGGATTCGGAAGAAAAAAGCTTGTAGGTTAAAGATAAGAGTAGAAATGGATGAAAGAGAAACCAAACATAAAATAGAAAGGATCAGCAAAACTAAATTTGGTTTATCGAAAAGACTAATAAAATTGATAGTGCCCTGGTTTTTAAGGAGATGTAAAGCAATGTTAGGAATGAAAAAGAGGATATGAACTTCAGAGCCATGGACATTGGGGGAAAGAAGAGAGAGGAAATCACGAACTTTATGACAAATTTTTGAAAGTTTAACTGAAATAGATATATTCTTATAAAAAACACAGCTTTCAAATGGATAAGAAATAAAAATTCTAATGGTTCTACAATTATGAAAAGTTGGATCCAAAATAAAAATATGTCAAGAAACTAACAATTTCTACCACTTAAGCTAGAAATTTCATTAATCCAATCAGAACACAGCTCCCTTTAAAAGGTTAGGTACAACTCTTTTACAAAATCTGCCTCAAGGGAAAAAAAAATTTTTTTTGCCTCCACACATAAAAAAAAAAAAATGAGCCAAGCACACTTTTGAACGTAGAAGCAGAAATCCTCAATAATGTATTCTCAGATTGAATTCAGCAGACTATTAAGAGAAAAACAAACAATGGACTCTTGACAAGCAGGCAGTGGAGCTGGAAGAAGCAGAAATGAGGAAGATATCTCATAAGTTATGCCCAATCAGGTTTTAAAAACCGATAGCAAAAGATGGTAGCAACTATGGAGGGTATCTCAGAAATAACATCAAGTTATGAAATCAGTGCTTTTATATCCCAGGTCCAACATTTGCAAAATACACATTATTTTCAAGTATCCATGAGACACATATAAAGGTTTCATACACTGAGGCTTAAAGTGAGTCTGAAAATGTTTAAAGGACTGAATGCTTTTTTACACAGTGTGATTAAGAATCAACTTAGAAAAGGACAACTATATTTGTAAATAAGTAATATTATTCTAAACAAAGTAAATCCACAATGGAAAGTAAACAAAATATCTTGAACTGAAAATAAAACTTGTAGAAGGCAATTAAGCATATAATTATAGGGAAACATATCCTTAAAAGTATCCTTAAAGCATATACATTTAACATCTATTTCAAGAAATTATGAAAACATCACCAATAGCAACAACAAAATAAACTCAAGGATTCGGAAGAAAAAAGCTTGTAGGTTAAAGATAAGAGTAGAAATGGATGAAAGAGAAACCAAACATAAAATAGAAAGGATCAGCAAAACTAAATTTGGTTTATCGAAAAGACTAATAAAATTGATAGTGCCCTGGTTTTTAAGGAGATGTAAAGCAATGTTAGGAATGAAAAAGAGGATATGAACTTCAGAGCCATGGACATTGGGGGAAAGAAGAGAGAGGAAATCACGAACTTTATGACAAATTTTTGAAAGTTTAACTGAAATAGATATATTCTTATAAAAAACACAGCTTTCAAATGGATAAGAAATAAAAATTCTAATGGTTCTACAATTATGAAAAAGTTGGATCCAAAATAAAAAATATGTCAAGAAACTAACAATTTCTACCACTTAAGCTAGAAATTTCATTAATCCAATCAGAACACAGCTCCCTTTAAAAGGTTAGGTACAACTCTTTTACAAAATCTGCCTCAAGGGAAAAAAAAATTTTTTTTGCCTCCACACATAAAAAAAAAAAAAAAATGAGCCAAGCACACTTTTGAACGTAGAAGCAGAAATCCTCAATAATGTATTCTCAGATTGAATTCAGCAGACTATTAAGAGAAAAACAAACAATGGACTCTTGACAAGCAGGCAGTGGAGCTGGAAGAAGCAGAAATGAGAGGTTGATTTACCGTTGTCTATCCCAATGCCCTGGGCATCAGCTACTTTGTTTATAAACAAATAGACAGTGTGAGCTAATCCAACTAGTCAATTCAAATGAGTGGTCAGTTAAGTGAAGGTCATAAAGACAGACTGAGGGTGTGGATGTGTGTATGATACAGAGGGGTGTGGGTACCTGTGAGAGACGGAGTTCAAACAACTCAGAATATATAAAGTGTTTTGTACCCTTTTGAACTTAATATTTTCCCATAAGATTATCTCCTATAAAGATCATTAAACTATTGACTACAGTTTCTTCTTACAAATATGCCACTTTTGACCTGGGTAACCTCTTATTCTTAAGCATTTAAGTTACTCTTTTCTAATGCTAAAAATTACATTGCAATGAACATGCTCCTGCCTAATTCTTTGTCCACCTTTCTGAGATCTCCTTAGGACCTATTTTTAGAAGCAGTATACCAACTATTGTCACAATTTAACATTCTTAATACTTATGAAAAATCTTCATGCATTTGGCCTCAGTGCTCTCCAGAAAGTTGGCCTCATTTATAACCTCCACTATCAACGCACAAGCACACTCCTCATCCTCAGCAGCATTCAAGTTTTCTCTCTTCTTAACCTGAGTTAATCTAGGGTGTGAAAAATGACACATCAATATTCTTTTAATTGAGGATCGCTGATGAATAGCGATAGTGAATCTTTCCCATGTTTGTCAGCCAGTTCATTTGCTGGATATAAAGACAAACCCTGAATTCTCCAGCCTTATAGATATCTCTACAGGGTGATTTTTTTCAATACAAAGTCTCCAGCACATGTGCTGTGGGACACATGGTCTGGGGCCAGCCATCAGTCAGGTACCTGGCTGGCCTAATGACGGAGAGCTGGAAATCCGAGCACCTCTTTGCAAAAGCACTTTCCTAATGACCCACCCTCTGAATAAGCCAAGAGAAGGATAAAGTGAAAAGGCCATATGTGAGGCCTCTGAATTGCCACAGGACTGGAAACACTATTACACTTGTTTTTAATCTCCCCACCCTCCGTTCGTCTCTCTTCTTTTAATTTTCCTAAATGGCCCAGCCGCTGCTGTTGAGGAGAAGGTATTTAATATGGGTGAGGATTTAGCTGTTCTTCCAGGAATAGGTTGGGCCATTGCTTTTGAAATGTCATCTTGATTTGCTGCTTCCCCACTAAGTAAGAGACTTACTAGGGCTTAGGGGGATGAATCTGGAAACAAACCTGCCTAAATGAGTTTAAAAGACAGTGTGAGCTAATCCAACTAGTCAATTCAAATGAGTGGTCAGTTAAGTGAAGGTCATAAAGACAGACTGAGGGTGTGGATGTGTGTATGATACAGAGGGTGTGGGTACCTGTGAGAGACGGAGTTCAAACAACTCAGAATATATAAAGTGTTTTGTACCCTTTTGAACTTAATATTTTCCCATAAGATTATCTCCTATAAAGATCATTAAACTATTGACTACAGTTTCTTCTTACAAATATGCCACTTTTGACCTGGGTAACCTCTTATTCTTAAGCATTTAAGTTACTCTTTTCTAATGCTAAAAATTACATTGCAATGAACATGCTCCTGCCTAATTCTTTGTCCACCTTTCTGAGATCTCCTTAGGACCTATTTTTAGAAGCAGTATACCAACTATTGTCACAATTTAACATTCTTAATACTTATGAAAAATCTTCATGCATTTGGCCTCAGTGCTCTCCAGAAAGTTGGCCTCATTTATAACCTCCACTATCAACGCACAAGCACACTCCTCATCCTCAGCAGCATTCAAGTTTTCTCTCTTCTTAACCTGAGTTAATCTAGGGTGTGAAAAATGACACATCAATATTCTTTTAATTGAGGATCGCTGATGAATAGCGATAGTGAATCTTTCCCATGTTTGTCAGCCAGTTCATTTGCTGGATATAAAGACAAACCCTGAATTCTCCAGCCTTATAGATATCTCTACAGGGTGATTTTTTTCAATACAAAGTCTCCAGCACATGTGCTGTGGGACACATGGTCTGGGGCCAGCCATCAGTCAGGTACCTGGCTGGCCTAATGACGGAGAGCTGGAAATCCGAGCACCTCTTTGCAAAAGCACTTTCCTAATGACCCACCCTCTGAATAAGCCAAGAGAAGGATAAAGTGAAAAGGCCATATGTGAGGCCTCTGAATTGCCACAGGACTGGAAACACTATTACACTTGTTTTTAATCTCCCCACCCTCCGTTCGTCTCTCTTCTTTTAATTTTCCTAAATGGCCCAGCCGCTGCTGTTGAGGAGAAGGTATTTAATATGGGTGAGGATTTAGCTGTTCTTCCAGGAATAGGTTGGGCCATTGCTTTTGAAATGTCATCTTGATTTGCTGCTTCCCCACTAAGTAAGAGACTTACTAGGGCTTAGGGGGATGAATCTGGAAACAAACCTGCCTAATGAAATGGCCTGGGGCCTCGCCCACAGCTGTGGCTCTGGGGACAGCTGCCCAGAGCAGGAGCGCCTGACAGGGAGGGGTTCTGGGACTTGAAGACCTTCCTCGCAACCCCTTCTGCATTGCCCACCCCAGCTCCAGTCACTCAGAACTTCATCAAGTGCCCATGGTGTCCTCTCTCTCCCTCCCACCAACCGCTAAGCTTCCCAGCACCCTGTACTGACAACTCTGCTTCCATTTATTCCAGGTGCTAGAATGACCAGTTGACTACACTTTCCCTTCCTCCTCCACCTACTCCAGACTGAGCTCTTTGACAACAGGGACTGGATTTACTTTGCCAGGATAACTTGGTGTTGGACAGTATGCGTGTGTGAAAGTCACTCAGTTGTGTCCAACTGTTTGTAACCCCATGCGTCCCACAAAGGCCCTCTGTCCATGGAATTCTCCAGGCAAGAATACTGGAGTGGGTTGTCATGCCCTTCTCCAGGGGATCTCCCCAACCCAGGGATAGAACCCAGGACTCCTGCATTCCAGGCTGATTATTTACTGTTGGAGCCACTAGGGAAGATGGTCAGTATTGGACAGTATTGCTTCCCAAAGATGCTCAGTAAATAACTGGATAAGTGCATAAGTCACTGGATGATCCTTAATGAGACCCTTAACATCTGTATGTTACAAGTCAGTGATGCCTCGGTTTTCTTAGCTAAGTGGGAAGGCAGATCTCTGTTGTACCTTCCTTACAGAGACTGTGTGAACAGCCAACAGAGAGCTGTGAACACTTGGCATTCAGAGGGTACAGCAGCATCTTTGGCTGTACTGCTCAAGGGTATCTGAACCAGAGCATGAACACTATTACACTTGTTTTTAATCTCCCACCCTCCGTTCGTTTTCTTCTTTAATTTTCCTAAATGGCCCAGCCGCTGCTGTTGAGGAGAAGGTATTTAATATGGGTGAGGATTTAGCTGTTCTTCCAGGAATAGGTTGGGCCATTGCTTTTGAAATGTCATCTTGATTTGCTGCTTCCCCACTAAGTAAGAGACTTACTAGGGCTTAGGGGGATGAATCTGGAAACAAACCTGCCTAATGAAATGGCCTGGGGCCTCGCCCACAGCTGTGGCTCTGGGGACAGCTGCCCAGAGCAGGAGCGCCTGACAGGGAGGGGTTCTGGGACTTGAAGACCTTCCTCGCAACCCCTTCTGCATTGCCCACCCCAGCTCCAGTCACTCAGAACTTCATCAAGTGCCCATGGTGTCCTCTCTCTCCCTCCCACCAACCGCTAAGCTTCCCAGCACCCTGTACTGACAACTCTGCTTCCATTTATTCCAGGTGCTAGAATGACCAGTTGACTACACTTTCCCTTCCTCCTCCACCTACTCCAGACTGAGCTCTTTGACAACAGGGACTGGATTTACTTTGCCAGGATAACTTGGTGTTGGACAGTATGCGTGTGTGAAAGTCACTCAGTTGTGTCCAACTGTTTGTAACCCCATGCGTCCCACAAAGGCCCTCTGTCCATGGAATTCTCCAGGCAAGAATACTGGAGTGGGTTGTCATGCCCTTCTCCAGGGGATCTCCCCAACCCAGGGATAGAACCCAGGACTCCTGCATTCCAGGCTGATTATTTACTGTTGGAGCCACTAGGGAAGATGGTCAGTATTGGACAGTATTGCTTCCCAAAGATGCTCAGTAAATAACTGGATAAGTGCATAAGTCACTGGATGATCCTTAATGAGACCCTTAACATCTGTATGTTACAAGTCAGTGATGCCTCGGTTTTCTTAGCTAAGTGGGAAGGCAGATCTCTGTTGTACCTTCCTTACAGAGACTGTGTGAACAGCCAACAGAGAGCTGTGAACACTTGGCATTCAGAGGGTACAGCAGCATCTTTGGCTGTACTGCTCAAGGGTATCTGAACCAGAGCATGAACGGAAGCAGGGATCAGGCCTGAGCTCTGCCGACCAAGTCAGGGGTCCTGGCTCATGGCTGCATCAGGCTCAGAGTACCCTCAAAGAGGCACTAAACAGCCAAATGGCAGATTTCCTGGGCCATATTTCATCAGCCTGCCTCTGTTGTCAGCTGCCCAACTGCTAGCTCTGGAGAATCTACCAGGTCAAATGCTCCAACTGGCAGGCCACGTGCCCCATAGCCTGGACCTACTGCAAAGCCCTTTCATGATCTGGCTCCGCTAAAAAGAATCAACTCTCTTTATCCCCCATAAATGGATCATGCTAGTCTTCCCAAATGCAGTGTATGCTACTTTCAGAACCTACAGTAGCTCACCAAGCAATGAGCTGCTTTTGCTGGATACAATAATTGTCCTTTGAAAAGGATACTCTGAACCTAGATGGGTGGGGGGTGGGGGGAATGGGATATACATATAACTAATCTGGAATTATACATATCTGTAAACAACAAAACTCTGTAAAATCAAAAAAGCAAAATAAAAACTTGTGATTGTGAAAAAAATATATATACCTATTGGATAATCCTAAAAAAAAAAAAACAGAAAAGGATACTCCAGCATGCCTCTTAGCACTGAACCCCTAAAAATTTCACAGATACACAAGTTCTTGTGTCTTCACAGGACTGATCTCCAACCATATGGAGAATACATGTCATACTAACACCTCCATGTACCTGCCATTTCTTGATCATCTAGTTCCATTAATACATTGTCATCAATCTAGTAAACAAATATGGCCTTCTTCAGAACGTCCAGAAAGAGACTTGCCCAGTGATCCGGTGGTAAAGAAACCACCTGCCAATGCAGGGAACACGGGTTCTGTACCTGGTCTAGGAAGATTCCCTGTGACAAGAAGCAACTAAGCCTAGGCTCCACAACAAGAGAAGTCACCACATTGAGAAGACCACTCACCACAACTAGAGAATGCCCACTTGGAAGAATGAAGACCCAGCACAGCCAAAAGTAAATAAAGAAATAAAGAAGATTCAGAAAGTCCAGGTCCTCTTTATAGTATATAGTAACATAAATAAGAGAAATAGCATCATCCTGGGGCCAGAATGTCTGTGTGTGCTGTGGCCTACCATCCCACAGAAATCCATACTGATCCTGCTCCTGCTTCATGATAGGTGCGGATCAGAACCCAAGTGTCAGACTGATGCTCACATATCACCTGCTGGAGATGGTGCTGCTCTTCAAGAGCACATCTGGCTCAGCAGCTGTAACAGAGATATCTTGGTATTAAAATAAAGACTCATCAAGACCAGAATTTAAAGGCTAACTGAAAAGGTTTTACTGCTAAACAAGGAACCTGATTCAGCAGAAATTCTAGCTAAGTTCCTGGAAATAAGGTGCAAAGTGAAATAGGGAAACTCCATCAAAGCCAACAGACCGAGAGTTGGTTTTATCCCATATCGGGAAAGCAAAATCTGGGAGTGGAACTGATTCACTGACAATAACTGGGCTTTTCTGTTGTGAGTACTGGAGGCGGCCTGCTGTATACATGCACCACCTGTTGTTCAATTACAGCATCCAGGTGCCTCTGCTGGGTATCCGCAGTCCCTGCCCCAGGATTACAGCGCCCAGCTGCTCTGTGGTGTGTCTGAATTAGTGTTATATCACCCAGTCTGGTCTGTGCAGCATCAGCAGGCCAGAGGACAGCCTAACCAGCCAGGTCAGCGTCACCATTGGTTAAGCATGGGATGGTCCACTTTATCCATCAGAATCCAGCAAGGTGGTGTAGGTGCCAGGCTGCTGAAGAAAACAGGAATAAGACATCCTTTAGGTCTCTGAGGGTAGCATGAGTCTCTGCCGACCCTCCCAGGGTGAGGCATGACTATTTTAAGTACCATCTTGGCTGTAAAGAGGGTGGCTTCACAGCCTCCACTTGGCTGTGCTCACTACAATTTTCTTACCTCACAGACCAAGGAGCTGATGTGAGGATTCTGCAAACGACCACACAGGTCCACTCCAACTGCAGATTGGGGCTCTGAGGAAGTGACCATACTGAGGGTGCAGTCTTAATGAAGACCCAGCACAGCCAAAAGTAAATAAAGAAATAAAGAAGATTCAGAAAGTCCAGGTCCTCTTTATAGTATATAGTAACATAAATAAGAGAAATAGCATCATCCTGGGGCCAGAATGTCTGTGTGTGCTGTGGCCTACCATCCCACAGAAATCCATACTGATCCTGCTCCTGCTTCATGATAGGTGCGGATCAGAACCCAAGTGTCAGACTGATGCTCACATATCACCTGCTGGAGATGGTGCTGCTCTTCAAGAGCACATCTGGCTCAGCAGCTGTAACAGAGATATCTTGGTATTAAAATAAAGACTCATCAAGACCAGAATTTAAAGGCTAACTGAAAAGGTTTTACTGCTAAACAAGGAACCTGATTCAGCAGAAATTCTAGCTAAGTTCCTGGAAATAAGGTGCAAAGTGAAATAGGGAAACTCCATCAAAGCCAACAGACCGAGAGTTGGTTTTATCCCATATCGGGAAAGCAAAATCTGGGAGTGGAACTGATTCACTGACAATAACTGGGCTTTTCTGTTGTGAGTACTGGAGGCGGCCTGCTGTATACATGCACCACCTGTTGTTCAATTACAGCATCCAGGTGCCTCTGCTGGGTATCCGCAGTCCCTGCCCCAGGATTACAGCGCCCAGCTGCTCTGTGGTGTGTCTGAATTAGTGTTATATCACCCAGTCTGGTCTGTGCAGCATCAGCAGGCCAGAGGACAGCCTAACCAGCCAGGTCAGCGTCACCATTGGTTAAGCATGGGATGGTCCACTTTTATCCATCAGAATCCAGCAAGGTGGTGTAGGTGCCAGGCTGCTGAAGAAAACAGGAATAAGACATCCTTTAGGTCTCTGAGGGTAGCATGAGTCTCTGCCGACCCTCCCAGGGTGAGGCATGACTATTTTAAGTACCATCTTGGCTGTAAAGAGGGTGGCTTCACAGCCTCCACTTGGCTGTGCTCACTACAATTTTCTTACCTCACAGACCAAGGAGCTGATGTGAGGATTCTGCAAACGACCACACAGGTCCACTCCAACTGCAGATTGGGGGCTCTGAGGAAGTGACCATCAGGCGGACCTGTGAGTCCATGGGACCTGCTGTGAGCTACTCAGGCCAGGAACCATCTATTACACAGACTCCACATGCCCCCCTTCTAGGGAAGCCAGGACAGCACTCAGACTGTGCAAAGTCTGACACTTCATTCATATTTTGGGAATATCTGAGTATTCTCTCCTGTGAGTGGTTACCTGAGTAAATGACCATAAGTAACTTTGAGAAAGGTCTGGGGTAATTATTAGTGATGACAGCTGCTTCAGAGTTGCAGGGTCCTTCCTCATAATGACCTAGCCTCCCCTTTTTGGCTGCCCATCTGTCTTGCAAGGAAGATGGAGGTCCTTCAACCAGCTCTGCAGTAGCACACAGGTGAGGCTCCGCTACCTCCCTCAGATTTTGCCCGTTATCACCACAGTCATGCCCACCTTGCTCCTGAGCACTGTCTTTGGTCTCTGGCATTTGGGAGTCTATCATTGCCCTTGCTACAGACAGCCAAGTACCATTGGGCCAGAAGGTCCATAACATTTTACAGAAAACCTGAACAAATGTTTTAGCCAACCCAATACAACAGCACTTCTTGCTAACGCCGGTCCAAGTCCACTGAGCTTTTCAACGATGTCGCTGCCTCTCTCAGCACCTTCCCTATCACTCTGACAAATCCTCTTAGCCCTCATGGAACATAGCCAACTTTCTCCAACCTTATGCAACATACCCACTCTATTCTCTATGCTGTTTGGTCCTTTCCTGCTGTGCAGCATCAGCAGGCCAGAGGACAGCCTAACCAGCCAGGTCGTCACCATTGGTTAAGCATGGGATGGTCCACTTTATCCATCAGAATCCAGCAAGGTGGTGTAGGTGCCAGGCTGCTGAAGAAAACAGGAATAAGACATCCTTTAGGTCTCTGAGGGTAGCATGAGTCTCTGCCGACCCTCCCAGGGTGAGGCATGACTATTTTAAGTACCATCTTGGCTGTAAAGAGGGTGGCTTCACAGCCTCCACTTGGCTGTGCTCACTACAATGTTCTTACCTCACAGACCAAGGAGCTGATGTGAGGATTCTGCAAACGACCACACAGGTCCACTCCAACTGCAGATTGGGGGCTCTGAGGAAGTGACCATCAGGCGGACCTGTGAGTCCATGGGACCTGCTGTGAGCTACTCAGGCCAGGAACCATCTATTACACAGACTCCACATGCCCCCCTTCTAGGGAAGCCAGGACAGCACTCAGACTGTGCAAAGTCTGACACTTCATTCATATTTTGGGAATATCTGAGTATTCTCTCCTGTGAGTGGTTACCTGAGTAAATGACCATAAGTAACTTTGAGAAAGGTCTGGGGTAATTATTAGTGATGACAGCTGCTTCAGAGTTGCAGGGTCCTTCCTCATAATGACCTAGCCTCCCCTTTTTGGCTGCCCATCTGTCTTGCAAGGAAGATGGAGGTCCTTCAACCAGCTCTGCAGTAGCACACAGGTGAGGCTCCGCTACCTCCCTCAGATTTTGCCCGTTATCACCACAGTCATGCCCACCTTGCTCCTGAGCACTGTCTTTGGTCTCTGGCATTTGGGAGTCTATCATTGCCCTTGCTACAGACAGCCAAGTACCATTGGGCCAGAAGGTCCATAACATTTTACAGAAAACCTGAACAAATGTTTTAGCCAACCCAATACAACAGCACTTCTTGCTAACGCCGGTCCAAGTCCACTGAGCTTTTCAACGATGTCGCTGCCTCTCTCAGCACCTTCCCTATCACTCTGACAAATCCTCTTAGCCCTCATGGAACATAGCCAACTTTCTCCAACCTTATGCAACATACCCACTCTATTCTCTATGCTGTTTGGTCCTTTCCCTGCAGTCTGTAACATCTGCTTCACTTTGTGAGGACCGTCACCTCTGCCAAGTTTTCAAAAGCCATCCCAGCAGGTTAGCACAGTCTCCTGAGGTTCTTTCCAGGTTGTTAAACCCTGTCTGTGTTACTGTAGCAGTAAACACCTGTCTTTCCAGGTTTCCATGCCACCTCCTTAAAGACGCACCTTGATCCAGTCCTATGTGTACCCTTCCAACCCCGTCCACTCATATAACAAATGAGCCAGATCCTGCCCCACTCCCAGCAGACCCAGCACCTCCCCACTCCCATCCTCTGGGATTTGATCTTTGCTGCTAGTCTGGTTACCTGGAAGAGAAGCGGAAACAGATCCCAAGATAGTTAAGCATCATTTTGTAAAGCACCTGTCTTATTTTCTTTGAGGCTTTCACATGATCTTCCAACAGACAGATAGGGTAGAGATAGGACAACCATCTTCTAACAGTGGGGAGGGGCCTCGTCTGTCCAGCAGGTTCCATGGAATCTGGGAACTCAAGGTTCTCAATAGTATCTCCCCAGATATCCCTCTTCCAAGTGCCCTAGACGAGCTGTGCAGGGCCCGCTGGAACTGAGAGGTCAGCTCAGAGGTTCTACTACTCTTACAGTTAAGCCGAGGCTTCTGCTCTGTCTGTCCCCTGGCTACACAAGATTAGTGTTTCCTTAAATAATGCCAACAATGGTTAAGATTCTGCAATTCCACCTCAGGGGACACAGTTCAATCCCTAGGTGGGGAACTAAGATCCTACATGTACTGTGTAGCCAAAAAAGAGAGAGAGAGAGAGGGAGAGAGACCAAGGCTCTCTTGCCTTCACATTTTGCCTTAAAGTAGTGACTAATTACCCAGAGCTAGCCGTGATCTCTCTTCAATAGATCAGTGATACTCAGCCACAGTCACCTCATTCAATAGTTACCATTTCCCTCTTACTTCCTGAAATGCCAGCGATAATACATCAGCCTGCACTGTCTCCTATCAAGATCCCCAACCCGGTTTGTGGAGGTAAAAGTTTTAGCAACTGCACCTCTCCAGCACCAGGGGCCACCTGCACTCACTTCCCACCAGGAATGGGGTTCTCATTGCCAACCAGCTGACAAGTCATCATAGTTTAAAGGCTGATTCTCAAGATCATCCTGGATACCAACTTCAGATTCAGCTCCCTAATCACACGTCTCTGAGGCAGAGACATGTGTGCAAAAATTCTACTGTAGGTGCTCCAGAGAGACAGAAGTTGGAAGTAAAGAAGTCAAGCTAGGGCATGGGAGAAGCCGACCCACAGTAGAGTTTGCAACTGAGACCTCGGCTGATCCTGCTGGTGGGTCCTCAGCAGCCCCACACTGGCCACACCTGGGACCCTAAGAAGGGCTATCCAGTGGGTCCCTGGATTTGATCTTTGCTGCTAGTCTGGTTACCTGGAAGAGAAGCGGAAACAGATCCCAAGATAGTTAAGCATCATTTTGTAAAGCACCTGTCTTATTTTCTTTGAGGCTTTCACATGATCTTCCAACAGACAGATAGGGTAGAGATAGGACAACCATCTTCTAACAGTGGGGAGGGGCCTCGTCTGTCCAGCAGGTTCCATGGAATCTGGGAACTCAAGGTTCTCAATAGTATCTCCCCAGATATCCCTCTTCCAAGTGCCCTAGACGAGCTGTGCAGGGCCCGCTGGAACTGAGAGGTCAGCTCAGAGGTTCTACTACTCTTACAGTTAAGCCGAGGCTTCTGCTCTGTCTGTCCCCTGGCTACACAAGATTAGTGTTTCCTTAAATAATGCCAACAATGGTTAAGATTCTGCAATTCCACCTCAGGGGACACAGTTCAATCCCTAGGTGGGGAACTAAGATCCTACATGTACTGTGTAGCCAAAAAAAGAGAGAGAGAGAGAGAGGGAGAGAGACCAAGGCTCTCTTGCCTTCACATTTTGCCTTAAAGTAGTGACTAATTACCCAGAGCTAGCCGTGATCTCTCTTCAATAGATCAGTGATACTCAGCCACAGTCACCTCATTCAATAGTTACCATTTCCCTCTTACTTCCTGAAATGCCAGCGATAATACATCAGCCTGCACTGTCTCCTATCAAGATCCCCAACCCGGTTTGTGGAGGTAAAAGTTTTAGCAACTGCACCTCTCCAGCACCAGGGGCCACCTGCACTCACTTCCCACCAGGAATGGGGTTCTCATTGCCAACCAGCTGACAAGTCATCATAGTTTAAAGGCTGATTCTCAAGATCATCCTGGATACCAACTTCAGATTCAGCTCCCTAATCACACGTCTCTGAGGCAGAGACATGTGTGCAAAAATTCTACTGTAGGTGCTCCAGAGAGACAGAAGTTGGAAGTAAAGAAGTCAAGCTAGGGCATGGGAGAAGCCGACCCACAGTAGAGTTTGCAACTGAGACCTCGGCTGATCCTGCTGGTGGGTCCTCAGCAGCCCCACACTGGCCAGTCATTGGCCCGTGGGCTGACCCTAAGAAGGGCTATCACCTTAGATGGGGCCCTTTTCTGCTGTAGAGGGCAGGGCCCAGTGAGGGAGATGGCTGTGAGCCATCAGCCAATATTTCCAGCAGCTAGAAGACAAGGATGTTCTCCCTGGAGAGGACAGCTGAGCAGAGCATCATGGTACCCAGTTGTCCTTCACCCCATTCCCTAAAGGCCCCACCCTCAGCGTGGGGCCACTTGCTGCACCCATCACAGGATAACAGCACGCTTGGCTTCCAAGATGGATGAAGCTTCCGGACCTGATTCCTAAGCAGCCACCGCTCAGACAGGGATACCGACGCCCACTCCTCTCTGAGTTGAATCAGCGTGGGGAGTGGGGATGGGTCTGTCCACTGCTGAGGGTGAGGCGAAGCTCCTCCGCTGACCCCTCCCTGCAGAAGATCTGAGCTATGGACACCCCTCGCTGCCCATGCCTCCAGCACTGTCTGCACTCTTCCTCCAGTCACAGAACAGGGCCTGCCCTGCCCATGGGGTCTGAGTTCTGCTCTTCACCAGGCAGTGAGCATCCACCTTGCCGCAGATGTTAGGTTAAGGGCCTCAGACGTGACCTCATTCAACTCTTGTAATGACCTTTGCAGAGAACTCCTAAGATAGTTATTCACTGTTCCCACTTTAGAGATAAAGAAACTGAGGCTCGGAGAGGTGAGGTGACTTGCCTACTGCTGCCGAGGCAGTAAGCTGCAGAGCCAGCATGTCAAGCTTGCACTTTTCTCCCCTCAACCACATGAAGACCACCTGATCAGACTGAGAGCCCCCAGGGGCTGAGGCCCTGTCGCTTCCTTCTCCAATGGGTCTGGCCTGGGTGCCTGCAAGTCTCAGCAAAGCCCCAGAGCAGGGTTTAAGAGCATCTCAGGAGCTCCTTCTGGTGCCCACCTCAGGCTGCGCAGGACTAAGGGGTTCTCCCAGGATCTCCCCCAACTCTCTTTCCATTCTTGCTTCTGTTCTCAGGAGAAAGAGGGTAGCAGCAGGTCAGAGATCACGGATGGGGTTGGCCTTGGTGGTCAAGACCACTGATTCTGCACCCATCACTGCTCTCCCTCCAACACCCTCCTTCTCCACAACCTGCCCTCAGTCCTGCCCTGCCCTTAAGGTTCAACTCAAGTATCAGCCCCCGTGGAGGTTGTGCCATCAGTGCCCACGAAGCAGCCATGCTTCTCTCGACTCCAGCAGGAGTCCCACGTCCCACCCCAAACTCCTCTGAGCTGTCTTCTCCACCCAGTCTGCCTTTGAAACACTTTATCTGCCCCAAAGCTGGGCTGCAGCTCAGGGCGTTTGCAGGTGACCCCGTGGCTATGACCATGGTGCCCTACAGGAAGCCCTGTCTCCTCAGATCGTTCCTCTCTGGCCCGCCTATCTATCTCGATCGACTAGAGTGTCTGCAATGGGCCAGGCACCATGGCAGGAGCTTTAAACCCACATCATTTGGTGCTCAAGAGGTCCCTGTGTATTAGCTCCATTTTATAGATGAGGAAATTGAGCCTCACAGAGGTTAAGTGACCCCCTACCTGTGAGTTCTTGGAGATTCAGTTTAAATGTCATCTTGCTGAGAAGCCTGCCTAGACATCCCCCTAGGAAGTGACAGGAGCCCTTCCTTGATCTCTCACAGGACTCTACAGCCCTCTCTCATGTCCTTTGTCACTCACTAGTGCAAGAGTTTAGTGTGTGCATTTATCTTCTTCCCAAGTCTCTGAGCTTCTAGGAAGCAGGGACTCTCTTGTGTTTATCTTTGGCATTTTGTTTTGTGTGTGTGTGTGAGACAGAGTATGTCTGTGTAAGTGTGTGTGTATGTGTGTGTACATGTGTGTGTGTGTGTGTTTAACCTCAGGTGCAGAGGGCTGCATGTGCTTCTCAGTTTCATGGAACTTCATCAGCATGGACCACGAAGGCCACGGAGGCTTTTATCTCCATCCGCACTCCCTCTCCCTCCTCTTCCTGTGTCTCTCTGCATGCCCAGAGCCTGGCACAAACACAGAGCACAAGGATGCTCAGCAAATGTAGCTGGGTGCAGGAGAGGAGTGAGAAGTGAATCATGAATCCTATATAATTTCACTCTTTGCAGGCTCCACTGGGCAGCCAAAGCGGAAAAAGATAGGGTTTAGAAACCACAGTCTAGAAACCTCAAATTGCCAAGGAAATAAGAGCTATGAAAAGATTAAGTCTTCACTGTTGAGGGCCTGGCTGTGGCAGAGAGAAATTAAAAGCAATGTCTATTAATACACCAGAAGCTGGTTTATCAGTTGGGGACTGCAAGGTAAGATTTCAATGCAAATTCAATTCAATACAACAAGCCCAAGGCGAAACTCTCAGCACTTCATCCAAAGGGCACTGTCTCCCGCAGTGGTCACCTCAGGGACCATATCCTTCCTTCTAAAGATGCCACTATTGTCACATCTGGAATTGTCCTCTCAGGCAACTGCCTGGAATGCTTGTCTGGGGCAGTTCACTGACTGCCTAAAAGATCATTGTCAGGTCTTGCATCCGTGGAAAAAAAACATTAAATAAATTTAAAAAGTAGGAAGATTATTGTCAGCTGTGTCAGGGCCCCAATAAATTTAAACCCACATCATTTGGTGCTCAAGAGGTCCCTGTGTATTAGCTCCATTTTATAGATGAGGAAATTGAGCCTCACAGAGGTTAAGTGACCCCCTACCTGTGAGTTCTTGGAGATTCAGTTTAAATGTCATCTTGCTGAGAAGCCTGCCTAGACATCCCCCTAGGAAGTGACAGGAGCCCTTCCTTGATCTCTCACAGGACTCTACAGCCCTCTCTCATGTCCTTTGTCACTCACTAGTGCAAGAGTTTAGTGTGTGCATTTATCTTCTTCCCAAGTCTCTGAGCTTCTAGGAAGCAGGGACTCTCTTGTGTTTATCTTTGGCATTTTGTTTTGTGTGTGTGTGTGAGACAGAGTATGTCTGCGTAAGTGTGTGTGTATGTGTGTGTACATGTGTGTGTGTGTGTGTTTAACCTCAGGTGCAGAGGGCTGCATGTGCTTCTCAGTTTCATGGAACTTCATCAGCATGGACCACGAAGGCCACGGAGGCTTTTATCTCCATCCGCACTCCCTCTCCCTCCTCTTCCTGTGTCTCTCTGCATGCCCAGAGCCTGGCACAAACACAGAGCACAAGGATGCTCAGCAAATGTAGCTGGGTGCAGGAGAGGAGTGAGAAGTGAATCGCGAATCCTATATAATTTCACTCTTTGCAGGCTCCACTGGGCAGCCAAAGCGGAAAAAGATAGGGTTTAGAAACCACAGTCTAGAAACCTCAAATTGCCAAGGAAATAAGAGCTATGAAAAGATTAAGTCTTCACTGTTGAGGGCCTGGCTGTGGCAGAGAGAAATTAAAAGCAATGTCTATTAATACACCAGAAGCTGGTTTATCAGTTGGGGACTGCAAGGTAAGATTTCAATGCAAATTCAATTCAATACAACAAGCCCAAGGCGAAACTCTCAGCACTTCATCCAAAGGGCACTGTCTCCCGCAGTGGTCACCTCAGGGACCATATCCTTCCTTCTAAAGATGCCACTATTGTCACATCTGGAATTGTCCTCTCAGGCAACTGCCTGGAATGCTTGTCTGGGGCAGTTCACTGACTGCCTAAAAGATCATTGTCAGGTCTTGCATCCGTGGAAAAAAAAAAAAAAACATTAAATAAATTTAAAAAGTAGGAAGTCTCTTTTCCTGTCATTTAGTTGCTCAGCTGTGTCGGATTATTTGTGACCCTGTGGACTGTAGCCCTCCAGGCTCCTCTGTCCATGGGATTCTCCAGAAAAGCATGCTGGAATGGGTTGCCATTTCCTTCTCCAGGGGATCTTCCCAATCCAGAGATCAAAGCCATCTCTCCTGCATTGGCAGGCAGATTCTCTAGCACTGAGCCACTTGGGAAGCCCAGAAACCCTCCTAAGAAGATGTGTTTTTTTAAAAAAAAAAAAAAAGAAAAGAAAAGAAAAGAAAAAAGAAAGAAAGAAAAAAAAGTATTGTCAAGATTTTGAGGCCACAACGTCCTCTAGAAAAAAAATGCATTCCAATTTAATCACCATGATAGACCACCAAAAAAGTCATAGTTCTTCATTCCTCCTTATATCCATATCATTTTCCTTATGACGTGCTTTGTGGCCAGTGAGATGTTGGCAGAAATGGTGCACAGACTTTACATGGACTCGCAAGCTGAGGTTTCTTTCTCCTTATGCCTCTGCCATCGCCATGAGACTATGCCCCAGCTAGCCTGCTGGAGGGTGAAAGGCAAGTTAGGACTGAGGCCCCTGGCTATTCCCGATGAGGGCGTCCTAGACCAGTCATCATCCATCTGCTCTCTAGACATCAGAGCAAACTTAGCCAACCACAGACACGTGAGCAAGCCAAGATCAGCCAAACCCAGCCCAGATCAGCTAAACCTCTGCAGAGTCATGCACTAAATCATATTCATTGTTGCAGCTCCCTGAGCTTTCTGCATTTGTTTGGTTCCTTTGCAGCAATACTGTGGCAACCGATAACTTCTTCAATTATTCACTCACACACACACACACACACACACACTTTATTGATCTGAGCTTTAATTGATTTGGGGATTTTCTAAAGGCTACGAAGAATTCCCTTAGAGACACCGAATGAACATGTATTTGGTTTTGAAGGCAAAATATTTCAAAGCACGGAGCAATGATAGTATCTTTGAATACGTGAAGAACCCGCTGGGGAATTGCTTTGAAAAGGCAATATGCATGCGGACATGTAACTGCTGGTAAATTTACCCCTTTATCTGTGGCCATAGCTTCATATTTGCCGTAAAAAAAACATTAAATAAATTTAAAAAGTAGGAAGTCTCTTTTCCTGTCATTTAGTTGCTCAGCTGTGTCGGATTATTTGTGACCCTGTGGACTGTAGCCCTCCAGGCTCCTCTGTCCATGGGATTCTCCAGAAAAGCATGCTGGAATGGGTTGCCATTTCCTTCTCCAGGGGATCTTCCCAATCCAGAGATCAAAGCCATCTCTCCTGCATTGGCAGGCAGATTCTCTAGCACTGAGCCACTTGGGAAGCCCAGAAACCCTCCTAAGAAGATGTGTTTTTTTAAAAAAAAAAAAAAAGAAAAGAAAAGAAAAGAAAAAAGAAAGAAAGAAAAAAAAGTATTGTCAAGATTTTGAGGCCACAACGTCCTCTAGAAAAAAAATGCATTCCAATTTAATCACCATGATAGACCACCAAAAAAGTCATAGTTCTTCATTCCTCCTTATATCCATATCATTTTCCTTATGACGTGCTTTGTGGCCAGTGAGATGTTGGCAGAAATGGTGCACAGACTTTACATGGACTCGCAAGCTGAGGTTTCTTTCTCCTTATGCCTCTGCCATCGCCATGAGACTATGCCCCAGCTAGCCTGCTGGAGGGTGAAAGGCAAGTTAGGACTGAGGCCCCTGGCTATTCCCGATGAGGGCGTCCTAGACCAGTCATCATCCATCTGCTCTCTAGACATCAGAGCAAACTTAGCCAACCACAGACACGTGAGCAAGCCAAGATCAGCCAAACCCAGCCCAGATCAGCTAAACCTCTGCAGAGTCATGCACTAAATCATATTCATTGTTGCAGCTCCCTGAGCTTTCTGCATTTGTTTGGTTCCTTTGCAGCAATACTGTGGCAACCGATAACTTCTTCAATTATTCACTCACACACACACACACACACACACACTTTATTGATCTGAGCTTTAATTGATTTGGGGATTTTCTAAAGGCTACGAAGAATTCCCTTAGAGACACCGAATGAACATGTATTTGGTTTTGAAGGCAAAATATTTCAAAGCACGGAGCAATGATAGTATCTTTGGAATACGTGAAGAACCCGCTGGGGAATTGCTTTGAAAAGGCAATATGCATGCGGACATGTAACTGCTGGTAAATTTACCCCTTTATCTGTGGCCATAGCTTCATATTTGCTGAGTATTTTCTAGTGTAACTACTGGAAACAAGAGTTTTTTCTGTATAGGAGATGGTCCCAGTTAGAAGTTTTGTGAAATCAGTGAATGAATGTTGCTGTTTCTAAATCATGGGCTACTATTTTTCTCTTTGGAAATGACAAATGCCTATGAGTACCTCCAGAGAACTGTTGGATTCATGGGAAACTGTCTGAAAATCTGTAGAGTGCTGTGAAGCTCAAACAAGAAATATCTCTGGGATTCCAGGCACTAGCAGCAGAAACTGAGGCATATGTTTTCCACCCCTACTCCAATCACACACAAAAAGGGAAGGTCCTTGTGACCTAAAAATACAATTTGCAAATGTTCAAAGCCTGCTTATCATTAATTCTCCTCTGCAGAGCTTGTACTTTTAAGTGCACATGTCTCACAGGACTCCAGGCTGAGGAGAGTGACATCTCCACCCAGGCTGCAGGCACACATGGGCTGGCACTCTCACCATTGGGCAGCTGTCCCCTTGAGCTGACCCATTAGGGCCTCAGGCCACCACACCAGGATGGGGTCCGCCACTGGAGGTGAGAGGCAATGTGCATTTCCTGAGGCGCCAAGGAGCTTTCTAGAAGTACACAGGATGCCACCAAAGGAGAGCCGAGGGAATCCTGTGACCAAGCAAAGCACATGGGCTTTGGCATCACCCCTCTGCCCCAGTCACCTGCTTGCCTTGGTGCCCTGAGGAAGTTCCCACGTCTTTGCAGCCTCAGTCTCTCGTCTGTGCTGGGGGACTCGCAGCACCTCTCTCGGAGGGCTATCAAGGTAGTTAAGTCAGATCATGAATGCAGAGTGCTGAGCACAGGTCCTAACACCCAGTTAACAGTCAGTAACAACTGATAGTTGTTACATACCATACAACATATCTAGTGAAGCCCTGCTGTAAACATTACATATATATATATATATATATACACGCACACACACATGCACATAACGTTCCATTATAATTTTTTCTTACTTTTTATTTGGCCACTTCTATTGGTCTTTCATTTATTTCTTTGTTCTTTGGCCTGTGTGGGCCTCTCCATTGCAGCAGCCTCACTCGTCGCAGAGCACCACCTCCGGGCACATGCGCTCCAGAACACTGGCTCAGTAATTAGACACATTGGTCCAGCCACTCTGTGGCACGTGGGCTCTTCCCAGGCCAGGGATCAAACCGGTGCCCCTTGCACTGCAAGGCGATGTCTTTACCCATTGGACCACCAGAGAAGCCCAATTTTTTCTTACTTTTTATCATGAAAAATTTCAAAACAAAAGTAGAAAGAACACCTGTGTGCCCACTATCCAGTTTTAACAACTGTCACCAATGGCCAGTCCTGTTTCATCACCCCAACCTATTTCCCAACATCTATGTTATTTTTTTTTAATTGGAGGATAATTGTTTTACAATGTTGTGTTGGTTTCTGCCATACAACAATTGATGCAGGGGGCTTCCCTGGTGGTCCAGTGGGTAAGGACACCACCAGTGCAAGGGGCACCAGTTCAATCCCTGGCCTGGGAAGATCCCACATGCCACGGAGCGGCTGGACTGATGGGTCCAATTACCGAGCCGGAGCTCTGGAGCGCACGCGCCCAGAGCCAGTGCTCTGCAACGACAGACACCACCGCGATGGGAGGCCCACAGGAGCCAAAGATGAATGAAAATACACAAATGAAAGACCAATAGAAGTAGCCCACCTGCTCCCCTCCCTCCCCATCCCACCCTACCAAAAATAAATAAATAAATAAATCTTAAAAAAAAATGTGATGCAGAGCACTAGGCTGAGCCCTATATATATGTGTGTGTTTATGTATATATATATATATATATATAATTACAAACATAATTATATATATATATATATATTTCAATGCTACTAGTAAGTCAGAATCAGCTTCCCTGGTGACTCAGATGGTAAAGAATCCTCCTGCAATGTGGAAGACCCGGTTTTAATCTCTGGGTTGGGAAGATCTTCTGGAGGAGGGCATGGCAACCCACTCCAATATTCTTATCTGGAGAACCCCATGGACAGAGGAGCCTGGAGGGCTGCAATCCACGGATTTGCAAAGAGGCGGACATGACTGAGCAACTAAGCATAGTAAGTCAGAAAGAGAAACACGAATATCGTATATTAATGCATATATATGAAATCCAGAAAAATGGCACTGATAAACCTATTTGTAGGGCAGGAATAGCGAGGAAGACATAGAGGACAGACTTGTAGACACAGCAGGGGAAGAAGAGGGTGGGAGGAATTGAAAGAGTAGCACTGAAATATATACATCCATGTTATTTCAAAGCACCATCACCACCGGTTTACCTCAGAGGCACTACTGTCCACAAGGCAGGAAGGGTGGGCCCCCAGGTTCCCCTGGAGCCTCTACTGAGGGCAGATTGGAGAGCCAGTGTCCACTGAGCAAGTCTCTGGTATCCAGGACTGGGGAGAGAGAAGACAGCAGTTTTAACAACTGTCACCAATGGCCAGTCCTGTTTCATCACCCCAACCTATTTCCCAACATCTATGTTATTTTTTTTTAATTGGAGGATAATTGTTTTACAATGTTGTGTTGGTTTCTGCCATACAACAATTGATGCAGGGGGCTTCCCTGGTGGTCCAGTGGGTAAGGACACCACCAGTGCAAGGGGCACCAGTTCAATCCCTGGCCTGGGAAGATCCCACATGCCACGGAGCGGCTGGACTGATGGGTCCAATTACCGAGCCGGAGCTCTGGAGCGCACGCGCCCAGAGCCAGTGCTCTGCAACGACAGACACCACCGCGATGGGAGGCCCACAGGAGCCAAAGATGAATGAAAATACACAAATGAAAGACCAATAGAAGTAGCCCACCTGCTCCCCTCCCTCCCCATCCCACCCTACCAAAAATAAATAAATAAATAAATCTTAAAAAAAAATGTGATGCAGAGCACTAGGCTGAGCCCTATATATATGTGTGTGTTTATGTATATATATATATATATATATAATTACAAACATAATTATATATATATATATATATTTCAATGCTACTAGTAAGTCAGAATCAGCTTCCCTGGTGACTCAGATGGTAAAGAATCCTCCTGCAATGTGGAAGACCCGGTTTTAATCTCTGGGTTGGGAAGATCTTCTGGAGGAGGGCATGGCAACCCACTCCAATATTCTTATCTGGAGAACCCCATGGACAGAGGAGCCTGGAGGGCTGCAATCCACGGATTTGCAAAGAGGCGGACATGACTGAGCAACTAAGCATAGTACGTCAGAAAGAGAAACACGAATATCGTATATTAATGCATATATATGAAATCCAGAAAAATGGCACTGATAAACCTATTTGTAGGGCAGGAATAGCGAGGAAGACATAGAGGACAGACTTGTAGACACAGCAGGGGAAGAAGAGGGTGGGAGGAATTGAAAGAGTAGCACTGAAATATATACATCCATGTTATTTCAAAGCACCATCACCACCGGTTTACCTCAGAGGCACTACTGTCCACAAGGCAGGAAGGGTGGGCCCCCAGGTTCCCCTGGAGCCTCTACTGAGGGCAGATTGGAGAGCCAGTGTCCACTGAGCAAGTCTCTGGTATCCAGGACTGGGGAGAGAGAAGACAGCATGTTGTGGCGGAAGGACGCCATATACAAGTCAACCCTTGACAATCACTCATAACTTGACACCCCAGTGCTCTTCTTTTCAGCCTTTGGTGTCTTCACACAAGGCATTGGTTTCTCCTAGGCCTTGCTTCCCGGGAACGCGTCGCCTGCTGAGGTTGACCTTGGCCACACTGGCACCAGGCAGGGAGGGAAGCCTCTCGTCTTGATTGAAACCCTCCACCCATTCACTTTAGCACACATCGGGTTTAAGGGGGGTGAAAGGGCTGCAATGTCTCCAAAGGTTTCTGAGATGTGGGATGTCTCAAGGGAGACAGGGTGATGATTTCAGGGTCAGTGAATCAGGAGATCATGCACTGCCTTTCTCCATGTACACAGAGAGACTTAAAAATGAAGGAAGGTAAAAGCAAAAAAGAAAAAAAAATGAAGGGAGGAAAGCATTAGGAAAAACAGTTTTGAGTTTTGTTGAATCAACATTGGAAAAATGTTGTGGCAAGACCCTTTCCAAACCCAAATCAGAACCGTGTCTTTCCACCTCTGTGGGAAACTCTTCTGGTCTGGAATCAGGTCTCCTGGTGTTGGACCTCAGCATAGCACCCCCTGTGCATTTCTTTCTGACTGGAAGCAGAGGGTCCCTTGGCCATCTTCTTCCCCAAAAGCCAATGAAGGGAGTGACAGAGACCATGCCAAAGGCTGGCAGTTCTCCTTGGCAGAATCTTCTCCTTCTGCTTGTCTGTGATGCCCAACAGAACCATACTTGCCAGCAAGAATGCAGGTGGGTCCTTTGGTGGCTGGGTTCCATTAGTGAACAAGAAGATAAACAAGTTCAAAGAACCTCCAGGGATGCAAGTTTGGGAAGACATGGAACATGCACATGCTTGTAGACACAGCAGGGGGGGGGGGGCACTGAAATATATACATCCATGTTATTTCAAAGCACCATCACCACCGGTTTACCTCAGAGGCACTACTGTCCACAAGGCAGGAAGGGTGGGCCCCCAGGTTCCCCTGGAGCCTCTACTGAGGGCAGATTGGAGAGCCAGTGTCCACTGAGCAAGTCTCTGGTATCCAGGACTGGGGAGAGAGAAGACAGCATGTTGTGGCGGAAGGACGCCATATACAAGTCAACCCTTGACAATCACTCATAACTTGACACCCCAGTGCTCTTCTTTTCAGCCTTTGGTGTCTTCACACAAGGCATTGGTTTCTCCTAGGCCTTGCTTCCGGGAACGCGTCGCCTGCTGAGGTTGACCTTGGCCACACTGGCACCAGGCAGGGAGGGAAGCCTCTCGTCTTGATTGAAACCCTCCACCCATTCACTTTAGCACACATCGGGTTTAAGGGGGGTGAAAGGGCTGCAATGTCTCCAAAGGTTTCTGAGATGTGGGATGTCTCAAGGGAGACAGGGTGATGATTTCAGGGTCAGTGAATCAGGAGATCATGCACTGCCTTTCTCCATGTACACAGAGAGACTTAAAAATGAAGGAAGGTAAAAGCAAAAAAGAAAAAAATGAAGGGAGGAAAGCATTAGGAAAAACAGTTTTGAGTTTTGTTGAATCAACATTGGAAAAATGTTGTGGCAAGACCCTTTCCAAACCCAAATCAGAACCGTGTCTTTCCACCTCTGTGGGAAACTCTTCTGGTCTGGAATCAGGTCTCCTGGTGTTGGACCTCAGCATAGCACCCCCTGTGCATTTCTTTCTGACTGGAAGCAGAGGGTCCCTTGGCCATCTTCTTCCCCAAAAGCCAATGAAGGGAGTGACAGAGACCATGCCAAAGGCTGGCAGTTCTCCTTGGCAGAATCTTCTCCTTCTGCTTGTCTGTGATGCCCAACAGAACCATACTTGCCAGCAAGAATGCAGGTGGGTCCTTTGGTGGCTGGGTTCCATTAGTGAACAAGAAGATAAACAAGTTCAAAGAACCTCCAGGGATGCAAGTTTGAGGCAAAGGTACATGGAAACATGCACATGCTTGGCTGTGAGGAGCTCTAGTCCAATCATGTGGCCACAGGACAGAGACATATGGTTCAACCAATGCAAAAGGAGCTGCCTCCAGCCACTCTGTTTAGGCCAGGGACTTGGGAAAGGGGGAGAACGGGGAGCTCATCTCAGCCCTGTATGTTGTCCCAGACCTTGAAATTAAGGGTTTGCAATCCTGTGCAGAGCATGAGAGACTAACAACAAAGTCTGCAGCCTGAGAAAGACACCCACGTGTGTGTGTGTGTGTGTGTGTGTGTGTGTGTGTGTGTGTGTGTGTGTGCGTGTGTGTGTTTATCAACACGCAAAGAGCAATGCTAAGTTCCAATAGGGTGTAAACCTGTTTTGTAACATGGCCTAGTCTTTTAAATCCTGACTCTCACAGAGGCCTCTGCTTTCCAGGAAGCTATTCCCATCAGCAGTTGTTTCTGCAATCGTGGTTGTTATGGAGCCCTTTATTTTGAAAACACATTTCAAAATACGGCTTCTTAGCACTCAACTTTCTCTGGTCTGTTTGGAGCAAAACGGTGCAGATGTTTGCTTGTGGCCTATACACTTGTGTGTTATTCCTGCGGGCCATTCACGTCCCCAGATCCACCTTGTAGTCACCACAGAACAACGCAGAGGCACACGCTGCGGGGGACACATGTCAGCTCATCCCAAACACTCCCCTTTGGCCCCCTCCCTGCCCCACATGTGGCTGGGCCATGACACAATGGCCAGCTCCTCAGAGAGCAACCCATTATGTAATTCAATTCTTTTCATCAAAGTCAATTTCTAAAGTAACTGCTAAGATAATACCAATTAGCAAACACTAACAGAGGAGGCACTGGCCCTGACGTCAGGGCTCACGCCCGTTAGAGTTTACATGACTTGTCAGATGCTCATGCCAGGGCCCCTGACAGAGAGCTGGGGAAGACACAAACAGCACATGCTCTTCAGGCTGGAATGGGCCTTTCTGGACGGGGCTTGTGCCCACAGGCCAGACTTGCAAAGCCCTGGGTGAAGCCAGGGAAAGAAACGGACTCTGAGATGAGACCAATGGGAATTCTAGCCTCTGCTCCAACAGTTACCAGGATGCTGGCACATCACTTAACCTCTCAGAATCTCCGTTTCTTCTTTGGAGGGCTGTTTTATTCTACCTAACTCAGAGGGTTCTCTGAAGGCAAGAGATAAGATGTGCAAACACTGGAAGCTGGGGTGGCACAAAGTATGTGTTTGCGTAGAAGCCCAGCGGTTCCTCCATCTGCCTTCCCTTGCTCGCATGGGTTTTTAGTCTATTGGCCCTTCAGTGGCCTGGTCTGCCCAGGGGTCCCAGGAGAGGCAAAGGCAGAGATGGGAACATTCCTCTCCTCAGATGGATCACCAATCACCAGCTGCAGAGGGCTTCTCGCCCTTCCTTGGCCCCAGTCATGATGGGTTTGGTTCAGAAACCAGACCCTGTTCTTAAAGTGCTCACTCTGGAGGAAGATAATAGACAGGTAGCCCCAGGGCCTCCTGATCAGGGCAATGTGTGCCCTGATGCTTTGGAAAACACAGAGAAGTGACCAGGGACATTTCAAAATACGGCTTAGCACTCAACTTTCTCTGGTCTGTTTGGAGCAAAACGGTGCAGATGTTTGCTTGTGGCCTATACACTTGTGTGTTATTCCTGCGGGCCATTCACGTCCCCAGATCCACTTTGTAGTCACCACAGAACAACGCAGAGGCACACGCTGCGGGGGACACATGTCAGCTCATCCCAAACACTCCCCTTTGGCCCCCTCCCTGCCCCACATGTGGCTGGGCCATGACACAATGGCCAGCTCCTCAGAGAGCAACCCATTATGTAATTCAATTCTTTTCATCAAAGTCAATTTCTAAAGTAACTGCTAAGATAATACCAATTAGCAAACACTAACAGAGGAGGCACTGGCCCTGACGTCAGGGCTCACGCCCGTTAGAGTTTACATGACTTGTCAGATGCTCATGCCAGGGCCCCTGACAGAGAGCTGGGGAAGACACAAACAGCACATGCTCTTCAGGCTGGAATGGGCCTTTCTGGACGGGGCTTGTGCCCACAGGCCAGACTTGCAAAGCCCTGGGTGAAGCCAGGGAAAGAAACGGACTCTGAGATGAGACCAATGGGAATTCTAGCCTCTGCTCCAACAGTTACCAGGATGCTGGCACATCACTTAACCTCTCAGAATCTCCGTTTCTTCTTTGGAGGGCTGTTTTTATTCTACCTACCTCAGAGGGTTTTCTGAAGGCTAGAGATAAGATGTGCAAACACTGGAAGCTGGGGTGGCACAAAGTATGTGTTTGCGTAGAAGCCCAGCGGTTCCTCCATCTGCCTTCCCTTGCTCGCATGGGTTTTTAGTCTATTGGCCCTTCAGTGGCCTGGTCTGCCCAGGGGTCCCAGGAGAGGCAAAGGCAGAGATGGGAACATTCCTCTCCTCAGATGGATCACCAATCACCAGCTGCAGAGGGCTTCCTCGCCCTTCCTTGGCCCCAGTCATGATGGGTTTGGTTCAGAAACCAGACCCTGTTCTTAAAGTGCTCACTCTGGAGGAAGATAATAGACAGGTAGCCCCAGGGCCTCCTGATCAGGGCAATGTGTGCCCTGATGCTTTGGAAAACACAGAGAAGTGACCAGGGACAGCTTCCTGGAGGAGAGACAGAGGAGTGAGGGGAAAGTTTCTAGGCAGATGCGATGGGATGAGCAAAGGCTCAGAGGTGGAGAGACAGGAGCTATGGGCAGGACCCAGTCTCCAGCAGCAGCATTAAGGAGCTCACGCTTCCGGTGTGTGTTTACTTTAGGAAGATGACTCCGACCAGAGTGAGGAAGAGGGAGCTCACAGGTAAGATCCAGGACTTTGGAGACCAGAGAGAAGTGGAGGCAGCTACTCAAGGGAGCAGGCAGCCTGGTGCCCTGCTGACAGCTGGGCCAGGCTTATCTTCACTCTGGAACCAGAGGAGGAAACCAATTTGACAAATGGAAAAAGTCTCATGCCCAGGAACTCCAAGATAGAATCCAGAAGGTAGTGGCCCTTCCATGAAATCAGGATTCTCCCTGCATGGCACCCAAGCTGGAGAACAGGCCTCCATCACTCCTGATGGGCCATACAGTCTGGGTTCTCCAGCGACACCAGCAGGGCTGGATATACATACATAAGGCAGGTATAATGAACCAAACAAGAAGACAACCCACATAATGGGAGAGAACAACTGCAAATGATGCAACCAACAAGGGCTTAATTTCCAAAATAAAATTATCTTATACAGCTCAATATAAAAATCATGGGCAGGGGCTTCCCCTGGTGGTCCAGTGGGTAAGGACACCGCCTTGCAGTGCAAGGGGTGCCGGTTCGATCCCTGGCCTGGGAAGATCCTACGTGCTGTGGAGCGGCTGGACTGATGTGTTCCGAGTCCCTTTGCTTCCCTTGCTCGCATGGGTTTTAGTCTATTGGCCCTTCAGTGGCCTGGTCTGCCCAGGGGTCCCAGGAGAGGCAAAGGCAGAGATGGGAACATTCCTCTCCTCAGATGGATCACCAATCACCAGCTGCAGAGGGCTTCCTCGCCTTCCTTGGCCCCAGTCAGGATGGGTTTGGTGCAGAAACCTGACCCTGTTCTTAAAGTGCTCCCTCTGGAGGAAGATAATAGACAGGTAGCCCCAGGGCCTCCTGATCAGGGCAATGTGTGCCCTGATGCTTTGGAAAACACAGAGAAGTGACCAGGGACAGCTTCCTGGAGGAGAGACAGAGGAGTGAGGGGAAAGTTTCTAGGCAGATGCGATGGGATGAGCAAAGGCTCAGAGGTGGAGAGACAGGAGCTATGGGCAGGACCCAGTCTCCAGCAGCAGCATTAAGGAGCTCACGCTTCCGGTGTGTGTTTACTTTAGGAAGATGACTCCGACCAGAGTGAGGAAGAGGGAGCTCACAGGTAAGATCCAGGACTTTGGAGACCAGAGAGAAGTGGAGGCAGCTACTCAAGGGAGCAGGCAGCCTGGTGCCCTGCTGACAGCTGGGCCAGGCTTATCTTCACTCTGGAACCAGAGGAGGAAACCAATTTGACAAATGGAAAAGTCTCATGCCCAGGAACTCCAAGATAGAATCCAGAAGGTAGTGGCCCTTCCATGAAATCAGGATTCTCCCTGCATGGCACCCAAGCTGGAGAACAGGCCTCCATCACTCCTGATGGGCCATACAGTCTGGGTTCTCCAGCGACACCAGCAGGGCTGGATATACATACATAAGGCAGGTATAATGAACCAAACAAGAAGACAACCCACATAATGGGAGAGAACAACTGCAAATGATGCAACCAACAAGGGCTTAATTTCCAAAATAAAATTATCTTATACAGCTCAATATAAAAATCATGGGCAGGGGCTTCCCCTGGTGGTCCAGTGGGTAAGGACACCGCCTTGCAGTGCAAGGGGCGCCAGTTCGATCCCTGGCCTGGGAAGATCCTACGTGCTGTGGAGCGGCTGGACTGATGTGTCCAATTACCGAGCCGGAGCTCTGGAGCGCATGCACCCAGAGCTGGTGCTCTGCAACGACCGACGCCACCGCGATGGGAGGCCCACACAGGACAAAGAACAAAGACGGATGAACACAGAGAAATGAAAGACCAATAGAAGTGGCCCGCCTGCTCCCCTCTCTCCCCAGCCCGACCCCCGCCCAAAATAAATAAATAAATCTTTAAAAAAAAAAAAAAAGAAAAATCATTGGCAAAAGACCTAAACAGACATTTCTTCAAAAAAGACATACAGATGGTCAACTGGCACATGAAAGGATAGCTCACATTGCTACTTACTGGAGAAATGCAGATCAAAACTACAATGAAACATCACCTTACACCAGACAGAAGAGCCACCATCAAAAATTCTACAACTAATAAATGCTGGAGAGGCTGTGGAGGAAAAGGCAACATCCTGCGTAGTTGGTGGGAATGTAAATTGGTGCAGCCACTATGGAAAATAGGATAGAGGTCCTTAAGAAACTAAAAATAGAGTTACCTTATGATCCAGCAATCTTATTTCTAGATGCACATCTGGAAAAGATGAAAACTCTAATTCGAAAAAATGCATGCACCCCAATGCTCATAGCACCACTGTTTACAATAGGCAAGACAGGGAAGCAGCGTAAGTGTACATCAACAGTGACTGCTCAGTCATATCTGACTCTTTGCGACCACATGGACTGTCCATAGCCCACCAGGCTCCTCTGTCCATAGCATTTCCCAGGCAAGAATACTGGAGTGGGCTGCCATTTTCTCCTCCAAGGGATCTTCCCAATGCAGGGATCGAACTGCCATCTCTAGCATCTCCTACCTTGGCAGGCAGATTCTTTACCAATGAGTCACCTGGGAAGCCCAGGACATCAGATGAATCCAACAGATGAGTGGATAACAAAGATGTGGTGTATGAACCCCCTGGGAGAGAACAACTGCAAATGATGCAACCAACAAGGGCTTAATTTCCAAAATAAAATTATCTTATACAGCTCAATATAAAAATCATGGGCAGGGGCTTCCCCTGGTGGTCCAGTGGGTAAGGACACCGCCTTGCAGTGCAAGGGGCGCCAGTTCGATCCCTGGCCTGGGAAGATCCTACGTGCTGTGGAGCGGCTGGACTGATGTGTCCAATTACCGAGCCGGAGCTCTGGAGCGCATGCACCCAGAGCTGGTGCTCTGCAACGACCGACGCCACCGCGATGGGAGGCCCACACAGGACAAAGAACAAAGACGGATGAACACAGAGAAATGAAAGACCAATAGAAGTGGCCCGCCTGCTCCCCTCTCTCCCCAGCCCGACCCCCGCCCAAAATAAATAAATAAATCTTTAAAAAAAAAAAAGAAAAATCATTGGCAAAAGACCTAAACAGACATTTCTTCAAAAAAGACATACAGATGGTCAACTGGCACATGAAAGGATAGCTCACATTGCTACTTACTGGAGAAATGCAGATCAAAACTACAATGAAACATCACCTTACACCAGACAGAAGAGCCACCATCAAAAATTCTACAACTAATAAATGCTGGAGAGGCTGTGGAGGAAAAGGCAACATCCTGCGTAGTTGGTGGGAATGTAAATTGGTGCAGCCACTATGGAAAATAGGATAGAGGTCCTTAAGAAACTAAAAATAGAGTTACCTTATGATCCAGCAATCTTATTTCTAGATGCACATCTGGAAAAGATGAAAACTCTAATTCAAAAATGCATGCACCCCAATGCTCATAGCACCACTGTTTACAATAGGCAAGACAGGGAAGCAGCGTAAGTGTACATCAACAGTGACTGCTCAGTCATATCTGACTCTTTGCGACCGCATGGACTGTCCATAGCCCACCAGGCTCCTCTGTCCATAGCATTTCCCAGGCAAGAATACTGGAGTGGGCTGCCATTTTCTCCTCCAAGGGATCTTCCCAATGCAGGGATCGAACTGCCATCTCTAGCATCTCCTACCTTGGCAGGCAGATTCTTTACCAATGAGTCACCTGGGAAGCCCAGGACATCAGATGAATCCAACAGATGAGTGGATAAAAAAGATGTGGTGTATGCCATAAATATATGGGATGTTACTCAGCCATAAAAAATTGAAATAAAGCCATTTGCAGCAACATAGATGGACCCAGAGATGATATGCTAAGTGAAGTTAAGTCAGACAGAGAAAGACAAATAGCTTATGTGTGGAATCTAAAAAAAAAAAATTAAACAATGGCCACACAGATGTCCTGTCTTTGGCGCCACTTGCCAAAGCTGTGTCTGATTTGATGTCCTGTGTTCTGTTTCAAGTATACAGAACCCCAATTTCTTTCCTTTCTTCTCTCTTAATATTTTCCCAGCATTCAGCCTTACAATCTGCCTTAGCCAGAATCTACCTGGAATACAACAAAGACATAAAAAGGAGTTCTATGTTGGAGCTTATCCTTGGCAGTGATGTCTAAACACCCCAAAACACTAGACAAAAGAGACTGATCTGGCGTTGGGGATGTTGTTTGAGCACAGAACTGGGTCAACTGGAAAGGCAGGGTGTGGCCAGCCAGACACTGGCTCTGGTGGTCAAAGACCCGCCTTCCAGTCTTCTTGCTACACCAGCCATGTGTACACGGGCACCTCGTCTTGTCTATGGATGCCTCAGTTTCCCCACCTATGTAAAAAAGGAGTTGGATAATTTCTGAAGTCCTAAACATCTAGGATTCATTGACATACAGCGCATCCTCATAGATGAATGACAGCTTACATCAAGAAAACATATGTCCTGAATGCTACTCCTGCCCCAAGCCTCTGGCAGACACTGATTAAAAACAGCATTCTTTCTACCTGAAGCGGACACAGCCCCAGAAGCCTTCTCAACATAGCACTACAACAGCTATCACCAATCGTTCCGAGTTATTACACAAAATGACATTTACTTGCATTAGAAACATTCAAGCTCCTGAAAGTTTATCCCAATCTAAACCCTTAATACTGCCCAGGCAGGGCCTGCTGGGGCTCTGCACTATCCCTGGACTTGGATTTCAGGAGAACTCTCCAGCATCCCACAGATGGGTGGGCCAGAGGAGAGCTGGACCTGATCTTGTCACCTTGGAACTCCCTCGGGTCAGGTACCTGCATCCCAGGGCCCACAGGAATCCCGGGAAATGTCTCAAAAGCACTAACTTCTATCCTAAGGAATATTGCAGAGAAGCAGAGGCATAAAACAGAGGCTTAAGGGTATTGGAAGACCCACGTCAGGGATAGCCAACACACACACACAGAGACACACACACACACACACACAGTTTCCCCACCATCTCAGGTATTCACCCAAGCGCAGGCTCACACAGGCGCCCAGAAGGGCTCCTGGGTGGAAATGACCTGCAACAGTGCCATCTAGTGGGGGCCGAGGCCGGCCTGCCCTCAGAGGTTTCCAGCCTGAGCCCCAGAGAGATAGATGGTCGTGAGGTCCAAGCCCTGAAAGCCGGGCTGTGGCTCCTGGGGAAGGAGACAAAGGAAGTGGTCATGTGAGACTCTGTCCACCCTGAGATTGCTCACCGCCTCGCTCACCGCCTCCACTGGGCGATAACTGACCTTTGCCCCTACACACCCAAATGCCCACAGCCCTGTCAGGTCCTGCCTCCTTGGGGCCCCGCTGCAGGATCTTCCACCCCAGCACACTGTTTCCAGCTCAGAAACACATTTCCAACAAACCTGGGCAATGCTCTAACTGGCTCAGTTATTCCCCAGGTTTGTGTTTCCTGCATCTGAACTTCAGTGGACTCTTTCGTATAGTGCAAGAATCCCCATGCCTTCCTGACCAGCTGCTATCGCCATGGTGCCCAGCAGCATCCAGGAAGGTCCTGGCTCTGGGAGGTTGGGAAGGCAGCATCTGCTAGAAGCCAGGGTATCACTCACTCCTGTAGGATCTGGGAACACCTGGACTGTCCCCCTCTCCACCACGGAGGACTCTGCCCCACCACTCTTCTGCAAGAGGCAGGACACCACATTTTAAATAATTAAAGCTTACATGGGCTCCTGGCGAAGAGGACACTCCTTTTTAGCAACTTATTGACCAGAGACATATTAATACATCTTTTGTTACCCAAATGTTATTGACTGGGGATGTTTCAACATTCACTTCCATAACAAATCACCAGCCCACGCATTATATGCGCGCTAAGTCACTTAAGTCACGTCCAACTCTTTGCAACTCTTTGGACTATAGCCTGACAGACTCCTCTGTCCACAGAATTTTCCAGGCAAGAGTACTGGAGTGGGTTGCCATTTCCTATTCCAGGGAGCTTCCTGACCCAGGGCTCGAACCTATGTCTCATTGTATCTCCTACACTGGAGGCGGGTTCTTTACACTAACGCGTTAGAATCGGTAGGAAGAGCGCTGTACCTTAACCATCTCTGATTTGGATGTTCCAGTCCATGTAATCAACAGAAATATCGTTACTGATCCTGTCAGAGGACTCTGGGATGAGCAGGAGTTACTAATCCCCTCTCAGCAGGGGAGGGGTGGCTTCCCAGGCGCTGGAAGACACCAAAAATGGAGGGCTTTTATAGGAAGATGAAGGGACAAGGAGGGCCTGGAGCTGCGGATGTTGCTGGGGCAGAGCAGGAAATAGGAGGGCGCCCCACAGCCGCAGCTGGAGGAGACAGCCCCTGGGGGAGCACCCAGCGGCTCAGAGCTGCAAAGGCCTGTGCGAGGGAGGAAGCCCCAGAAGGTGTCTGGAGTAGCAGCATGACCCAAGCCACATCCTCTCCCTTCTCTGGATCTCCAAGCCTGTAGCGCACGGGCTGAGGAACGCGTGGAGATGGACCCTGATGGCATCAGGCACCCACCACCTCACTCAGAGGCCCCTTCTCCAGTGGCTCCTGGCCCCACTCTCTCTGCCCCGGCCTGCAGCCCTGCCGCTGCTCTCAGCCGAGCCCCTGCCCAGGCCGCCAAGCTTCATTTGAATCCATCACTCTCCTGCTCCTCGCACTTCACTAAAATCTAAGGATCACTTCTGAGTGTCCCCTCATCATCCCAGAGAGGCACGGTGGCTCCCTTTGAGCCTCCTCCCTGACCCACCCAGCCTCCTGCTCCTAGTTCCTGCCAGCTTGTTTCCCACATTCCCACCTTCCTTGGGCCCAGACCCCAGCCACAGAAAGGCCAAGATCGAAGCAGGGGTCCAGTGAGAGGTCACCAGAACAGCCCTGGCTGGGCCAGGGAAGGGTGCGAGCATCCACAGAAGGGCAGAGTCACACATGCATCCTTCCGAGTGGAAGGAGAAGGCAGAGTGGGTGCCAGGGCCTGTGAGGTGCTGGCCACGTGTGCCTACCTCCTGTCTCTCTTAAATGGCACAAGGAGCTGTGAGTCAGGTTCCAAGATTCCTCCCTCATATTGAGGACCTCAAGATTAGGGGACTCACCTTACCGGAAGCCACCAAGATTTAGGCGACCTTGCAACCCCGAGACCCATGTCTGTGTGGTGCTGCGTCACTTCAAGTATTAGGTCAGTTCTGTGGGCGTGGTCATGGGGCGTGGGCTGGGCTGGAGGCCACAGTCACTGTACTGAAGTGCCTGGAGGCAGAAGTGAACCAGCACTGATGAACTCTCAGCAGGGAGGGTGGCTTCCCAGGCGCTGGAAGACACCAAAAATGGAGGGCTTTTATAGGAAGATGAAGGGACAAGGAGGGCCTGGAGCTGCGGATGTTGCTGGGGCAGAGCAGGAAATAGGAGGGCGCCCCACAGCCGCAGCTGGAGGAGACAGCCCCTGGGGGAGCACCCAGCGGCTCAGAGCTGCAAAGGCCTGTGCGAGGGAGGAAGCCCCAGAAGGTGTCTGGAGTAGCAGCATGACCCAAGCCACATCCTCTCCCTTCTCTGGATCTCCAAGCCTGTAGCGCACGGGCTGAGGAACGCGTGGAGATGGACCCTGATGGCATCAGGCACCCACCACCTCACTCAGAGGCCCCTTCTCCAGTGGCTCCTGGCCCCACTCTCTCTGCCCCGGCCTGCAGCCCTGCCGCTGCTCTCAGCCGAGCCCCTGCCCAGGCCGCCAAGCTTCATTTGAATCCATCACTCTCCTGCTCCTCGCACTTCACTAAAATCTAAGGATCACTTCTGAGTGTCCCCTCATCATCCCAGAGAGGCACGGTGGCTCCCTTTGAGCCTCCTCCCTGACCCACCCAGCCTCCTGCTCCTAGTTCCTGCCAGCTTGTTTCCCACATTCCCACCTTCCTTGGGCCCAGACCCCAGCCACAGAAAGGCCAAGATCGAAGCAGGGGTCCAGTGAGAGGTCACCAGAACAGCCCTGGCTGGGCCAGGGAAGGGTGCGAGCATCCACAGAAGGGCAGAGTCACACATGCATCCTTCCGAGTGGAAGGAGAAGGCAGAGTGGGTGCCAGGGCCTGTGAGGTGCTGGCCATGTGTGCCTACCTCCTGTCTCTCTTAAATGGCACAAGGGGCTGTGAGTCAGGTTCCAAGATTCCTCCCTCATATTGAGGACCCTCAAGATTACCCTAATCTACTCACCTTACCGGAAGCCACCAAGATTTAGGCGACCTTGCAACCCCGAGACCCATGTCTGTGTGGTGCTGCGTCACTTCAAGTATTAGGTCAGTTCTGTGGGCGTGGTCATGGGGCGTGGGCTGGGCTGGAGGCCACAGTCACTGTACTGAAGTGCCTGGAGGCAGAAGTGAACCAGCACTGATGAACTCTGGCATGGGGGCTTCTCTGGTGGTCCAGTGGGTAGAATCCACCTTGCAGTGCAGTGGGCACCGGTTCGGTCCCTGGCCGGGGAAGAGCCCCTGTGCCGTGCAGCAGCTGGACCGGTGTGTCCAATTACCAGCCAGCGCTCTGGAGCACATGCGCCCAGAGCCAGTGCTCGGTGACGAGAGAGGCCACTGCAATGGTAGGCCAAAGAATAAAAACGGATAAAAATAAATAAATAAATAAACAGTAAAAAGAGGCCAAAATTTAAAAAAAAAAAAGAAAAAACAACGAAAAACTCTGGCATGGGTTTGTGTAGACCATTGGAGATCTTTCTCTGCCCAAGAGAAAAGCAGAGAGAAACGGACAGCGACGCCATTGCTGACCTACTGCATTAGGCAGGGTGGAGCAGGGTAGAAGTGGAGGGAGAATCACTGCAAGTTCCCCTGCCCCCTGGCTCACACTGGACCCCCTCTGGCCCCATGAGAAGGTCAGAACTCCCAGCGTCACGCCACCCACTGGGAAGCTGCACAGTGGGAGGAAGAAGCCTCTACTGTGGGAAACGGCAGGTAGAGGAAGGACTGTTGTTGGGTTTTGGAAGGATTCAGGAACATCTCACGACATCTGCAAGTAGAAAGTGAGCAGCCTTCATGGGAACTAAAGTCCCATCTGCCACATCGCTGGGGCCATAAGAGTCTGTCTGCATCTGCCTGCCTGTCTCTCAGCTTTGTCTGCTCACTTGCTTGCTTGCACAAGGCCCTGTAATGGCCATCCAGAATCTAGCCTTGGCTCTTGAGTCTCCCGTCATACTAGTTTAAGCAACTCCATACCTTTCTCTGCATCTCAGTTAAAATCTCAAGAGAGGCTCTGAATAATTTAATCTAATCTATAATCTGAGTCCTCTGGAGTCCGGTGACCTTCCTTATTCAGCTATAAGCTGGCCTCAGGGGAGTTGGGACCTGCCTGCCAATACAGGAGACATAAGAGTCATGGGGTTTGATCCTGGGGTGGGGAAGATCCCCTGGAGAAGGAAATGGCAATTCACCCCAGTATTGTTGCCTGGAGAATCCCATGGACAGACGAGCCTGGCAGGCTACAGTCCATGGGGTTGCAAAGAGACACACCTAAAGAGAGCACACATGTAGGGCTGGGGTGGAATAGGGAGGGTGCTAAGGCTAGGTCATGGGGCACAATAGAGCAACTGGAGAATGTGATGTGATAAGGGAGCTGCGGCAGGAGGAATATAATTAAAATCTCTACATATAATACACAGAGATAAAGATGCAACATTGTTTATAACAACCAGAAATCATGCTTCTCGCTCAGCATTATTAATTCACTATGCATTTGCTGAGCATGGCAGATCTTGAATTGAACCCTGGACACTTAGACAAGGAAATCTAGCCTCAGCTCAGAAAAAAAATACAATCACTGTACAAGTAGAGGACCAAGACACAGGTGTCTCAAAGGTAGATACTAGGCAAAACCTGGAAGGTACTCGTAGAAAAGAAAAGACATAATAAATAAGTAATAAATGAATCAAATAAACTAAGCCCCAGTGGGAAACCTGCAAAACAACCAAGATGATGTGACAAGCAACAGGCAGGCCCTTCCTGGGCTGCAGGCAGGTGACAATAGAATCAAGGGCTGTGGGCCACTGGCCAGAGCACGGGCATCTGGCAGAAGAGAGGGCTTCTCTGCAGACTTGGCAGGTCCAGTCTCCTGGCTTGAACCTGCCTTTTGGCCCGAGAGTCAGCAGCCCCCGCCGACAGATACGGTGTCCTTGCCTCTACCTGAGCTTAATTCAAACCATTCTCTCTGCCCCTTATTCAGAGCTTTTATTGGGTTTTAGGTTACTCTATATATGGCACAATAGAAATATTTTTTTAATCTTAAATTAGAAACATACCACAGGAGGATTTTTTCTGGAGCTCTTTAACAACATTGCAGAGTGAAATGTCTTCAGCTCTGCAATAGGAACATACCCAAGGCAACCTTCCTCCAGGAGACTTTGATATCCAGCGTGGCATGTGTCTTCTGGAATGTGCTTTACTCCCCCTTGTCCAAAAGCAATCGACAGTGGTCCTCTAATTAGTCTGGGGGCTGTGAGTGTTGAAAGTAAGGCTACTCTGAGGCCATTCCTAAAAGGACCAGCAGCAGGGACAGGCAGAACAAAACCACCACTCCGGCTGGCCTTTCAAATGGACACGCCCACCACCCCCATCTCTTACTCTATGATCAGGCCTAGAGACAAGGCTGTGCTCCGGATGGATCAGGCCAGGATTCCTAGCTTGCCTGGTGTCTTTAGACACTGAGGCAAGCTGTAAAGGCGACAGTTCTCATGAGAAGAGGGGATGTTAGAGACCGAGGCACAGCTGGTCTGAAATCCAGGAGGCCCCACCATACTCAAGCCAGAAAGTACTCCTGGCAGCCCTGTTAAGAACAGCTCCAGCGGTGGGTATGCCTCCAGTGAACACATTTCACACACTCGCCTCACACCAGGAGCTCCTTTGCACTCTGGCTGCACCCCTGATGGACCTCGTAAGAACGGCCTATTGAGTGACCTAAAGTGTGTGGCTTGGCACGTGGCAGTCCAATCCTTTGACATTTTGGGTCCTACTCAGAGTTTTGCAATACATCTAGTTGTCTTTTGGAAAGAAATCACAGCAATGAATAAGTGACAGCTGATAAATGCCAGGAAAGAAACAGAGCAATCGTGAGACGATGCATAAGATTCCTCTATGGGGTAATCTAATTTCCTTGAATTGGGCCAAGAAACCCTAAAATCTAAACACCAGGGCATCTTTTTCCAAGGCTGCTCTCCGGTCCTGTGGTCTGACTGCCATCTCGAGGCCAAAGCAGCTGGCCAGTTGGATGTCACTGTCACCACAATGGGAGCAATGCCAGTGCAGGGCCAGGAAGACAATCACCCCTCAGAGAACTGGGGAGGGCGTGTTCACTCCTCAGTGCACTGGGAAGGGATGGGCTGGTGCTCGTTACCTATCCTCACAAGCCAGTTGGGTTGAGTGACAAATGCCAAGTAGATTAAACCAACCTGGTTCCTCCATGTGGGACCCAAGATGATGCCACCTTCCTCCAGGAGACTTTGATATCCAGCGTGGCATGTGTCTCCTAGAATGTGCTTTACTCCCCCTTGTCCAAAAGCAATCGACAGTGGTCCTCTAATTAGTCTGGGGGCTGTGAGTGTTGAAAGTAAGGCTACTCTGAGGCCATTCCTAAAAGGACCAGCAGCAGGGACAGGCAGAACAAAACCACCACTCCGGCTGGCCTTTCAAATGGACACGCCCACCACCCCCATCTCTTACTCTATGATCAGGCCTAGAGACAAGGCTGTGCTCCGGATGGATCAGGCCAGGATTCCTAGCTTGCCTCAGTGTCTTTAGACACTGAGGCAAGCTGTAAAGGCGACAGTTCTCATGAGAAGAGGGGATGTTAGAGACCGAGGCACAGCTGGTCTGAAATCCAGGAGGCCCCACCATACTCAAGCCAGAAAGTACTCCTGGCAGCCCTGTTAAGAACAGCTCCAGCGGTGGGTATGCCTCCAGTGAACACATTTCACACACTCGCCTCACACCAGGAGCTCCTTTGCACTCTGGCTGCACCCCTGATGGACCTCGTAGAACGGCCTTTTGAGTGACCTAAAGTGTGTGGCTTGGCACGTGGCAGTCCAATCCTTTGACATTTTGGGTCCTACTCAGAGTTTTGCAATACATCTAGTTGTCTTTTGGAAAGAAATCACAGCAATGAATAAGTGACAGCTGATAAATGCCAGGAAAGAAACAGAGCAATCGTGAGACGATGCATAAGATTCCTCTATGGGGTAATCTAATTTCCTTGAATTGGGCCAAGAAACCCTAAAATCTAAACACCAGGGCATCTTTTTCCAAGGCTGCTCTCCGGTCCTGTGGTCTGACTGCCATCTCGAGGCCAAAGCAGCTGGCCAGTTGGATGTCACTGTCACCACAATGGGAGCAATGCCAGTGCAGGGCCAGGAAGACAATCACCCCTCAGAGAACTGGGGAGGGCGTGTTCACTCCTCAGTGCACTGGGAAGGGATGGGCTGGTGCTCGTTACCTATCCTCACAAGCCAGTTGGGTTGAGTGACAAATGCCAAGTAGATTAAACCAACCTGGTTCCTCCATGTGGGACCCAAGGATGCATGGCCACCTCAGCTCCATCTGAGGACAGCCCCAGCCTACAGCTCTGCCAGTGGTCCTTCTACTGCTGAGGCTTCCTGCACGCCTGCACCCAGCCCTGGGTCTGGTCCCTGCTCACCACTGTGGGCTGAGGAGGAAGTGACCTCCGCATGGCAGGCTCCTGCCTAGTGCAAGAGACTGAGCTTCACAAGGAATGGTGAGGGACTACACAGCCTATGGGCCGGGATAGGGTGTCCTTTAAGCACACATGACAGGAGGAACTGAGTGAAAAGGTGCTGGTGGACTGGAAAAGGCATAAAGGTTTTCCCAGGGAAACAGACCTGGAGCTGGGCCTTGAAGGATGTCCAGAAAAGGGGCAGGCCTTTAAGGCAGGTGTACAGCCAGCAATAAGACAGTGTGTTCAAAAATGGCCAAAGCAGGGGCTACCCCGGTATTCCAGTGGGTAAAGAGTGTGCCTTGCAGTGCAGGGGGCACTGGTTCGATCCCTGGCCTGAGAAGATCCCATGGGCCGCAGAGCGGCTGGACGGGTATGTCAAATTGTGAGCCAGTGCTCTGGAGTATGTGCGCCCAGAGCCAGTGCCCTGCACCAAGAGAGACCACTGCAGTGGGAGGCCCACACAGGACAAAGAATAAAGATGGATGAAAATAAATGAATTAAAAAACCAATAAAAGAGGCCAAAATTAAAAAAAAAAAAAAGGCCAAAGTAGGACCCAGGGCTTGCCCTGTGGAGGAGTAGGAATAAGCAAAGTTTCATACTCTCAGGTTTATTTCCTTGTGGGTCCTCATCTCTGAGAGGCCTCACAGGTGGCATTTTGGTGGCACTGAAGTCCAAACTGGGGGCCAGCCCTGGCATGTCCTCAGCCTTGGGGATATCACTCCTTGGGACAGGACATTCAAGGAGCCTCAATGCATTAAAGGTGGGCAAGGGAGTTTGGGCCCCCCAATCTGGTATTCATCCGACTTCAGGACCCAGGGAAAGGGTCACAGGCTTTTCTTGTCTGAGGTGCTCCCCTGCGGGACCAGCAGCCATCCAGCTTCTGGGCTCTGCCAGGCCTCTGGGCTTCCTCAGCAGCCTGAGTCTCCCTTCAAATCTATTAACTCAGCTTGGGTGCTTCTGCTCACTCTCTCTGACCGCCTCCCCTTTCAGCAGAAAGAGGCATTAGGGGAGTCCCTCTGAATGCCACCTCACAGGCTGGCTCCCCAAGCAGAGTCTGCTCAATCAGCAGCTCTGCCTGTCCCTGTTACCTTCCTGTGAACTAGCCTAGACCAGCCCAGCCCCTGACCCACCACAGCCCCTCCTGGAGAGCTGTGGCCCCTTGTGCGGATAACCAAGGCTGAACAGATTCCCCACCTCCTGTTAACAGTCTGGTTTCCACCTGTCATCCCCACTGAATTCACTCTCAGAAGTCTTCTAGTGGATAAACGATATGGCCACGTCCAAGGCGGGTGAGTGGTCAAGCTGGGCTGGAACTCAGATCTGGCTCTCAAGCACCAAACTCTTATCCCTCAGGCATTAGGATCAACAAAGGTTTGAGGAGGGGAGCTGGTCAACAGTATGGGGGTGCTGTCTTAAAGCAGCCCCCAGGTAGCCCAAACCAGGATAGGGAAGATCTTGGAAAATCTCCCAGAGGAGGAAATGCCCCCACAGGCTGTGACAGGTGAGCAGAAAAAAAGAAAAGTGGGCGCAAAGGTGGGCTCCACCTTGACCCTGATGACCAGAAGAGACGACGCTGTTCACGGACCCTATTAAACACTAAGATGGCTGTGAAGAGAGCATGGATTTTCAAGGAAGGATCTGTTGTCTAAAATATCTGCATTTGGCTTGAAGGAAGAGGTTTGATCTCCGAATGGAATCTGGCTATCTGGAACAGCAATCAAAGCCAGGCATCCAATGTCAGACAGACAAGCGCGTAAAAAAAAGCCCAGGGGGCGGAGGACAACTCGTTCTTCCTCTGAAGTATCAAGGACATCTGCTGGGCAGGTCACAGGCAGGCCAGGGCGGGGTGTGCAGCCGGGAGACGTGAGGAGTCGGCCGTGGTGTCTCTGGGCGATAGTAACCAGTGGCACCAGCAGTTTGGGTATTAACCCCTGGAGTCCCACAGACGTGGGCCACAGTGTAAACTGGGACGTCTTCGGACAGGCCGGGGCACCACGCGGGCTGGACCCATCGCAGGCCTTGGCTTTGGCCTGTGACCAGTCACACAGCTGAGGAAGGCCCGCAGGCATGCACATCCTTCCTGTCTGGCCCTGGCTCCTCACCCGACCGTTTAGCTCCTCTGAAAGGTTTTCCCAATTCCCAGATCTAAGTGGGAGCACGACTCCCTCAGTTTAATTAGGATCCTCTGTCATTCCATATCATAGAATCTAAAATAGTGTTTCTATCAAGGAACTGATCACAATTAGTAAATAGACATTTGTTTCCTTATTATCTGATTATCCCCACTACACCAAAAACTCCATGGTGTCAGGGAAGGGTAGTGCTATGGCTATTTTATCCACCAGTACATCCACAATGTCTAGCACACAAAATAAATGTGTATAGAAAGGCTGGATGCATGAACACCCAGCGGAGATTCCACCGTTAGACTGTCATTCAGATCCCTTCACTTATTCAATCAAGCATGTTTTACTGAGCATCTATGTATCGGACTCAAAGCCAGGAAAGCAGGGTTAAAAAAAATTCTTTTAAAATACAAATACCCACAGGAGAGTTAAACTCTAGGATCTTATTAGTTATTCACACACTGGTGGGAATTTGGCCAGTTCATTGCTAAGGTGATAGCTGGATCTGAGAAGGTCTTGGAGGAGGACCCTAGCAGAAGGAAGGAGGAGGACAGTGGGACTGGGAAGAGGGGAGAAATGCCTAAATGAGGCTCCAGGCAAAGGCTGGGGAGTGCGTGGGCGAATGCCAAGAGGCTGGGCCAGGGTACATAAAAGGAGATCCCACACAAGAGGTCCACTATGCCTTTACATAATAGCCGGACTTTGTGTGCCCAGGGAGGCCAATTTTTGGGTCCCTTACAGACAAGCGTAAAAAGCCCAGGGGGCGGAGGACAACTCGTTCTTCCTCTGAAGTATCAAGGACATCTGCTGGGCAGGTCACAGGCAGGCCAGGGCGGGGTGTGCAGCCGGGAGACGTGAGGAGTCGGCCGTGGTGTCTCTGGGCGATAGTAACCAGTGGCACCAGCAGTTTGGGTATTAACCCCTGGAGTCCCACAGACGTGGGCCACAGTGTAAACTGGGACGTCTTCGGACAGGCCGGGGCACCACGCGGGCTGGACCCATCGCAGGCCTTGGCTTTGGCCTGTGACCAGTCACACAGCTGAGGAAGGCCCGCAGGCATGCACATCCTTCCTGTCTGGCCCTGGCTCCTCACCCGACCGTTTAGCTCCTCTGAAAGGTTTTCCCAATTCCCAGATCTAAGTGGGAGCACGACTCCCTCAGTTTAATTAGGATCCTCTGTCATTCCATATCATAGAATCTAAAATAGTGTTTCTATCAAGGAACTGATCACAATTAGTAAATAGACATTTGTTTCCTTATTATCTGATTATCCCCACTACACCAAAAACTCCATGGTGTCAGGGAAGGGTAGTGCTATGGCTATTTTATCCACCAGTACATCCACAATGTCTAGCACACAAAATAAATGTGTATAGAAAGGCTGGATGCATGAACACCCAGCGGAGATTCCACCGTTAGACTGTCATTCAGATCCCTTCACTTATTCAATCAAGCATGTTTTACTGAGCATCTATGTATCGGACTCAAAGCCGGGGAAAGCAGGGTTAAAAAAAATTCTTTTAAAATACAAATACCCACAGGAGAGTTAAACTCTAGGATCTTATTAGTTATTCACACACTGGTGGGAATTTGGCCAGTTCATTGCTAAGGTGATAGCTGGATCTGAGAAGGTCTTGGAGGAGGACCCTAGCAGAAGGAAGGAGGAGGACAGTGGGACTGGGAAGAGGGGAGAAATGCCTAAATGAGGCTCCAGGCAAAGGCTGGGGAGTGCGTGGGCGAATGCCAAGAGGCTGGGCCAGGGTACATAAAAGGAGATCCCACACAAGAGGTCCACTATGCCTTTACATAATAGGCCCTGTGTTACATGTTTGATACGTGTCAGCCCAAATTCACCTCACAGCAACTCCTAGAGGTAAGCAGTGTTAGCCCATTTTAAAGAAGAGGCTTTACCTGGGGCCAGAGGAGCCAAGTAACCTGCCAAAGGACACACAGCGGATTGAGAGGCAGAACCTAGGTGCAAACGCAGGCCTACTGACTCCCGACTCTCCATTATCCCAGGGCTCCTTCTACAGCAGGCCCCGTCCAGACCCTGTCCACGCAGGGGCTTCCACGTTGGTAACTGCCAGCTGCAGTACAGCTCTGACACGGGGTGAAGGAAGCATGCTTGGCGTCTACCACAGAGCGGGAGGGAGCCACCACCTCCCACCCGAATCTCACCCGTCAAGGCCCCAGGCCTTGCCGCAACCCAGGGACCTTGAGAATAAAGAGGCAGGGTTGAAGACAGGAGAGAGTTCATACAATTTCCATCAACAGTTCTTCCAGCTTGGGATGGAGCCCAGCACCGATCCTCAACCATGTCAAAATCAAAGATCTTGGGTGGCAGAGTCCTCAAAGTAGAGGACAGGGCCTGGGACTCCTCAGGGGGAAAGGAACAGAGAGCAAGTGGGGAGCCACAGGGTGGGGAAAAAGGCTCTGGTGGAGTGCAGACCTGTCTTTACGTAAACTCACGCTCCACACCAGCTGGCTCTCCAGCCTTCAGTCACTGGCTCTGTTTCCTTCTGCAGGGTGGAAGCAGGATCAGGCCTCAGAGGCCTGCAGGGAGGGCCAGACAGGCCCATGTGCCGCCAGCACAGCAGGGCTTCATCCAGGACCGGGTCCTCCTCTGATGGACCCTCAAGCATGTTTTACTGAGCATCTATGTATCGGACTAACCCGTAAAAAATTCTTTTAAAATACAAATACCCACAGGAGAGTTAAACTCTAGGATCTTATTAGTTATTCACACACTGGTGGGAATTTGGCCAGTTCATTGCTAAGGTGATAGCTGGATCTGAGAAGGTCTTGGAGGAGGACCCTAGCAGAAGGAAGGAGGAGGACAGTGGGACTGGGAAGAGGGGAGAAATGCCTAAATGAGGCTCCAGGCAAAGGCTGGGGAGTGCGTGGGCGAATGCCAAGAGGCTGGGCCAGGGTACATAAAAGGAGATCCCACACAAGAGGTCCACTATGCCTTTACATAATAGGCCCTGTGTTACATGTTTGATACGTGTCAGCCCAAATTCACCTCACAGCAACTCCTAGAGGTAAGCAGTGTTAGCCCATTTTAAAGAAGAGGCTTTACCTGGGGCCAGAGGAGCCAAGTAACCTGCCAAAGGACACACAGCGGATTGAGAGGCAGAACCTAGGTGCAAACGCAGGCCTACTGACTCCCGACTCTCCATTATCCCAGGGCTCCTTCTACAGCAGGCCCCGTCCAGACCCTGTCCACGCAGGGGCTTCCACGTTGGTAACTGCCAGCTGCAGTACAGCTCTGACACGGGGTGAAGGAAGCATGCTTGGCGTCTACCACAGAGCGGGAGGGAGCCACCACCTCCCACCCGAATCTCACCCGTCAAGGCCCCAGGCCTTGCTTCGCAACCCAGGGACCTTGAGAATAAAGAGGCAGGGTTGAAGACAGGAGAGAGTTCATACAATTTCCATCAACAGTTCTTCCAGCTTGGGATGGAGCCCAGCACCGATCCTCAACCATGTCAAAATCAAAGATCTTGGGTGGCAGAGTCCTCAAAGTAGAGGACAGGGCCTGGGACTCCTCAGGGGGAAAGGAACAGAGAGCAAGTGGGGAGCCACAGGGTGGGGAAAAAGGCTCTGGTGGAGTGCAGACCTGTCTTTACGTAAACTCACGCTCCACACCAGCTGGCTCTCCAGCCTTCAGTCACTGGCTCTGTTTCCCCTTCTGCAGGGTGGAAGCAGGATCAGGCCTCAGAGGCCTGCAGGGAGGGCCAGACAGGCCCATGTGCCGCCAGCACACAGCAGGGCTTCATCCAGGACCGGGTCCTCCTCTGACTGCCTCCGCCCTCCGCAATCCCTCAGCTTCCAGAAAACACCTCTATGAATTCTTCCTTCTTTCACAACATGGCTCCAGCATTGTGGAATTGAGACCCAAAATCCGGTACATGTTTATAGAGCCCCTCTGGGCACCGAGTCAGTGGGGGGACACTGTGGGGGCGGAGGGGATGGATAGGGCTCATAATCTAGCAGGCAGACGACTGCTTTGGCAGGCATGGAGTCAGCCCTCAGTAAACAGCTGCCCTCAGAACTGACAAACAGCTCAGTCAATCAACAATCAGTGCCATCCTCTTCTCCTGTTTTCACCATGGGCTGTCTCACTCAGAGGGTGGGATGAGAACACAGAGGCATTCAGGAACGTGCTTTGGGTCACCACAGCTGGCCAAGGACAGAGCTCAGGCCAGGGGACCAGCAGACCACATGTATTCACAGAGAAATCCCTGGTTGGAAACTCAGATTGGCTTGAATCTCCCTTCAAGCTCTGGCTTTATCACTTAAGGCTGTGAGACCTTGGGCAGGATACTCAGCCTCTGAACATCCGTTTCTTCTGCTACCTGAAGTGACACTTTTCTCTCCGAGAAGAGGCTAAGAGATGTCTGAATGTAAAGCATCAAGTGTGGTGTGAGGCACCGGGAGGCGATCGGCACCCTGAGCCCTGCTAAAATAGTCCCAGAGCAGTAACAACAAAAGGCATTGAACACCAGTGAGGCTGAGTTTGAGAAGGTCCTCAGAAGAGCAGCAAGAAGATAGAAAAACCAAAAAAAAACGGGAATCCAGCTTGGGATGGAGCCCAGCACCGATAAGAAAAAGTTGGGGAGCCAAAAACAGGGCCTGGGACTCCTCAGGGGGAAAGGAACAGAGAGCAAGTGGGGAGCCACAGGGTGGGGGAAAAGGCTCTGGTGGAGTGCAGACCTGTCTTTACGTAAACTCACGCTCCACACCAGCTGGCTCTCCAGCCTTCAGTCACTGGCTCTGTTTCCCTTCTGCAGGGTGGAAGCAGGATCAGGCCTCAGAGGCCTGCAGGGAGGGCCAGACAGGCCCATGTGCCGCCAGCACACAGCAGGGCTTCATCCAGGACCGGGTCCTCCTCTGACTGCCTCCGCCCTCCGCAATCCCTCAGCTTCCAGAAAACACCTCTATGAATTCTTCCTTCTTTCACAACATGGCTCCAGCATTGTGGAATTGAGACCCAAAATCCGGTACATGTTTATAGAGCCCCTCTGGGCACCGAGTCAGTGGGGGGACACTGTGGGGGCGGAGGGGATGGATAGGGCTCATAATCTAGCAGGCAGACGACTGCTTTGGCAGGCATGGAGTCAGCCCTCAGTAAACAGCTGCCCTCAGAACTGACAAACAGCTCAGTCAATCAACAATCAGTGCCATCCTCTTCTCCTGTTTTCACCATGGGCTGTCTCACTCAGAGGGTGGGATGAGAACACAGAGGCATTCAGGAACGTGCTTTGGGTCACCACAGCTGGCCAAGGACAGAGCTCAGGCCAGGGGACCAGCAGACCACATGTATTCACAGAGAAATCCCTGGTTGGAAACTCAGATTGGCTTGAATCTCCCTTCAAGCTCTGGCTTTATCACTTAAGGCTGTGAGACCTTGGGCAGGATACTCAGCCTCTCTGAACATCCGTTTCTTCTGCTACCTGAAGTGACACTTTTCTCTCCGAGAAGAGGCTAAGAGATGTCTGAATGTAAAGCATCAAGTGTGGTGTGAGGCACCGGGAGGCGATCGGCACCCTGAGCCCTGCTAAAATAGTCCCAGAGCAGTAACAACAAAAGGCATTGAACACCAGTGAGGCTGAGTTTGAGAAGGTCCTCAGAAGAGCAGCAAGAAGATAGAAAACCACACGGGAGCTTGTTTTTCAAGACAAAGAAAAAAATATGATTAAGCCTGAAAATGCTGTAATGAAAGAATGAAAATATTTTCCTTACCAGGGCGTTTGTATGTCAATAGCTGATAGGGGTGGGAATGGCCACCACAAGGCCGCCCACGGCCCCACGTGAGGCTCCACCACCAGAGACGGAGAGGGCTCGGGCTGCACGGCGGGAAGGAGGCCTTTCCCAGGCCTCACTGCTCCAGCCTGTGAACTGCGACTGCCCAGTCTGGGCTCGGTCTGGCCATGGGCACCCTTCTTTTCTTTTCTTTTTAAAATAAAAACTGTGTATGTGTAAGATATACAACACGATTTGATGTGCATAGTAAAATGATTACTAAAGTCAAGCTAATTAACATATCACCTCTTTGTGTGTGTCTGGGAGAATGTCTGAAATCTACTCTCTTGCCACATGTCCAGCATTCAATACAATATTGTATATATAACATACTATATATATATACAATTGTATATACAATATAATATTGTAATATTTTTTGGTCACACAGTGCAGCATGTGGGATCTTAGGTCCCCCACCAGGAATCAAATCTGTGCCCCCTGCAATGAAAGCATGGAATCTTAACCACTGGACCACCAAGGACGTTCCAATACGACATCATTAACTACAGTCATCATGCCATCATTAGATGGATCTAATGATCTCTAGACTTGTTCATCCCACAGAACTGCAGGTTTGTACCCTTTGACCTGTACCTCCCCGTTTCCTTTATGTCCCTGCCTTTGGTAAGCACAGTGTCACCCTGCTCCTAGGAAGCTGATTTCTAAAAATTCTACATACAATGGAGGTCATGCAGTAGTTGTCCTTCTGTGGTGGGTGTATTTCACTCGCATAACGTCTTCCAGGATGGCTCAGGGTGTAGTCCTTTAAGAGATGTCTGAATGTAAAGCATCAAGTGTGGTGTGAGGCACCGGGAGGCGATCGGCACCCTGAGCCCTGCTAAAATAGTCCCAGAGCAGTAACAACAAAAGGCATTGAACACCAGTGAGGCTGAGTTTGAGAAGGTCCTCAGAAGAGCAGCAAGAAGATAGAAAACCACACGGGAGCTTGTTTTTCAAGACAAAGAAAAAAATATGATTAAGCCTGAAAATGCTGTAATGAAAGAATGAAAATATTTTCCTTACCAGGGCGTTTGTATGTCAATAGCTGATAGGGGTGGGAATGGCCACCACAAGGCCGCCCACGGCCCCACGTGAGGCTCCACCACCAGAGACGGAGAGGGCTCGGGCTGCACGGCGGGGAAGGGAGGCCTTTCCCAGGCCTCACTGCTCCAGCCTGTGAACTGCGACTGCCCAGTCTGGGCTCGGTCTGGCCATGGGCACCCTTCTTTTCTTTTCTTTTTAAAATAAAAACTGTGTATGTGTAAGATATACAACACGATTTGATGTGCATAGTAAAATGATTACTAAAGTCAAGCTAATTAACATATCACCTCTTTGTGTGTGTCTGGGAGAATGTCTGAAATCTACTCTCTTGCCACATGTCCAGCATTCAATACAATATTGTATATATAACATACTATATATATATACAATTGTATATACAATATAATATTGTAATATTTTTTGGTCACACAGTGCAGCATGTGGGATCTTAGGTCCCCCACCAGGAATCAAATCTGTGCCCCCTGCAATGAAAGCATGGAATCTTAACCACTGGACCACCAAGGACGTTCCAATACGACATCATTAACTACAGTCATCATGCCATCATTAGATGGATCTAATGATCTCTAGACTTGTTCATCCCACAGAACTGCAGGTTTGTACCCTTTGACCTGTACCTCCCCGTTTCCTTTATGTCCCTGCCTTTGGTAAGCACAGTGTCACCCTGCTCCTAGGAAGCTGATTTCTAAAAATTCTACATACAATGGAGGTCATGCAGTAGTTGTCCTTCTGTGGTGGGTGTATTTCACTCGCATAACGTCTTCCAGGAGCATTCATGTTGCAAATAGCAGGATCTCCTATTTCTAAGGCTGAATGATGTTCCTTTGTATATATCCCATCATTTCTTTAGCCATTCATCCATGGCTCTGTTCTGTCTGCCCTCTTTTGGTAATCCAGGCTGAAGCAGCTCTTATTAGGTCTCAAGGTTATGGGTAAGGAGCTGATATGTTACAGTCAGGCTCAGGAAGGTCAGGGATTGCTCCTGAGGTCATACAGCTAAGGGTGATGCAGTGAGGCTAGGCCAAATCATGCATGGTCTCTCTCTGTCACATTGCCTCCTTGTCCTGGGTGGCGGGGTGTGCTTCTGTGCTCATTCACTCAGTCCCTGGGACAGCGCTGACACGACTCAGGCACCCTCGGGCCTAAGCACAGCCTCTCAGCACTTCCCACGTCCTCTCACCGAGGGCCAGCCGCCTGGTCCCAGCAGCCCTGCCCCTCTCCCCACACCCAGACACAACATGTGGGGATTTTCTTTCAGGCTGTCCTCACCCTTGCTTCTCTCTGCTCAAGCAACCATGACCTGTGTCCTATTCTCAGAATTCCTGCCTACCCCTGTCACCTTCCCTTCACCACCATGGCCAGCCTACTCCAACTGTCCTCACTTGATCCTCCGGTCATGGTCAGCGCTCTCCTGACCTTGTACATTCTAGCTTCTTGTCCCTCCCAAACACCCCATGGAAATATGCCTCTGAGAAATAGCAATGAGCCTAGCCCCTGCCTTTCTATCCTGACTTGGAATCCTTCTACCCCGGCCATCTACAGTTCTCAGCTTTTCCTATGTGACAGTTTCTGCAGCTGCATTCTTCCTTGCTGTACACAGAAGGTGCTCAATAGATGCATACTGATGATACATACTTTGGCACAGGTCTGATATACATCACTAGGATCCCCTCTTGCTTCCAGATTTTACCCAGAGCTCCTGGAGTCTGGGATCCCAGCAGGAGCCAGGTCCACAGTGAGTGCTGCCCTGGGTCTGGCCCTTGGTCTGCATTGTCCAAGAAGAATTCTTACAGTGGATCATGTCCTGTCTGAGGAAAGTACACCGTTTGGGTGAAGGACTCAGACAAGGACACTCCATTCAGCCTGAAAGCAGGCCTCACCATGTCTTTCCCAAGATTATGCACTAACCTCGGAGGCCAGATAGCATGGGGTGGTCCACCCCGACTCCGCCTGGGGACAGAGCCTTATAGGACTGAAAACACCTCCTTGTCCTCAGGATGGAGAATTCTAAGGCTCCAAGGGGGTTCTGCTCCAGCTGCCCAGAGCCGAGGCTCAAACCCTCTCATCCTGCTGCTTTTCACAACCCCAGACCGTACCTCTCCATCCAAATGTCCCTGGAGGAGGTCACACTGAGCCCTCATCTGCAGGGAACCACCAGCTTCAGATCCTCCCGCTCTGGGCCTGAGGAGGAGGCAGCCCGTTCCAAGCAGATCCACCTTGGAAGGATCCTCTCTCAACAGAACGGCCCCAAAGCAGGTACAAGTGCTTGGGAAAGGAGGGGGGGGCGGGGGTTCCCTTCCGTTTTCAAGCAGGGATCCTAAATGGATTTTCTTTCAGGCTGTCCTCACCCTTGCTTCTCTCTGCTCAAGCAACCATGACCTGTGTCCTATTCTCAGAATTCCTGCCTACCCCTGTCACCTTCCCTTCACCACCATGGCCAGCCTACTCCAACTGTCCTCACTTGATCCTCCGGTCATGGTCAGCGCTCTCCTGACCTTGTACATTCTAGCTTCTTGTCCCTCCCAAACACCCCATGGAAATATGCCTCTGAGAAATAGCAATGAGCCTAGCCCCTGCCTTTCTATCCTGACTTGGAATCCTTCTACCCCGGCCATCTACAGTTCTCAGCTTTTCCTATGTGACAGTTTCTGCAGCTGCATTCTTCCTTGCTGTACACAGAAGGTGCTCAATAGATGCATACTGATGATACATACTTTGGCACAGGTCTGATATACATCACTAGGATCCCCTCTTGCTTCCAGATTTTACCCAGAGCTCCTGGAGTCTGGGATCCCAGCAGGAGCCAGGTCCACAGTGAGTGCTGCCCTGGGTCTGGCCCTTGGTCTGCATTGTCCAAGAAGAATTCTTACAGTGGATCATGTCCTGTCTGAGGAAAGTACACCGTTTGGGTGAAGGACTCAGACAAGGACACTCCATTCAGCCTGAAAGCAGGCCTCACCATGTCTTTCCCAAGATTATGCACTAACCTCGGAGGCCAGATAGCATGGGGTGGTCCACCCCGACTCCGCCTGGGGACAGAGCCTTATAGGACTGAAAACACCTCCTTGTCCTCAGGATGGAGAATTCTAAGGCTCCAAGGGGGTTCTGCTCCAGCTGCCCAGAGCCGAGGCTCAAACCCTCTCATCCTGCTGCTTTTCACAACCCCAGACCGTACCTCTCCATCCAAATGTCCCTGGAGGAGGTCACACTGAGCCCTCATCTGCAGGGAACCACCAGCTTCAGATCCTCCCGCTCTGGGCCTGAGGAGGAGGCAGCCCGTTCCAAGCAGATCCACCTTGGAAGGATCCTCTCTCAACAGAACGGCCCCAAAGCAGGTACAAGTGCTTGGGAAGGTCTCCCCCTAATACCAGCTGGAGGTGGGGTGATGATGGGGGCAGGAGTGGAAGCATTCCATCCAATTTCAGGACAGGCACTCCCTTCCACTCCTTGCAGGTGGCAGACAGAAGAATTTTCAGTTCCTGGGCACATTCTCAGGGCTAAAGGTGGAGTGTTTGTGAGAAGGCAGCCACTTTCAGAGCCATGCATGCTGTGTTCTGGGGAGCCCAGGCCGAGGGCTCTACTGTTAATCTTCCCTGCACCCCCCAGCAGCTATGAGCAAGGTAGGACCTGTGTAGATTAAGAAACAGTGCAATGTTAAAGCAATGAGATTTTTCCAGCCACTTCTAAGAACTTCTGCAGGCCCAGGCCCTGTGGATCGTAGCTGGGCCTCTGACAGCTTACAGTCAGGTGACCAGTTGAAAGTAGAACCTCTGCTGAGCAGCACTGTGGGTCTTTGGGAAGCCAGGGGGAGATTGTGCAACCCACCCTGACAGGGACCAATGTTGCTACCATGGTTCTCAGGCCACTGGTTGTCAATGTGGGCCAGGCTGGGTGCCAAGCACTGAAGATCCAAATGCAAACAAGATGAGGGCCCACTTCCACAAACCTCAGCCTGGTGAGGGAGGACAGTCAGGTGAACTGAGTCCACATGCTAAGGTTGCCAGCAGGTAAGGCAGAGCACTGAGCCTGTCCACTCCCCCTGCTGCCTGGACACCAAGGGGTAGGCCACATGACTCCACCAGCCCAGTCTTAGCTGATCAAACGAGGTGGACAGTGGCTCAAGCGTGGCCAGTCTACAAGATGACTGATGAAAAGATGAAAAAGGCCACAAACAGTTTGGCTTTGGAGAACTGTAGTTTCAAAAGTGAGTGAGTTAGGACTTCCCTGGAGGTCCAGTGGTTGGGAATCCACCTCCCAATGTAGGGACACAGGTTCGATCGCTGGTCTGGGAAGACCACATGTCACAGAGCCAACTGACGTCCAGTCCCTCTCATCCTGCTGCTTTTCACAACCCCAGACCGTACCTCTCCATCCAAATGTCCCTGGAGGAGGTCACACTGAGCCCTCATCTGCAGGGAACCACCAGCTTCAGATCCTCCCGCTCTGGGCCTGAGGAGGAGGCAGCCCGTTCCAAGCAGATCCACCTTGGAAGGATCCTCTCTCAACAGAACGGCCCCAAAGCAGGTACAAGTGCTTGGGAAGGTCTCCCCCTAATACCAGCTGGAGGTGGGGTGATGATGGGGGCAGGAGTGGAAGCATTCCATCCAATTTCAGGACAGGCACCCCCTTCCACTCCTTGCAGGTGGCAGACAGAAGAATTTTCAGTTCCTGGGCACATTCTCAGGGCTAAAGGTGGAGTGTTTGTGAGAAGGCAGCCACTTTCAGAGCCATGCATGCTGTGTTCTGGGGAGCCCAGGCCGAGGGCTCTACTGTTAATCTTCCCTGCACCCCCCAGCAGCTATGAGCAAGGTAGGACCTGTGTAGATTAAGAAACAGTGCAATGTTAAAGCAATGAGATTTTTCCAGCCACTTCTAAGAACTTCTGCAGGCCCAGGCCCTGTGGATCATAGCTGGGCCTCTGACAGCTTACAGTCAGGTGACCAGTTGAAAGTAGAACCTCTGCTGAGCAGCACTGTGGGTCTTTGGGAAGCCAGGGGGAGATTGTGCAACCCACCCTGACAGGGACCAATGTTGCTACCATGGTTCTCAGGCCACTGGTTGTCAATGTGGGCCAGGCTGGGTGCCAAGCACTGAAGATCCAAATGCAAACAAGATGAGGGCCCACTTCCACAAACCTCAGCCTGGTGAGGGAGGACAGTCAGGTGAACTGAGTCCACATGCTAAGGTTGCCAGCAGGTAAGGCAGAGCACTGAGCCTGTCCACTCCCCCTGCTGCCTGGACACCAAGGGGTAGGCCACATGACTCCACCAGCCCAGTCTTAGCTGATCAAACGAGGTGGACAGTGGCTCAAGCGTGGCCAGTCTACAAGATGACTGATGAAAAGATGAAAAAGGCCACAAACAGTTTGGCTTTGGAGAACTGTAGTTTCAAAAGTGAGTGAGTTAGGACTTCCCTGGAGGTCCAGTGGTTGGGAATCCACCTCCCAATGTAGGGACACAGGTTCGATCCCTGGTCTGGGAAGACCCCACATGTCACAGAGCAACTACGTCCGTGCACTGCAACTCAACTACTGAAGCCCGCATGCCTAGAGCCCATGCTTTGCAACAAAATAAGCCACAGCAATGAGAAGCCCATGTACCGCAACTAGAGAAAGCCTGTACAGAGCAATGAAGACCCAGCACAGCCAAAAAATAAATTAATAAAAGCAAGTGAGTTAGACGGGAAGGAAGGACCACACGGCAGGATTGAGTCCACAGAGGCCTGGGAAGCCATACACAAGGTGACACAGCAGCAACCAGGCAAAGCCTGGACTTAGAGGCACAGAGGGTGAGAGAGAGCCGACTCTAGGATCAGAGGTGCTGGAGGGGGCAAGGAAGGCTGCCCAGGAGGCTGTGTAAACCTCAGCAAGCGGGAGACCAGCCTGGGAACTTGAAGGATCTTCAGGACATAGGATCGGGGCTCAAACCTCATTCAGTCCACCTGAGAAACATACATCAGCCCACTTCCAGCCCCCACGCCAGAATGACAATGACTGGTCTGTGTCCCCAGGGAGCCCACAGAAGAAGAAAGACATAAAGGTCAGTCTGAGAACAGCAGCATGGGAGAAGCACTGCTGTGAGAGAAGGAAGCCAGGGAGGCTGCAGGAGCCTGTGGCAGACCTATGACCCAGTCTGGTTTCCACAGGGACATTCAACTTCAAGTCTGAACCTCCCAAGACAATGGAGCAGTTCTGGATATGGACCACCTCCACCAAGTAATAAAGGACTCTTCTTGCATGGGAAAACCCAAGGACATACTCACACAGTTGGTTTGTGCCAGCCCCAAGCAATCACAAAAAGCTGACTGTCCATGTGTCATGTCCATGCCTAGGGCAGTGGGTTCAGAGCAAAAAGATACTCTGCCTCTATACATATAGAGGCAGAAGCCAGCAAGGCTACTCCAACCAGCCCAGCTCCGACCTCCTACCTGATGGCAGGCAGAGGGGTAGACAGGCATTTGGAAAAAGCCATCAGACCATCTGCCCAGGTGCTACAGGAGAGGAAAGTGAACAAGCAACTGGCACTCTTGGGCCTTAATCTGAAAGGAAAACTGTTCCATGAGGTTGGTCTAAGGATTAAATAAGAGCAAGCAGGTAGAGCACAGTTCAGGGCCCACCATACAGTAAGTGTACCACTGCATTAGAAGGCTGGGCTTGCAGCACCGTCCTCCAGAGCAGGAGCTGAGTCCTCTTCTACTTGCATTCCTGCCCTGAAGAAGGCTTGTGGAGCTTGTGCATCAGTGACGCCCTTTCACTCTCTGGCAAGGTGTTCTTCTGTTTCCTGCCTTGTTCTAAAAACAACGGGTTAAAATCAATACCTCTTTTCTCCACACTCTCCCCAGCATTTACTGTTTGTAGATTTTTTTGACGATGACCATTTTTATATGAATACCAAAGGTGATAGTGGAGGAGAGAGGTGGTTGGGAGGAATTTGGAGATCAGAATTGACACACTGACACAATTGATACTATCTATAAAACAGTGAGAGAGAGAACCCACATGATAGCACATGGGAACTCTACTCAGTTCTCTGTGGTGACTGAATGGGAAGGACATCCAAAAGGGAGGGGATATATGTATATGTGTGGCTGATTCATTTTGCTGTGCCCTGGAAACTAACACAACATTATAAAGCACTTATACTCCAATAAAAATCAATTATATAAAAAAACAATACATCTTAGGAGCAAGCCATTACCAAATTTTGTTACTTGAGTGGTACTGCTAGATAGGGGGAAATGACTGGGGCAGTGTCTATCAGACTGACATGAGGAAGAAAAGACACACAACCAAAAAAAGAGAGAGAGAGAGAACTCCTCAACAGCAAGCACTAGGGACCAGAGAAACACACACTACACACTGTAATCTACAGGATTAAAGGAACAGAAAAAATGGCATAATCAAATAAATCCAGAAGAGGAAGAAAGGATAAAGAAAGAGAGAGAAAAACCTCATGGAGGACAAATAGAAAACATAGTATAAAATACATATGAATATAAATAGACTAAATTCTCCAATTAAAAGACTCCAACTATGGGACTTTTCTGGTGATTCAGTGGCTGGGACTCCATGCTCCAAACACAAGGGGCCCGTGCCATCAGACCATCTGCCCAGGTGCTACAGGAGAGGAAAGTGAACAAGCAACTGGCACTCTTGGGCCTTAATCTGAAAGGAAAACTGTTCCATGAGGTTGGTCTAAGGATTAAATAAGAGCAAGCAGGTAGAGCACAGTTCAGGGCCCACCATACAGTAAGTGTACCACTGCATTAGAAGGCTGGGCTTGCAGCACCGTCCTCCAGAGCAGGAGCTGAGTCCTCTTCTACTTGCATTCCTGCCCTGAAGAAGGCTTGTGGAGCTTGTGCATCAGTGACGCCCTTTCACTCTCTGGCAAGGTGTTCTTCTGTTTCCTGCCTTGTTCTAAAAACAACGGGTTAAAATCAATACCTCTTTTCTCCACACTCTCCCCAGCATTTACTGTTTGTAGATTTTTTTGACGATGACCATTTTTATATGAATACCAAAGGTGATAGTGGCGGAGAGAGGTGGTTGGGAGGAATTTGGAGATCAGAATTGACACACTGACACAATTGATACTATCTATAAAACAGTGAGAGAGAGAACCCACATGATAGCACATGGGAACTCTACTCAGTTCTCTGTGGTGACTGAATGGGAAGGACATCCAAAAGGGAGGGGATATATGTATATGTGTGGCTGATTCATTTTGCTGTGCCCTGGAAACTAACACAACATTATAAAGCACTTATACTCCAATAAAAATCAATTATATAAAAAAACAATACATCTTAGGAGCAAGCCATTACCAAATTTTGTTACTTGAGTGGTACTGCTAGATAGGGGGAAATGACTGGGGCAGTGTCTATCAGACTGACATGAGGAAGAAAAGACACACAACCAAAAAAAGAGAGAGAGAGAGAACTCCTCAACAGCAAGCACTAGGGACCAGAGAAACGCACACTACACACTGTAATCTAGAGGATTAAAGGAACAGAAAAAATGGCATAATCAAATAAATCCAGAAGAGGAAGAAAGGATAAAGAAAGAGAGAGAAAAACCTCATGGAGGACAAATAGAAAACATAGTATAAAATACATATGAATATAAATAGACTAAATTCTCCAATTAAAAGACTCCAACTATGGGACTTTTCTGGTGATTCAGTGGCTGGGACTCCATGCTCCAAACACAAGGGGCCCGTGTTCAATACCTGGTCAGGGAACTAGATCCTACATACGCAACTAAGAGCCTACATGCTGCAACTGAGAGTTCACATGTTGCAACTAAAGATCCTACATGCCACAATGAAGATCGAAGATCCCACATGCTACAACTAAAAAAATAAAAATTAAATTAAAAAAAGATCTCGCATGCCACAACAAAGATCCTGTGCGTCACAACTAAGACCCCATGAAGCCAAATAAATATTCAAAATAAATGGCTCCAATGTTTTACAAAAGATTCTAACTGAAAGATTATCAGAAGCAGTTTTTTTTTTTTTTAACAAATATATAAGTTTAAAAAGAGAAACATGGGGAAGAGAGAGAAATTAGGAGCCTGGAATCAACATATACACACTACTATATATGAAACGAATGACCAACAAGGACATACCATCTAGCAGAGGGAACTATACTCCGTATTTTGTAATAACCTACAAGTGAAAAGAATCTGAAAAAAGACAGATATTGGTATAATTCAACATTGATTATACTTTAATTCACTTCCTAACTTTAAGACTTATAAGAAAACTGGAGTCATTAAGGCAGAATGGCACTGGCATATAGATCAATGAACAGAATAGAAAGTTCAGAGATAGATGCACACACGCATGACCAGTTGATTTTTAACAATGATGCCAAGGTAGCTAAAGAAAATCTTTTCAACAAATGGTGCTGGAGAGACCAGAAAGCAAGGAAGAGAGAGCAGGGGTCAAAATTTGAACCTGTCCAGCACTAGATCCCAAAGTCTAGACACTGTCAAGCAAACAAGAAAACTAGAAAAGAGGGTAGAGAAAAACAAAGATGGAGATCAGGCCCTCTAGAGTACCTTATCCTTCACCAAAGAGGATGGAGGTCAGTATCACATGGCAGGCCTGAGAACCAAGGGCTGGAAAAAGAAACTTTCCAGGAAGGTAGAGAGATGTCCTGCAAGTCAGCTTCAGGAGAGGACCCCTGACCTGACCAAACATTCTCCCCATCTGCAAGCCCACAACTACACTGGCACCTTGGACCAGAGGAGTGTGGGGCCAAGATGGGAGCATTGCTGATGCTCTCCTGCTCTCAGAAGGATCTACTGGTGGTCACAGAGAGCAGAATCCCATGGCAAAATGAGACAGGCTTCTACCTAAATGGGTATAATACTTACCTCACTAGCCTGTTGCAAGCATTAAATGCACCTGGTAAGGTGCTAACTGCTTTCTGTATATTACAGCATTTAATTCCCTTCTCCCATTCTCCCAGCTCCCAGGGAGAAACACTGGGGACATATGCAGCATGTTCCCTCTCCCTGCCTCCTCTACATCTACCCTGAACTGTGATATCTGGGTGGGAAACAGCTTCAGGCTGCAGATGCTATGACAGCGTTGCTTAAATTGAATTACGTGGAAACCAGAGAAGCCTTCAGCTCTCCCAGGGAGTTCAGAAGTGTTCACCCTGAGAGTAACTACACACTGCACAGGAAAAGGCATTCAAGTTGATAAAAAGTCATTCGGATCACCATCTAAGGCAGACCTCGCCTTTGAAATAAACTCATTCCTTATTAGCACACACTTGGGATTTCCAGGACCGAATATTATTTTTATTACACAAAGCCCATTTTAAAGGCATTTTCTCATGCTGTCAGAGTCCTATGTAATTTCATCTCTCCACACTGTTAACTTTCTTTCACATATATGGAAGCACTGGTCCTGATGAGAGAGGAAACGAGAGACAGTGAACAAGAGTCATGCTCCAACTAGGCTAGAAGCAGGGCAGCAGTGCATAAGACAGACAAAACTACATCACCGAGAGTCTTTTAGCCGTGAAACAGTTTTTGGAGTTTTCTTGAAAACAATAGGAAGGTACAGAAAGCCAACTCAGGATTTAAAACAGGAACTGACTAATAAACTTTTAAAATGCTCACTTTGATTATAATGAAAAAGACAATACGTGTGGCCAAGCCCCTTTACCGTTCACTTGAAACCATCACAAAATTGTTAATTGCCTACACCCCAAAAAAAATGTTTTTGGTATTAAACAAATTAAAAAATTACAAATTAAAAAAAGAATCCCACACATCCCACAGCAGGATCTAAAAAAAAAAAAAAGGAAAAAAAAAACCTTACTAATTTTATACTTTCAACATGTTCAATTTATTGTAGCTTACTTATTCCTCAATAAAACTATTTTTATTTTTTATGTTTATTTTTATCTATTTATTTATTTGGCTGCACTGGGTCTTAGTTGTGGCACGTGGAATCTAGTTCCCTGACCAGAGATCCAACTCTGGCCTCCTGCATTGTGAGTGTGGCGTCTTAGCCACTGGACCACCAGGGAAATAAAAAGAGAGAGAGAGAGACAGATGTGAAGATGGCAGCCAGGGAAGAGTAGTTAAGAAGCTACTCAATAGATAATGCCTGCTTAGTCACTTCAGTCCTGTCCAATTCTTTGCAGCCCTATGGACTGTAGCCCACCAGCCTCCTCCGTCCATGGGATTCTCCAGGCAAGAATACTGGCGTGGGTTGCCATGCCCTCCTCCAGGGGATCTTTCTGACCCAGGGATCAAACCTGTGTCTCTTATGTCTCCTGCATTGGCAGATAGATTCTTTACCACCTGGAAAGCCCCACTCAATAGAAAAAACTGTGCTACAAATATGTCATATGATAAATATTATTACAATGGCAACTTATTATAATATGTAAATGTACCAAAATAGCATGCCATATACCTTAAATTTACACAGTGTTACATAGCAAATTAATCTCAAAAAAGTTGGAAAGAAAACTTTTAATACACAAAGCCCATTTTAAAGGCTTTTCTCATGCTGTCAGAGTCCTATGTAATTTCATCTCTCCACACTGTTAACTTTCTTTCACATATATGGAAGCACTGGTCCTGATGAGAGAGGAAACGAGAGACAGTGAACAAGAGTCATGCTCCAACTAGGCTAGAAGCAGGGCAGCAGTGCATAAGACAGACAAAACTACATCACCGAGAGTCTTTTAGCCGTGAAACAGTTTTTGGAGTTTTCTTGAAAACAATAGGAAGGTACAGAAAGCCAACTCAGGATTTAAAACAGGAACTGACTAATAAACTTTTAAAATGCTCACTTTGATTATAATGAAAAAGACAATACGTGTGACCAAGCCCCTTTACCGTTCACTTGAAACCATCACAAAATTGTTAATTGCCTACACCCCAAAAAAAGTGTTTTTGGTATTAAACAAATTAAAAAATTACAAATTAAAAAAAGAATCCCACACATCCCACAGCAGGATCTAAAAAAAAAAAAAAGGAAAAAAAAACCTTACTAATTTTATACTTTCAACATGTTCAATTTATTGTAGCTTACTTATTCCTCAATAAAACTATTTTTATTTTTTATGTTTATTTTTATCTATTTATTTATTTGGCTGCACTGGGTCTTAGTTGTGGCACGTGGAATCTAGTTCCCTGACCAGAGATCCAACTCTGGCCTCCTGCATTGTGAGTGTGGCGTCTTAGCCACTGGACCAACCCGGAAATAAAAAGAGAGAGAGAGAGACAGATGTGAAGATGGCAGCCAGGGAAGAGTAGTTAAGAAGCTACTCAATAGATAATGCCTGCTTAGTCACTTCAGTCCTGTCCAATTCTTTGCAGCCCTATGGACTGTAGCCCACCAGCCTCCTCCGTCCATGGGATTCTCCAGGCAAGAATACTGGCGTGGGTTGCCATGCCCTCCTCCAGGGGATCTTTCTGACCCAGGGATCAAACCTGTGTCTCTTATGTCTCCTGCATTGGCAGATAGATTCTTTACCACCTGGAAAGCCCCACTCAATAGAAAAAACTGTGCTACAAATATGTCATATGATAAATATTATTACAATGGCAACTTATTATAATATGTAAATGTACCAAAATAGCATGCCATATACCTTAAATTTACACAGTGTTACATAGCAAATTAATCTCAAAAAAGTTGGAAAGAAAAAAACTTTTGAATTTAAATTTAAAAGCAAAGAGCTTATGTAAATGAGGTGTTTCAGACAGTGCTTTCAAAATATTTTCTAATGCTTATCATAAGTCTCTAAACATAAAAAGAAACTACTCAAATATTTGCTCAGTTTAGATATGACACCAAAAAAATGAAAGTGATAAAAGAAAAAACAGGGAAATAAACTTCATCAAAATCGAAAGCTTTTGTGTTTCAAAGGGAAACATGAAGAAAATACCAATAAAAAGATAGCCCACGGGGAAGGATGAGGGAAGGGACAGTGAGGGAGTTTGGGATGGACATGTATACACTGCCATATTTAAAATGGAGAGCCAACAAGGACAGACTGTATAGTACGTCGAACAGTGCTCAATGTTCTGTGGCAGCCTGGATGGGAGGAGGGTTTGGGAAAGAATGGATGCATGTATATGTATAGTTGAGTCCCTTCACTGTTTACTTGACACTATTACACCACTGTTTGTTAATCAGCTATCTTGTCAATACAAAATAAAAAGTTTTAAAAAGACAGCCCAGGATTGCACCGAATCTGTATTGTGCTTTTGGTACTGTAGTCATTTTCACAATATTGACTTCCAACCCAGGAACATGGAACATCTCGCCAGCTGTTTATGTTGTTTGATTTACTACATCAGTGTCTTATAGTTTTGTGTATTTAGCTCTTTTGTCTCCTTAGGTAAGTTTATTCCTAGGTATTTCATTCTTTTAGTTCCAATAGTAAATGGGATTGATTCCCTAATTTCTCTGCCTGATTCTTCATTGTTAGGATATAGGAATGCAATTGATTTCTGTGTATTGATTTTGTATCCTATGACATTACTAAATTCACTGATTAGTTCTAGTAATTTTTCTGATAGTATCTTTTTAAAATTTTTTTAGCCTCTTTTATTGTTTTCTTATTTTTTTATTTTCATCCATCTTTATTCTTTGGCCTGTGTAGGTCTCCCATTGCAGTGGCCTCTCTCGTTGCAGAGCACCCACTCTGGGTGCATGCTCCAGAGTGCTGGCTTGTAATTGAACACAACAATCCAGCTGCTCTGCGGCATGTGGGATCCTCCCAGGCCAGAGATCAAACTGGTGCCCCTTGCACAGCAAGGCGGACTCTTTACCCACTGGACCACCAGGAAAGCCCCTGATAGTATCTTTAAGGTTTTCTATGTACGGTATCATTTCATCTACAAATAGTGAGAGCTTTACTTCTTCCTTTCCAATCTGGATTTCTTTTATTTCTTTCTATTCTCTGATTGTTGTAGCTAAGACTTCAAAAACTATGTTTCAAATATTACGGCAAGAGTGGACATCCTTTTCTTATTCCTGATCTTAAAGTGAATGCCTTCATTTTCTCACCATTGAGTATAATATATGCTGTAGGTTTGTTGTATATGACTTTTATTATATTAAGGTAGGTTCTGTGTATGCCCGGTTTTTGGAAAGTTTTGATCAAAAATAGGTGCTGAATTTTGTCAAAAGCTATTTCAGCATCTACTGAAATTATCATACTGTTTTTATCTTTCAATTTGTTAATATAGTATATCACATTGATTGATTTGCATATATTGAAGAATCCTTGGATCCCTGGGATAACCTGACTTGATCATGGTGTATAATCTTTATAATGTGTTGTTGAATTCTGTTTGCTGGAATTTTGTTGAGAACTTTTGCATCTATGTTCATCAGAGACACTAGCCTGTAATTTGCTTTTTTGTGATGTCTTTGTCTGGTTTGGATATCAGGATAATAGTGGCCTCAGAAAATGAGTTTGGAAGTTTTTCTTCCTCTGCATTTTTTTGTAAAAGTTTCAGGAGGACAGGCATTAGCACTTCTCTAAATGTTTGATAGAATTCACCCGTGAAGCCATTTGGTTCTGGGCTTTTGTTTTGGGAGGGAGAATTTTGATCACAGTTTCAATTTCAGTGTTTGTAATTGACTTGTTTTTTTAATTCAGTCTTGGGAAGCTGTTTGTAATTGTCCATTTTATTCTTTGGCCTGTGTAGGTCTCCCATTGCAGTGGCCTCTCTCGTTGCAGAGCACCCACTCTGGGTGCATGCTCCAGAGTGCTGGCTTGTAATTGAACACAACAATCCAGCTGCTCTGCGGCATGTGGGATCCTCCCAGGCCAGAGATCAAACTGGTGCCTTGCTACAGCAAGGCGGACTCTTTACCACTACCACCAGGAAGCCCTGGAGTATCTCAAGGTTTTCTTTAAGGGGAAAAAAAACGGTTTTTATCATTTTCATCTACAAATAGTGAGAGCTTTACTTCTTCCTTTCCAATCTGGATTTCTTTTATTTCTTTCTATTCTCTGATTGTTGTAGCTAAGACTTCAAAAACTATGTTTCAAATATTACGGCAAGAGTGGACATCCTTGTCTTGTTCCTAATCTTAGAGAGAATGCTTTCAGTTTTTCACCATTAAGAATAATGTTTGCTGTGGGTTTGTTGTATATGGCCTTTATTATGTTAAGGGAGGTTCCTTATATGCCCATTTTTTGGAGAGTTTTGAGCATAAATGGGTGCTGAATTTTGTCAAAAGCTATTTCAGCATCTACTGAAATTATCATACTGTTTTTATCTTTCAATTTGTTAATATAGTATATCACATTGATTGATTTGCATATATTGAAGAATCCTTGGATCCCTGGGATAACCTGACTTGATCATGGTGTATAATCTTTATAATGTGTTGTTGAATTCTGTTTGCTGGAATTTTGTTGAGAACTTTTGCATCTATGTTCATCAGAGACACTAGCCTGTAATTTGCTTTTTTGTGATGTCTTTGTCTGGTTTGGATATCAGGATAATAGTGGCCTCAGAAAATGAGTTTGGAAGTTTTTCTTCCTCTGCATTTTTTTGTAAAAGTTTCAGGAGGACAGGCATTAGCACTTCTCTAAATGTTTGATAGAATTCACCCGTGAAGCCATTTGGTTCTGGGCTTTTGTTTTGGGAGGGAGAATTTTGATCACAGTTTCAATTTCAGTGTTTGTAATTGACTTGTTCATAATTTTCTACTTCTTCCAGGTTCAGTCTTGGGAACTTGAAACTTTTCTAAGAATTCTGTCCATTTCCTCTAGGTTGTCCATTTTATTAGCATATAGTTGCTCATAATAGTCTCTTACGATCCTTTGTATTTCTGCATGGTCTGCTGTAATCTCTCCTTTTTCATTTATAATTCTGTTGATTTGACTTTTCTCCCTGTTTTTCTTGATGAGTATGGCAAATGGTTTCTCAATTTTATTTTCTCAAAGAATCAGCTTTTAGTTTTATTCATCTTTACTATTGTTTTCTTCATTTCTTTTTCATTTATTTCTGCTCTGATATTTATGATTTATTTCCTTATTCTGACTTTGGGGACTTTTTTCTCCTTTTTTCTAGCTGCTTTAGGTATAGAGTTAGGGTTGTTTATTCAATGTTCTCCTTGTTTCCTGAGGTAGGACTATATAGCATCATCTTCTAGGATTTTAGATAGCTCAGCTAGAATTCCATCCCCTCCACTAGCTTTGTTTATAGTAATGCTTCCTAAGGCCCACATCACACTCCAGGTTGTCTGGCTCTAGGTAAGTGACCACATCATCATGGTTATCCAGGTCATTAAGATCTTTTTTGTCTAATTCTGCGTATTCCTGCCACCACTTCTTATCTCTTCTGCTTCTGTTAGGTCCTTACCATTTCTGTCCTTTAATGTGTCCATCCTTGCATGAAATACTCCCTTGATATCTCCAATTTTCTTGAAGAGATCACTAATCGTTCCCATTCTATTGTTTTTCATTCTATTGTTCATTTAAGAAGACCTTCTTATTTTTCCTTGCTCTTCTCTGGAACTCTGCATTCAATTGGGTATATCTTTCCTTTTCTCCCTTGCTTTTCACTTCTTTTCCTTCCCCCGCTATTGGTAAAGCCTCCTCAGACAACCACTCTTCCTTCCTGCATTTCTTTTTCTTTTGGATGATTTTAGTCACTGACTCCTGTACAATGTTACAAACATCTGTCCATTGTTCTTCAGGTACTCTGTCTACCAGATCTAATTCCTTGAATCTATTCATCATTTCCACTATATAATCCTAAGGAATTTGCTTTAGGTCATACCTGAATGGCCTACTGGTTTTCCCTTCTTTCTGCAAGTTAAGTTTGAATTTTGCAGTAAGGAGCTGATAATCTGAGTCACAATCAGTTCCAGGCCTTGTTTTTGCTGGCTGTATAGAGCTTCTCCATATTTGGTTGCAAAGAATATGATCAGTTTAATTTCAATATGGACCATCTGGTGATGTCCATGTGTAGAGTCGTCTTTTGTGTTGTTGGAAGAGGGTGCTTGCTGTGACCAGTGTGTTCTCTTGAAAAAAATTCTATTAGCCTTTGCCCTGCTTAATTTTGCACTTCAAGACCAAACTTGCCTGTTACTCCAGGTATCTCTTAACTTTCTATTTTTGCATTCCAATTCCCTATGATGAAAATGATATTTTATTTTGGTGTTAGTTCTAGAAAGTCTTGTAGGTCTTCCTAGAACTTACAAACTTCAGCTTCTTCAGCATCAGTGGTTGGTGCATAGCCTTGGATTACTGTGATGTTGAATGATTTATCTTGGAAATGAACTGAACTCATTCTGTTGTTTTTGAGACTGCACCCAAGTACTGCATTTCAGACTCTTTTTTGACTATGAGGGTCACTTCATTTCTTCTAAGGGATTCTTGCCCACAGTGGTAGATCTATTAGTCATCTGAATTAAATTTGCCCATTCCCGTCCATTATAATTCACTGAATCCTAAGATTTTGATATTCAGTCTTGCCATCTCCTGCTTGACTATGTCCAATTTTCTTTGATTCATGAACCTAATATTCCAGGTTCCTATGCAATATTGTTCTTTATTGCATCATACTTTACTTTCACCAGCAGACACATATACAACTGAGCATTGCTTCTGCTTTGGTTGAGCAGATACAGTCTTTCTGGAGCTATTTGTAATTGTCTTCTGTTCTTCCCTGGTAGCATACTGGATGCCTACCAACCTAGGGCACTCATCTTCCAGTGCCGTATCTTTTTGTCTTTTCATTCTTCCTAGGGTTCTCACAGCAAGAAAACTGGAGTAGTTTTCCATTCCCTCCTCCACTGGACTACGTTTTTAAGAACTCTTTACTATGACTCATCCATCTTGGGTGGCCCTGCACAGCACGGCTCATAGGTTCATTGAGTTATTCAAGCCCCTTCACCACAAGGCTTTGATCCATGAAAGGATTCATACCACTAAGATGATTATGTTCAAAAAGATAGATAACAACAAGTCTTGGTAAGAATATAGAGTAATCAGTACCCTTATACATTACTGGTAGGAATGTTAAATTGTACACCCAGTTTGAAAAATAGTTTGGCTGGTCTTCAAAAGTTAAACACAGAACTAACATATAATCCAGTAATTCCACTCCACTCCACCCAAGAGAACTGAAAGCATATTTTCATAGAAAAACCTGTACACAAATGTTCATTGCAATGTTATGCAAAGGATGAAAAAATTACTTGCAACCCATTATAAAAGATTTGTCTTTCCTAAGAACAGAGTTCTTTAGCTTTCACACCAACTCACTGTAAAGACAGCATCCACCTGCTCCAACTGTGTCATCCCCATGGCTCTTGGAGAGCAGAGCCAAAGGGGAAATGAGAGAAACTTGTACAGCTTATTGAGCCCTGAGTAAAAAAGTCATTTATCTCTGATCCAGGAGTCTCATGTCTTTTGCCAGCTTCCATGAGACAGTGGCAGACTCATTGGTGACCTTTCAAGTCAAGTAAAACCTCAAAACTTTCCAATTCTTGACAGAGAGGCCTGAAGGCAATCAACAGGTAAATGGTCAGGAAGACCACAAAAGTAAGACTTTCTTTCATCCCTTACTCGCTCACAGGGTACAGGTGACAAAAAAAGAAAAAAAGCCTGAATGTGCTCCCTAAAATATCGTCCAATTTTCTTTGATTCATGAACCTAATATTCCAGGTTCCTATGCAATATTGTTCTTTATTGCATCATACTTTACTTTCACCAGCAGACACATATACGACTGAGCATTGCTTCTGCTTTGGTTGAGCAGATACAGTCTTTCTGGAGCTATTTGTAATTGTCTTCTGTTCTTCCCTGGTAGCATACTGGATGCCTACCAACCTAGGGCACTCATCTTCCAGTGCCGTATCTTTTTGTCTTTTCATTCTTCCTAGGGTTCTCACAGCAAGAAAACTGGAGTAGTTTTCCATTCCCTCCTCCACTGGACTACGTTTTTAAGAACTCTTCACTATGACTCATCCATCTTGGGTGGCCCTGCACAGCACGGCTCATAGGTTCATTGAGTTATTCAAGCCCCTTCACCACAAGGCTTTGATCCATGAAAGGATTCATACCACTAAGATGATTATGTTCAAAAAGATAGATAACAACAAGTCTTGGTAAGAATATAGAGTAATCAGTACCCTTATACATTACTGGTAGGAATGTTAAATTGTACACCCAGTTTGAAAAATAGTTTGGCTGGTCTTCAAAAGTTAAACACAGAACTAACATATAATCCAGTAATTCCACTCCACTCCACCCAAGAGAACTGAAAGCATATTTTCATAGAAAAACCTGTACACAAATGTTCATTGCAATGTTATGCAAAGGATGAAAAAATTACTTGCAACCCATTATAAAAGATTTGTCTTTCCTAAGAACAGAGTTCTTTAGCTTTCACACCAACTCACTGTAAAGACAGCATCCACCTGCTCCAACTGTGTCATCCCCATGGCTCTTGGAGAGCAGAGCCAAAGGGAACTGAGAGAAACTTGTACAGCTTATTGAGCCCTGAGTAAAAAAGTCATTTATCTCTGATCCAGGAGTCTCATGTCTTTTGCCAGCTTCCATGAGACAGTGGCAGACTCATTGGTGACCTTTCAAGTCAAGTAAAACCTCAAAACTTTCCAATTCTTGACAGAGAGGCCTGAAGGCAATCAACAGGTAAATGGTCAGGAAGACCACAGGAAGAGTAGCCAGATGGGTCATCCTCTCTTTCATCCCTTACTCGCTCATACAGGGTACAGGTGGAGTCAGTGAGGGAGAATAGTATAGCAGGACTACATTTCAGACCCTTAAAAACAGCCTACACATTGAATGTGCTCCCCTACCCAAACACAGTTTCATAAACAAAGCATGGAAGTCTTATTGGATTGAGGTATCTGAGAATACACTCTGTCTAAAGAAGACAACAAAACTATTCAGAAACAAGAGAAACCTCTAGAAACTAAGGCTTAAAATTTTCTAAGCAAATAAAATTTGAAAGAATAATGTTTTTAAAGAGCGGGAAGCTCAGTAGCCACACTGAAAGAGAGAAATTTTACAGATTAATTCCAGACAAGTTACTAAACAAGAAACAGAACTAGACCAAGAAACAAGAAAAATAACAACAAAAACTTCCATAGTAAAAAAATCAGAATTCAAAACTGTTACAATGCATTATGTAAAATGTTTAGTTCTCAAAAAAAGTGAGATAAATAAGAAGGTGTGATCCATATTTAGGGGTAAGGAAAGTCAATAGAAACTGCCTCTCTGTGACTAAATGCAGGGTTTAGCAGCATTATATTTCAAAGCAGCTATTATATTTATGTTCAAAGAACAAAAGGAAATCATGATTCAATGATATTAAATGTGACAACAATAAATCAATAAATATATCCTCAATTAAGAGATAAAAAAAGGACCTACAATGGAAATTCCTAAGCTGAAAAGTACAACAACTAAATGAAAAATTCACTAGATTAAAAAAAATGCTACTAAAAACAAACGGGTAAACAATGAAATAAAAAAAGAGTGTTTTAATTTTTTTTAAATTTTGAGATAAATGACAGTGAAAATACAAACCATACAAAATATGTGGGATACAGAAATACAGGCCTTCAGAAAAAGTAAAACTCCCAATAAATAATCTAACCTAGCATCTAAAATAACTAAAAGAAAAAAGAAAACCCAAAGGAAGAAGATAATAAAGATCAGAGAAGAAATAAATAAAATAGAGATTAAAGACAATAGAAAAATCAATAAAACCAAGAGTTGGAAAGAATTCCCTATAAGATCAAGAACAAGACAGGAGTGTTCACTCTCACCACTATTGTTCAAGACTACTATTCTAGTCTTGGACAGTCTAGATACAGCAATAAGAGAAGAAAAAGAAATAAAAGGAATCCAGGTTGGAAAAGAAGTGAAACTCTCTCTATATGCAGATGACATGATACTATACATAGAAAACCCCTAAGACACTATTAGAAAATTACTAGAGCTAACCAATGAATTCAGCAAAATCGCAGGATACAAAATCAATACACAGAAATTACTTGCATTCCTATACACAATGAAAAATCAGAAAGACAAATCAAGGATGCAATCCCATTCACAATTTCAACCAACAGAATACAATATCTAGGAATAAACCTACCTAAAGAGACAAAAGAGCTGCAAGCAGAGAATTATAAGATGCTAATGAAAGAAATTAAAGATGACATAAACAGATGGAGAGATATTCTATGCTCCTGGGTTGGAAGAAACAATATCGTGAAAATGACCATACTACCAAATACCATCTACAGATTCAATGCGATCTGTATCAAATTACCAATGGCATTCTTCATAGAACTAGACCAAAAATTAGCACAGTTCATATAGAAACACATAAGACCCCAGATAGCCAAAGCAAAAAAAGCACAAAGGAAGACTCTCTGTGACTAAATGCAGGGTTTAGCAGCATTATATTTCAAAGCAGCTATTATATTTATGTTCAAAGAACAAAAGGAAATCATGATTCAATGATATTAAATGTGACAACAATAAATCAATAAATATATCCTCAATTAAGAGATAAAAAAGGACCTACAATGGAAATTCCTAAGCTGAAAAGTACAACAACTAAATGAAAAATTCACTAGATTAAGAAAAATGCTACTAAAAACAAACGGGTAAACAATGAAATAAAAAAAGAGTGTTTTAATTTTTTTTAAATTTTGAGATAAATGACAGTGAAAATACAAACCATACAAAATATGTGGGATACAGAAATACAGGCCTTCAGAAAAAGTAAAACTCCCAATAAATAATCTAACCTAGCATCTAAAATAACTAAAAGAAAAAAGAAAACCCAAAGGAAGAAGATAATAAAGATCAGAGAAGAAATAAATAAAATAGAGATTAAAGACAATAGAAAAATCAATAAAACCAAGAGTTGGAAAGAATTCCCTATAAGATCAAGAATAAGACAGGAGTGTTCACTCTCACCACTATTGTTCAAGACTACTATTCTAGTCTTGGACAGTCTAGATACAGCAATAAGAGAAGAAAAAGAAATAAAAGGAATCCAGGTTGGAAAAGAAGTGAAACTCTCTCTATATGCAGATGACATGATACTATACATAGAAAACCCCTAAGACACTATTAGAAAATTACTAGAGCTAACCAATGAATTCAGCAAAATCGCAGGATACAAAATCAATACACAGAAATTACTTGCATTCCTATACACAATGAAAAATCAGAAAGACAAATCAAGGATGCAATCCCATTCACAATTTCAACCAACAGAATACAATATCTAGGAATAAACCTACCTAAAGAGACAAAAGAGCTGCAAGCAGAGAATTATAAGATGCTAATGAAAGAAATTAAAGATGACATAAACAGATGGAGAGATATTCTATGCTCCTGGGTTGGAAGAAACAATATCGTGAAAATGACCATACTACCAAATACCATCTACAGATTCAATGCGATCTGTATCAAATTACCAATGGCATTCTTCATAGAACTAGACCAAAAATTAGCACAGTTCATATAGAAACACATAAGACCCCAGATAGCCAAAGCAATATTGAGAAAGAAGAATGCAGCTGGAAGGATCAGTCTTCCTAACTTCAGACTCTACTACAAAGCAACAGTCATCAAGACAGTATGGTACTGGCACAAAAACAGAAATATAGACCAATGGAACAAGATAGAGAACCCAGAGGTAAACCCACACATATATGGGTAACTTATTTTTGACAAAGGAAGCAAATATATACCATGGGACAAAGAAAGCCTCTTCAACAAATGGTACTGAGAAAATTAGACAGCTACTTGCAAAAAAATGAAGTTGGAACATTCCCGAACACCACAGACAAAGATCAACTCAAAATGGATTAAAGACTTAAATGTAAAAACAGAAACCATAAAACTCTTAGCGGAGAATATGGGCAAAACACTCAATGACATACATCAAAGCAACATCTTCTATGACTGGCCCTCTAGAATAACGGAAACAAAAACAAAAATAAACTTGCAGGACCTAATGAAACTTAAAAGCTATTGTACAGCAAAAGAAATAACAAACAAGGTGAACAGATAACCCACAGAATGGGAGAAAATAATAGCAAAAGAAAACAACCACCAAAGAATTAATTTCCAAAATATACAAGCAGTTCAGACAACTCAACACTGAAGAAATAAACAACCCAGTCGAAAAATGGGAAAAAGGCCTAAAGAGACATCTCTCCAAAGAAGACACACAGATGACCAAAACAATACATGAAAAGATGCTCAACATCACTCATTACTAGAGAAATGCAAATCAAAACTACAATGAGATATCATCTCATACCAGTCAGAAAGGCCATCATCAAAAAATCTACAGACAATAAATGCTGGAGAGGGAGCGGAGAAAAGAGAACACTCTCTTGCATTGTCGATGAGAATGTAAATTGATACAACCACTATGGAAAACAGTATGGAGATTCCTTAAAAGACTAAAAATAGAAGCACTCTATGACCCAACAATCCCACTATTAGGCTTATACCCTGATGCAATCAAAACTGAAAGAGATATTTGTACCCCAGTGTCCATTGCAGCCCTTTCTACAATAGCTAGAACATGGAAACAACCTTGATGTCCATTGATGAGTGAATGGATAAAGAAGCTATGGTACATATACACAATGGAATATTTCTCAGCTATAAAAAAGCTGTGCAGAAGATTCAGTCCTAATGAGGTGGATGAATCTAGAACCTATTATACAAAGTGAAGTAAGTCAAAAAGAGAAGGACAGGGCTTCCCCAGTAGCTTAGTGGTAGTCTGCCTGCCAATGAACGAGACATGAGTTAGATCCTTGATCTGGGAAGATCCCACATGCTGCAGAGCAACTAAGCCTGTGAGCCACAACTATTGAGCCTGTGCTCTAGAGTCTCGGAGCCACAACTATTGAGCCCATGTGCCACAACTACTGAAGCCCATGTGCCCTAGAGTCCGAGTTCCACAAAAAAAGTCACTGCAACAAGCCCTGCTCACCTCAACTAGATAGTAGTCCCCACTACCTGCAACTAAAGAAGAGCCTGTGGCAGCAGTGAAAACCCAGAATAGCCAAGAATAAGTAAATAGTTAAAAAAAAAGAAGGACAAATACAGTATACTAACACATATATATGGAATCTAGTAAGACGGTAGTGATAAATACACACGCAGCACAGCAGTGGAGAAACAGACATAGGGAACAGACCTATGGGGAGGAAAGAGTGGGTGAGAGGTATGGAATGAGTAACATGGAAACCTACATTATCATATGTAAAAGAGGTAACCATTGTGAATGTGCTGTGGGACTAAGGGATCTTACAAAGGGGCTATGCAACAACCTGGAGGGGTGGGATGGGGACGGAGTGGGAGGGGAACTCAGTTAGGAGGGGTCAGAGATATACCTATAACAGATTTAGGATTATATATAGCTGTAAACAACAACACTCTATAAAAGCAAAATAAAAATAATTAATTGAAAAGAAAACCAAGAGTTGTTTTTTTCAAAAGAATAAACAAAATTGACAAACCTCTGGCCAAGATCACCACGAAGAAAAAAGACAGGACTCAAATAAACAAGATAAAAAATGAAAAGGAGAAATAACAATCAATATTGCAGAAATACAAAAAAAAAACCACTAGAAAATACAAGCAGTTATATGCCAACAAAATGGACAACCAAGAAAAAAATAGAAACATTTCTAGAAATGTACTGCCTGACAAATTGAATCAGGAAGAAACAAATAATTTGAACAGATCAATCACTAGAAGTAAAATAGAATCTGTAATTTAAAAACTCCCTGCAAACAAAAGTCCAAGAATAGATGGCTTCACTGAGGAATTCTATCAAACTCACAAAGAAGTGCTTATACCTACCTTTTTTGAAACTCTTTTTAAAAATCCTGCAAAGGAGGGAACACTCCTCAAATCCATTCTATGAAGCCAACACCACCTACATACCAAAACCAGACAAAGACCCCACAGAAAAAGAAAACCTCCCAGCCAATGGCTTGGTTTAATAGGGATGCAAAAATCCTTGACAAAATATTAGCCCCCCAAAAAACAACAAGCCCTGCTCACCTCAACTAGATAGTAGTCCCCACTACCTGCAACTAAAGAAGAGCCTGTGGCAGCAGTGAAAACCCAGAATAGCCAAGAATAAGTAAATAGTTAAAAAAAAGAAGGACAAATACAGTATACTAACACATATATATGGAATCTAGTAAGACGGTACTGATAAATACACACGCAGCACAGCAGTGGAGAAACAGACATAGGGAACAGACCTATGGGGAGGAAAGAGTGGGTGAGAGGTATGGAATGAGTAACATGGAAACCTACATTATCATATGTAAAAGAGGTAACCATTGTGAATGTGCTGTGGGACTAAGGGATCTTACACAGGGCTATGCAACAACCTGGAGGGGTGGGATGGGGACGGAGTGGGAGGGAACTCAGTTAGGAGGGGTCAGAGATATACCTATAACAGATTTAGGATTATATATAGCTGTAAACAACAACACTCTATAAAAGCAAAATAAAAATAATTAATTGAAAAGAAAACCAAGAGTTGTTTTTTTCAAAAGAATAAACAAAATTGACAAACCTCTGGCCAAGATCACCACGAAGAAAAAAGACAGGACTCAAATAAACAAGATAAAAAATGAAAAGGAGAAATAACAATCAATATTGCAGAAATACAAAAAAAAACCACTAGAAAATACAAGCAGTTATATGCCAACAAAATGGACAACCAAGAAAAAAATAGAAACATTTCTAGAAATGTACTGCCTGACAAATTGAATCAGGAAGAAACAAATAATTTGAACAGATCAATCACTAGAAGTAAAATAGAATCTGTAATTTAAAAACTCCCTGCAAACAAAAGTCCAAGAATAGATGGCTTCACTGAGGAATTCTATCAAACTCACAAAGAAGTGCTTATACCTACCTTTTTTGAAACTCTTTTTAAAAATCCTGCAAAGGAGGGAACACTCCTCAAATCCATTCTATGAAGCCAACACCACCTACATACCAAAACCAGACAAAGACCCCACAGAAAAAGAAAAACTCCGAGCCAATGGCTTTGTTTAATAGGGATGCAAAAATCCTTGACAAAATATTAGCAAACCAAATCTAACAACACACACACAAAAAATCATACACCATGATCAAAATTAATTCATTCCAGGATCACAAGAATAGTTCAATATATGCAAATCAATCAATGTGATACACTACAAGAGCAAAAAAAAAAAAAAAGACAAAAGCCACATGATCATTTCAACGGATGCAAAAAAAAAATTTGTTTTGATGAAATCCAACATCCATTCATGACATTATGATCAAGTGGGCTTTATTCTAGGGACGCAAGGATTCCTTGATATTTACATATCAATCAATGTGATACACCATAGTAACAAATTGAAAGATAAAAACTATATGATTATTTCAATGGATGCAGAGAAAGCCTTTGAAAAAATTCAACACCCATTTATAATACAAACTCTCCAGAAAGTAGACATAGAAGGAACATACCTTAACATAATAAAAGCTTTATACAACAAACCCACAGCAAACATTACCCTCAATGGTGAAAAATTGAAAGCATTTTCTCTAAAATCAGGAACAAGACAAGGGTACCCACTCTTGCCACTACTATTCAAGATAGTTTCTGAAGTCCTCACCACAGCAACCAAAGAAGAAAAAGAAATAAAAGGAATCCATATTGGAAAGGAAGAAATAAAGCTCTTACTGTTTGCAGATGACATGAAACTGTACAAAGAAAACACTAAATATGCCACCAGAAAATTACTACAGCTAATCAATGAATATAGTAAAGTCATAGGATATAAAATTAATACATAGCATTCCTATGCACTAACAATGAAAACTCGGAAAAAGAAATTAAGGAAACAATCCCACTCACCATTGCCTCAAAAAGAATCAAATACTTCTGAATAAATTTACCTAAATAAACAAAAGACCTGAATTAAGAAAACTATAAGACACTGATGAAACAAATCAAAGATGACACAAATAGATAGAGAAATATACCATGTTCTTGAATTGGAAAAATCAATATAGTAAAAATGAGCATACTACTCAAAGCAATCTATAGATTCAATGGAATCCCTATCAAACTACCAATGGTATTTTTCACAGAACTAGAACAAAAAATTTCAGTTTGTATGGAAACATAAAAGACCCTGAATAGCCCAAAAATCTTGAGAAAGAAGAATGTAACTGGAGGAATCAACCTTCCTGATTTCAGACCACACTACAAAGCTACAATCATCAAAGACACAAATACTGGCACAAAGACAGAAATATAGATCAGTAGAACAGAATAGAAAGTACAGAGACAAATCCGCATACCTATGGATACCTTATCATTGACTAAGGAGGAAAAAATTAACAACGGTGAAAAGACAGTCTCTTCAACAAGTGGTGCTAGGAAAACTGGTCAACTACAGGCAAACAAATGAAACTAGAATACTTTCTAACACCATACACAAAAGTAAACTCAAAATGAATTAAAGACCTAAATGTAAGAACAGAAATTATAAAACTCCTAGAGGGAAACGGCAGAACACTCTCCAACATAAATCCCAGTGAGATCTTCTATGACTCACCTCCCAGAGTAATGGAAATAAAAACAAAAATTTTTAAATAGTGTGTAATTAAACTTAAACGCTTTTGTGCAATGAAGGAAACTATAAGCAAGGTGAAGAAAATAACAGCAAACAAAACAACTAAAAAGGAATTAATCTCCAAAGTAAACAAGCAGTTCATGCAGCTCAATACCAAAAAAAGAATAATTCAATCAAAAATTAGGCAAAAGACTTAAACATACATTTCTCCAGAGAAGACAGAGAGATGGCTAATAAACACAGGAAAAGATGCTCAAAATCACTCATTATTAGAGAAATACAAATCAAAATCACAATGAAGTATCATCTCACACAAGTCAGAATGGCCATCATCAAAAAGTCTACAAACAATAAATGCTGAGAGGGCATGGAGAAAAGGGAACTCTCTTACACTGCTGATGGGAATGCAAACACTATGGAGAACAGTGTGAAGAATCCTTAAAAAAAAAAAAAAAACAGTAATCATTGCCATATAACCCAGCAATTCCACTGCTGGGCATATACCCCAAGAAAACCAAAATTGAAAGAGACTTGTATAACCTAATGTTCATTGTAGCACTATTTACAATGGCTAGAACATGAGCATACTACTCAAAGAATTTTCAATGGAATCCCTATCAAACTACCAATGGTATTTTTCACAGAACTAGAACAAAAAATTTCAGTTTGTATGGAAACATAAAAGACCCTGAATAGCCCAAAAATCTTGAGAAAGAAGAATGTAACTGGAGGAATCAACCTTCCTGATTTCAGACCACACTACAAAGCTACAATCATCAAAGACACAAATACTGGCACAAAGACAGAAATATAGATCAGTAGAACAGAATAGAAAGTACAGAGACAAATCCGCATACCTATGGATACCTTATCATTGACTAAGGAGGAAAAAATTAACAACGGTGAAAAGACAGTCTCTTCAACAAGTGGTGCTAGGAAAACTGGTCAACTACAGGCAAACAAATGAAACTAGAATACTTTCTAACACCTTACACAAAAGTAAACTCAAAATGAATTAAAGACCTAAATATAAGAACAGAAATTATAAAACTCCTAGAGGGAAACGGCAGAACACTCTCCAACATAAATCCCAGTGAGATCTTCTATGACTCACCTCCCAGAGTAATGGAAATAAAAACAAAAATTTTTAAATAGTGTGTAATTAAACTTAAACGCTTTTGTGCAATGAAGGAAACTATAAGCAAGGTGAAGAAAATAACAGCAAACAAAACAACTAAAAAGGAATTAATCTCCAAAGTAAACAAGCAGTTCATGCAGCTCAATACCAAAAAAAGAATAATTCAATCAAAAATTAGGCAAAAGACTTAAACATACATTTCTCCAGAGAAGACAGAGAGATGGCTAATAAACACAGGAAAAGATGCTCAAAATCACTCATTATTAGAGAAATACAAATCAAAATCACAATGAAGTATCATCTCACACAAGTCAGAATGGCCATCATCAAAAAGTCTACAAACAATAAATGCTGAGAGGGCATGGAGAAAAGGGAACTCTCTTACACTGCTGATGGGAATGCAAACACTATGGAGAACAGTGTGAAGAATCCTTAAAAAAAAAAAAAAAACAGTAATCATTGCCATATAACCCAGCAATTCCACTGCTGGGCATATACCCCAAGAAAACCAAAATTGAAAGAGACTTGTATAACCTAATGTTCATTGTAGCACTATTTACAATGGCTAGAACATGGAAGCAACCTAGATGTCCATGGATAAGGAAGTTGTGGTACATATACACAATGGAATGTTACCCAGCTATTAAAAAAGAAACGCATTTGAATCCGTGCTAATGAGATGGATGAACCTGGAACCTATTTTACAGATTGAAGTAAGTCGAAAAGAGTAAGGCAAATACTGTATTTTTAATGCATATATGAGGAATTTAGAAAGACAGTACTGACAATTCCACATGCAGGGCAGCAAAGGAGACACAGATGTAAAGAGTAGAGTTTTGGACTCAGTGGGAAAGGGCAAGGGTGGAATGATTTGAGAGAATAGCATTGAAACATGTCCATAACTATATGTAAAATAGATGACTAGTACAAGTGAAATAGTGCAAATTGACGCATGAAGTAGGACACCCAAAGCTGGTACTCTGGGACAATCCAGAGGGACAGGGTGGGGAGGGAGGTAAGAGGGAGAGTTCAGGATGAAGGACACATGTATACCTGTGGTTGATTCATGTTGATGTATGGCAGAAAACCAACAAAATATTGTAAAGCAATTATCCTCCCATTAAAATAAATTAATTTTTAGAAAAAAGGAGATCAGGACACAGATATGCACAGTGGGAAGGCTACAAAAGTCACAGGATGAAAAAGGCCATCTACAAGTCAAGGAGAAAGGCCTCAGGAGAAATTAAACCTGCCAACACCTTGTTCTTGGACGTTTAGCCTCAGAAATATGAGACAACTGATTTTTAACCTCCATTGTTTAAGCCATGCAACCTGTGATATTCTGTTATGGCAACCCCACCAAAGGAATACGCCACTCATTTGTCTTTTAAAAAATATATCCTAAAGAGAAGGAAAAAAATAAAATAAAAAATAAAGACAGACAAAAAAAGTAAACCAATTTTTTATAATCTATTCCAAAAGATAGAAGCCAAAAGAATATTTCCCAACTCATTCTATGACGCCAATAGTAACATAATGTGAAAACCAGACAAGGACATGACAAGAAAAAAAAAGAAAACTACAGACTACATCTCTCATGAATAGAAATGCAGAAATCTTCAACAAAAAGTTACCAAATAGAATCCCACAACACATAAAAAAGAATTATATACCACAACCAAGTAGGATTTACCCTAGGTATTCAAAACTAGTTCAACATTTGAAAATTAATTAATGTAACTGATTAGTTATACTGGCTAAAAAAGAAAAATCACATGACCATATCTGTAAATGGAGAAAAATCATTTGACAAAAATCTAACCCAATCATGACTTTTTTTTAAGTTACAGCAAACTAGGAATAGAGGAGAAATTCCTCAACTTACAAAGAACAACTAACTTCATACATAAATCTGTATCTAACATCATGGGACTCCAAAAGCTTTCCTGCTAAGTAAGGTCAGGATCAATGCAAGACTATCCCCTCTCACCACTACAATTCAAAATCATACTAGAAGTCCTAATAATGCAATAAGACTACCTCCTAAGGGCTAAACATATACACCTCTCCAGTACAGACTAGATCAGATCAGAGAGTATAAATTCTTAGTTCAGTTGATGAAGTGTAAAGACTAACTTTGTCGTGTTAAACTGACACATATGTAAGTTGATCCTGAATTGGCAGCTCTTAAGATCCTCAGTCCTAACATTGCTTTACCTTTCAATACCCCTTCAAGTTACCTGATAGTCACTGACAACAGGCAAACAGAGGCTTAAGGATGTCATGCAGACCCTCATCTCACTTTTGGACCAAAAGAAAATAAAAGGTCACTGCTGGGACCAGGTCAGGAGAAATTAAACCTGCCAACACCTTGTTCTTGGACGTTTAGCCTCAGAAATATGAGACAACTGATTTTTAACCTCCATTGTTTAAGCCATGCAACCTGTGATATTCTGTTATGGCAACCCCACCAAAGGAATACGCCACTCATTTGTCTTTTAAAAAATATATCCTAAAGAGAAGGAAAAAAATAAAATAAAAAATAAAGACAGACAAAAAAAGTAAACCAATTTTTTATAATCTATTCCAAAAGATAGAAGCCAAAAGAATATTTCCCAACTCATTCTATGACGCCAATAGTAACATAATGTGAAAACCAGACAAGGACATGACAAGAAAAAAAAAGAAAACTACAGACTACATCTCTCATGAATAGAAATGCAGAAATCTTCAACAAAAAGTTACCAAATAGAATCCCACAACACATAAAAAAGAATTATATACCACAACCAAGTAGGATTTACCCTAGGTATTCAAAACTAGTTCAACATTTGAAAATTAATTAATGTAACTGATTAGTTATACTGGCTAAAAAAGAAAAATCACATGACCATATCTGTAAATGGAGAAAAATCATTTGACAAAAATCTAACCCAATCATGACTTTTTTTTAAGTTACAGCAAACTAGGAATAGAGGAGAAATTCCTCAACTTACAAAGAACAACTAGCTTCATACATAAATCTGTATCTAACATCATGGGACTCCAAAAGCTTTCCTGCTAAGTAAGGTCAGGATCAATGCAAGACTATCCCCTCTCACCACTACAATTCAAAATCATACTAGAAGTCCTAATAATGCAATAAGACTACCTCCTAAGGGCTAAACATATACACCTCTCCAGTACAGACTAGATCAGATCAGAGAGTATAAATTCTTAGTTCAGTTGATGAAGTGTAAAGACTAACTTTGTCGTGTTAAACTGACACATATGTAAGTTGATCCTGAATTGGCAGCTCTTAAGATCCTCAGTCCTAACATTGCTTTACCTTTCAATACCCCTTCAAGTTACCTGATAGTCACTGACAACAGGCAAACAGAGGCTTAAGGATGTCATGCAGACCCTCATCTCACTTTTGGACCAAAAGAAAATAAAAGGTCACTGCTGGGACCAGGTCACAGAGGACAAAGGAACCACATCTCAATGTCGTGGCACAGCATTCCACTGGTGGGAGCGGAAATTTAATCGCTTTTCCGGTTAAGGTTTTCCGCATCCGAGGTCAACGCCAAGGAAGGCAAAGGACTTCACCCAGGAAGCCTAGTCCTAGAGCAGCACGGTTGCTCCACCCCCTTCTGACTTATGAAAGTATTCGTCTTCCTTGAACTACCCACCGCGTGCTTCCCAGGTATCCCTAGTGGTGAAGAACCAGCATGCAATGCAGGGAGACATAAGGCATTGGGATTTGATCCCTCCGTCCGGAAGATCCCATGGAGAAGGGATAGGCAACCCACTCCACTAGCCTTCCCTGGAGAATCCCATGCACAGAGGAGCCTAGCGGGCTACAGTCCACAGGGTCTCAAAAAGTCAGACAATGACTGAAGCAAGTTAGCACACACCCACCACAGCCTGGGCTCTCATGCAACAGAGACGCCTCCATTTTGCGGGGCGTGGCCTAGGAAGGGGCGGAGCTTAGCGTGAGGCCGCTTTGTGACTCGGGTTCCGTCAGCGTCGCTCACGACATCCTCGGCCCCAGCCTCTGCAAACCAGTCCACACGAGGAGCTGAAGATTCAACCACGCAAGGCCAAAGCCAGCAGCTCCCCTAGAAGCCAGGACTGAGTGACTCCCCAGAAGCAACACCAGGGTTCAGACGACTCGTTCCTCGTGCCGCGGTACTGCACCCCACCGCCCTGTGGCGGCCTCACCTGTCAATCGGACTTTCACCGCCTGTGGGACAGAACGCTTCCTCGCCCCAGACATCAGCGACATTGAGATGATGGGCGCCCGGCCCCGCAGCCCCAGCGCTTCCTCTGAGGACCAGTGGGAACTGCAGGCCGCACGACCCGGCCCTGCCAAGCACCGTCGAACCGAGGAGCCAGCGGACCAGGAGGTCGAGGCCGCGCCCCGCCTGGACAACGTGCCTGGGACCCCAGACGAGGGAGAGCTCACCTTCCTGGTGGTTCTGGCCGAAGGCTGTGCTCTGCAGCTGACCCTGGACCAGGTCGACCTGGTGCTGGAGCCCGAGCCCACGGCCGTGCTGCAAGTTTCTCTTGGGGATCACACCCTCATACTGATTCCCGGAGCCCTCCTGGGCACTCGCATCGAACTCCTGGTCGGGGAGAGCAGGTCCACCCTCGTCCTGGAACAGGGCGCTTTCGCCAGCGCTCCCGAGGACTGCATCGCCCTCGAGCAGGGCTTCTGCTACGGATCTGGTCCCCAGGTTGCTGGCCAAGAAGAGGTCTGTGAGGAAGACGCAGACGCTGTGTTCCCGCCAGCTGGGATGGATGCAGCTGCCGGCTCAGTTGCTGGGCTCCTCCTCTCCCCTGGAAGGGCTTCCGACCCCGACCTCTTGGGCCTCGGCCCAGAGCCCTGGCCGCTGGCGCCCAGCCCTAGCCCTGGGAGAGGCTCTCCTCAGCACCAAGACGACCTGGACGTGCACCTTCTGGAGCTCTTCCCTGACTCACCACTCCAACCGCTACCTCCCTCTCCTGGTCCAGCTTCCAACGAGCGCCCCCTGCGCCCTGCTGCTCCTGCTCGCAAGGCCAAGAGACGTCTGTTCCAAGAATGAACTTCCTCCCACAATTCTTGGCCACCGACTTGTGACCAGGACTGAGTCTTCTGTTGACCGCTGTATGTATATTGCCCACCCACCCAGAATCAAAAGATCCTGATGTGTTTAAGATGCATTCTGTGTTGCAGAATTTCGCGTCTAGCTGGCTAGATTTTGGAAAGGAAGCTCACCTGGGCAAAGAAGAGCCTCCTGAAACACAGCGTGCTTTAAGACAGCTGCTTAGGTTCTTCTCTAGGGAAGTTACCCTTTACCCTTCAGGTCAAGTGCCAGCAGTTTTGTTTAAAAAGCCATCCTTTCCCAGCACCCTAAGACTGTCCATCCCCCTCACCCACCCCATAGAGTAATTACTGGATTTATTTCGTGCATTGAATATTTTACCCTTGTGTCCCAGCTTTTCTGGATGAAGGTTCTATCCGCCCTGGGGGAAACTGAATGGGGATCTAGCCAATAGTTGTACGTGCAAAACTGTTCTTGGATACACAACAGAGAATGAGACATGGCTCCCTTCTTTCTGAATGACGACGTTGGCCAGTGGCTTGTTAGGGTTGTTACTGAAAGAACCAACTGTTTTCCATTTTTCTTATATGCATTTAATACAGTTCTGTTGCTCTAGAAATGTTTGTAATTCCAATGATTCTGTGTTTTCATACTTCTAAGATCTCAAAAATGTTTGTACATTGCTACTGGCATATAGAAAAACTTTACTCTTAATTTCTGTGGTCCCTTATCTGTAAATCCTCATACTTGACTGGTAAAGATAATATCTATCTTTAGAGATATCTTTGTACATATAAACTTTTATCTTATATATAAATTCTGCCTATATATATATATATATCTACATATAAATTTCTATATCTATCTTTATGGATACTAAATTCTCCAAACAAGGAAAGTACTGTCTTTCTTTTTCTGACAAGCATCTTACATCTTACTTTTCCTAATTTTTTTATTGCATATTACTTCAAATCCAGATTCAATGGTGGGGTCATCGTATGTTTTTTAGGAAGTATATATATTAGTTTCAGATACACAACAAAATAGCTCAATATTTTTAAGGATTACATTTCATGCAAACTTATAATAAATAATGACCACATATCCTTCTGCTGTAGATTATGTCCTTGTTATTTATTTATTTCATGCATAGTAGTTTGTTTCTCTCTTTCTTTCATTCTCTTTCTTTTTTTGCCTGAACTCGTCTTTGTTGCTGTTAGCAGGCTTTTCTCTAGTTGTGATGCATGGGCTTCTTATTATGATTGCTTCTCTTGTGGTGAAGCATGGGCTTTAGGCACTGGGCTTCATTAATTGCGATGCATGGGCTTGATTGTTCCATGGCATATGGGATGTTCCCTAACCAGGGATTGAATCAGTATCTCCTGCATTGCCGTGTAGATTCTTAACTAGTGGGTTGCCCCATTTTGTTTCTCTTAATCCCATACACTGGTTTGCCCATCTCCCCTCTGTTAAACTACTGGTTTATTCTTTTTTTAAAAAAAAAAAAAGATTTCTTTCTTTATTTATTTTGGGGGCTGGGGTGGGGAGGGGGTGGGGTGGGGGAGGGGCGGATGGGCCATTTCTATTGGTCTTTCATCTATCTATTTTCATCCATCTTTGTTCTTTGGCCCTTGTGGGCCTCCCATCACAGTGGCCTCTGTAGTCGCAGAGCACTGGCTCTGGGCGCATGCGCTCCAGAGCTCCAGCTCGGTAATTGGACACATCAGTCCAGCCACTCCGCGGCACATGGGATCTTCCCAGGCCAGGGATCGAACCGGCGCCCCAAGCACTGCAAGACGGTGTCCTTACCCACTGGACCACCAGGGAAGCCCTGGTTTATTCTTTATATCTGTGAGTCTGCTTCTTTTTTCCTGATATATACTTATTTGTATATATTTTTAGATTATACATATAAATGATAGCATAGAGTATATATCCTTCTCTATCTGACTTACTTTATTAGGCATACTACTTTCTAGGTCCATCCACATTGTTGCACACGACAGAAGTTCATTCTCTTTGTGGCTGAGTGACATTCTCACATCTTCTTTATTAATTCATCTATGAGGAGATGACAGAATGATTTTGTCCCAAAACATTGGATGGCATATGAATGCTCGAATCCCCAGATCTCTTTTAATCCTTGGCCTACAGAGGTGACACACCACTCTCCATCAAAACTTGCACATCTACCTGCTCTAAGATGATGCAGAAGCCTCTGCCTGGCAAGACAACATGCACCAACCTCATTTACCCCCATCTCCTCTCTTTGCCACCAGACAGTAACTACAGTTAAGCATAATATAATACAACGGAGAATCGAAGGGTTCAGAGCAATGCGTATGGTACACTGGATATATTAGCTAAAGCTCAATGATACACCAGCTAGTGAGAATGTGGAAGGGCCTCGAGGGACTCGGTGTAACGAAGCAAAACAAATGCAGTGCACTGGGGAGGCACCAGCAATGTTGACTTCCATGGCCCAGAGCTGGCCAGCAGGAGACGCCTTTAAGAAGCTACACTCTTTGGGAGCCTTGGGTCTGTGTGACTGAATATACAAACTAACAATGGCCAGACCACTCATGACAACAGAATTCTGACCCATAAACTTTGCGGCAAGCAGCCCAGAACCAAAACGATAACCCTTGCGGTAACTGGCCAAATGATCAGGACTTGGTCAACACCTGCCAGTTTCCATCCCTCCTTCTGGTAGTGCAGATGGTAAAGAATGCACCTTCCAGTGCAGGAGATGTGGGTTCGATCGCTGGGATGTCCTGCAAAAGGGAATGGCTACCCACTCCAATATTCTTTCCTGGAGAATTTCATGGGCCTGTTGGGGTACAGCCCATAGGGTCGCAATGAGTCAGATACGACTGAGCAACTAACACTTTCTTCTTTCCAACTCAGGACCATTTCAAGAAAGTCAAATATATTATGCTTAAGTTGTAAAATTTGGTATCTCTATAATCAATTATATAGGATTCCCTGCTTCTAGTTAGCCTGCCTCTCGTGTTCCCTTCCCAACAACCTCCATTCAGACACACCAGAAGCCCGCCTCTTTTGCACTGCAAACCTTCTCGCTCCCTTAGCCGCCTATCAGATCGCAAATGCAAGTGATGGGGCTGACTCTCTTGCTGTATATCAAGCTCTGAATAAGTAGCCCCTGCTTGTCCTCCTTTGAGCAGCCTTCATTTATATTCAGTTTTCCTGGAGGTCCCAGTGAGGCAGAGTCTCCACTGCTCATGGCCATACATCTCAGCCTTGGACCAGGTGTGGTCCTCATGCTGTAAGCTACTCTAAGCTTATGGTGTCCACACCAAAGTGTAAAGTCAGTACCAAGTCTGAAGTCTCTCACTGCATTGAGTTCCTCTGCTATTTATTCTCAGTTTAGTAGCAGGTTTTGTTACTGGTTCTATTTATTTGGCATCATTGGTGGCACACATGCATTTTTATGCCCTTTTGTTCTCTTTCGTGATTATATTTCTGCTCTGCTGATTTAAAAATCTTGGTTATCACAAGTTAGGGATCACTGGGTTGAACAGAAACTTATGCCCTATAAGCCTGCTGTTCAAGTCAGCCTCACAGTCTTGTGAGTTTGCAATTTTATTAGAAATCAATGCGTTAACACCTATTTTGCAGTGGACCTTCAATAAAACCAGATGAGGACCACTCATGACAACAGAATTCTGACCCATAAACTTTGCGGCAAGCAGCCCAGAACCAAAACGATAACCCTTGCGGTAACTGGCCAAATGATCAGGACTTGGTCAACACCTGCCAGTTTCCATCCCTCCTTCTGGTAGTGCAGATGGTAAAGAATGCACCTTCCAGTGCAGGAGATGTGGGTTCGATCGCTGGGATGTCCTGCAAAAGGGAATGGCTACCCACTCCAATATTCTTTCCTGGAGAATTTCATGGGCCTGTTGGGGTACAGCCCATAGGGTCGCAATGAGTCAGATACGACTGAGCAACTAACACTTTCTTCTTTCCAACTCAGGACCATTTCAAGAAAGTCAAATATATTATGCTTAAGTTGTAAAATTTGGTATCTCTATAATCAATTATATAGGATTCCCTGCTTCTAGTTAGCCTGCCTCTCGTGTTCCCTTCCCAACAACCTCCATTCAGACACACCAGAAGCCCGCCTCTTTTGCACTGCAAACCTTCTCGCTCCCTTAGCCGCCTATCAGATCGCAAATGCAAGTGATGGGGCTGACTCTCTTGCTGTATATCAAGCTCTGAATAAGTAGCCCCTGCTTGTCCTCCTTTGAGCAGCCTTCATTTATATTCAGTTTTCCTGGAGGTCCCAGTGAGGCAGAGTCTCCACTGCTCATGGCCATACATCTCAGCCTTGGACCAGGTGTGGTCCTCATGCTGTAAGCTACTCTCAGCTTATGGTGTCCACACCAAAGTGTAAAGTCAGTACCAAGTCTGAAGTCTCTCACTGCATTGAGTTCCTCTGCTATTTATTCTCAGTTTAGTAGCAGGTTTTGTTACTGGTTCTATTTATTTGGCATCATTGGTGGCACACATGCATTTTTATGCCCTTTTGTTCTCTTTCGTGATTATATTTCTGCTCTGCTGATTTAAAAATCTTGGTTATCACAAGTTAGGGGATCACTGGGTTGAACAGAAACTTATGCCCTATAAGCCTGCTGTTCAAGTCAGCCTCACAGTCTTGTGAGTTTGCAATTTTTATTAGAAATCAATGCGTTAACACCTATTTTGCAGTGGACCTTCAATAAAACCAGATGAGGTTCTCTTCTCCTTAGTTTCTTTTTCCCAGTCCAATTAGCTTTAATCCATAAATTGGCCCCTCTCTGGTATCTGGTGGTGGAGGCTGTGGAATCTCACTCTGAGAAGTCTTGTTAGGACCTAAGTCACGAGGTGCACATGCGTATTTATCCAGCATTGCCAGCTCTTATGGAGTAGGTGAAGCAGAGGTTCTACTGTTCCCAGAAAGATTACACCCTCCTCCACATAAAACATGGACAAAATGAATCTAAGGAACAAGAAAGTATCATAAACTGCATAATTGCTTTTTAAAAATTGGTTAGAATGTACACCCAGTGCTGTGCTATATAAGCATTTTAAAGAAATATAACTGATTAATTTAAACAAATTAGAAACAGCTAAAGAACTAGAGAACCTACGTATAATTTGTCATAGAAGGGCAGAGACACAAAAATAATAAAAAGAGAGTAAAGGAAGTTCTAATATTTAAGTAGAGAAGTTTCTTCCGTGCAGTAATAGAGAAAATGAAAGGGAGGGCAATATTTGAAGAGGATAATATTATTCAGTATAAATGAAAACACACATAATTGATGAAAAAAAAAAATCGGTTGATTCAATTATGTTTTTGAGTATCCACTACATAGCGGAGAGTCTTTCAAAATAATGGGTAAAACAGTTAAAAGTCATTCCATCATAATGATTCAAAATTGAAAGAGACACCTGTACCCCAGTGTTCACTGCAGCACTCTACACAATAGCTAGAACATGGAAGCAACCTAGATGTCCATTGATGAACGAATGGATAAAGCAGCTCTGGTACATATATATAATGGAGTACTTCTCAGATGCAAAAAGAAATTCAGAAGATTCAGTCCTAATGAGATGGATAAATCTAGAACCTATTACACAAAGTGAAGTAGGTCAAAAAGAGAAGGATAAGTATAGTATACTAACACATATATATGGAATCTGGTAAGAATGTACTGATAAATATACATGGAGAGCATCAATGGAAAACCAGTCATAGAGAACAGGCTTATGGACATTGGTAAGAGGGAAGAGTGGGTGAGAGATATGGAAAGAATAACATGGAGTCCTATATTATCATATGTAAAGAGATAACTATTGTCAATGCGCTGTGGGTTAAGGATCTTATATGGGAGCTATGCGATGGCCTGGAGGGGTGGGATGGGGCGATGGGATATACATATGACTAATCTGGGATTATACATATCTGTAAATAATAATACTCTGTAAAAGCAAAAAAGCAAAATAAATGGCAAGGGCTTCCCTGGTGGTCCAGTGGGCAAAGAGTCCACCTTGCAGTGCAAGGGGCACCAGTTAGATCCCTGGCACGGGAAGATCCCACATGCCTCGGAGTGGCTGGACCAGTGTGTCTAATTAGGAGTCAGCGCTCTGGAGCTCATGTGCCCAGAGCCAGTGCTCTGCAATGGGAAAGACCACTGAAATGGGAGGCCCACACAGGCCAAAGAATTAAGAAGAATGAAAATAAATAAATGAAGGACCAATGAAAGAGGCCAAATTTTTTTTTAAAACTGGCAAAAAAAAAAAAGTCATTCCATCATAAGCTTATACTCCGCTGAAAAAACAGAGAGAGTAAACAAGATAAAGCATGTTAAACACTCAAAAGTACAAAAGATTAAGAAGAAGGAGAGGGTTAGAGATTACCCTTTTATATGGTGGGCTCAAGGAAAGCCTCAGAGATGATACCTTTAGAGTCATGGTCGGAAAGGAGTGAGGAACTATGCAGATCGATGGATAGAACAATTCCAAAGTCTGTGAGCATGCCTGTCAATTTCTAGGACAAGCTCTGCCATTGGACAACTGTAACAGACGGAGCAAGGGGGAGAGAAATCAGAGGTGCAGTCTGATGTAATGAAGGTGGGAAGTCCAGATCATATAGAGCCCTAAACCATGGGCTTTGACCCTGAGTAAAACTCGATGTGTTTAGCAGAGGAGTGATATGATGTGACTTACAGTTTAATAGAACCGCTCTAGCTATTGCATGGAGACTGGCCTGGAAAGACACAAAGAAGAGAGAGAAGGGGACCCCTTGGAACTCTTCTAGACTGGGGCCTGGAAATCTGGTAAGAATGTACTGATAAATATACATGGAGAGCATCAATGGTCATAGAGAACAGGCTTATGGACATTGGTAAGAGGGAAGAGTGGGTGAGAGATATGGAAAGAATAACATGGAGTCCTATATTATCATATGTAAAGAGATAACTATTGTCAATGCGCTGTGGGTTAAGGATCTTATATGGGAGCTATGCGATGGCCTGGAGGGGTGGGATGGGGCGATGGGATATACATATGACTAATCTGGGATTATACATATCTGTAAATAATAATACTCTGTAAAAGCAAAAAAGCAAAATAAATGGCAAGGGCTTCCCTGGTGGTCCAGTGGGCAAAGAGTCCACCTTGCAGTGCAAGGGGCACCAGTTAGATCCCTGGCACGGGAAGATCCCACATGCCTCGGAGTGGCTGGACCAGTGTGTCTAATTAGGAGTCAGCGCTCTGGAGCTCATGTGCCCAGAGCCAGTGCTCTGCAATGGGAAAGACCACTGAAATGGGAGGCCCACACAGGCCAAAGAATTAAGAAGAATGAAAATAAATAAATGAAGGACCAATGAAAGAGGCCAAATTTTTTTTTAAAACTGGCAAAAAAAAAAAAGTCATTCCATCATAAGCTTATACTCCGCTGAAAAAACACAGAGAGTAAACAAGATAAAGCATGTTAAACACTCAAAAGTACAAAAGATTAAGAAGAAGGAGAGGGTTAGAGATTACCCTTTTATATGGTGGGCTCAAGGAAAGCCTCAGAGATGATACCTTTAGAGTCACAGTCAGAAAGGAGTGAGGAACTATGCAGATCGATGGATAGAACAATTCCAAAGTCTGTGAGCATGCCTGTCAATTTCTAGGACAAGCTCTGCCATTGGACAACTGTAACAGACGGAGCAAGGGGGAGAGAAATCAGAGGTGCAGTCTGATGTAATGAAGGTGGGAAGTCCAGATCATATAGAGCCCTAAACCATGGGCTTTGACCCTGAGTAAAACTCGATGTGTTTAGCAGAGGAGTGATATGATGTGACTTACAGTTTAATAGAACCGCTCTAGCTATTGCATGGAGACTGGCCTGGAAAGACACAAAGAAGAGAGAGAAGGGGACCCCTTGGAACTCTTCTATGGTAATGCATTAAAGGGATAATAATGGCAGCAGGTTCATAGCCGGAGGGATGGTAAGAAGTGAAATGGTCCAGGATATCTCCATGGTATGGATGGAAATGTGAAAGATTTTCAAGCACACATCCATGTTTTGGGCTTGAGGAACAGGTAAAAACTGCAGTTACTGTGATGAGGAACGCTTTGAAAGGATTAGGTCTGGGAAATAGGAGGAGTTCAAATTCAAACCTAAAGTATGGACTACCTCTTATTCAATTGACTTATATGAAATGGGTAAGATTCAACCGTTCTGACCCACCAAAATAAAAACTGCCTCTGATTCAGCTTAAGAGATATCCAGGAGAAAATGTTGGCAATGCAGTTGGACACTCATGGGAAAGGTATGAAAATGTCTGATCAAAAAAAATAATGTCAACAACCATGCCCTGGAATATTCCAACCTTCAGAATGATGAGCAAGCAACTAAGGAAACTGAGAAGACAGAGACAGGCAGGGAGAGTGGGAGATCTTCGATGCCAAAGGAGAAAATGTTAAAGAAGACAAAGATTGACTGTTTCATATGCTGTCCAAGAAGACGGAATTAACCCTTGGACTTCATAATGTGGGGATCATTGGTGACCTAATGAGAGTGCTTATAGATGACTGGCACAGACAGAAGCCTGACTGGAGAGCTTTCAAGAGTTAGTGGGAAGAAGCAAACTAGAGAATGAGGGTATAGTTGACGACTACAACAGTTATGATGTGTAAGAATGGAGAAGACTGATGTGAAACTGGAGGAGAAAGTCATGTCAGGAAAGCATTACTTTAAAATGGTAGAGTTTCCCTCTCAATTATATATTGAAGATACTGATTTAGTAGAGGTGGCTAAAATATGATAATGCTGGACAGACATGGCAACATTGCTAGAGTAGCAATCTTGAAGAGGCAAAATGATATGAGATCATTGCGACAATGGAGGGAGAGACATTTGCTAGGTTCTAGTTAAAAAGTGGTTGGATTGATGAATTTTTCCAGAGTGACAGAAGGATTGATAGAGTATGGACATTTAAAAGACTAAGCAAGGAATTAAGATGGCCAAAAGGTGCATGAAAAGATGCTCAACATCCCTAATTAATAGAGAAATGCAAGTCAAAAGTACAAGAAGGGACCACCTCATACTGGTCAAAAATAGCCATCATCAAAAAATCTACAAATAACAAATGCTGGAGAGGGTGTAGAGAAAAGGGAACCCTCCTACACTGTTGGTAGGAGTGCAAGCTGACCCAGCTGCTATGGTATACAGTATAGAAGTTCCTCAGAAAATTAAAAATAGAAATGCCTAATGATCCAGCAACATCACTCCTGGACATATATCCGTACAAAACTGTAATTCAAAATGATACATGTACTTCTATATACACAGTGGCACTAATTCACAATAGGTAAAATATAGAAAAAACTTAAATGCCCATCAACGTAGAGATGGCTAAGGAAGATGTGATACACTTACCCAATACTACTCATCCATGCAAAATAACAAAATAATGAATGACATTTGCAACAACATGGATACAACCAGAGAGTATACAACTATACCAAGTGAAAGAAGTCAGAAAGAGAAAGTCAAATACCATATGATACCACATATATGTTGAATCTAAAAGAAGACACAAATGAAGGTCTTTATGAAACAGAAAGAGGACTGACACAGAGAATAGACATGTGGTTGCCAAGAGAAGGACGGGGAGGGAGCTTGGAGTTCGTATATGCAAACTATTACATATAGAATGGATAGACAACATGGACATGTTGTATAGCACAGGGAACTATATTCAATATCATGAAATAAACCATAATGGAAAAGAATATGAAAAAATAATATATATATATATATTAATATATACAAACCATATATGTGTGTGTGTGTGTGTATATATATATATATATGAATCACTTTATGGTACAGCAGAAATTAATACAACATTGCAAATAAACTATACTTCAATAAAAACACTTCAACAATAAAACAGAGGAGATTAAAGATGATCTAAATAAATAGGAAAACACTTATTGTTCATGATTGAAGTCATGTTCCTAACTGAAAGACTAAATAGTATCAAAACAGCAAATTGAGCTATATATGAATCTAGCAGGCATTAATCAGGTATTGACAAACTGATACTAAAATTCATATGGAGGGGAGAGCCAAGATGGCGGAGGAATGAAAAAGTACAAAAGAAAGGGACGGCACCTCATACTGGTCAAAAATAGCCATCATCAAAAATCTACAAATAACAAATGCTGGAGAGGGTGTAGAGAAAGGAACCCTCCTACACTGTTGGTAGGAGTGCAAGCTGACCCAGCTGCTATGGTATACAGTATAGAAGTTCCTCAGAAAATTAAAAATAGAAATGCCTAATGATCCAGCAACATCACTCCTGGACATATATCCGTACAAAACTGTAATTCAAAAAGATACATGTACTTCTATATACACAGTGGCACTAATTCACAATAGGTAAAATATAGAAAAAACTTAAATGCCCATCAACGTAGAGATGGCTAAGGAAGATGTGATACACTTACCCAATACTACTCATCCATGCAAAATAACAAAATAATGAATGACATTTGCAACAACATGGATACAACCAGAGAGTATACAACTATACCAAGTGAAAGAAGTCAGAAAGAGAAAGTCAAATACCATATGATACCACATATATGTTGAATCTAAAAGAAGACACAAATGAAGGTCTTTATGAAACAGAAAGAGGACTGACACAGAGAATAGACATGTGGTTGCCAAGAGAAGGACGGGGAGGGAGCTTGGAGTTCGTATATGCAAACTATTACATATAGAATGGATAGACAACATGGACATGTTGTATAGCACAGGGAACTATATTCAATATCATGAAATAAACCATAATGGAAAAGAATATGAAAAAATAATATATATATATATATTAATATATACAAACCATATATGTGTGTGTGTGTGTGTGTATATATATATATATATGAATCACTTTATGGTACAGCAGAAATTAATACAACATTGCAAATAAACTATACTTCAATAAAAACACTTCAACAATAAAACAGAGGAGATTAAAGATGATCTAAATAAATAGGAAAACACTTATTGTTCATGATTGAAGTCATGTTCCTAACTGAAAGACTAAATAGTATCAAAACAGCAAATTGAGCTATATATGAATCTAGCAGGCATTAATCAGGTATTGACAAACTGATACTAAAATTCATATGGAGGGGAGAGCCAAGATGGCGGAGGAATGAGGGGAAGATTCCACCAGCTCCCCAACAGAATCACGAGAACTAATCAAGAAATGAATCACCGCCAACAAACCAGCAGCTAGACGACAGAAGAACTCCTTAGGTCTGCGAGGGTCAAGGGGGAACAGCCAGAACTTTCCCGGAGCTACTCTTCTGAGAACCCTCTATCCTAACCCCACGCCAGACCGGACCGACGGAGAGCGCGCCAGCAAGTGCCGTAAAGGGGCCTGAGTGGAGCCTCGGGGAGAGGGCAGTGCTCAGTGCGAAAATTCCAAGAATTCGGCCGGATCGCCGGCAGAAATTAAGACACTGCGAAGATACTGGAGCAGGGCCCAGCAGAACGCAATTGGAGTGCTGCCTAGCGACCTGGAGCCGGGAGGGAGCGCCCAGGGTGAAAATTGCGCCGCTTGGCCAGACGAAAATCGTGACTTTCCAGCCTGGCACTGGGTAAGTTCAAGCACTCCTAGCGGGGGGGCTTGCTGAATGGAGAGGGGAAGTCGCCCACGGATTGCTGACCAGGGACAGGGCTCAAACTGGAGGGGAAAGCTTGTGCCTGCCTTTGGGACTTAGACACGTAACTGGCAGTGCGCACACGCCAGCGGCGGAGGAGCCCGTGCACCCTCATAGCTATAGCTGCAGTGGAGGAAGCCTAGAGAAGGGCAGGTATTGGAGGCTACCGGCAGCGCGGTAGAGGCGGGGCACCCCCCTCCAAAACGGGATTGCGGGCGCAACAACCCCCTGCCCGACGGACTGGGATCAGCCCGCAGCCCCAGCCAGCACCTGAGCTTGCAGCAAAGCCATTGTCTTGCTAAAAGCAAAAACAGAAACCATAGCAACCGGTGCTGTAAGGGAAAGGCTACATCATCAAGACAACACCATCGGGAGCAGATTGGCTTCCACCAGACAGATGAGAGGATAAAAACCAGGGACAGTATTTAGCTTTTCCTGTTTGTTTATTTGTTGTGGGCGGTTCTGTTTATTTGATTGATTGGTCAGGTTTGGGGGGTTTTTTTGTTATTTTTTTTGTCTCTTATTAAGGTTTTATTCCCTTTATACTTTTTAATTTCTTTTTTTTTGATTTTTAATTTTTAATTTTTTTTTAATTTTAATTCTTGGAAACTTCTAATTTTCTTTCCTCTTTGCCACTGCTTCCTCCCTCTATGTTCTAAATCTAAAACTTTCTTCTATCTACCACCATCCTCTAGATAAATATTTCCTACCTTCCTGTCTCCACTATTCTCTTCCAGCTGCACTAAACAATACAACACACTAATCCTGACTACGTAACCCTATAAAATCCTTCCAAGACAAATCTATTCCTTCTCATTACCCATACACTCTCCACCTCCTCACCCCCAACACATGTCTTAGTTAAATGCAATGAAATAGTCCCGACCTTGCCCCGGATCATTTCCAGCACAATTCGGCCGGATCGCGGCAGAAATTAAGACACTGCGAAGATACTGGAGCAGGGCCCAGCAGAACGCAATTGGAGTGCTGCCTAGCGACCTGGAGCCGGAGGAGCGCCCAGGGTGAAAATTGCGCCGCTTGGCCAGACGAAAATCGTGACTTTCCAGCCTGGCACTGGGTAAGTTCAAGCACTCCTAGCGGGGCTTGCTGAATGGAGGGGAAGTCGCCCACGGATTGCTGACCAGGGACAGGGCTCAAACTGGAGGGGAAAGCTTGTGCCTGCCTTTGGGACTTAGACACGTAACTGGCAGTGCGCACACGCCAGCGGCGGAGGAGCCCGTGCACCCTCATAGCTATAGCTGCAGTGGAGGAAGCCTAGAGAAGGGCAGGTATTGGAGGCTACCGGCAGCGCGGTAGAGGCGGGGCACCCCCCTCCAAAACGGGATTGCGGGCGTAACAGCCCCCTGCCCGACGGACTGGGATCAGCCGGCCGCCCCCGCCAGCAACTGAGCTTGCAGCAAAGCCATTGTATTGCTAACAACAAAAATAGAAACCATAGCAACTGGTGCTGTAAGGGAAAGGCTACATCATCAAGACAACACCATCAAGAGCAGATTGGCTTCCACCAGACAGATGAGAGGATAAAAACCAGGGACAGTATTTAGCTTTTCCTGTTTGTTTATTTGTTGTGGGCGGTTCTGTTTATTTGATTGATTGGTCAGGTTTGGGGGGTTTTTTTGTTATTTTTTTTGTCTCTTATTAAGGTTTTATTCCCTTTATACTTTTTAATTTCTTTTTTTTTGATTTTTAATTTTTAATTTTTTTTTAATTTTAATTCTTGGAAACTTCTAATTTTCTTTCCTCTTTGCCACTGCTTCCTCCCTCTATGTTCTAAATCTAAAACTTTCTTCTATCTACCACCATCCTCTAGATAAATATTTCCTACCTTCCTGTCTCCACTATTCTCTTCCAGCTGCACTAAACAATACAACACACTAATCCTGACTACGTAACCCTATAAAATCCTTCCAAGACAAATCTATTCCTTCTCATTACCCATACACTCTCCACCTCCTCACCCCCAACACATGTCTTAGTTAAAAATTGCTTTCAATGAAATAGTCCAAGCCAGGACCTTGCCCCGGATCTATTTTTCCAGGCACTATTTTAATTAATTCACAGCTTAAGGGGCAAGTATCATCTTTGATTGCATCGTCTGCCAGAAAAATTTCCTATGCCTTATCTCTGTAAGTATGGTTAGATGTGGTTATTGCTGTGCATGTATGTATATCTTATGACTATGTTAGAAAACATCTGCATGCTTTTATGACTGTCACCCATCAGGGATGCACCTCTTGTTCCTCAGATGTTAGTATTTGAACTGATATCACAGAACACCATAGCAAACCAGACATACAGCCGACACCCCTTGACCAATCATCAAACCAAGGATCCTCGGAGTGGAAGCCCTGATTCTAAGAGCCCACACTATCAAAGAACATACAACACTAGAGATTATTCACCTGTAAACAAGACCTAACACCACCCAAATCACAAACCACTGAACCCTTCTGGAAGGACAGAAACCCAAAGGAAGGGAGAATTCAAACAAGAAGCCTGGTGGGAAAAAGAACTCCATACACACAGACACACACAAAGAAATGAAAATTAACCTAATAATGAAATGACAGAGAAACACTGCACAAATGAAGGACCAAGCTAGAGAAACACTGCTTCAAATGACAGAGGAGGAGATAAGACAAACTATCTGAAAGAGAATTCAGAAAAGCTATGCTAATGAGGATGCAAAACACCGAAAACAGAATATTAGAGGAAATTAGTGCACTGAGAAGAGACATGCAAGAAATGAAAAATAAGCAAATAGAGACCACCAACTCAATTGCTGAACTCAAAAATACTATAGAAGGTCTCAACAGTAGAGTATCAGAGGCAGAAGAATGGATAAGTGAGCTGGAAGACAGAATGGTGGAAATAAGTGCTGAAGAACAGAACAAAGCCCAAAGAATTAAAAGAACTGAGGATAGCCTCAGAGACCTATGGGACAATAGCAAACGCACCAACATTAGAATTATAGGAGTTCCAGAAGAAGAAGAGGGGAAGAAAGGCTATGAAAAAACTCTTGAAGAGGTTATAGTTGAAAACTTCCCCAGCATGGGAAAGGAAATACTCAACCAAGTCCAAGAAGCACAAAGAGTTCCATACAGGAGAAACCCCAGAAGAAACACACCAAGGCACATTCTAATCAAACTAACGCAAACCAAATATAAAGAAAGATTACTAAAAGCAGCTAGGAGCAAACAACAAATAACATATAAAGGAAACCCCATACGCCTAACTGCGGATCTTTCAACAGAAATCCTGCAGGCCAGAAGAGAATGGGAAGACACATTTAAACGGCTAAAAGAGAATAACCTCCAACCAAGAATCCTCTACCCAGCAAGAATCTCATTCAGAATTGATGGAGAGGTCAACAGCTTCACAGACAAACAAAAACTAAAAGAATTCTGTACCACAAAACCAGCCCTACAACAAGTGTTAAAGGGCCTGATAGAGCCAATAAATACAAGAGTAGGAGAAGCCTTACAAATCAAACCCCAAATTTCTAAGAAGATGACAATAGGAACATTTGTATCAATAATTACTTTCGAAACTGAATGCTAAACCAAAAGAGATTATTCACTAAACCCCCCTTGAACCCTTCTGGAAGGACAGAAACCCAAAGGAAGGGAGAATTCAAACAAGAAGCCTGGTGGGAAAAAGAACTCCATACACACAGACACACACAAAGAAATGAAAATTAACCTAATAATGAAATGACAGAGAAACACTGCACAAATGAAGGACCAAGCTAGAGAAACACTGCTTCAAATGACAGAGGAGGAGATAAGACAAACTATCTGAAAGAGAATTCAGAAAAGCTATGCTAATGAGGATGCAAAACACCGAAAACAGAATATTAGAGGAAATTAGTGCACTGAGAAGAGACATGCAAGAAATGAAAAATAAGCAAATAGAGACCACCAACTCAATTGCTGAACTCAAAAATACTATAGAAGGTCTCAACAGTAGAGTATCAGAGGCAGAAGAATGGATAAGTGAGCTGGAAGACAGAATGGTGGAAATAAGTGCTGAAGAACAGAACAAAGCCCAAAGAATTAAAAGAACTGAGGATAGCCTCAGAGACCTATGGGACAATAGCAAACGCACCAACATTAGAATTATAGGAGTTCCAGAAGAAGAAGAGGGGAAGAAAGGCTATGAAAAAACTCTTGAAGAGGTTATAGTTGAAAACTTCCCCAGCATGGGAAAGGAAATACTCAACCAAGTCCAAGAAGCACAAAGAGTTCCATACAGGAGAAACCCCAGAAGAAACACACCAAGGCACATTCTAATCAAACTAACGCAAACCAAATATAAAGAAAGATTACTAAAAGCAGCTAGGAGCAAACAACAAATAACATATAAAGGAAACCCCATACGCCTAACTGCGGATCTTTCAACAGAAATCCTGCAGGCCAGAAGAGAATGGGAAGACACATTTAAACGGCTAAAAGAGAATAACCTCCAACCAAGAATCCTCTACCCAGCAAGAATCTCATTCAGAATTGATGGAGAGGTCAACAGCTTCACAGACAAACAAAAACTAAAAGAATTCTGTACCACAAAACCAGCCCTACAACAAGTGTTAAAGGGCCTGATAGAGCCAATAAATACAAGAGTAGGAGAAGCCTTACAAATCAAACCCCAAATTTCTAAGAAGATGACAATAGGAACATTTGTATCAATAATTACTTTGAACGTAAATGGACTGAATGCTCCAACCAAATGACACAGACTGGCTGAATGGATCCAGAAGCAAGACCCATATATATGCTGTTTACAAGAGACCCACTTCAGACCTAGAGACATTCATAGACTGAAAGAGAGAGGCTGGAAAAAGATATTCCATGCAAACGGAAATCAAAAGAAAGCTGGAGTAGCAATCCTCATATCAGACAAAATAGACTTTAAAGTAAAGAAGATTCTAAGAGACAAGGCAGGTCACTACATCATGATTAAGGAATCTATCCAAGAGGCAGACATAACAGTCATGAATATCCACGCACCCAACACAGGGGTACCTCAATACATAAGACAGGTACTTTCAGACATAAAAGAAGAAGTCGACAATAACACAGTAATAGTAGGAGATTTTAACACTCCTCTCACACCAATGGACAGATCATCCAAACAGAAAATTAATAAAGAAACACAAGCCTTAAATGCCACACTAGAAAAGATGGACCTCATCAATATCCTTAGGACATTCCATCCAAAAGCAGAAGAATACACTTTCTTCTCAAGTGCTCACGGAACATTCTCCAAGATAGACCACATCTTGGGCCACAAACCAAACCTCAGTCAATTCAAGAAAACTGAAATTATATCAACCATCTTCTCAGACCACAATGCAATGAGACCAGAGATCAACTACAGGAAAAGAACTGCTAAAAACACAAATACACGGAGATTAAACAACACATACCTAAAAAACCAACTGATCACTGAGGAAATCAAAGGAGAAATTTAAAAATTCCTAGAAGAAAATGACAATGAACACACGACAGTGTGAAATCTATGGGATACTGCAAAAGCAGTTCTAAGAGGGAAATTTATAGCAATACAATCCCACCTCAAGAAACTAGGAAAATATGAAGCAGATGACCTAACCCTCCGCTTAAAACAATTGGAGAAAGAAGAAAAAAAACACCCCAAAGCCAGCAGAAGAAGAGAAATCATAAGGATCATAGCAGAAATAAATGAGAAAGAAATGAAAGAAACAATAGTAAAGATAAATAAAACAAAAAGCTGGTTCTTTGAAAAGGTAAACAAAGTTGACAAGCCACTGGCCAGACTCATCAAGAGAAAGAGAGAAGAACCAGATCCACAAAATCAAAAATGAAAAAGGAGAGATTACAACAGAGAATGCAGATATCCAAAGGATTCTAAAAGACTATTATGAACAGCTATATGGCAACAAACTGGACAACCTGGAAGAAATGGACAGTTCTCAGGGAAGATTAATCTCCCAAGACTGAGCCAGGAAGAAATAGAAACTTTGAACAACCCAATCACAAGCTCAGAAATCGAGTTTGTGATTAAAAATCTACCCAAAAATAAAAGCCCAGGGCCAGATGGCTTCACAGCCGAATTCTGTCAAACATTTAAAGAAGAGCTAATGCCTGTCCTTCTAAAACTCTTTCGAAAAATTGCACAGGAAGGAAAACTTCCAAACACATTCTACGAGGCCACCATCACCCTGATACCCAAACCAGGCAAAGACAACACAAAAAAGGGAAACTATAGGCCAATTTCACTGATGAACTTAGATGCCAAGATCCTCAACAAAATCCTAGCAAACAGAATTCAACGACACATCAAAAAACTCACACATCACGGTCAAGTCGGGTTCATCCAAGGCATGCAAGGATTCTTCAATATCCGCAAATCAATCAATGCGATACACCATATCAAAAAATTGAGAGACAAAAATCACATGATCATCTCAATAGATGCAGAAAAAGCCTTCGACAAAGTACAACACCCATTTATGATAAAAACTCTTCAGAAAATGGGCATAGAAGGAACCTATCTCAACATAATAAAAGCCATATATGAGAAGCCCACAGCGAACATTATCCTTAACGGTGAAAAACTGAAAGCATTCCCTCTAAGATCAGGAACAAGATAGGGCTGTCCGTTTTCACCACTACTATTCAACATAGTCCTGAAAGTTCTAGCAACAGCAATAAGAGAAGAGAAAGAAATCAAAGGAATCCAGATTGGAAAGGAAGAACTCAAGCTCCCTCTTTTTGCAGATGACATGATATTATACATAGAAAACTCCAAAGACACTATTACAAAACTACTAGAGCTAATCAGCGAATTCAGCAAAATCGTAAGATACAAAGTCAACACACAGAAATCACTGGCATTCCTATACACAAACAATGAAAAATCAGAAAACAAAATCAAAGAGGCAATCCCCTTCACCAGTGCAACCAAAAGAAACAAATATCTAGGAATAAGCCTACCCAAAGAAACAAAAGAACTGTACACAGAAAATTACAAGACACTCATGAGAGACATTAAAGAAGACTTAAACAGATGGAGAGATAGTCCATGTTCCTGGATCAGAAGAATCAATATTGTGAAAATGACCATACTACCAAATATCATCTACAGATTCAATGCAATACCTATCCAACTACCATTGACATTTTTCACAGAATTAGACCAAAGAATAACACAATTCATATGGAAACACAAAAGACCTCGAATAGCCAAAGCAATCCTGAGGAAGAAGAATGGAGCTGGAGGAATCAGCCTCCCTAACTTCAGACTCTACTACAAAGCAACAGTCATCAAAACAGTATGGTACTGGCACAAAAACAGAAATATAGACTAATGGAACAAGATTGAGAACCCAGAGATAAACCCACGCACCTATGGGTACCTTATTTTTGACAAAGGAGGTGAAAATCTCAAATGGGAGAAAGACAGCCTCTACAACAAGTGGTGCTGGGAAAATTGGACAGCTACATGCAAAAAAAGGAAGTTGGAACATTCCCTGACACCATACACAAAGATCAACTCAAAATGGATTAAAGACCTAAATGTAAGACCAGAAACCATAAAACTCTTAGAGGAGAATATAGGCAAAACCCTCAAGGACATCAATCAAAGCAAGATCTTCTCTGACCTACCTACTAAAATAGCGGAACTGAAAAGAAAAATGAACACGTGGGACCTCATGAAACTTAAAAGCTTTTGTACAGCAAAAGAAATGACAAAAAAGCTGAACAGACACCCCAAAGAGTGGGAGAAAATCATAGCAAATGAAATAACAGACAAAGAATTAATCTCTAAACTCTACAAGCAACTCAGACAACTCAGCGCAGGAAAAACAAACAACCCAATCAAAAAATGGGAAAAAGATCTAAAGAGACGCCTCTCCAAAGAGGACATACAGATGGCCCAAAAGCACATGAAACGATGCTCAACCTCGCTTATTATTAGAGAAATGCAAATTAAAACTACAATGAGATATCACCTCACACCAATCAGAATGGCCATCATCAAAAAATCTGCAGACAATAAATGCTGGAGAGGGTGCGGAGAAAAGGGAACCCTCTTGCATTGCTGGTGGGAATGTAAATTGATACAGCCTCCATGGAAGACAGTATGGAGATTTCTTTAAAAAACTAAAAATAGAAGCACCCTATGACCCAGCAATCCCACTATTAGGCTTATATCCTGATGAAATCAAAACTGAAAGAAGCACCTGTACCCCAATGTTCATGGCAGCTCTCTATACAATAGCCAGAACATGGAAGCAACCTAGATGTCCATCGACGAATGAATGGATACAGAAGCTCTGGTACATATATACAATGGAATACTACTCAGCTGTTAAAAGAAATGCAGAAGACTCAGTCCTAATGAAGTGGCTGGCTCTAGAACCTATCATAAAAAGTGAAATAAGTCAAAAAGAGAAAGACAAATACAGTATACTAACACACATATATGGCATCTAGTAGGACGGTCCTGATAACACACGCAGGGAACTCATGGAAAAACAGACGGAGCACAGACATAGGGACATTGTGGGGGAGAAATAGGGAGGGGGAGGCATGGAGGGAGTAACACGGAAACCTATACTGTCATGTGTGGAAAAGATAGCTATTGTTATTTTGATAAGGGAATAGGAGTGCTCACAATGGCATGGGGCGATGGTCCAGAGAGGTGGGATGGGGGGAACTCAGGGGGTGGGGACCAGGGATATGCATATGACTGATCTGGGAACATACATGTCTGTGAACAACAAAACTCTGTAAAACCTTTAAAATAAAGGAAGTGGGGACAACATAGACCTCATGAAACTTAAAAGCTTTTGTACAGCAAAAGAAATGACAAAAAAGCTGAACAGACACCCCAAAGAGTGGGAGAAAATCATAGCAAATGAAATAACAGACAAAGAATTAATCTCTAAACTCTACAAGCAACTCAGACAACTCAGCGCAGGAAAAACAAACAACCCAATCAAAAAATGGGAAAAAGATCTAAAGAGACGCCTCTCCAAAGAGGACATACAGATGGCCCAAAAGCACATGAAACGATGCTCAACCTCGCTTATTATTAGAGAAATGCAAATTAAAACTACAATGAGATATCACCTCACACCAATCAGAATGGCCATCATCAAAAAATCTGCAGACAATAAATGCTGGAGAGGGTGCGGAGAAAAGGGAACCCTCTTGCATTGCTGGTGGGAATGTAAATTGATACAGCCTCCATGGAAGACAGTATGGAGATTTCTTTAAAAACGAAAAATAGAAGCACCCTATGACCCAGCAATCCCATTATTAGGCTTATATCCTGATGAAATCAAAACTGAAAGAAGCACCTGTACCCCAATGTTCATGGCAGCTCTCTATACAATAGCCAGAACATGGAAGCAACCTAGATGTCCATCGACGAATGAATGGATACAGAAGCTCTGGTACATATATACAATGGAATACTACTCAGCTGTTAAAAGAAATGCAGAAGACTCAGTCCTAATGAAGTGGCTGGCTCTAGAACCTATCATAAAAAGTGAAATAAGTCAAAAAGAGAAAGACAAATACAGTATACTAACACACATATATGGCATCTAGTAGGACAGTCCTGATAACACACGCAGGGAACTCATGGAAAAACAGACGGAGCACAGACATAGGGACATTGTGGGGGAGAAATAGGGAGGGGGAGGCATGGAGGGAGTAACACGGAAACCTATACTGTCATGTGTGGAAAAGATAGCTATTGTTATTTTGATAAGGGAATAGGAGTGCTCACAATGGCATGGGGCGATGGTCCAGAGAGGTGGGATGGGGGGAACTCAGGGGGTGGGGACCAGGGATATGCATATGACTGATCTGGGAACATACATGTCTGTGAACAACAAAACTCTGTAAAACCTTTAAAATAAAGAAAAAATAATAATAAAATTCATATGAAAATGTAAAGGATCTAGAATTGTAATAACAACATTTCAAAAGTACAACGTTGAAGGATTTAATGCTAAGTTTCAAATTGTACTCACAGCAATCAAGACGGTGTGGTATCAGCACCAGGAGAGTTATACAGTAGGTCAGCAGGTCAGCAGTCATACAGCAGGAAACTGAATTATGAGTCAAAACCAAATCTTCACATTTATGGTCAATATATTCCTGAAAACAGTGCAAAGACAATTGAATGTAATAAATGTAGTCTTTTTTAAAATTTAATATTCACACTAAAAACACTTAAATGTGGTTTCACATCACAAACATGCAAGAGAACACAAATTGAGTCATAGACCTAGATGTAAAAACTAAGACTATTAATTTCTTCCAAAAAAAAAGAGGGGGAAACCTCTATGACCTTGGTTCTTAGGAAAAAAAAAAAAAAAAACGAAGCTACAATCCATTTTTTAAACTTGGTATTTTGAAAATCATCAAAAATTTGCACCCATGTACATAAAAAGTCACTCAGAAGAATTTTCAAGTACACCTAAAACTAATATAATGCTAAGCGTCAATGATAATTCAATGAATCAATGGAGGAAAGTCCAAAAATGGGAAAAATATGTGCAATCAGGTTTCAGATAAAGGACTTGTATCCAAAATATATAAAGAACTTTAACAAATAAAAACAAAGCAAATGACAGATTTTTTTAATGGACAAAAGATTTGAGCATATTTTTAACCATTAAAGATACACAATATAGGCTTAGCTAATATGCTCACGAGAAGATGTGCTCCATTATTAGTCATTAGAGAAATGCAAGTTAAAACCACAATGACATACCAAGACATCCTCACTAGAACGGCTATAATCAAAAAGATGGAGAATATCAAGTGTTGGGGAGAATGAGGAAAGATTAAAATCCACATGCATTGCTTGTGGGAATGTAAAATGGCACAGCCACTTTCAAAAGCCATTCCACAGGTTTACTTTTAAGCAGAACATAAACTTGTCATTTTACTCAAGAATTCCACTCCTTGGAATCTATGTAAGACACTTGATAACTTATGCCCTCACTCATATATATAAGTGTTCATAGCAGCATTATTCATAATAGCCTCAAAATAGAAATAATCCAAATGTCCAAATACTGATGAATGTACAAATGTGCTATTTCCGTACAACAGATATCGCCCCTCATGTAACATGGAAGAACTATGAACACAGCATGCTACAACATGGATAACAATGGCTACAACAAATTCCCTAAATAGTATACTAACTGAAACAAGTCAGATGCAAAAGGCTACACACTGAATGGTTCATTCCATGAAATATCTAGTAAAGAGGCAAATTTAAACAGAAAGAGGCAATCACCTATTATCTTGATCTGGGGTTCTGAGAGATGATTTAATGCAAATACACATGAAGGAACTGTGTGAGGTGAAAAATCTGTTCTAGAGCTGCTGTAGTGATGGTAGCCCAATACCATAAGCTTATTAATAATTGTTAAATTGAAAAAGAAAAATTTGCACCCATGTACATAAAAAGTCACTCAGAAGAATTTTCAAGTACACCTAAAACTAATATAATGCTAAGCGTCAATGATAATTCAATGAATCAATGGAGGAAAGTCCAAAAATGGGAAAAATATGTGCAATCAGGTTTCAGATAAAGGACTTGTATCCAAAATATATAAAGAACTTTAACAAAGCAACAAAAAGCAAATGACAGATTTTTTAATGGACAAAAGATTTGAGCATATTTTTAACCATTAAAGATACACAATATAGGCTTAGCTAATATGCTCACGAGAAGATGTGCTCCATTATTAGTCATTAGAGAAATGCAAGTTAAAACCACAATGACATACCAAGACATCCTCACTAGAACGGCTATAATCAAAAAGATGGAGAATATCAAGTTTTGGGGGAGAATGAGGAAAGATTAAAATCCACATGCATTGCTTGTGGGAATGTAAAATGGCACAGCCACTTTCAAAAGCCATTCCACAGGTTTACTTTTAAGCAGAACATAAACTTGTCATTTTACTCAAGAATTCCACTCCTTGGAATCTATGTAAGACACTTGATAACTTATGCCCTCACTCATATATATAAGTGTTCATAGCAGCATTATTCATAATAGCCTCAAAATAGAAATAATCCAAATGTCCAAATACTGATGAATGTACAAATGTGCTATTTCCGTACAACAGATATCGCCCCTCATGTAACATGGAAGAACTATGAACACAGCATGCTACAACATGGATAACAATGGCTACAACAAATTCCCTAAATAGTATACTAACTGAAACAAGTCAGATGCAAAAGGCTACACACTGAATGGTTCATTCCATGAAATATCTAGTAAAGAGGCAAATTTAAACAGAAAGAGGCAATCACCTATTATCTTGATCTGGGGTTCTGAGAGATGATTTAATGCAAATACACATGAAGGAACTGTGTGAGGTGAAAAATCTGTTCTAGAGCTGCTGTAGTGATGGTAGCCCAATACCATAAGCTTATTAATAATTGTTAAATTGAAAAAAGAAAAATTAAACCACTTGTGAGAGCAAATGATGTGATCTGTTTTGAGAGAAAGACATGGTATAAACTAATAATATTCAAGGCAAAATATGTAATTTTAATCTTATGAGGAAGGATCAGTGAATCCCACTTTGAGGAACACCAAGAAGTCACTACTTATAATTTTCAAAAATATTAATGGTTTGAAAACAGTAAAAGGCTAAAGAACTAATCACGATAAAAGTTAACTAAAAAGACATGACACTTGAACAAAATGCATGATCCTGACCTGACCAGTATCTCATAGACAAAAATAAAAACTGGGTGAAAGTAGAAGAAACTTACAAACTTCTAGTTATAAGGTAAACAAGCGCTAGGGATATAATGTATAGGATACTAACTTAATTAACACTTCTGTATGTCATGCATGAAAGTTAATAGAGTAAATCCAAAGAGTTCTCACCACAAGAAAAAAATTATTTTCTATTTCTTTAATTCTCTATAGAAGATGAGGAATTTTCACTAAACTTATTGTGGTAATTATCAAATTAGGTAAGTAAAATCATCATGGTGCACAACTTAAATAGGGACAGCATATAGATCACAATTATATCTCAATAAAGATAGAAGAGGAAAGTGGTAAATTAAAATTTTTAAATAGAGATAGCCATAGATTGCAAAGAATACCATCAGTACAATTGACAAAATTAGAAAATGAACTATGAATTAAAGCATGACAGCAAAGTGTTTTACTTGGTCTAATCTGATGAACAAATGTGCTATTTCCACAACAGATATCGCCTCATGTAACATGGAAGAACTATGAACACAGCATGCTACAACATGGATAACAATGGCTACAACAAATTCCCTAAATAGTATACTAACTGAAACAAGTCAGATGCAAAAGGCTACACACTGAATGGTTCATTCCATGAAATATCTAGTAAAGAGGCAAATTTAAACAGAAAGAGGCAATCACCTATTATCTTGATCTGGGGTTCTGAGAGATGATTTAATGCAAATACACATGAAGGAACTGTGTGAGGTGAAAAATCTGTTCTAGAGCTGCTGTAGTGATGGTAGCCCAATACCATAAGCTTATTAATAATTGTTAAATTGAAAAAAGAAAAATTAAACCACTTGTGAGAGCAAATGATGTGATCTGTTTTGAGAGAAAGACATGGTATAAACTAATAATATTCAAGGCAAAATATGTAATTTTAATCTTATGAGGAAGGATCAGTGAATCCCACTTTGAGGAACACCAAGAAGTCACTACTTATAATTTTCAAAAATATTAATGGTTTGAAAACAGTAAAAGGCTAAAGAACTAATCACGATAAAAGTTAACTAAAAAGACATGACACTTGAACAAAATGCATGATCCTGACCTGACCAGTATCTCATAGACAAAAATAAAAACTGGGTGAAAGTAGAAGAAACTTACAAACTTCTAGTTATAAGGTAAACAAGCGCTAGGGATATAATGTATAGGATACTAACTTAATTAACACTTCTGTATGTCATGCATGAAAGTTAATAGAGTAAATCCAAAGAGTTCTCACCACAAGAAAAAAATTATTTTCTATTTCTTTAATTCTCTATAGAAGATGAGGAATTTTCACTAAACTTATTGTGGTAATTATCAAATTAGGTAAGTAAAATCATCATGGTGCACAACTTAAATAGGGACAGCATATAGATCACAATTATATCTCAATAAAGATAGAAGAGGAAAGTGGTAAATTAAAATTTTTAAATAGAGATAGCCATAGATTGCAAAGAATACCATCAGTACAATTGACAAAATTAGAAAATGAACTATGAATTAAAGCATGACAGCAGTGTTAATTTTTTTGAATTTGATAACTGTTCTTCAAATCTGTGAGAGGGCTTCCCTGGTGGTCCAGTGGGTACAGAGTCCGCCTTGCAGCGCAAGGGGCACCAGTTAGATCCCTGGCCAGGGAGGATCCCACATGCCGCAGAGCAGCTGGATGGTTGTTTCTAATTACGAGCCAGCGCCCTGGAACACATGCGCCCAGAGCCAGTACTCTGCAACAAGAGGGGCCACTGCGATGGGAGGCCCACACAGGCCAAAGAATGAAGATGGATGAAAATAAATAGATGAAATAATCTATGAGAAACTATTTCTGTCAGGAAACATATATGAACAATCTGAGGGAAAGAGTCTGAGTATATACAACTTACTGACTAATGATTCAATGAATATTAATATACATATTGATATACTCTGTGGTTCTGAGAATCAGGAATAAGAAATAAGCAAAATGTAGCAAATTATTAAATTTAGCTACGTGTTAACAATCAGTAAAGGAAAAATGAAAACTCTTCATATTTTTGCAATGTTTCTGTAAGAAGGAAATATTTTCAAGATAAAGCACTCAATATTCACTAAAACAGCAAGAGATGGATAATTCTTTGACATATCATTTAATTTTTTTAATGCCCTTTTTATTTGCCACTTCTCTTGATCTTTCATTTGTTCATCTTTGTTCTTTGGCCTGTGTGGGGCTCCCAGGCAGTGGCCTCCTTGTCACAGAGCACTGGCTCTGAGCACATGTGCTCCAGAGCTCCTGCTCAGTAGTTGGGCACACTGGTCCAGTTGCTCCGCGGCACGTGGGATCTTCCCAGGCCAGGGATCTACCCAGCACCCCTTGCACTGCAAGGCAGTGTCCTTACCCACTGGACCACCAGGGAAGCCCCTGACATGTCATTTATTTCTAAGCAACATGCTTAATAGGCAAATACTAGCAAAAAGCCCACAAGTTTAGAACCTTCTGGAGCTCTTCCTGACTCACCACTCCAACCGCTACCTCCCTCTCCTGGTCCAGCTTCCAACGAGCGCCCCTGCGCCCTGCTGCTCCTGCTCGCAAGGCCAAGAGACGTCTGTTCCAAGAATGAACTTCCTCCCACAATTCTTGGCCACCGACTTGTGACCAGGACTGAGTCTTCTGTTGACCGCTGTATGTATATTGCCCACCCACCCAGAATCAAAAGATCCTGATGTGTTTAAGATGCATTCTGTGTTGCAGAATTTCGCGTCTAGCTGGCTAGATTTTGGAAAGGAAGCTCACCTGGGCAAAGAAGAGCCTCCTGAAACACAGCGTGCTTTAAGACAGCTGCTTAGGTTCTTCTCTAGGGAAGTTACCCTTTACCCTTCAGGTCAAGTGCCAGCAGTTTTGTTTAAAAAGCCATCCTTTCCCAGCACCCTAAGACTGTCCATCCCCCTCACCCACCCCATAGAGTAATTACTGGATTTATTTCGTGCATTGAATATTTTTACCCTTGTGTCCCAGCTTTTCTGGATGAAGGTTCTATCCGCCCTGGGGGAAACTGAATGGGGATCTAGCCAATAGTTGTACGTGCAAAACTGTTCTTGGATACACAACAGAGAATGAGACATGGCTCCCTTCTTTCTGAATGACGACGTTGGCCAGTGGCTTGTTAGGGTTGTTACTGAAAGAACCAACTGTTTTCCATTTTTCTTATATGCATTTAATACAGTTCTGTTGCTCTAGAAATGTTTGTAATTCCAATGATTCTGTGTTTTCATACTTCTAAGATCTCAAAAATGTTTGTACATTGCTACTGGCATATAGAAAAACTTTACTCTTAATTTCTGTGGTCCCTTATCTGTAAATCCTCATACTTGACTGGTAAAGATAATATCTATCTTTAGAGATATCTTTGTACATATAAACTTTTATCTTATATATAAATTCTGCCTATATATATATATATATCTACATATAAATTTCTATATCTATCTTTATGGATACTAAATTCTCCAAACAAGGAAAGTACTGTCTTTCTTTTTCTGATAAGCATCTTACATCTTACTTTTCCTAATTTTTTTTATTGCATATTACTTCAAATCCAGATTCAATGGTGGGGTCATCGTATGTTTTTTAGGAAGTATATATATTAGTTTCAGATACACAACAAAATAGCTCAATATTTTTAAGGATTACATTTCATGCAAACTTATAATAAATAATGACCACATATCCTTCTGCTGTAGATTATGTCCTTGTTATTTATTTATTTCATGCATAGTAGTTTGTTTCTCTCTTTCTTTCATTCTCTTTCTTTTTTTGCCTGAACTCGTCTTTGTTGCTGTTAGCAGGCTTTTCTCTAGTTGTGATGCATGGGCTTCTTATTATGATTGCTTCTCTTGTGGTGAAGCATGGGCTTTAGGCACTGGGCTTCATTAATTGCGATGCATGGGCTTGATTGTTCCATGGCATATGGGATGTTCCCTAACCAGGGATTGAATCAGTATCTCCTGCATTGCCGTGTAGATTCTTAACTAGTGGGTTGCCCCATTTTGTTTCTCTTAATCCCATACACTGGTTTGCCCATCTCCCCTCTGTTAAACTACTGGTTTATTCTTTTTTTAAAAAAAAAAAAAGATTTCTTTCTTTATTTATTTTGGGGGCTGGGGTGGGGAGGGGTGGGGTGGGGGAGGGGCGGATGGGCCACTTCTATTGGTCTTTCATCTATCTATTTTCATCCATCTTTGTTCTTTGGCCCTTGTGGGCCTCCCATCACAGTGGCCTCTGTAGTCGCAGAGCACTGGCTCTGGGCGCATGCGCTCCAGAGCTCCAGCTCGGTAATTGGACACATCAGTCCAGCCACTCCGCGGCACATGGGATCTTCCCAGGCCAGGGATCGAACCGGCGCCCCAAGCACTGCAAGACGGTGTCCTTACCCACTGGACCACCAGGGAAGCCCTGGTTTATTCTTTTATATCTGTGAGTCTGCTTCTTTTTTCCTGATATATACTTATTTGTATATATTTTTAGATTATACATATAAATGATAGCATAGAGTATATATCCTTCTCTATCTGACTTACTTTATTAGGCATACTACTTTCTAGGTCCATCCACATTGTTGCACACGACAGAAGTTCATTCTCTTTGTGGCTGAGTGACATTCTCACATCTTCTTTATTAATTCATCTATGAGGAGATGACAGAATGATTTTGTCCCAAAACATTGGATGGCATATGAATGCTCGAATCCCCAGATCTCTTTTAATCCTTGGCCTACAGAGGTGACACACCACTCTCCATCAAAACTTGCACATCTACCTGCTCTAAGATGATGCAGAAGCCTCTGCCTGGCAAGACAACATGCACCAACCTCATTTACCCCCATCTCCTCTCTTTGCCACCAGACAGTAACTACAGTTAAGCATAATATAATACAACGGAGAATCGAAGGGTTCAGAGCAATGCGTATGGTACACTGGATATATTAGCTAAAGCTCAATGATACACCAGCTAGTGAGAATGTGGAAGGGCCTCGAGGGACTCGGTGTAACAAAGCAAAACAAATGCAGTGCACTGGGGAGGCACCAGCAATGTTGACTTCCATGGCCCAGAACTGGCCAGCAGGAGACGCCTTTAAGAAGCTACACTCTTTGGGAGCCTTGGGTCTGTGTGACTGAATATACAAACTAACAATGGCCAGACCACTCATGACAACAGAATTCTGACCCATAAACTTTGGCAAGCAGCCCAGAACCAAAACGATAACCCTTGCGGTAACTGGCCAAATGAGCAGGACTTGGTCAACACCTGCCAGTTTCCATCCCTCCTTCTGGTAGTGCAGATGGTAAAGAATGCACCTGCCAGTGCAGGAGATGTGGGTTCGATCGCTGGGATGTCCTGCAAAAGGGAATGGCTACCCACTCCAATATTCTTTCCTGGAGAATTTCATGGGCCTGTTGGGGTACAGCCCATAGGGTCGCAATGAGTCAGATACGACTGAGCAACTAACACTTTCTTCTTTCCAACTCAGGACCATTTCAAGAAAGTCAAATATATTATGCTTAAGTTGTAAAATTTGGTATCTCTATAATCAATTATATAGGATTCCCTGCTTCTAGTTAGCCTGCCTCTCGTGTTCCCTTCCCAACAACCTCCATTCAGACACACCAGAAGCCCGCCTCTTTTGCACTGCAAACCTTCTCGCTCCCTTAGCCGCCTATCAGATCGCAAATGCAAGTGATGGGGCTGACTCTCTTGCTGTATATCAAGCTCTGAATAAGTAGCCCCTGCTTGTCCTCCTTTGAGCAGCCTTCATTTATATTCAGTTTTCCTGGAGGTCCCAGTGAGGCAGAGTCTCCACTGCTCATGGCCATACATCTCAGCCTTGGACCAGGTGTGGTCCTCATGCTGTAAGCTACTCTCAGCTTATGGTGTCCACACCAAAGTGTAAAGTCAGTACCAAGTCTGAAGTCTCTCACTGCATTGAGTTCCTCTGCTATTTATTCTCAGTTTAGTAGCAGGTTTTGTTACTGGTTCTATTTATTTGGCATCATTGGTGGCACACATGCATTTTTATGCCCTTTTGTTCTCTTTCGTGATTATATTTCTGCTCTGCTGATTTAAAAATCTTGGTTATCACAAGTTAGGGGATCACTGGGTTGAACAGAAACTTATGCCCTATAAGCCTGCTGTTCAAGTCAGCCTCACAGTCTTGTGAGTTTGCAATTTTTATTAGAAATCAATGCGTTAACACCTATTTTGCAGTGGACCTTCAATAAAACCAGATGAGGTTCTCTTCTCCTTAGTTTCTTTTTCCCAGTCCAATTAGCTTTAATCCATAAATTGGCCCCTCTCTGGTATCTGGTGGTGGAGGCTGTGGCATCTCACTCTGAGAAGTCTTGTTAGGACCTAAGTCACGAGGTGCACATGCGTATTTATCCAGCATTGCCAGCTCTTATGGAGTAGGTGAAGCAGAGGTTCTACTTTTCCCAGAAAGATTACACCCTCCTCCACATAAAACATGGACAAAATGAATCTAAGGAACAAGAAAGTATCATAAACTGCATAATTGCTTTTTAAAAATTGGTTAGAATGTACACCCAGTGCTGTGCTATATAAGCATTTTAAAGAAATATAACTGATTAATTTAAACAAATTAGAAACAGCTAAAGAACTAGAGAACCTACGTATAATTTGTCATAGAAGGGCAGAGACACAAAAATAATAAAAAGAGAGTAAAGGAAGTTCTAATATTTAAGTAGAGAAGTTTCTTCCGTGCAGTAATAGAGAAAATGAAAGGGAGGGCAATATTTGAAGAGGATAATATTATTCAGTATAAATGAAAACACACATAATTGATGAAAAAAAAAAAATCGGTTGATTCAATTATGTTTTTGAGTATCCACTACATAGCGGAGAGTCTTTCAAAATAATGGGTAAAACAGTTAAAAGTCATTCCATCATAATGATTCAAAATTGAAAGAGACACCTGTACCCCAGTGTTCACTGCAGCACTCTACACAATAGCTAGAACATGGAAGCAACCTAGATGTCCATTGATGAACGAATGGATAAAGCAGCTCTGGTACATATATATAATGGAGTACTTCTCAGATGCAAAAAGAAATTCAGAAGATTCAGTCCTAATGAGATGGATAAATCTAGAACCTATTACACAAAGTGAAGTAGGTCAAAAAGAGAAGGATAAGTATAGTATACTAACACATATATATGGAATCTGGTAAGAATGTACTGATAAATATACATGGAGAGCATCAATGGAAAACCAGTCATAGAGAACAGGCTTATGGACATTGGTAAGAGGGAAGAGTGGGTGAGAGATATGGAAAGAATAACATGGAGTCCTATATTATCATATATAAAGAGATAACTATTGTCAATGCGCTGTGGGTTAAGGATCTTATATGGGAGCTATGCGATGGCCTGGAGGGGTGGGATGGGGCGATGGGATATACATATGACTAATCTGGGATTATACATATCTGTAAATAATAATACTCTGTAAAAGCAAAAAAGCAAAATAAATGGCAAGGGCTTCCCTGGTGGTCCAGTGGGCAAAGAGTCCACCTTGCAGTGCAAGGGGCACCAGTTAGATCCCTGGCACGGGAAGATCCCACATGCCTCGGAGTGGCTGGACCAGTGTGTCTAATTAGGAGTCAGCGCTCTGGAGCTCATGTGCCCAGAGCCAGTGCTCTGCAATGGGAAAGACCACTGAAATGGGAGGCCCACACAGGCCAAAGAATTAAGAAGAATGAAAATAAATAAATGAAGGACCAATGAAAGAGGCCAAATTTTTTTTTAAAACTGGCAAAAAAAAAAAAGTCATTCCATCATAAGCTTATACTCCGCTGAAAAAACAGAGAGAGTAAACAAGATAAAGCATGTTAAACACTCAAAAGTACAAAAGATTAAGAAGAAGGAGAGGGTTAGAGATTACCCTTTTATATGGTGGGCTCAAGGAAAGCCTCAGAGATGATACCTTTAGAGTCATGGTCGGAAAGGAGTGAGGAACTATGCAGATCGATGGATAGAACAATTCCAAAGTCTGTGAGCATGCCTGTCAATTTCTAGGACAAGCTCTGCCATTGGACAACTGTAACAGACGGAGCAAGGGGGAGAGAAATCAGAGGTGCAGTCTGATGTAATGAAGGTGGGAAGTCCAGATCATATAGAGCCCTAAACCATGGGCTTTGACCCTGAGTAAAACTCGATGTGTTTAGCAGAGGAGTGATATGATGTGACTTACAGTTTAATAGAACCGCTCTAGCTATTGCATGGAGACTGGCCTGGAAAGACACAAAGAAGAGAGAGAAGGGGACCCCTTGGAACTCTTCTATGGTAATGCATTAAAGGGATAATAATGGCAGCAGGTTCATAGCCGGAGGGATGGTAAGAAGTGAAATGGTCCAGGATATCTCCATGGTATGGATGGAAATGTGAAAGATTTTCAAGCACACATCCATGTTTTGGGCTTGAGGAACAGGTAAAAACTGCAGTTACTGTGATGAGGAACGCTTTGAAAGGATTAGGTCTGGGAAATAGGAGGAGTTCAAATTCAAACCTAAAGTATGGACTACCTCTTATTCAATTGACTTATATGAAATGGGTAAGATTCAACCGTTCTGACCCACCAAAATAAAAACTGCCTCTGATTCAGCTTAAGAGATATCCAGGAGAAAATGTTGGCAATGCAGTTGGACACTCATGGGAAAGGTATGAAAATGTCTGATCAAAAAAAATAATGTCAACAACCATGCCCTGGAATATTCCAACCTTCAGAATGATGAGCAAGCAACTAAGGAAACTGAGAAGACAGAGACAGGCAGGGAGAGTGGGAGATCTTCGATGCCAAAGGAGAAAATGTTAAAGAAGACAAAGATTGACTGTTTCATATGCTGTCCAAGAAGACGGAATTAACCCTTGGACTTCATAATGTGGGGATCATTGGTGACCTAATGAGAGTGCTTATAGATGACTGGCACAGACAGAAGCCTGACTGGAGAGCTTTCAAGAGTTAGTGGGAAGAAGCAAACTAGAGAATGAGGGTATAGTTGACGACTACAACAGTTATGATGTGTAAGAATGGAGAAGACTGATGTGAAACTGGAGGAGAAAGTCATGTCAGGAAAGCATTACTTTAAAATGGTAGAGTTTCCCTCTCAATTATATATTGAAGATACTGATTTAGTAGAGGTGGCTAAAATATGATAATGCTGGACAGACATGGCAACATTGCTAGAGTAGTAATCTTGAAGAGGCAAAATGATATGAGATCATTGCGACAACGGAGGGAGAGACATTTGCTAGGTTCTAGTTAAAAAGTGGTTGGATTGATGAATTTTTCCAGAGTGACAGAAGGATTGATAGAGTATGGACATTTAAAAGACTAAGCAAGGAATTAAGATGGCCAAAAGGTGCATGAAAAAATGCTCAACATCCCTAATTAATAGAGAAATGCAAGTCAAAAGTACAAGAAGGGACCACCTCATACTGGTCAAAAATAGCCATCATCAAAAAATCTACAAATAACAAATGCTGGAGAGGGTGTAGAGAAAAGGGAACCCTCCTACACTGTTGGTAGGAGTGCAAGCTGACCCAGCTGCTATGGTATACAGTATAGAAGTTCCTCAGAAAATTAAAAATAGAAATGCCTAATGATCCAGCAACATCACTCCTGGACATATATCCGTACAAAACTGTAATTCAAAATGATACATGTACTTCTATATACACAGTGGCACTAATTCACAATAGGTAAAATATAGAAAAAACTTAAATGCCCATCAACGTAGAGATGGCTAAGGAAGATGTGATACACTTACCCAATACTACTCATCCATGCAAAATAACAAAATAATGAATGACATTTGCAACAACATGGATACAACCAGAGAGTATACAACTATACCAAGTGAAAGAAGTCAGAAAGAGAAAGTCAAATACCATATGATACCACATATATGTTGAATCTAAAAGAAGACACAAATGAAGGTCTTTATGAAACAGAAAGAGGACTGACACAGAGAATAGACATGTGGTTGCCAAGAGAAGGACGGGGAGGGAGCTTGGAGTTCGTATATGCAAACTATTACATATAGAATGGATAGACAACATGGACATGTTGTATAGCACAGGGAACTATATTCAATATCATGAAATAAACCATAATGGAAAAGAATATGAAAAAATAATATATATATATATATATATATTAATATATACAAACCATATATGTGTGTGTGTGTGTGTATATATATATATATATGAATCACTTTATGGTACAGCAGAAATTAATACAACATTGCAAATAAACTATACTTCAATAAAAACACTTCAACAATAAAACAGAGGAGATTAAAGATGATCTAAATAAATAGGAAAACACTTATTGTTCATGATTGAAGTCATGTTCCTAACTGAAAGACTAAATAGTATCAAAACAGCAAATTGAGCTATATATGAATCTAGCAGGCATTAATCAGGTATTGACAAACTGATACTAAAATTCATATGGAGGGGAGAGCCAAGATGGCGGAGGAATGAGGGGAAGATTCCACCAGCTCCCCAACAGAATCACGAGAACTAATCAAGAAATGAATCACCGCCAACAAACCAGCAGCTAGATGACAGAAGAACTCCTTAGGTCTGCGAGGGTCGAAGAGGGAACAGCCAGAACTTTCCCGGAGCTACTCTTCTGAGAACCCTCTATCCTAACCCCCACGCCAGACCGGACCGACGGAGAGCGCGCCAGCAAGTGCCGTAAAAGGGGGCCTGAGTGGAGCCTCGGGGGAGAGAGGGCAGTGCTCAGTGCGAAAATTCCAAGAATTCGGCCGGATCGCCGGCAGAAATTAAGACACTGCGAAGATACTGGAGCAGGGCCCAGCAGAACGCAATTGGAGTGCTGCCTAGCGACCTGGAGCCGGGAGGGAGCGCCCAGGGTGAAAATCGCGCCGCTTGGCCAGACGAAAATCGTGACTTTCCAGCCTGGCACTGGGTAAGTTCAAGCACTCCTAGCGGGGGGGCTTGCTGAATGGAGAGGGGAAGTCGCCCACGGATTGCTGACCAGGGACAGGGCTCAAACTGGAGGGGAAAGCTTGTGCCTGCCTTTGGGACTTAGACACGTAACTGGCAGTGCGCACACGCCAGCGGCGGAGGAGCCCGTGCACCCTCATAGCTATAGCTGCAGTGGAGGAAGCCTAGAGAAGGGCAGGTATTGGAGGCTACCGGCAGCGCGGTAGAGGCGGGGCACCCCCCTCCAAAACGGGATTGCGGGCGTAACAGCCCCCTGCCCGACGGACTGGGATCAGCCCGCAGCCCCAGCCAGCACCTGAGCTTGCAGCAAAGCCATTGTCTTGCTAAAAGCAAAAACAGAAACCATAGCAACCGGTGCTGTAAGGGAAAGGCTACATCATCAAGACAACACCATCGGGAGCAGATTGGCTTCCACCAGACAGATGAGAGGATAAAAACCAGGGACAGTATTTAGCTTTTCCTGTTTGTTTATTTGTTGTGGGCGGTTCTGTTTATTTGATTGATTGGTCAGGTTTGGGGGGTTTTTTTGTTATTTTTTTTGTCTCTTATTAAGGTTTTATTCCCTTTATACTTTTTAATTTCTTTTTTTTTTATTTTTAATTTTTAATTTTTTTTTAATTTTAATTCTTGGAAACTTCTAATTTTCTTTCCTCTTTGCCACTGCTTCCTCCCTCTATGTTCTAAATCTAAAACTTTCTTCTATCTACCACCATCCTCTAGATAAATATTTCCTACCTTCCTGTCTCCACTATTCTCTTCCAGCTGCACTAAACAATACAACACACTAATCCTGACTACGTAACCCTATAAAATCCTTCCAAGACAAATCTATTCCTTCTCATTACCCATACACTCTCCACCTCCTCACCCCCAACACATGTCTTAGTTAAAAATTGCTTTCAATGAAATAGTCCAAGCCAGGACCTTGCCCCGGATCTATTTTTCCAGGCACTATTTTAATTAATTCACAGCTTAAGGGGCAAGTATCATCTTTGATTGCATCGTCTGCCAGAAAAATTTCCTATGCCTTATCTCTGTAAGTATGGTTAGATGTGGTTATTGCTGTGCATGTATGTATATCTTATGACTATGTTAGAAAACATCTGCATGCTTTTATGACTGTCACCCATCAGGGATGCACCTCTTGTTCCTCAGATGTTAGTATTTGAACTGATATCACAGAACACCATAGCAAACCAGACATACAGCCGACACCCCTTGACCAATCATCAAACCAAGGATCCTCGGAGTGGAAGCCCTGATTCTAAGAGCCCACACTATCAAAGAACATACAACACTAGAGATTATTCACCTGTAAACAAGACCTAACACCACCCAAATCACAAACCACTGAACCCTTCTGGAAGGACAGAAACCCAAAGGAAGGGAGAATTCAAACAAGAAGCCTGGTGGGAAAAAGAACTCCATACACACAGACACACACAAAGAAATGAAAATTAACCTAATAATGAAATGACAGAGAAACACTGCACAAATGAAGGACCAAGCTAGAGAAACACTGCTTCAAATGACAGAGGAGGAGATAAGACAAACTATCTGAAAGAGAATTCAGAAAAGCTATGCTAATGAGGATGCAAAACACCGAAAACAGAATATTAGAGGAAATTAGTGCACTGAGAAGAGACATGCAAGAAATGAAAAATAAGCAAATAGAGACCACCAACTCAATTGCTGAACTCAAAAATACTATAGAAGGTCTCAACAGTAGAGTATCAGAGGCAGAAGAATGGATAAGTGAGCTGGAAGACAGAATGGTGGAAATAAGTGCTGAAGAACAGAACAAAGCCCAAAGAATTAAAAGAACTGAGGATAGCCTCAGAGACCTATGGGACAATAGCAAACGCACCAACATTAGAATTATAGGAGTTCCAGAAGAAGAAGAGGGGAAGAAAGGCTATGAAAAAACTCTTGAAGAGGTTATAGTTGAAAACTTCCCCAGCATGGGAAAGGAAATACTCAACCAAGTCCAAGAAGCACAAAGAGTTCCATACAGGAGAAACCCCAGAAGAAACACACCAAGGCACATTCTAATCAAACTAACGCAAACCAAATATAAAGAAAGATTACTAAAAGCAGCTAGGAGCAAACAACAAATAACATATAAAGGAAACCCCATACGCCTAACTGCGGATCTTTCAACAGAAATCCTGCAGGCCAGAAGAGAATGGGAAGACACATTTAAACGGCTAAAAGAGAATAACCTCCAACCAAGAATCCTCTACCCAGCAAGAATCTCATTCAGAATTGATGGAGAGGTCAACAGCTTCACAGACAAACAAAAACTAAAAGAATTCTGTACCACAAAACCAGCCCTACAACAAGTGTTAAAGGGCCTGATAGAGCCAATAAATACAAGAGTAGGAGAAGCCTTACAAATCAAACCCCAAATTTCTAAGAAGATGACAATAGGAACATTTGTATCAATAATTACTTTGAACGTAAATGGACTGAATGCTCCAACCAAATGACACAGACTGGCTGAATGGATCCAGAAGCAAGACCCATATATATGCTGTTTACAAGAGACCCACTTCAGACCTAGAGACATTCATAGACTGAAAGAGAGAGGCTGGAAAAAGATATTCCATGCAAACGGAAATCAAAAGAAAGCTGGAGTAGCAATCCTCATATCAGACAAAATAGACTTTAAAGTAAAGAAGATTCTAAGAGACAAGGCAGGTCACTACATCATGATTAAGGAATCTATCCAAGAGGCAGACATAACAGTCATGAATATCCACGCACCCAACACAGGGGTACCTCAATACATAAGACAGGTACTTTCAGACATAAAAGAAGAAGTCGACAATAACACAGTAATAGTAGGAGATTTTAACACTCCTCTCACACCAATGGACAGATCATCCAAACAGAAAATTAATAAAGAAACACAAGCCTTAAATGCCACACTAGAAAAGATGGACCTCATCAATATCCTTAGGACATTCCATCCAAAAGCAGAAGAATACACTTTCTTCTCAAGTGCTCACGGAACATTCTCCAAGATAGACCACATCTTGGGCCACAAACCAAACCTCAGTCAATTCAAGAAAACTGAAATTATATCAACCATCTTCTCAGACCACAATGCAATGAGACCAGAGATCAACTACAGGAAAAGAACTGCTAAAAACACAAATACACGGAGATTAAACAACACATACCTAAAAAACCAACTGATCACTGAGGAAATCAAAGGAGAAATTTAAAAATTCCTAGAAGAAAATGACAATGAACACACGACAGTGTGAAATCTATGGGATACTGCAAAAGCAGTTCTAAGAGGGAAATTTATAGCAATACAATCCCACCTCAAGAAACTAGGAAAATATGAAGCAGATGACCTAACCCTCCGCTTAAAACAATTGGAGAAAGAAGAAAAAAAACACCCCAAAGCCAGCAGAAGAAGAGAAATCATAAGGATCATAGCAGAAATAAATGAGAAAGAAATGAAAGAAACAATAGTAAAGATAAATAAAACAAAAAGCTGGTTCTTTGAAAAGGTAAACAAAGTTGACAAGCCACTGGCCAGACTCATCAAGAGAAAGAGAGAGAAGAACCAGATCCACAAAATCAAAAATGAAAAAGGAGAGATTACAACAGAGAATGCAGATATCCAAAGGATTCTAAAAGACTATTATGAACAGCTATATGGCAACAAACTGGACAACCTGGAAGAAATGGACAGTTCTCAGGGAAGATTAATCTCCCAAGACTGAGCCAGGAAGAAATAGAAACTTTGAACAACCCAATCACAAGCTCAGAAATCGAGTTTGTGATTAAAAATCTACCCAAAAATAAAAGCCCAGGGCCAGATGGCTTCACAGCCGAATTCTGTCAAACATTTAAAGAAGAGCTAATGCCTGTCCTTCTAAAACTCTTTCGAAAAATTGCACAGGAAGGAAAACTTCCAAACACATTCTACGAGGCCACCATCACCCTGATACCCAAACCAGGCAAAGACAACACAAAAAAGGGAAACTATAGGCCAATTTCACTGATGAACTTAGATGCCAAGATCCTCAACAAAATCCTAGCAAACAGAATTCAACGACACATCAAAAAACTCACACATCACGGTCAAGTCGGGTTCATCCAAGGCATGCAAGGATTCTTCAATATCCGCAAATCAATCAATGCGATACACCATATCAAAAAATTGAGAGACAAAAATCACATGATCATCTCAATAGATGCAGAAAAAGCCTTCGACAAAGTACAACACCCATTTATGATAAAAACTCTTCAGAAAATGGGCATAGAAGGAACCTATCTCAACATAATAAAAGCCATATATGAGAAGCCCACAGCGAACATTATCCTTAACGGTGAAAAACTGAAAGCATTCCCTCTAAGATCAGGAACAAGATAGGGCTGTCCGTTTTCACCACTACTATTCAACATAGTCCTGAAAGTTCTAGCAACAGCAATAAGAGAAGAGAAAGAAATCAAAGGAATCCAGATTGGAAAGGAAGAACTCAAGCTCCCTCTTTTTGCAGATGACATGATATTATACATAGAAAACTCCAAAGACACTATTACAAAACTACTAGAGCTAATCAGCGAATTCAGCAAAATCGTAAGATACAAAGTCAACACACAGAAATCACTGGCATTCCTATACACAAACAATGAAAAATCAGAAAACAAAATCAAAGAGGCAATCCCCTTCACCAGTGCAACCAAAAGAAACAAATATCTAGGAATAAACCTACCCAAAGAAACAAAAGGACTGTACACAGAAAATTACAAGACACTCATGAGAGACATTAAAGAAGACTTAAACAGATGGAGAGATAGTCCATGTTCCTGGATCAGAAGAATCAATATTGTGAAAATGACCATACTACCAAATATCATCTACAGATTCAATGCAATACCTATCCAACTACCATTGACATTTTTCACAGAATTAGACCAAAGAATAACACAATTCATATGGAAACACAAAAGACCTCGAATAGCCAAAGCAATCCTGAGGAAGAAGAATGGAGCTGGAGGGATCAGTCTCCCCAACTTCAGACTCTACTACAAAGCAACAGTCATCAAAACAGTATGGTACTGGCACAAAAACAGAAATATAGACTAATGGAACAAGATTGAGAACCCAGAGATAAACCCACGCACCTATGGGTACCTTATTTTTGACAAAGGAGGTGAAAATCTCAAATGGGAGAAAGACAGCCTCTACAACAAGTGGTGCTGGGAAAATTGGACAGCTACATGCAAAAAAAGGAAGTTGGAACATTCCCTGACACCATACACAAAGATCAACTCAAAATGGATTAAAGACCTAAATGTAAGACCAGAAACCATAAAACTCTTAGAGGAGAATATAGGCAAAACCCTCAAGGACATCAATCAAAGCAAGATCTTCTCTGACCTACCTACTAAAATAGCGGAACTGAAAAGAAAAATGAACACGTGGGACCTCATGAAACTTAAAAGCTTTTGTACAGCAAAAGAAATGACAAAAAAGCTGAACAGACACCCCAAAGAGTGGGAGAAAATCATAGCAAATGAAATAACAGACAAAGAATTAATCTCTAAACTCTACAAGCAACTCAGACAACTCAGCGCAGGAAAAACAAACAACCCAATCAAAAAATGGGAAAAAGATCTAAAGAGACGCCTCTCCAAAGAGGACATACAGATGGCCCAAAAGCACATGAAACGATGCTCAACCTCGCTTATTATTAGAGAAATGCAAATTAAAACTACAATGAGATATCACCTCACACCAATCAGAATGGCCATCATCAAAAAATCTGCAGACAATAAATGCTGGAGAGGGTGCGGAGAAAAGGGAACCCTCTTGCATTGCTGGTGGGAATGTAAATTGATACAGCCTCCATGGAAGACAGTATGGAGATTTCTTAAAAAACGAAAAATAGAAGCACCCTATGACCCAGCAATCCCATTATTAGGCTTATATCCTGATGAAATCAAAACTGAAAGAAGCACCTGTACCCCAATGTTCATGGCAGCTCTCTATACAATAGCCAGAACATGGAAGCAACCTAGATGTCCATCGACGAATGAATGGATACAGAAGCTCTGGTACATATATACAATGGAATACTACTCAGCTGTTAAAAGAAATGCAGAAGACTCAGTCCTAATGAAGTGGCTGGCTCTAGAACCTATCATAAAAAGTGAAATAAGTCAAAAAGAGAAAGACAAATACAGTATACTAACACACATATATGGCATCTAGTAGGACAGTCCTGATAACACACGCAGGGAACTCATGGAAAAACAGACGGAGCACAGACATAGGGACATTGTGGGGGAGAAATAGGGAGGGGGAGGCATGGAGGGAGTAACACGGAAACCTATACTGTCATGTGTGGAAAAGATAGCTATTGTTATTTTGATAAGGGAATAGGAGTGCTCACAATGGCATGGGGCGATGGTCCAGAGAGGTGGGATGGGGGGAACTCAGGGGGTGGGGACCAGGGATATGCATATGACTGATCTGGGAACATACATGTCTGTGAACAACAAAACTCTGTAAAACCTTTAAAATAAAGAAAAAATAATAATAAAATTCATATGAAAATGTAAAGGATCTAGAATTGTAATAACAACATTTCAAAAGTACAACGTTGAAGGATTTAATGCTAAGTTTCAAATTGTACTCACAGCAATCAAGACGGTGTGGTATCAGCACCAGGAGAGTTATACAGTAGGTCAGCAGGTCAGCAGTCATACAGCAGGAAACTGAATTATGAGTCAAAACCAAATCTTCACATTTATGGTCAATATATTCCTGAAAACAGTGCAAAGACAATTGAATGTAATAAATGTAGTCTTTTTTAAAATTTAATATTCACACTAAAAACACTTAAATGTGGTTTCACATCACAAACATGCAAGAGAACACAAATTGAGTCATAGACCTAGATGTAAAAACTAAGACTATTAATTTCTTCCAAAAAAAAAGAGGGGGAAACCTCTATGACCTTGGTTCTTAGGAAAAAAAAAAAAAACGAAGCTACAATCCATTTTTTAAACTTGGTATTTTGAAAATCATCAAAAATTTGCACCCATGTACATAAAAAGTCACTCAGAAGAATTTTCAAGTACACCTAAAACTAATATAATGCTAAGCGTCAATGATAATTCAATGAATCAATGGAGGAAAGTCCAAAAATGGGAAAAATATGTGCAATCAGGTTTCAGATAAAGGACTTGTATCCAAAATATATAAAGAACTTTAACAAATCAAAAATAAAGCAAATGACAGATTTTTTTAATGGACAAAAGATTTGAGCATATTTTTAACCATTAAAGATACACAATATAGGCTTAGCTAATATGCTCACGAGAAGATGTGCTCCATTATTAGTCATTAGAGAAATGCAAGTTAAAACCACAATGACATACCAAGACATCCTCACTAGAACGGCTATAATCAAAAAGATGGAGAATATCAAGTGTTGGGGAGAATGAGGAAAGATTAAAATCCACATGCATTGCTTGTGGGAATGTAAAATGGCACAGCCACTTTCAAAAGCCATTCCACAGGTTTACTTTTAAGCAGAACATAAACTTGTCATTTTACTCAAGAATTCCACTCCTTGGAATCTATGTAAGACACTTGATAACTTATGCCCTCACTCATATATATAAGTGTTCATAGCAGCATTATTCATAATAGCCTCAAAATAGAAATAATCCAAATGTCCAAATACTGATGAATGTACAAATGTGCTATTTCCGTACAACAGATATCGCCCCTCATGTAACATGGAAGAACTATGAACACAGCATGCTACAACATGGATAACAATGGCTACAACAAATTCCCTAAATAGTATACTAACTGAAACAAGTCAGATGCAAAAGGCTACACACTGAATGGTTCATTCCATGAAATATCTAGTAAAGAGGCAAATTTAAACAGAAAGAGGCAATCACCTATTATCTTGATCTGGGGTTCTGAGAGATGATTTAATGCAAATACACATGAAGGAACTGTGTGAGGTGAAAAATCTGTTCTAGAGCTGCTGTAGTGATGGTAGCCCAATACCATAAGCTTATTAATAATTGTTAAATTGAAAAAAGAAAAATTAAACCACTTGTGAGAGCAAATGATGTGATCTGTTTTGAGAGAAAGACATGGTATAAACTAATAATATTCAAGGCAAAATATGTAATTTTAATCTTATGAGGAAGGATCAGTGAATCCCACTTTGAGGAACACCAAGAAGTCACTACTTATAATTTTCAAAAATATTAATGGCTTGAAAACAGTAAAAGGCTAAAGAACTAATCACGATAAAAGTTAACTAAAAAGACATGACACTTGAACAAAATGCATGATCCTGACCTGACCAGTATCTCATAGACAAAAATAAAAACTGGGTGAAAGTAGAAGAAACTTACAAACTTCTAGTTATAAGGTAAACAAGCGCTAGGGATATAATGTATAGGATACTAACTTAATTAACACTTCTGTATGTCATGCATGAAAGTTAATAGAGTAAATCCAAAGAGTTCTCACCACAAGAAAAAAATTATTTTCTATTTCTTTAATTCTCTATAGAAGATGAGGAATTTTCACTAAACTTATTGTGGTAATTATCAAATTAGGTAAGTAAAATCATCATGGTGCACAACTTAAATAGGGACAGCATATAGATCACAATTATATCTCAATAAAGATAGAAGAGGAAAGTGGTAAATTAAAATTTTTAAATAGAGATAGCCATAGATTGCAAAGAATACCATCAGTACAATTGACAAAATTAGAAAATGAACTATGAATTAAAGCATGACAGCAGTGTTAATTTTTTTGAATTTGATAACTGTTCTTCAAATCTGTGAGAGGGCTTCCCTGGTGGTCCAGTGGGTACAGAGTCCGCCTTGCAGCGCAAGGGGCACCAGTTAGATCCCTGGCCAGGGAGGATCCCACATGCCGCAGAGCAGCTGGATGGTTGTTTCTAATTACGAGCCAGCGCCCTGGAACACATGCGCCCAGAGCCAGTACTCTGCAACAAGAGGGGCCACTGAGATGGGAGGCCCACACAGCCAAAGAATGAAGATGGATGAAAATAAATAGATGAAATAATCTATGAGAAACTATTTCTGTCAGGAAACATATATGAACAATCTGAGGGAAAGAGTCTGAGTATATACAACTTACTGACTAATGATTCAATGAATATTAATATACATATTGATATACTCTGTGGTTCTGAGAATCAGGAATAAGAAATAAGCAAAATGTAGCAAATTATTAAATTTAGCTACGTGTTAACAATCAGTAAAGGAAAAATGAAAACTCTTCATATTTTTGCAATGTTTCTGTAAGAAGGAAATATTTTCAAGATAAAGCACTCAATATTCACTAAAACAGCAAGAGATGGATAATTCTTTGACATATCATTTAATTTTTTTAATGCCCTTTTTATTTGCCACTTCTCTTGATCTTTCATTTGTTCATCTTTGTTCTTTGGCCTGTGTGGGGCTCCCAGGCAGTGGCCTCCTTGTCACAGAGCACTGGCTCTGAGCACATGTGCTCCAGAGCTCCTGCTCAGTAGTTGGGCACACTGGTCCAGTTGCTCCGCGGCACGTGGGATCTTCCCAGGCCAGGGATCTACCCAGCACCCCTTGCACTGCAAGGCAGTGTCCTTACCCACTGGACCACCAGGGAAGCCCCTGACATGTCATTTATTTCTAAGCAACATGCTTAATAGGCAAATACTAGCAAAAAGCCCACAAGTTTAGAACAAGGAGATGTGTCATTTCCAATATTTGACATTGTGTGGAGATAATAGCCAACAAAATTAGACAAGAGAAAGAAACTACATGTTTAAAATCTTAAAGAGAGGAAAAATAAGACCATTTGCAGACCATGTGATTGTAAACCTAAGAATAACTGAATAAAAATGAAAATTCCATAAGAAACCTAAATTCAAATTTAAGAAACAGAAATCATTCTCTTTCAGATATAGCAGGGATGCTGAAGTACACGAAATTAAAAAAAAAAATCTGTATAAGACTCACATTCAATCTCACTATTTAAAATGCCAAATAATAACTGAAATGACAGTTTTCTTTTAAAAATGCTTTAAAAAGTAAAATTCATGATCTTGTGAGAACTCAGGGCATCATCGTATTAAATCACTGGGACACCATTACTAATCCAACTCAGTTCACCACGGTGACATACTCAGGAAGCACAGCATGGTAGCCCAGAACTATCAGAATTCTGTCAGGCAGGCACAGAGTGAGGGCAAACACAAAGGTGTTGCTCTACAAGAAATGTTTGAAGTCACCTTTGCTTACACAACACTTTCATACAACAGCCTGTATTGCATGTTGGAAAGGGGCTCTCCAACATAAGACAGAAGAGATGATGCACTTTATGGATGACAGTACCAAGGAGCAATACACTCTAACATGTTGCAGAAAAAGACCCACAGTACTCGGCCATTCCAGGAAGAAAACAATACCCTGTTATCTTTGAAAATACATAGAAAAGGATCTTGTCACATAAACACTGGATTGGGAGTTGGAGGGGATTTCTTAAAATATGTACTCAGGTATTATTCCTAAAGGGCATAAAAGTAAGTAAGAGTTTTTAAAAGCTACGTATGCATTCTAGGGGGACAACAGGATGGTCCTCATGAGAGGGACGATCTGCAGTCATGTTATACCCTACCCGGAACTGCAATACATTTCCTAATTCTACCCTCACGGTTCAGTCAGTTCATGTGCATGAGAGTAATTTGACACCCAGCAAAGCCAATGGGTGGGCCTGATAACCTCTGACAGTCTTTGGGCATCTTAAAGTAAGGGAAAATAAGGGAAAATGAAAGATGCCTGATCTGGTGCCCAGCGAGCCCTTCTTGAATTACATAGATGCTATGCCATGGAAACACCTGAAAAATTATTTTCTAACAGATCAGACCTCTTTTTAGAATGATGATGATGGTGACGACAATATTGTTTACCATGCAATGACGGTCAGCTACATGCCAGGCGCTGCTCAAGGATAGGGCTACGGTGTCCAGTGGAAACATCAGATGATAAACATGACAGAGTGAACAGTTACTATTTATTAGGCATTCACTGTGTTTAAGGAGCACTTTATATACATATTCTCACTGTGCTGCTGCACAGTAAGTACATGCACGCCACTCCACATGTAAGGAAACTGAGGATAGAGAAGATGAAATGACTTGCCCACGATCACCCAAGTAGAAAGGGACTGACCATGGGAATTCCCTGGCAGTCCAGTTTTGGAACTCGGCACTTCCACTGCACGGGTCTCGGGAGCGATCCCTGGTCTGGGAACTAGGAGTCTGGCAAGGTGAGCTACACAGCCAATTAAAATGAAGAAAAGAAAAGACAAGACAAGAAAGAGGCTGATCGGGAGAGGAAATCAGGTGCCTCTAGGCCAGGCCCCCAGTAACTGCCTTTACCTCAGACAGGACCACAGTCCCTTGGAAGGGGCGCTCACAGTGAGGACTCTTGGGGCCTGGCACGACGGTGAGCCCCAGTGTGAAACGCCTGAGGTCAGGAGAGCAGTGGACAAGAGGTGGCACCAGCAGGGACAGGAGCCCCCTCTTTCCGGGCCCCAGCACCGGCTACACCACGAGCCCTGAGCCACACCTGGGGTCCTCGCCAGGTTTTGGCTCCTCCATCGGTCCCTGAAAACACACCATGTTCACACTCATGATCCTGAATGGAACTCCTGTTGAACACTCCCATCCACGGGAGGTTCAAGCATCACCAAAAGAATTCTCCAGGACCAAAGGAGATCTTTCCTCCAGGCTCCCCAGAATCTCCTCCATCTTCCCACACTGCCCTCAGTACAGACAGCTGGAACACAGACGCCGCTCCCATCACCTGGCAGCACAGAAGTAGGTGCCAGGGGCATCCACATTCACCCCATGAGAACTCGGGCTCCTGGTAGGACATGCTCTGGAACCAGTGTACAGCCCCTGCATATTCCCTCAGTAAGCCTCCTGTCCTACACAGAGAATTTCTTAGCCCACACGCAACACACTGCAAAAGACTGGATGCGAGAAGGAGTGTAGGGGAAACCACTGAAGACAGGCCCACGAAGGCTGGGTTTCCTTCCCGACTTTGTCACCAACAGGCTGGGACATGACCTCGACCACACACAGTTTTGTTTCTGAACCCCTCAAATGCTGAATGAAAACAAGATCAGTGATCTTAAGCTCTGGCTTCAACCAGAATCTTTGTAGCGATGCTCAAGGAGAATTCCTAAGCCCATGGCTCTCAGAGGTCTCATTACTGTTTCTGGGATGTGGCACAGAGCCTGCATTTTACATTAACCAGCCAGAGAAAGCTGGTGTCTGCCAATTCACAGATCACTAGTAGTTCATCTTCTTTTGAAAAACAGGGAAGAATTAGCCATATTCCAAAAAGAGCTATTGAGTGCTTTCTCTTACAACTCGGGCTAAGTTGTGGATCCACTACCTTCTCTTGACCACCAGGATATATAGGGTAGGCGCGCCTTTAAACTGATACCTAGATGAAAGCGCTGCAGCCTGCCTTCACGTGGAGCGGAGCCTGACCCTCACTGGAGCCTCTGGTACTTCCGGGCTCCCAGCCAATTGGTTCTTCCTTGGGCACGACATCGTCATCATTGGTCAGCTGGGCTACAACAGATACACCTCTGAGTGTAGTGTAGGTCCAGTTAGAGACAGGAAGCTCTTGGTTTAGTTGATGAAAGTAGAACAGTGACCTCCCTGCTAAACTGATACATATGTCAGTGGACCGTACAATGGCTGCTTTTAAGACTCTCAATTGTAACATCGCTTTTCCTTTCAACACCGCTGCAAGGATCTAACAGTCGTTAACAGCGCAGGCAGAGACTTAAGGGTGCCATCCCAAAACGCACCTCCCTATTGGACCAGAAGAAGAGAAAAGGTCACCGACAGGGCGAGGTCTCAGGGGATGAGCGAACCACACCTCAGGGTCCCGGCGCCGCGTTCCACTGGTGGAACTTGACACTGAATCGGTTTTCCGGCTCGGTTTTCCGCCTCTGAGGCCAGCACGAGGCAGGCCCAGGACTTGGCGCAGGGGCCGCACGATGGCTCCGCCCCGTCGGGGCCTGCAGGAGCGTCTCCGCGGACCTAGCCGCCTGGCAGGACTGGGGCGTCTCCGCCGCCTCCATGTTGGGGGCGTGGCCCGGGAAGGGGCGTGGCCGGGGAAGGGGCGGGGCTCCGCGCGGGGTCCGCCGGCGCTGCTCGCGACCTGCTCGGCCCGCGCCTGTGCAAGCCGGTCCACGTGCGGAGCTGAGGAAACAAGATCAGTGATCTTAAGCTCTGGCTTCAACCAGAATCTTTGTAGCGATGCTCAAGGAGAATTCCTAAGCCCATGGCTCTCAGAGGTCTCATTACTGTTTCTGGGATGTGGCACAGAGCCTGCATTTTACATTAACCAGCCAGAGAAAGCTGGTGTCTGCCAATTCACAGATCACTAGTAGTTCATCTTCTTTTGAAAAACAGGGAAGAATTAGCCATATTCCAAAAAGAGCTATTGAGTGCTTTCTCTTACAACTCGGGCTAAGTTGTGGATCCACTACCTTCTCTTGACCACCAGGATATATAGGGTAGGCGCGCCTTTAAACTGACACCTAGATGAAAGCGCTGCAGCCTGCCTTCACGTGGAGCGGAGCCTGACCCTCACTGGAGCCTCTGGTACTTCCGGGCTCCCAGCCAATTGGTTCTTCCTTGGGCACGACATCGTCATCATTGGTCAGCTGGGCTACAACAGATACACCTCTGAGTGTAGTGTAGGTCCAGTTAGAGACAGGAAGCTCTTGGTTTAGTTGATGAAAGTAGAACAGTGACCTCCCTGCTAAACTGATACATATGTCAGTGGACCGTACAATGGCTGCTTTTAAGACTCTCAATTGTAACATCGCTTTTCCTTTCAACACCGCTGCAAGGATCTAACAGTCGTTAACAGCGCAGGCAGAGACTTAAGGGTGCCATCCCAAAACGCACCTCCCTATTGGACCAGAAGAAGAGAAAAGGTCACCGACAGGGCGAGGTCTCAGGGGATGAGCGAACCACACCTCAGGGTCCCGGCGCCGCGTTCCACTGGTGGAACTTGACACTGAATCGGTTTTCCGGCTCGGTTTTCCGCCTCTGAGGCCAACACGAGGCAGGCCCAGGACTTGGCGCAGGGTCCGCACGATGGCTCCGCCCCGTCGGGGCCTGCAGGAGCGTCTCCACGGACCTAGCCGCCTGGCAGGACTGGGGCGTCTCAGCCGCCTCCATGTTGGGGGCGTGGCCCGGAAAGGGGCGTGGCCGGGGAAGGGGCGGGGCTCCGCGCGGGGTCCGCCGGCGCTGCTCGCGACCTGCTCGGCCCGCGCCTGTGCAAGCCGGTCCACGTGCGGAGCTGAGGACTCCCCCGCGCCAGGCCGCGCCAGGCCGCTCGGTGGACGCCGCGACCCGGTGACTGCCCCGAGGCCGCCCCGGAGTTGCCAAGACTCGCCCCGAGTCCCCGCCTTCCCGAGCCCCGCGGCCCCGCAGCGGCCTCACCTGTCAAGCCGGCCGTCGCTCCTGCAGGATCCAGCCCGCTCTCGCCCTCTGCCAGGCCCAAGCCCGCGGCGACCCTGACGGGATGGGCAGCCGACCGCGCCGCCCCTGCGCCGACCCCGCCGACCCCCGGAGGCCGCCGCGCGGAGGACCCGGCCTTGCCGAGCGCCGCCGGACCGAGGAGCCCGCGCGCCGGGAGTCCGAGTCCGAGGCGGCGCCCCGCCTGGACCCCCCGGCCTGCTCTCCAGCCGCGGACCCCCTCATCCTCGTGGCGGTCCTGCCCGCGGGCTGTGCGCTGCACGTGCTCCTGGAAGACGTCGAGCTGCTGCTGGAGTCCCAGCCGGCGTCTGTGCGGCAGGTGTGTCTCGGAGATCGCGTCCTCCTGCTGGTCCCCGAGGCGCTGCTGGGCTCGGCGGTGGGCGGCCCGCGGGGGGCCGGCATAGGGCAGGGCGCCTTCCGGAGCCCTGCCGGGGAGTACGTGGCCCTGGGGCCGGGCTTCTTGTGCGCCGCTGTCCCCGAGCCCGCCGGCCGCGAGGAGGCCAGCCCGGAGGCCGCGGCTGCCGACGCCGCCTGCCCGCCGCCTGGGACGGAGGCGGCCTCCGCCTCGGTCGCCGGGCTCCGCGCGCCCGCTGGCCGGGCGTCTCGCTCCGGCCACCCGGCCCTCGTCTCGGAGCCCGGGGCTCGGGCGCCCAGCGCTGGACCGGTCCGGAGGGAGGCTGTGCGCAGCAGGCCGGGCCCCTGGACGCGCACCTCCCGGAGCCCTTCCCCGACTCGCCCCTCCGGCCTGTGCCGCCCTCTCCGAGCCCGGGTCGGCACGCGCGCCCTCTCCGCCCTCCTGGTCCTCCTCGCAAGGCTCGGAGACGCCTGTTCCCCGAGCCAGCGGCCTCCTGGCCCCCGGAACGGGGCCCGGGACAGAGTCTTCTGATGCTGGCGGTGTATGTACTGCACACACCGTAGGAATCGCACCAACAGTCCCTTTTTGGATGAAGCTGTAGATTTTATTTTTTTAATTAGTGGAAAATTGCTTTTCCATTTTTGTTGATTTCTGCCATACAACGACTGTGAATCAGTCATAACTATATATATATATATAATGAAATTAATATATAAGTTTGCGTCTATTTATATATGCATGCCTCCCCACCTGCTCCTCCCACCTCTTCCCCCTTTGCACCCCTAAGTTCATCACAGTGCTGCAGCCTGTGCTCCCCGTGTTATTTAGCAACTTCCCACTATCTATTATATGCATGATAGTATATGTATTCCATTATTACTTTCTGTATGGTCCCATGCTCACCTTTCCCCACTGTATTCACAAACCCCATTCTCTACTAAGTTCATCCGTACCCCTTTTCTAGATATATGTATCAATATAGAATCATTGTATTTCCCTTTCTGACGTACCTCACTCTGTATAACAGACTCTAGGTTCATCCACCTCACTACAACTCACATTCGTTCCTTTTTTTTTTTTCTTTTGGCCACTTCTATTGGTCTTTCATTTATCATCCATCTTTGTTCTTTGGGGCCTGTGTGGGCCTCCGCAGAGCACTAGCTCTGGGCGCACGCGCTCCAGAAGTCCAGCTTGGTAGTTGAACACATTGATCAAGCCGCTCTGCGGCAATCTTCCAAGGCCAAGGATTGAACAGGCGCCCCTTACATTGCAAGGCGGTGTCCTTACCCACTGGACCACCAGGGAAGCCCCCGTTCCTTTTTATGGTTGAGTAACATTTCATTGTATAAATGTACATCTTCTTCACCCATTCATCTGTTGATAGTCCTAGATAGGTGCTTCCACATCCTGGCTGATGTAAATATTGCTGCAGTGAACACTGGGATACATGTGCCTTTTAGAATTGTGGTTTTGTCAGGGTATTTGCCCAGTAATGGGATTCCTGGGTCATGTGGTAGATTTATTTGTAGTTTTTTAAGAAATCTCCTTACTGTTTACCATAATGTCTGTATCAGTTTACATTCCCATCAACAGTGCAGGGGGTTACCCTTCAGTGGAAATAAAAAAATAAAAGGGACCTAATAAAATTTTAAAGTTTTGCACAACAAAGGAACCTACAAAGAAGATGAACAGATAGTCCTCAGAATGGGATGTAATAACTGGTAATGAAGCAACTGACAAAGGGTTAATCTCCAAAAGCTATAAGCAGTTCAGTCTGAACAAACTGACTGATGCTTAGGTTTTCTCTAGGGAGGACACTCTTAAGCAGTTCTACCCCTCAGCTTGCTTCAACGCCAAACCACAACAGGTTTCTTTTAAATAGTAAAAGTCATCCTTTCCCAAGCTCCCTACCACCACCCCTTCCACTTATTTTCCTGTCAGTAGAGTAATTTATGAATTTCTTTTGTCTATAGGGTTACGGTAATGTCCATCTAAATTATTAATATGACAACCCTCCACACAGGTTCACCTTCTCTGGATGGCCTTTGTGGGGACTTTGCTAATAGTTCTATGGGACAAGTGTATGTTAGATACAAAACACAGAATGGGGAACAATGATTATGGGCCTTCTCTGTTTGAATGACCAGATTGACAAATAGTTTAACTCTGTTGCTGTTTTTGTGGAAGTATTTTCCAAAAGAGCCTAGTGTTTCCATCCTTTTTTTCTTATATATATGTATATTTTTTGGCGGGGGTCAGGTTGGGGAGGGGAGCGGGCGGGCCACTTCCATTGTCTTCCATTTCTCTATTTTCATCCGTCTTTGTTCTTTGGCTCCTGTGGGCCTCCCATCGCGGTGGCGTCTGTCGTTGCAGAGCGCCGGCTCTGGGCGCATGCGCTCCAGAGCTCCGGCTCGGCAATTGGACACGTCGGTCCAGCCGCCCCGCGACACATGGGATCTTCCCAGGCCAGGGATGGAACCGGCGCCCCTTGCACTGCAAGGTGTGGTGTCCTTACCCACTGGACCACCAGGGGAAGCCCATCTTATATGTTTTTAACATAATTCCCTTGTCCTGGAAAATTTTGTAATTTTAAAGATTCTTTATTTGTATACTTCTATGGGTCAATATATTTTGTATATTGTTACTAGCTTATAGAAATAATCTGTTCTTATATTGGTCTGGCATCCAGCAATATTAGTTAATTACAATAATCACTTATCTGTGGATTCTCTTGCTTGACCTATGAAGATAATATTTCCAAATAATTAGAGTATTGTCTCTTTTTCTTTTGACGAGTCTTTTACATCGTGTTTTTCCTTAATCTTTTCTGTTGGATGTTACTTCAAATCCAGGATGACCAGTATAGTTAATAGGGTTATCCCTTTCTCTTCTCTTGAGATATAGTTATTGACAATTTTATATTAGTCGAGAATATACAAATATTCAATACTTCTGTGCATTATATTCAATTTAAACTTACAACCAAATAATGAGTATGTTTCCTTTTGTCATACAGTGTGTCCTTGTTGCTTATCTACTTTGTATATTGTAGTTTTTAATCTCTTAATCTTATGCCCTGTCATGCCCCTTACTTCTCCCCACTGATAGCTACTTCTTTGTTTTCATTATCTGAGTCTCCTTCTGTTTTTGTTCTGTTTTTTAAAGATTTATTTATTTATTTATTTTGGTGGGGGTGGGGAGGGAGGGGAGCAGGCGGGCCACTTCTATTGGTCTTTCACCTGTCCATTTTCATCCATCTTTTTTTCTTTGGCCCGTGTGGGCCTCCCATCCCGGTGGCCTCTGTTGTCACACAGCACTGGCTCTGGGCGCATGCGCTCCAGAGCTCTGGCTCAGCAGTTGGGCACATCAGTCCAGCCGCTCCACAAGGCACGCGGGATCCTCCCAGGCCAGGGCTCGAACCGGCACCCCTCACACTGCAAGGCGGTGTCCTTACCCACTGGACCACCAGGGAAGCCCCTCCTTCTGTTTTATTATATATGCATTTTTTGCTTTATTTTTTTTGTTTCTACATATGAATGATAACACAGAGCATATGTCTATTTCTGTCTGACTAATTTCATTAAGAAGAATACACTTTAGGTTCATGCCCATTGTTACAAGTGGGAAAACTTCATTTTCTTTATGAGTAATATTCCCCGCACCTCAAAGGAAAAAAAAAAAAGACTATTTATTTGGCTGTGTTGGGTCTTAGTTGCAGTATATGGATCTTTGTTGTGTCATGTGGAATCTTTCTTTGTGGTGTGTGGGCTCTCCAGTTGTGGCGCCCAGGCTCAGGAGTTGTGGTAAGCTGTCTGTGGATCACATGGGCTCAGTAGTTGTGGCTCATGGGCGTAGTTGCTCTGTGACATGTGGGATCTTAGTTCTCCACCAGGGATTGAACCCACATCCCTTGTGTTGCAAGGCAGATTCTTAACCACCAGACCACCAGGGAAGTCTCCGTATCTTCTTTATTCACTCATCTATAATGGTGAGGTCACAGATTTATTGAGCCCTGAAACATTGAATGCAGACAACTGGATAGATACATATGAATAACTTGAATTCCCATATCTTTTTTAATCCTCTTGGGTCACAGAAGTGACACACCGTTCTCAATGAAAACTTGCCCATCTACCCTGTTCTACGATGATGCAGAAGCCTCTGCCTGTCATAGCAGCATGCACCAGGATTTACCCCCATCTCTCCTTGCCCTCAGACAGTAACTAAAGTTAAGCATAATATAGTACAATAGAGGATCAAAAAGTTCAGAGCAATGGGTATACTACCTAAAGTTGAATAATAAACCAGCTAGTAGAAGCGGAAGAGCCTAGAAAGACACTGTGTACCTAAGCAAAAGGAAAGCACCAGAGAGCCACCAGCATCAGTGGGGTAGGGTTGGCCATCAGGAGATGCTGCTAAGAAGCTAGACTCTGGGCTGCCCTGGTGGTCCAGTGGGTAAAGAGTCCGCCTTGCCATGCAAGGGGCACCGGTTCGATCCCTGGCCTGGGAAGATCCCACATGCCATGGAGCAGCTGGACCGGTGTGTCCAATTAGGAGAAAGCACTCTAGCATGTGCCCAGAGCCGGTGCTCTGCTACAAGAGAGGCCACTGCCATGGGAGACATACACAGGCCAAAGGATAAAGATGGATGAAAATAAATTTAAAAAATAACAATAGAAGAGACCAAAATTAAAAAAACAAAAAGAAGAAGCTAGACTGCTTGATAGCCTTGGGGATCATAGGATTTGAGAGACTGAATCTACAAACTAATAATGACCAGACCACTTATGACAGCAGAATTCTGATCCACAAACTTTGCAGCAAGTAACCCAGAAACAAAACCATAACCACTGTGTGGAACTGGCCAAATGATCGGGACTGGTCAATACCTGCTGGCTTTCCCGATTTTCATCCCTCCTTCCAGCTCAGGACCATTCTAAGAAAGTCAAATATACTATGCTTAAGACACAAAGTTCACAAAATCAAATCAATTAAGTAGATTCCCTACTTGTAGTTAGCCTGCCTCTAGCTTTCCCCTACCAACAACCTCCATTTAAACACACCTGAAGCTCTCCTTTTTCTGGTATAAACCTTTCTCATTCCCTTACCTGCCTATCAGCTCTCAAATGCAAATTACAGGGCTGACTCTCTCGCTATATAGCAACCTCTGATTAAATAGCTTCTTGTTCTCCTGAACTCTCTCTTTGGTTAAATACCTCAGATAAAGGTCTTGACACCATACCTGACACTCTATGGGCTAGAATTTTCACTGACAGAAAACAATGTGGAAAAAAAGAAAACAGGTAAAATAATAGGAGGAGAACCTATGAAAGTTTAGTTACACTCTACCAAGTCATTACCAAACTTCCCCCAAGGGATACCTTGAAACCCAAAGAAGATCTCAAACATACAGTTGAATGCCTTGTGTCTTCCCATACACATTTGAAACATTCTCATCCAACAATAAATGAAGACCAACAGACAAGGATTTTGATTTGTTCAAGACCTTAAGGCCATCAACGAAATATATATACCTCGCTAGCTGACAAAAATTAACCCAAATACCATCCTATCATCAATTCTGCCTGAAGCCACTTGCTTCACTCTTTTGAATCTTTGCTCTGCCTTTTTTTTTCAGTGTGCCTCTAGACCAAGACAGTCCATATGATTTTGCTTTCACTTGGAGAGGATAACAGCATACCTGGACAGGCATGCCCCTGGAGCACACTGGAGCCTGGTTCTATTTTTCCCTGACCTCATTCATGACTTAAAAGGTTTAAATTTTCCTTGTGAGTTAGTCCTATATACAAAGTAGACAATCTACTTTGTTCAAAGAACAAGGAAGCCTATTCAAAGATTTTCACTGACTTGACCCAGGATATTAGTAACAGGGGAACTGTGTTTAGGGAGAGGTGGACTATATGGAACTGTGTGCTATTTGCTCAATTTTCAGTAACAAAAAGCTGCCCTGAAAATAAATATATTGCATATAAAAGGTAAGGAAGAAAATCTATTTGAGAAGTTAACTTCAAGGGTAAGATTTTTTAGAAGAATATACATTTTTAAAAGTTTGACATCCTCAAGATCTAAAGGAAAGGAGAATCTGTTTGATGTAAAATATGAGGATTTTGTTAGAAGTCTGTCAGAGCCAAGTTGCACACATCACTCAAATGGCCACTTCAGTGTTTACCTGCTTCCCTAACCTCTGAAAACAAACAATCACCCAGAAAGTAGCTAATTGTACTCTGGATCCTAACCTGGTTATCCTACTTGTCATAGAGCAATAGCTATTACCACTCAAAGTCGGTGCTCTGACAACCTGAAAAGATGGGGTGGGAGGGGGGTTCAGGAGGGAGGGGACATATGTTTGCCTATGGCCAATTCATGTAAATATATGGCAAAAACCATCGCAATATTGTAATTATTCTCCAATTAAAATTCAAAACAAAGCCCCCAAACCAACCAACAAACAAAAAACTTGCTGATATTTCTGCTAAATACTCCTAGCCTCGTCTTTGATTTCATGGCTCCTCACTGAGTACAGACATTACTCATGAGAGAACAGATGGTTTCAACCAACCAGTTAATATCTTCTGAGATACTATCACTCTCATCCTGCTTCTTGACTTTTCTTTACCATGATACTCTTAATTCATCACTTTCCCTGCACTGCTAAGAGAAGGGGAACCTATTCTTCATAATTTAGTTAGGAAAATCTCTCTATTTCACACAGATTTGTTAGAGACTCCTCCAGAGACCCTGCCTGAGACCTATAATCCTTTCTTGGATCATACCTCAAAACTGAAACTGGAGGTTATCAAGCAGGATATTCTATCAATAATCTAAACTTTCCTTTAGTACATAGTTTTCTACCTGAGGTAAAGTCAGCCCAGATCACAGAAGTTACTGCAGTTACTATAGCTTGTCAACCAGTCAAACCAGAAATTTAAGTATAGAGTAGGTGTGCTTTTGGTGTAGTATATGACTGTGGACTGCTTTGGAAGCAACGGGAGTTTCTTGCCTCTGCCAGCATCCCCTCAGAAGTGGACAAATTAAGGAACTTTTAGATGCAATTCCACTTCCTTGAAATAGCTGGCTACAGGAAAGGTTGAGCCCCAGTTAGAGAGAAACAATATAGAGGCTAAGGGAGATGATCATTATGCCAAACAAGTAACCTTATCCAGAGCTAAGTTTCTTTGAATCTCTGGAGGAATTCAGAGCAGCCATTATATCATATTAACGATTGGCCTCTGAAAAGGAAAAGTGAGAAAAAAGCTTTGTACCTTTCACTCAGATAGTGGTACTCTCAAGAGAACTGGAACAAAGTGATTTCAAATACGTATAAATAGTTTTCTCAAGAAATTACTCATAATGATACAGACAAATGAGTTACTGTTAAATCAGCATTAGTGGGGAACCTGACTCATTACAATAGCATCAAAAAGAATAAAATACTTAGGAATAAAACTTTATCAAGGAGGCAAAAGACTATTAGATATTCTCTGCACCCTTGTTGAAGATCAGTTGACTATAGATGTTTGAGCTTATTGCTGAATTATCTGTTCTCTTCCTTTTATTTATATGCCTGTTTTTGTGCCAGTACCATACTGTTTGGGTTAATGTAGGATGGGCTAAATCATTTCCAGGTTGAAGATCCACAGTCTTTTCAGGTACTAAAAAGCTGCCTGATACTGTGTTTTCAACCTGCAGCATACCAGTGACCAAGAACCATCATAAAAGAGTTCTCTAAGGCATTGCCCCTTACTCAGAAACTACACTGTCCTTACCAGGCTCAGCCTCCTAGAAAGGTTAACAGTATCAGTGGCATCCTTAAATTAAAATCAGCAACTTTTTGAGAAACCCTTGTGCTCCCTTGGCTAATTGTACCCCTGCTGAAACTTATGAAGCCATACTTTTCACTTCTATGGGGACACATTACTTATCCTCCTATAAATTGGTAACTGGAAAACCCCTGAATTTAGGGATCTAATCTCCAATTCTCCATTTTAGTTTTCCAGGACCATGTTTTTGACAGATGACGTATAGCTTGGAAATAATCTCAGATGTGTTTTAAACAAAATTGTGGTAATATACATAAGCTAAAACACAACATAAAAGACACATAACTTAAAACCTACCACTTTGGGCTTCCCTGGTGGTCCAGTGGGTAAGGACACCACACCTTGCAGTGCAAGGGGCATCAGTTCGATCCCTGGCCTGGGAAGATCCCACCTGCCGTGGAGTGGCTTGACTGATGTGTCCAATTACCAAGCCGGAGCTCTGGAGCGCATGCGCCCAGAGCCAGTGCTCTGCAACAACAGAGACCACCGGGATGGGAGGCCCATACGGGCCAAAGAGCAAAGATGGATGAAAATGGACAAATGAAAGACCAATAGAAGTGACCCACCTGCTCCCCTTCCTCCCCACCCCACCCCCACCAAAATAAATAAATAAATAAATCTTTAAAAAAAAAAAACCTACCATGTTACCCATTTTAAGTGTACAGTTTAGTAGTACTAAGTATATATGTTGTGTAACCAGTTTCCACAATTTTTATATCTTGCAAAATCAACAGTCTGTACTTTTAGAACAATTCCCCATTGCCACCTCTTTCTAGCCCCTGGAAACCACCATTCTACTTTGTTTCTATGAGTTTGAGTACTCTAGATACCTCATGTAAGGAAAATTATACAGTATTTGTTTTGGAGCTGGTTTATTTCACTTAGCATAATGTCCTCAATATTTATCCATGTTATGGTGTGTGTCAGAATTTCCTTCCTTTTTAAGACTGAATAATATTCTATTATGGGGCTTCCCTGGTGCTCCAGTGGGTAAGGACACCACCTTTCTGTGCAAGGGGTACCGGTTCAATTCCTGGCCTGGGAAGATCCCACGTGCTACGAAGTGGCTGGACAAGTATGTCCAACTACCGAGCCTGAGCTCTGGAGTACCTGCGCCCAGAACCGGTGCTCTGCGGCAAGAGAGGCCACTGCGATGGCAGGCCCACACAGGCCAAAAAGAACAAAGATGGAAATAAATGAAAGGCCAAAAGAAGTGCCCCCCACCCCCCACCAAAAGAAATTCTATTATGCATCAACATTTTGTCTGTTGACTCATCCTTTTATGGACATTTGGGCTGCTTCCACCTTTGATTATTGTGAATAATTTTGCTACCAACAAGAACGTACAAGTATCTATTTGAGATTCTATTTTAAATTCTTTTGGCTATACAGTCAGAAGTGGAATTCCTGGGTCATATGGTAGTTCTATTTTTAATTCTTTGAAGAATCAACATATCATTTCCTATAATGACTGCACCATTTTCATTCTGACCAATAATGTACAATAGTCTCAGATTTTCCACATGCTTGCCAACACTTGGTGTTTTTTTCTTCTTTCTTTCTTCTTTTTAAAAAAGTAGCCGAGGGCTTCCCCTGGTGGTCCAGCGGATAAGGACACCGCCTTGCAGTGCGAGGGCCGGTTCGATCCCTGGCCTGGGAAGATCCCACGTGCCGCGAAGCGGCTGGACCCATGTGTCCAATCACCGAGCCGGAGCTCTGAAGCGCATGCGCCCAGAGCCTGCGCTCTGCGACAACAGACGCAAAACAGACGCCACCGCGGTGGGAGGCCCGCAGGAGCCAAAGAACAAAGACGGATGAAAATAGAGAAATGAAAGACCAATAGAAGTGGCACGCCCGCTCCCCTCCCTCCCCAACCCGACCCCCGCCCAAAATAAATAAATAAATAAATCTTTAAAAAAAAAAAAAGTAGCCGACCCTCTAGTAGGTGTGAGGTGGCATTTCATGGTAGTTTGCATTTCACTAATGATTAGTAATGTTGAACATCTTTTCATATGCTTCCTGTATGTTTTTATATATTTGTGTACTTTCCTTGGAGAAATGACAATCAAGTCTTTTGCCCACTTCAATGTCAGGTATTTTTTTTTCCTACTGAGCTGAAGTTCTTAATGTATTTTGGATATTAACCACCTAGAAGATATGCAAATATTTTCCTATGTTATAGGTTGTTTTCTTCACTCTGTTAATTGAATCCATTTATACAACTTTGATGTAGTCCAGTTTATGTGTTTTACTTTTGTCATCTCTCTTTTGTTGTCATACTGAAGAAATAATATACAAGTTCATAAATGAAGTGTTTCCCTTATATTTTCATATAAGCATTTTATAGCTTTAAGTCTCATGTTTAGGCATTTAACTCATTTTGAGGTAATTTTTATGTGATGTAAGGGTTCATCTTCATTTATCATTTTGCAGGTGGATATTTCAGTTTTTCCCAATAACACAAAATTTTATTGAAATATAATTGAAGGACAATATTATATTGGTGTCTGTTACACTAAGTAGTGATCTGACATTCACATACTTAATGAAATAATCACCATGATGAGTCTAGTAATTGTTCCTATATAACATTATTATAATAGTGACCATAATCTTTATGCTATATATTATACCCTCACAGCTTGTTTATTTATAATTGGAGGTGTTTGTACCTCTTAATTCCCTTTACATATTTTAACCACCACCACCACCACCACCCGCCCAACAAAGCTGTTTGAAAAGATTATCCCTTTCCCATTGGATAGACTTGCTGAATTTCATTGTATAATATTCACAAGAGTTTGTTTCTGGACTATGTATTCTAATCAATTTGTTTGTCTTTATTATGCCAGCACCATGTTTATTTGATCACTGTACCTATGTATTAAGTTTTGAAATCAGGAAATGTGAGAACTCTAACATTATTTTGCTTTTTCAAGATTGTTTTGGCTATCTGGGGCTCTGTGAGATTCCATATGAATTTTAGGATGAATTTTCCTATGTATACAAAAAATTATTGGCCTTTTTTACCCATAATTTAAATTAACTAATTAATTATGCCTACTTTATGTTGAACTATAGTGCGCTTACAATATTATATTCATTCCAACAATACAACCTAGTGATTCAATATTTTTATAGATAATACTTCATGTAAAGTTATAATATTGGCTATATTACCTGTATAGGACATTATATCTGTCACTTATTTATCTTATACCTAATAGTTTATACCTTCTAGTCCTTTCACCTATATTGTCCATTCCCACAACCCTCTCTCCTTTGACTACAAATAGTTGTTCTCTACACCTGTGAGTTTATTTCTAATTTGCAATATTTGTTCATTTGTTTTATTTTGTAGATTCCACATATAAGTGAAAGCATGCAGCATTTTTCTTTCTCTGTTTGGCTTATTTCACTCAACATAGTACACTCTAGCTCCATTCATGTCTCAAATGGAAAAATTCATTCCTTTATATGGCCACATAATAGTCCACATCTTCTTTATCCATTCTTCTGTTGATATACACCTACATTACTTCCATACTTAGGCTATTCTGATATAGACATTTGGGTGCATGTATCTTTTCAAACTAGAGTTTTCACTTTCTTTGGATATATACCCAAGAGTATAATTGCTGGATTATACAGTAGTTCTATTTTCAGTCTTTTAAGGAATCTTTCTGCTGTTTCTCACAGTGACTGCACCACTTGACACTCCCACCAGCAGTGTACTGTTGCATCTTTTCTCCGTGCCCTTGCAAACACCTGTTATTTCTTATCTTTTTGATGATAGACATTCTGATAGGTATGAAGTAGGATCTCACTGTGGTTTTGATTTGCATACCCCTCATGAATAGAACAGTTAAGCATATTTTCATGTGCCTATTAGCCAATTAACCACCTGTATGTCTTTTTGGAAAAATGTCTATTCAAGTTCTCTTTCCATTTCATGATCAGGTAGAGTTTTATTTTCTTTTTATAATGAGCTGTATGAGGTCTTTATATGTTTCATTTTTAACCCTGTGTTTGATATATAATTTGTGACTATCTTCTTTAGTAGATGGCATTTTCATTTTATTGATGATTTCTTTCACCATAGATAAGTTTTTTAGTTAGATGTAGTCCTGTTTTTTTGTTTGTTTATTACTCTTGCATAAGGAGACAAATTTTAAAATAATACAGTCAGAAAGCATACTGCCTGTATTTTCTTCTAAGAATTTTACAGTTTCAGGTGCTTATATTTGGGTCTTTAGTCTCTTTTGAATTTATTTTTTTACATAATGTGTCAAAATGTTCTAATTTTATTCTTTTACATGTGAGTTTTCAATTATCCCAATAGTCTTTATTGCAGAGATTGGCTTGTTCTCATTATATGTTCTTGCTTCCTTCAATGTAGTTTAATTTACAATGCATGCATGAGTTTATTTCTCAGCTTTCAATTTATCTGTTTTTTGTGCCAGTAGCCTACTGTTCTGATAACTGTAGCTTTGTAGTGTTATCTGAGGTCAGACAGCATGATACCTCCAGCTTTGTTCTTTTTCACAAGATTAAGTATATGGGTTATTTTGTGATATCATATAAATTTTAGAATTGTTTTTCTAACTATGTGAAAAATTGGATATATTGCTGGGAATTGGAATAAATTTGTAATTGTTTTGAGTAGTGGGGACATTTTAACTATATTAATTCTTCTAATCCATAAACATGTGAGTATCTTTCCATTTATTGATATTGACTTTGATTGCCTTCAGCATTGTATTGTAATTTGCAGAGTATATGTCTTTCACCTCTTTGGCTAAATTTACTCTAGATGCCTTATTTATTTATTTTTTGATGCAAGTCTAAGTGGGATCATTTTCTTGATTTATATTCCTGATAGTTTATTATCAGTGTATATAAGGGCAACTTCTAAATATTAATCTTATATCCATATAGTATCATGTAATCTGTAAATAACAACAGGTTAACTTCTCCCTTCCAATTTGGATACATTTTTTTTTTCTTGTCTAATTGCTATTACTGGACTTCCATACTGTGCTAAATAGGAATGGTGGTAGTGGGCATCCTTGTCTTGTTTCTAATCTTGGAGGAAAAGATTTTAGTTTTTTGGCCAATGAATATGATGTGAGCTGTGACTTAGTCATGTATGGTCTTGATGGTGAGGTATAGTCCCTCTAGGGCTCCCTAGGTGGCTCAGTGGTAAAGAATCTGCCTGTGATGCAGGAGCCACTGGAGACACAGGTTCAATCCCTGGGTCGGGATGACCTCCTGGAAGAGAGCATGGTAACCCATTCCAGTATTCCTGTCCAGAGAATCCCATGGACAAAGGAGCCTGGTGGGCTACAATCCATGGGGTTGCAGAGTCAGACACAACTGAAGTGACTTAGCGCACACACACACATAGTTCGTCTATATTCATTTTGTTGAGTTGTTTTATTTTTTTTACCCTGAATGGATGTAGAATTTTGTCAAACGCTTTTTATGCATACATGAGATGGCCACGTAATTTTCATCCTTTGTTTTGTTAATGTTCTGTGTCACATCACTTGATTTGTGAATTCATCCTTGAATCCTTGGAATGCATCTCATTAGACTGTAGTGTAAGATCCATTTTATGTATTGATGAATTGTTTGGATTTTTGTATATAGTTCATCAGTCATATTGCCCTATAAATTTTTTTTAGTGTCTTCCAGTCTGGTTTTGGTATCATGGCAATGCTGATCTTGCAGAATGAGTTTCAAACTACTCTCCCCACTTCAACTTTTTGGAGTAGTTTGTAAGGGACAGGTATAGCTTTTCCTTAAATATTTTATAGAATTCCCTTAAAACCTTTCCATATAAGGTCGTAGAGAGCAGATCCTACAAATCATGTGAATTCCACCTATTTACCTATCTCTTTCTGAAGCCCTGGAAACCACTGATTTTTTACTGCCTCTATAGCTTTGCTTTTTTCAGAATATATTTAGTTGGATTCACACAGTATGTGGTTTTCCCAGACTGGCTTCTGTAACTTAGCAATATGCACTTAAGATTATTTATTACATGACTTGTGAGCTTATTTCCATTTTTTCTTAATATGAATAATACTCTATATATTATATCTATGTAGGTTATATATATAGATTGCATGTACATGTTACATATGATCACAGATTATGTCTGTCTATAAAAGGCGATCTTAGTTGTTTCTGGTTTTAAGAGCAATGAAACCCACTGCTATTTCTCATCAAGTTGAGTTAAAACCTCAAGGACTTGTGAGGTAGCTTATTCACAAATAGATATAAGAGCTCTTAGTAGTTAGACATGATTAGAAAAAGAGGCTATTGTACAGTCTTCTTTTGCTTGCAAAATCCCTCTTCATGTTTGAGTACTCCAGGAGAGGGTCTCTTTCTGAGAACTTAGTCAATTCATAAAGAATCATTTCAATATAGTAAAACCTAGACCCATTTTCTGCAATATCCAGTTATTAATAAAAGCAGAAATACAATTGTCTTTGGTGAGGTGTTCAGGATATGTTTGAACTGTCTTTATTCTATCAGAGAAAAGGTTTTCCACTCCTGAAATGTACTCTAAAAAACAGACCATATTTTGGCAAAATTACAACACATTTGAAATTGTATGCCCCTTTTTGATAAAGCTGGGGCAAGCCAATGAAATCTTTGTACAGGCTTCCTTGTTCTTCGAACAAAGTTGATTGTTTTATACATTGTATTAAGGACTGAATTACAAGGGAAATTTAGACCTTTTAAGTCATGATCAAGAACCAGGGAAAAATGCCGCCCAGGTATATTGTGGTCCTCTTCAGGTGTGAAGGCAAAAAGGTGTTGACCGTCTTGGTCCAGAGGCACACTGAAAAAAGTAGAGCAAAAATTCATTAGAGTGAAGCAAGTGGCTTCAGGTGGAATTGGTGAAAGGATGGCACTTGCATTAATTTCTATCAGGAATTTTGTTGATGGCTTTACAGTCTTGAACAAATTGCTATCCTTGTCTGGGTTCTTTTCTTGCAGGAAGAGAGTGCTACAAGGGCAGTGTATGGGAAGATACAGAGAGTGCTTTGTATAGAAGGCCCTCAACTATACGTTTGAGTTCTTCCTTTGGCTTCAGGGGATATTGAGGGGATAATGGTTTGGTAATGTATCTAAACTTTAATAGATTCTGCACCCACTGTCTTTTCTATGTCACTGAAATTTCTAGTCCATAAAGGGTCAGACATGGTGTCAAGATATTTGTCTGGTGCTGCTTGCTAAGTCACTTCATTGTGTCTAACTCTTTGTAACCTTGTAGTCTGTAGTCTACCAGGCTCCTCTATCCACAGGATTCTTCAGGCAAGAATACTGGGGTGGTGCCATGCTCTCTTCCAGGGATCTTGCCCACCTAGGGAATGAACCTACATCTCTTAGGTCTCCTGCATTGGCAGGCAGATTCTTTACCACTAGAACCACCTAAGAAGCCTATTTATCTAGAAAGTGAAAGTCGCTCAGTCCTGTCCGACTCTTTGTGACCCTGTGGAGGAGCCATGGAATCCTCCAGACAAGAGTACTGGAGTGGAGACCCATTCCATTCTCCAGGGATCTTCCCAACCCAGAGTTTGAACCCAGGTCTCCTACCTTGCAGGCGGATTCTCTAAAGTCTGAGCCACCACGGAAGCCCTTATTTATCTAGGATATGTATCGAATATGACGGGGAATGTAAAGGTATATTCAGACAGATAAAATTGGTTATGAACAGGGAAATCCTCTGAAACTTCAAGAAATGATCCCTCTGGTGTGCTTTTAATGTATCAATTCTATGTGTAATGAAAATTCTACCCCCTTAATTTTTCAGGTGTGTTGTCACAGAGCAAGAAGAAATGATTCCAGTCAAAGGGCCCAAGAGTTACATATAAAGGCTGAGAGACAGGGGAAATCTGTGACCTATTCAGAGATTAATTGCCTGTGTTGTATGCTTATGCCAAGGAAGCAGCTGCACAAAGCTGGCAGGATTTAACACAGATTTTCATTAGAAGTGTTTCAGGTATGGTTTTTAGGAAATTCTGCCCGACTTTTCAGACTTGTTTTTGAACCCTTAGGTTTGTTGTGGTGGGAAATCCTATAGGTTCTTTTTATGGGTCAATCCAATTTGCCTTGCCATCCAGAAATGAGCATTGTCAGTTCTGACCAAAACATCTATGAGTGATATGTGTCAGATGATTCTAGGGCTTATGCATCCAAAAGAATGCTAAATTCTTTCATGAATATTTGCTTGTCTTGTTGAATTTAGAGAAATTTTTACAAGTAGCTCCTAATTCAGCCCAGGGCCAAGGTTTAAACTCTGAAGTTGTCTGAATATGGAGTGCATGGGGGTAGATCTTCAGAGGTAGCTGACATTTTTTTTGATTTCTTGGAAGATTTGTTGGGAAAGGGTAGGAGACTGGACAAGGGGAACTGGAAAGAGGAGTCAGAGGAAATTCAGAAAGAAAGAATGGCAGGAGAATAAACATACGGAGAACTGGGAAAGACAACTGGAGGACTTAATAGAGAAATAAATCTAGTTGTTGTTTTTCAAATTGGTGATTAGCTTTCGCCAGAGAATGTTTTAATGAAGCAACTGTTGATTCAGAGTTTTGTGTGGAAGTCTCCTTTTACCATATCAAAATATGCTGCCCATTGAAACTGAGAAATCTTTTTCCCTTCTTATCAAAGGAGCCAAGTGAACAGTTTTGTTCTAGTCAAATCCTTAGTGAAGTTATGCCATTTAAAGAAATAGGCACAAGAATGAGGAGTTGAATGAGATGACATGGAAGCAGCAAGCATCTCTCCTGGAAGAGTAGAATCTCTATGCTTAAACTACCCCAGAAGACTGAAGCGACTTAGCACACACGTGAGAGCTGGCAATGCTGGGTAAACGTGGTGCTCGTGCATCTCATGATTTAGGCCCCGACAAGTCTGAATGCAGACTCCATGGCCTCCACCACCTGCCACCCAACAGAACCCTCTTTCTGGATTAAAGCCAAACATTTGGGCAAAAGAAAATCCACAGAACTTCATCTGGTTTTATTGAAGACCCACTGCAAAATTTGTCCAAATAGAAGTTACTCTGAAGAGAATGAATATCTTACCCTTTGCAACAACATGGATGGTCCTAGAGTATATTCTAGTTAATGAAATTACTCAGAGAAATACACATATGCTATGTTGTTATTCATACGTGAAATTTAAAAAATAAAACAAATATATAAATAAAACAAAAGATTCTTATATGATGAGAACATAACTGTGGTTGTCACTCAGGAGAGGAAAGGAGGAAAGAATAGGATAGGGGATTAGGAGACTAAATAAGGAAGAAACACATACTGTACAACTGAAGAAAGTATGTCCATTATTTTTCAGTTACCTTGAATATAATCCATAAAATATTTCATTATTTTATTGTACACTCCAAACTAATATCATTGACTATATTTCAAAAAAGGGGCGGCCCTATTAACTATACCAGACAACCTCAGTTTGAAGTAATATTCAATAATAAAGATTAAGGAAAATTAAGATGTAAGAGGCTTATCAGAAAAAAGACATACTCATTATTTTGAGATATTATCTTTATTAGATAAGCAAAATAATCTATAGCAAAGTGATTACAAAGTTAATTTTCTGGTTATCAGACAGTATAAGAACAAATTATTTCTCTATGCTAGTAGCAATATAAAATATAAAAATATATTTGGGACCTCAGAAGTATAAAAATACAGAATCTTCAGAATTACAAACTTTTACAGGGCAAGAAGATTATACAATACTATAAGCATATAAGAAGAATGGAAAAACAGTTGGTTCTTTAGGGAAAATACTCCCACAGACTCAGCCATAGAATAAACCATCTGCAACTTAGTCATTCAAAGGAGGAGGGCCCATAACCATTGTTCCCCATTCTGTGTTTTGTATTCAAAAAATATTTGTCCAAATACTACTACTGGATAGATTCTCCAAAAGGGACTAGAGCTTCCATCCAGAAAAGTCCAAACTGAGCAGTGGGTTCTTGGGCACTAGGGCCCAAACCTGTAAACGACAGAAATGTAGCAATTCTTCTATTAAGGAGGGTTGGAGGCAATAAGAGGTGGCAGTGGTAGAGTTCCTGGGAAAGGATGGGTTTTTAGAGAAAAGCGCTGTGCCTTACTTAGGTTTGAAGCAAATGGGAGGTGGGGGGGCGGGGGGTAGAGCTGCTTAGGCTTCCCCAGCGGCTCCCGGTAAAGAATGTGCCAGCAATGCAAGAGAAGCGGGTTCCATCCCTGGGTCAGGAAGATCCCCTGGAAAAGGAAATGGCAACCACTCCAGTATTCTTGCCGGGGAATCTCAAGGACAGAGGAGCCTGGCGGGCTACAGTCCAGAGCATCAAAGAGTCTCCCAAGACTTACCGGCTCAACAACAGCAGCAGTCCTTAAGGGGAACTTAAGAGAAAACCTAACCAGCAGTCTGGCTGGCTGAATGCAAGCTGCATTCAAGTGAATTTTCTTTGCCTGAGGAAGCTTCTTTCAGGTGTGCTGTCAGCCACCAATCAAAAGTCTGCAATCGATCCTGCACCCGAAAAGGGACTGTTGGTGCGATTCCTACGGTGTGTGCAGTACATACACCGCCAGCATCAGAAGACTCTGTCCCGGGCCCCGTTCCGGGGGCCAGGAGGCCGCTGGCTCGGGGAACAGGCGTCTCCGAGCCTTGCGAGGAGGACCAGGAGGGCGGAGAGGGCGCGCGTGCCGACCCGGGCTCGGAGAGGGCGGCACAGGCCGGAGGGGCGAGTCGGGGAAGGGCTCCGGGAGGTGCGCGTCCAGGGGCCCGGCCTGCTGCGCACAGCCTCCCTCCGGACCAGCGCTGGGCGCCCGAGCCCGGGCCTGAGACGAGGCCGGGTGGCCGGAGCGAGACGCCCGGCCAGCGGGCGCGCGGAGCCCGGCGACCGAGGCGGAGGCCGCCTCCGTCCCAGGCGGCGGGCAGGCGGCGTCGGCAGCCGCGGCCTCCGGGCTGGCCTCCCGCGGCCGGCGGGCTCGGGGACAGCGGCGCACAGAAGCCCGGCCCCAGGGCCACGTACTCCCCGGCAGGGCTACGGAAGGCGCCCTGCCCTATGCCGGCCCCCCGCGGGCCGCCCACCGCCGAGCCCAGCAGCGCCTCGGGGACCAGCAGGAGGACGCGATCTCCGAGACACCCCTGCCGCACAGACGCCGGCTGTGACTCCAGCAGCAGCTCGACGTCTTCCAGGAGCACGTGCAGCGCACAGCCCGCGGGCAGGACCGCCACGAGGATGAGGGGTCCGCGGCTGGAGAGCAGGCCGGGGGTCCAGGCGGGGCGCCGCCTCGGACCCGGACTCCCGGCGCGCGGGCTCCTCGGTCCGGCGGCGCTCGGCAGGGCCGGGTCCTCGCGCGGCGGCCTCCGGGTCGGCGGGGTCGGCGCAGGGGCGACGCGGTCGGCTGCCCATCCCGTCAGGGTCGCCGCGGGCTTGGGCCTGGCAGAGGGCGAGAGCGGGCTGGATCCTGCAGGAGCGACGGCCGGCTTGACAGGTGAGGCCGCTGCGGGGCCGCGGGGCTCGGAAGGCGGGGACTCGGGGCGAGTCTTGGCAACTCCGGGGCGGCCTCAGGCGTCACCGGGTCGCGGCGTCCACCGAGCGGCCTGGCGCGGCCTGGCGCGGGGGAGTCCTCAGCTCCGCACGTGGACCGGCTTGCACAGGCGCGGGCCGAGCAGGTCGCGAGCAGCGCCGGCGGACCCCGCGCGGAGCCCCGCCCCTTCCCCGGCCACGCCCTTCGGGCCACGCCCCAACATGGAGGCGGCGAGACGCCCCAGTCCTGCCAGGCGAAGCAGGTCGGAGACGCTCCTGCAGGCCCCGACGGGGCGGAGCCATCGTGCGGACCCTGCGCCAAGTCCTGGGCCTGCCTCGTGTTGGCCTCAGAGGCGGAAAACCGAGCCGGAAAACCGATTCAGTGTCAAGTTCCACCAGTGGAACGCGGCGCCGGGACCCTGAGGTGTGGTTCGCTCATCCCCTGAGACCTCGCCCTGTCGGTGACCTTTTCTCTTCTTCTGGTCCAATAGGGAGGTGCGTTTTGGGATGGCACCCTTAAGTCTCTGCCTGCGCTGTTAACGACTGTTAGATCCTTGCAGCGGTGTTGAAAGGAAAAGCGATGTTACAATTGAGAGTCTTAAAAGCAGCCATTGTATGGTCCACTGACATATGTATCAGTTTAGCAGGGAGGTCACTGTTCTACTTTCATCAACTAAACCAAGAGCTTCCTGTCTCTAACTGGACCTACACTACACTCAGAGGTGTATCTGTTGTAGCCCAGCTGACCAATGATGACGATGTCGTGCCCAAGGAAGAACCAATTGGCTGGGAGCCCGGAAGTACCAGAGGCTCCAGTGAGGGTCAGGCTCCGCTCCACGTGAAGGCAGGCTGCAGCGCTTTCATCTAGGTGTCAGTTTAAAGGCGCGCCTACCCTATATATCCTGGTGGTCAAGAGAAGGTAGTGGATCCACAACTTAGCCCGAGTTGTAAGAGAAAGCACTCAATAGCTCTTTTTGGAATATGGCTAATTCTTCCCTGTTTTTCAAAAGAAGATGAACTACTAGTGATCTGTGAATTGGCAGACACCAGCTTTCTCTGGCTGGTTAATGTAAAATGCAGGCTCTGTGCCACATCCCAGAAACAGTAATGAGACCTCTGAGAGCCATGGGCTTAGGAATTCTCCTTGAGCATCGCTACAAAGATTCTGGTTGAAGCCAGAGCTTAAGATCACTGATCTTGTTTTCATTCAGCATTTGAGGGGTTCAGAAACAAAACTGTGTGTGGTCGAGGTCATGTCCCAGCCTGTTGGTGACAAAGTCGGGAAGGAAACCCAGCCTTCGTGGGCCTGTCTTCAGTGGTTTCCTAACACTCTACTCGCATCCAGTCTTTTGCAGTGTGTTGCGTGTGGGCTAAGAAATTCTCTGTGTAGGACAGGAGGCTTACTGAGGGAATATGCAGGGGCTGTACACTGGTTCCAGAGCATGTCCTACCAGGAGCCCGAGTTCTCATGGGGTGAATGTGGATGCCCCTGGCACCTACTTCTGTGCTGCCAGGTGATGGGAGCGGCGTCTGTGTTCCAGCTGTCTGTACTGAGGGCAGTGTGGGAAGATGGAGGAGATTCTGGGGAGCCTGGAGGAAAGATCTCCTTTGGTCCTGGAGAATTCTTTTGATGATGCTTGAACCTCCCGTGGATGGGAGTGTTCAACAGGAGTTCCATTCAGGATCATGAGTGTGAACATGGTGTGTTTTCAGGGACCGATGGAGGAGCCAAAACCTGGCGAGGACCCCAGGTGTGGCTCAGGGCTCGTGGTGTAGCGGTGCTGGGGCCCGGAAAGAGGGGCTCCTGTCCCTGCTGGTGCCACCTCTTGTCCACTGCTCTCCGACCTCAGGCGTTTCACACTGGGGCTCACCGTCGTGCCAGGCCCCAAGAGTCCTCACTGTGAGCGCCCCTTCCAAGGGACTGTGGTCCTGTCTGAGGTAAAGGCAGTTACTGGGGGCCTGGCCTAGAGGCACCTGATTTCCTCCCGATCAGCCTCTTTCTTGTCTTGTCTTTTCTTTTCTTCATTTTAATTGGCTGTGTAGCTCACCTTGCCAGACTCCTAGTTCCCAGACCAGGGATTGTTCCCGAGAGCCGTGCATTGGTGGTTCCGAGTTGCAAAACTGGACTGCCAGGAATTCCCATGGTCAGTCCCTTTCTACTTGGGTGATCGTGGGCAAGTCATTTCATCTTCTCTATCCTCAGTTTCCTTACATGTGGAGTGGCGTCAAGTACTTACTGTGCAGCAGCACAGTGAGAATATGTATATAAAGTGCTCCTTAAACACAGTGAATGCCTAATAAATAGTAACTGTTCACTCTGTCATGTTTATCATCTGATGTTTCCACTGGACACCGTAGCCCTATCCTTGAGCAGCGCCTGGCATGTAGCTGACCGTCATTGCATGGTAAACAATATTGTCGCACCATCATCATCATTCTAAAAAGAGGTCTGATCTGTTAGAAAATAATTTTTCAGGTGTTTCCATGGCATAGCATCTATGTAATTCAAGAAGGGCTCGCTGGGCACCAGAACAGGCATCTTTCATTTTCCTTATTTTCCCTTACTTTAAGATGCTAAAGACTGTCAGAGGTTATCAGGCCCACCCATTGGCTTTGCTGGGTGTCAAATTACTCTCATGCACATGAACTGACTGAACCGTGAGGGTAGAATTAGGAAATGTATTGCAGTTCCGGTAGGGTATAACATGACTGCAGATCGTCCCTCTCATGAGGACCATCCTGTTGTCCCCTAGAATGACTCATAGCTTTTAAAAACTCTTACTTACTTTTATGCCCTTTAGGAATAATACCTGAGTACATATTTTAAGAAATCCCCTCCAACTCCCAATCCAGTGTTTATGTGACAAGATCCTTTTCTATGTATTTTCAAAGATAACAGGGTATTGTTTTCTTCCTGGAATGGCCGAGTACTGTGGGTCTTTTTCTGCAACATGTTAGAGTGTATTGCTCCTTGGTACTGTCATCCATAAAGTGCATCATCTCTTCTGTCTTATGTTGGAGAGCCCCTTTCCAACATGCAATACAGGCTGTTGTATGAAAGTGTTGTGTAAGCAAAGGTGACTTCAAACATTTCTTGTAGAGCAACACCTTTGTGTTTGCCTATAGCAGAATGAGGTAGTGGTCCCTCACTCTGTGCCTGCCTCACAGAATTCTGATAGTTCTGGGCTACCATGCTGTGCTTCCTGACTATGTCACCGTGGTGACTGAACTGGATTAGTGATGCTCCCATAATGATTTAATATGATGATGCCCTGAGTTCTCACAAGATCATGAATCTTTTACTTTTTCAAGCATTTTTAAAAGAAAGCTGTGGGGGCTTCCCTGGCAGCTCAGTGGTAAAGAGTTTGCCTGCCAGTGCTGGAGTCATGGATTCGATCCCTGATCCAGGAAGATCCCACATGCTGCAGAGCATCTATGCCCATGAGCCAGAACTATTGAGCCTGTGCTTTAGAGCCTCAGAGCCACAACTATTGAGCCCATGTGCCACAACTACTGAAGCCCATGGCCCTAGAGCTCGAGTTCTACAACGAGAGGTCACCACAACAAGAAGCCTGCTCACTTCAACTCGAGAGTAGCCTCCATTCCCTGCAACTAGAGGGAAAAAAAAAAAAAACTGGCAGCAGTGAAAACCCAGACAGCCAAAAATAAATAAATAAATAAATAAAAGCTGTCATTTCAGTCATTATTTGGCCTTTTAAAAGGTGAGTTTGCTTAGAGGAGAATATAGGCAAAACCCTCAAGAACATAAATCAAAGCAAGATCTTCTCTGACCCACCTACTAGAATAGCAGAACTCAAAAGACAAATGAACATGTGGGACCTCATGAAACTTCAAAGCTTTTGTACAGCAAAAGAAATCACAAAAAAGCTGAACCGACAGCCCACAGAATGGGAGAAAATCATAGCAAATGAAATAACAGACAAAGAGTTAATCTCCAAAATCTACAAGCAACTCAAGACAACTCAGCACCAGAAAAACAAACAACCCAATCAAAAAATGGGAAAAGGACCTAAACAGACACCTCTCCAACGACGACATACAGATGGCCCAAAAGGACATAAAACAATGCTCAACTTCACTTATAATTAGAGAAATGCAAACCAAAACTACAATGAGATATCACCTCACACCCCTCAGAATGGCCATCATCCACAAATCGACAGACAATAAATGCTGGAGAGGGTGCAGGGAAAAGGGAACACTCCTGCATTGCTGGTGGGAATGTAAATTGATACAGCCTCCATGGAAGACAGGATGGAGATTTCTTAAAAAACTAAAAATAGAAGCACCATATGACCCAGCAATCCCACTCTTAGGCTTATATCCTGATGAAATCAAATCTGAAAGAAGCACCTGTACCCCAATGTTCATTGCAGCTCTCTATACAATAGCTAGAACATGGAAGCAACCTAGATGCCCATCAACGAACGAATGGATACAGAAGCTCTGGTACATATATACAATGGAATACTACACAGCTGTAAAGAGAAATGCAGAAGAATCAGCCCTAATGAGGTGACTGGATCTAGAACGTATCCTAAAAAGTGAAGTCAGTCAGAAAGAGGAGGACAAATACAGTATATTAACACATATATATGGAATCTAGTAGAATGGTGATGATGGCACATGCAGTGAGGTGACGGAAAGACAGACATGGACAGTGGACATATGGACATTGTGGGGAAGGAACAGAGGGTGGGAGGCATAAAGGAAGTAGCGTGAAGGCCTGTACTATCATAAGTGAAGAAAATAGCTGTAGTCATAGCTCTGTGAGAAAAGGGGATCCTTCAGGGGTGCTGTGTGATGGTTGGGAGGGGTGGGAAGGGGGGGATATACATATGACTAATCTGGGAGCATGCGTATCTGTAAACAACAAAACTCTGTAAAAGTTAAAAGCAAAATAAAGGTTTAAAAAAAAAAAAAGGTGAGTTTGAAGCTGAAGCTTAGTACAGATTTTTTTAATACCAAGTACTTCAGCATCCCTGCTATAACTAAAATAGAATGATTTCTGTTTCTTAAATTTGAATTTAGGTTTCTTATGGAATTTTCATTTTTATTCGGTTATTCTTAGGTTTACAATCACATGGTCTGCAAATGGTCTTATTTTTCCTCTCTTTAATATTTCAAACATGTGGTTTCGCCCCCTGGCCCTCCCTCCCACCCACCTCAAAAGATAAATAAATAAAAAATAAATAAATGTTAAGAACTCAAACATGTGGTTTCTTCCTCCAGTCTAATTTTGTTGACTAGTATCTCCATACAATGTCAAATATTGGAAACATGGCATCTTTTTCCTGACGTAGACTTTTGTGAGCCTCCTGCTAGTGTTTGCCTATTAAGAGTGATTCTTGGAAATAAATGACATGCCAGAGAATTATCTGTCTCTTGCTGTTTTAGTGAATATTGAATGTTTTATCTTGAAAACATTTCCTTCTTACAGAAACATTGCAAAAACAATATGAAGAATTCTCATTTTTTCTTTACTGATTTTTAACACGTTGCCACATTTCCTTATCATTCCTTATTCCTGTTTCTCAGAAAGACCAGAGAATTTATCAATATCTATATTAATATTCATTGAATCATTAGAGAGTAAGTTGTATATACTCAGACTCATTTCCTCAGATTGTTCATATATATTTCCTAACAGAAATATTTGCTCATATAGACTTGTAGAGCAGTTATCAAATTCAAAAACATTCACCATTTTTGTCATGCTTTAATCCACAGTTCATTTTCCAATGTTTTCAATTATAGTAAAAATAGCCTTTATTATATATTGTTATATCTTTATCTATTTAAAAAATCTAATTTACCATCGTATTTTCTTCCAGATTTATTGAGATATAGTTGTCATATATATGCTGTCACTGTTTAAGTTGTGCAGCATGTTGATTTGACTTACTTACATTATTTGATAATTAAAAAAGTGAGTTTAGTGAAAACCTTCATATCCTATAGATAGAAAATGAAATAAATAGAATTTTTTTTTTCTTTTATCTTTCTTTAATGGTTCTTTTGTGTATGATTTAAAACTTAGTAGCACTAATTCCTTCAAATCTGTACTTTCTAAATGTTGTCATTACAATTCTATATCTGTTACATTTCCATGTGAGTTTTTTTTTCCATGTGAGTTTTAATATCAGTTTGTCTATATATGATTAATGCCTGATAGATTCATGTATAGCTCCATTTGCCTTTTTGACAATATTTAGTCTTTCAGTTAGGAACATGACTTCAATCATGAATCATAAGGATCTCCATATTGATTTAGATCATCTTTAATATCTTTGGGGTTTCATTATTGAAGTATAGTTTATTTGCAATATTGTATTCATTTTTGCTGTACCATGAGGTGATTCAGATATGTATATGTTTATATATATTAATATATATGTTCTTTTTCATATTTTTTCCACTATGATTTATTTCATGATGCTGAATATAGTTCCCTGTGCTATGCAGCCCAGCCTTGTTGTCTTTCCATTCTATGTGTAACAGTTTGAATCAACTAATCCCAAACTCCCAGTGACTATCGCCCCCAGCCCTCCTCCCTCTTGGCAACCACATATCTGTTCTCTGTGTTAGTCTATTTCTGACAGTTTCACAAAGAGGTTCATTTGTTCTTATTTTAGATTCAATATATAAGTGGTATCATATGGTATTTGTCTTTCCCTTTTTGACTTATTTCACTTAGTATGATAGTCTTTAGTTGTATCCAAGTTGTTTAAAATGACACTATTTTTTCCTTTTTAATGGCTTAATAGTATTTCGTTATATATATGTGTCACATCTTCTTTATCTATTTGTCTGTTGATGAACATTTAAGTTGTTTTCACATCTTGCCTATTGTTAATAGTGCTACTGTGTATATAGAAGTATATGTATCTTCTTGAATTACAGTTTTGTATGGATATATGTCCAGGAGTGATGTTGCTGGATCATTAGGCATTTCTATTATTAGTTTTCTGAAGAACCTCAATACTGTGCTCCACAGTAGCTGCACCAACTTGTATTCCTACAACAGTGTAGGAAGGTTCCCTTTTCTGTACACCTTCTCCAGCATTTGTTATTTGCAGATTTTTTGATGATGGCCATTCTGACTGGTATGAGGTGGCCCCTTATTGTACATTTGATTTGCATTTTTCTCTTAATAAGGGATGTTGAGCATCTTTTCACATGCCTTTTAGCCATATGAATTTCTCTATTAGTCTTTTAAATATCCATACTCTTATCAATCCTTCTGTCACTCTGGAGAAATTCATCAATTCAACCACCTTTTCACCAAACCCTAGCAAATGTCCTGCCCTCCACTGTTGCAAGTGATCTCATATCATTTTGCCTCTTCAAGATTACTACTCTAGCAATGTTGCCATGTCTGTCCAGCATTATCATATTTTAGCCACCTCTACTAAATCAGTATCTTCAATATATAATTGAGAGGGAAACTCTACCATTTTAAAGTAATGCTTTCCTGACATGACTTTCTCCTCCAGTTTCCACATCAGTCTTCTCCATTCTTACACATCATAACTGTTGTAGTCATCAACTATACCCGCATTCTCTAGTTTGCTTCTTCCCACTAACTCTTGAAAGCTCTCCAGTCAGGCTTCTGTCTGTGCCAGTCATCTATAAGCACTCTCATTAGGTCACCAATGATCCCCACATTATGAAGTCCAAGGGTTAATTCTGTCTTCTTGGACAGCATATGAAATAGTCAATCTTTGTCTTCTTTTACATTTTCTCCTTTGGCATCGAAGATCTCCCACTCTCCCTGCCTGTCTCTGTCTTCTCAGTTTCCTTAGTTGCTTGCTCATCATTCTGAAGGTTGGAATATTCCAGGGCATGGTTGTTGACATTATTTTTTTTGATCAGACTTTTTCATACCTTTCCCATGAGTGTCCAACTGCATTGCCAACATTTTCTCCTGGATATCTCTTAAGCTGAATCAGAGGCAGTTTTATTTTGGTGGGTCAGAACGGTTGAATCTTACCCATTTCATATAAGTCAATTGAATAAGAGGTAGTCCATACTTTAGGTTTGAATTTGAACTCCTCCTATTTCCCAGACCTAATCCTTTCAAAGCGTTCCTCATCACAGTAACTGCAGTTTTTACCTGTTCCTCAAGCCCAAAACATGGATGTGTGCTTGAAAATCTTTCACATTTCCATCCATACCATGGAGATATCCTGGACCATTTCACTTCTTACCATCCCTCCGGCTATGAACCTGCTGCCATTATTATCCCTTTAATGCATTACCATAGAAGAGTTCCAAGGGGTCCCCTTCTCTCTCTTCTTTGTGTCTTTCCAGGCCAGTCTCCATGCAATAGCTAGAGCGGTTCTATTAAACTGTAAGTCACATCATATCACTCCTCTGCTAAACACATCGAGTTTTACTCAGGGTCAAAGCCCATGGTTTAGGGCTCTATATGATCTGGACTTCCCACCTTCATTACATCAGACTGCACCTCTGATTGCTCTCCCCCTTGCTCCGTCTGTTACAGTTGTCCAATGGCAGAGCTTGTCCTAGAAATTGACAGGCATGCTCACAGACTTTGGAATTATTGTTCTATCCATCGATCTGCATAGTTCCTCACTCCTTTCTGACTGTGACTCTAAAGGTATCATCTCTGAGGCTTTCCTTGAGCCCACCATCTAAAAGGCTAATCTGTAACCCTCTCCTTAATCTTTAGCACTTTTGAAACATTCATCAGTATGTAGTTCACACTCAAAAATACAACAGAATAAATGGGTGACTTTTTTTTCCATCAGTTGTGTGTACTGTCACTTATATTGAATAATGGTACCCTCTTCAAATATGGCCCTCTGTTTCACTTTCTTTGTTTCTTCACCGAAGAAACTTAACTAGCCACATATTAGAACATCATTTTCTCTCTTACTCTCTCTCTCTTTTTAAAATTTTTATGTCTATTACCGTCTATAATAAATTATAGATAGATTCTTTAGCTCTTTCAAATTTGTTTAAATTAATAAATTATATTTAAAATGTTCATGTAGCACTGGGTATACATTCTAACCAACTTTTTAAAAAGCAGTTATGCCATTTATGATACTTTCTTTTTCCTTAGATTCGTTTTGTCCATGTTTTATGTGGAAAAGTAGAACTACCTCAACAGCCCCATAAGAGCTGGTAATGGTGGGTAAATGTACATGTGCACCTTGTGACTTAGGTCCTAACAAGACTTCTCAGAGTGAGATTCCACAGCCTCCACCACCAGACACCAGAGAGGGGCCTCTTTATGGATTAAAGCCAATTGGACTGGGAAAAAGAAACTAAGGAGAAGAGAACCTCATCTGGTTTTATTGAAGGTCCACTGCAAAACAGGTGTTAACGCATTGATTTCTAATAAAAATTGCAAACTCACAAGACTGTGAGGCTGACTTGAACAGCAGGCTTATAGGGCACAAGTTTCTGTTCAACCCAGTGATCCCCTAACTTGTGATAAACAAGATAATCAGCAGAGCAGAAAATATAATCACGAAAGAGAACAAAAGGGCATAAAATGCATGTGTGCCACCAATGATGCCAAATAAATAGAACCAGTAACAAAACCTGCTACCAAACTGAGAATAAATAGCAGAGGAACTCAATGCAGTGAGAGACTTCAGACTTGGTACTGACTTTACACTTTGGTGTGGACACCATAAGCTTAGAGTAGCTTACAGCATGAGGACCACACCTGGTCCAAGGCTGAGATGTATGGCCATGAGCAGTGGAGACTCTGCCTCACTGGGACTTCCAGGAAAACTGAATATAAATGAAGGCTGCTCAAAGGAGGACAAGCAGGGGCTACTTATTCAGAGCTTGATATACAGCAAGAGAGTCAGCCCCATCACTTGCATTTGCGATCTGATAGGCGGCTAAGGGAACAAGAAGGTTTGCAGTGCAAAAGAGGCGGGCTTCTGGTGTGTCTGAATGGAGGTTATTGGGAGGGGAACACGAGAGGCAGGCTAACTAGAAGCAGGGAATCCTATATAATTGATTATAGAGATACCAAATTTTACAACTTAAGCATAATATATTTGACTTTCTTGAAATGGCCCTGAGTTGGAAAGAAGAAAGTGTTAGTTGCTCAGTCGTATCTGACTCATTGCGACCCTATGGGCTGTACCCCAACAGGCTCCTCCAGCCCATGAAATTCTCCAGGCAAGAATACTGGAGTGGGTAGCCATTCCCTTTTGCAGGACATCCCAGCGATCGAACCCACATCTCCTGCACTGGAAGGTGCATTCTTTACCATCTGCACTACCAGAAGGAGGGATGGAAACTGGCAGGTGTTGACCAAGTCCTGATCATTTGGCCAGTTACCGCAAGGGTTATCGTTTTGGTTCTGGGCTGCTTGCCGCAAAGTTTATGGGTCAGAATTCTGTTGTCATGAGTGGTCTGGCCATTGTTAGTTTGTATATTCAGTCACACAGACCCAAGGCTCCCAAAGAGTGTAGCTTCTTAAAGGCGTCTCCTGCTGGCCAGCTCTGGGCCATGGAAGTCAACATTGCTGGTGCCTCCCCAGTGCACTGCATTCGTTTTGCTTAGTTACACCGAGTCCCTTGAGGCCCTTCCACATTCCCACTAGCTGGTGTATCACTGAGCTTTAGCTAATATATCCAGTGTACCATACGCATTGCTCTGAACCCTTCGATTCTCCGTTGTATTATATTATGCTTAACTGTAGTTACTATCTGGTGGCAAAGAGAGGAGATGGGGGTAAATGAGGTTGGTGCATGTTGTCTTGCCAGGCAGAGGCTTCTGCATCATCTTAGAGCAGGTAGATGTGCAAGTTTTGATGGAGAGTGGTGTGTCACCTCTGTAGGCCAAGGATTAAAAGAGATCTGGGGATTCGAGTATTCATATGCCATCTACTTGGTTGTCTCCATCCAATGTTTCGGGACAAAATCATTCTGTCATCTCCTCATCTTAGATGAATTAATAAAGAAGATGTGAGAATGTCACTCAGCCACAAAGAGAATGAACTTCTGTCGTGTGCAACAATGTGGATGGACCTAGAAAGTAGTATGCCTAATAAAGTAAGTCAGATAGAGAAAGGCACACACTCTATGCTATCATTTATATGCTCAATCTAAAAATAAAATAAATAGATACATAAAATAAAAAAGAAGCAGACTCACATATGTAAAAAACAAACTGGTTGTTTAAAACTTAGGAGATGGGCAAAACACTGTATGGGATTAAGAGAAAAAAATTAGGGCTTCCCTGATGGTTCAGTGGTTAAGAATCCACCTTGCAATGCAGAAGACACTGGTTCAGTCCCTGGTCAGGGAACATCCCACATGCCATGGAACAACCAAGCCCATGCACCGCAACTAATGAAGCCCAGTGCCAGGAGCCCATGCTTCAGCACAAGAGACACAACCACAATAAAAAGCCCATGTATCACAACTAGAGAAAAGCCTGCTAACAGCAACAAAGACCAGTTCAGGCAAAAAAAAAAAAAGAGAGAGAGAGAGAGAAAGAGAAAGAAAAAAACAAACTACTATGCATGAAATAAATAAATAATAAGGACATAATCTACAGCAGAAAAATTTGGGGTCATTATCTGTTATAACTTTACATGAAATATAATCCTTAACATATTGAAATATTTTGTTGTATCTCTGAAACTACTATAATATTGCAAAACAACAATACTTTCTAAAAAACATAGGATGACCCTATTAACCATACCATTCAATCTGGATTTGAATTAATGTCAAATAAAAAAAACTAAGGAAAAATAAGATGTAAGAAGCTTGTCAAAAAAAGACAAAACTCTCCTTATTTGGAGAATTTAATATCCATAAAGACAGATATAGGGCTTCCCTGGCAGCTCAGTGGTAAAGAGTTCTCCTGCCAATGCAGGGAACATGGGTTTGATCCCTGATTGGGGAAGATCCCACATGCTGCAGAGCAACGAAGCCGGTGAGCCACAACTATTGAGCCTGTGCTCTAGGACCTTGGAGCCACAACTTTTGAGCCCATGTGCTGCAACTATCAAAGCCCATGTACCCCAGAGCCCGAGTTCCACAACAAGAAAAATCACCACAACACCTCAACTAGAGGTGTCACTGCTCTCCTCAACTAGAGAGTAGCCCCCACTCCCTAGAGGAGAGCCTGTGGCAGCAGTGAAAACCCAAAATAGCCAAAAATAAATAAATAAAATTTTTTTAAAAGATAGGTATAGAGATTTATAGAGATATAAGACAGAGATACAGCAACAAAGATATCTATAATAATAGACATATCTTTCTTATTATCTCAAAAAATATTGTCTTTATCAGTGAAGCATGAAAGTTTACATATAAGTGATTACAGAAATAAAGTAATATTTCTGAATACCAGACCAACATAAGAGCAAAGTATTTCTATACGCCAGTAGCAATGCAAAAACATTTTTGGGATCCTAGAAGTATAAAAACAACAAATCTTTAGAATTGCAAATGTTTTCATGACAACAGAATTATAGTAAAAGCATATAATAAAAATGGAAAACAGTTGTTTCTTTTGAAAACTACCCTGTCAAAGCTAGAAAGAGAATTAAACCACTTGCCAACTGAGTCATTCAAAAAGAAAGGCGCCACAATCATTGTTCCAATTTTGTGTATTGTAGTCAAGTACCTCTGTGCACATGCAACTGTTGGCTAGAACCCCAACAGAGGGTCTAGAGCCATCATCCAGAAAAGCTGGGACACAAGGGTAAAAATATTCAGTGAACAAAGTAAAACAAGTAAGTACTCTATTGATGGAGAGGAAGGGGGAGCAGTCGTAAAGTGCCAGAGAAAGAATGGCTTTTTAAAGAAAAGTGCTAACACTAGACTTTGAAAGGAAATGGGGGGAGAGAGGAACACACCTTAGAGCTGCTTAACAGTGAAAGCAGCTGTCTTAAAGCACGCTGTGTTTCAAGAGACTCTTCTTTGCCCAGGTGAGCTTCCTTTCCAAAATCTAGCCAGCTAGACGCGAAATTCTGCAACACAGAATGCATCTTAAACATATCAGGATCTTTTGATTCTGGGCGGGTGGGCAATATACATACAGTGGTCAACAGAAGACTCAGTCCTGGTCACAAGTCGGTGGCCAAGAATTGTGGGAGGAAGTTCATTCTTGGAACAGACGTCTCTTGGCCTTGCGAGCAGGAGCAGCAGGGCGCAGGGGGCGCTCGTTGGAAGCTGGACCAGGAGAGGGAGGTAGCGGTTGGAGTGGTGAGTCAGGAAGAGCTCCAGAAGGTGCACGTCCAGGTCGTCTTGGTGCTGAGGAGAGCCTCTCCCGGGGCTAGGGCTGGGCGCCAGCGGCCAGGGCTCTAGGCCGAGGCCCAAGAGGTCGGGGTCGGAAGCCCTTCCAGGGGAGAGGAGGAGCCCAGCAACTGAGCCGGCAGCTGCATCCATCCCAGCTGGCGGGAACACAGCGTCTGCGTCTTCCTCACAGACCTCTTCTTGGCCAGCAACCTGGGGACCAGATCCGTAGCAGAAGCCCTGCTCGAGGGCGATGCAGTCCTCGGGAGCGCTGGCGAAAGCGCCCTGTTCCAGGATGAGGGTGGACCTGCTCTCCCCGACCAGGAGTTCGATGCGAGTGCCCAGGAGGGCTCCGGGAATCAGTATGAGGGTGTGATCCCCAAGAGAAACTTGCAGCACGGCCGTGGGCTCGGGCTCCAGCACCAGGTCGGCCTGGTCCAGGGTCAGCTGCAGAGCACAGCCTTCGCCAGAACCACCAGGAAGGTGATCCCCCAGACGTTGTCCAGGGCGGCCTCGACCTCCTGGTCCGCTGGTGAAATGTGGCTAGAACCCCAACAGAGGGCCTAGAGCCATCATCCAGAAAAGCTGGGACACAAGGGTAAAAATATTCAGTGAACAAAGTAAAACAAGTAAGTACTCTATTGATGGAGAGGAAGGGGGAGCAGTCGTAAAGTGCCAGAGAAAGAATGGCTTTTTAAAGAAAAGTGCTAACACTAGACTTTGAAAGGAAATGGGGCGAGAGAACACACCTTAGAGCTGCTTAACAGTGAAAGCAGCTGTCTTAAAGCACGCTGTGTTTCAAGAGACTCTTCTTTGCCCAGGTGAGCTTCCTTTCCAAAATCTAGCCAGCTAGACGCGAAATTCTGCAACACAGAATGCATCTTAAACATATCAGGATCTTTTGATTCTGGGCGGGTGGGCAATATACATACAGTGGTCAACAGAAGACTCAGTCCTGGTCACAAGTCGGTGGCCAAGAATTGTGGGAGGAAGTTCATTCTTGGAACAGACGTCTCTTGGCCTTGCGAGCAGGAGCAGCAGGGCGCAGGGGGCGCTCGTTGGAAGCTGGACCAGGAGAGGGAGGTAGCGGTTGGAGTGGTGAGTCAGGGAAGAGCTCCAGAAGGTGCACGTCCAGGTCGTCTTGGTGCTGAGGAGAGCCTCTCCCGGGGCTAGGGCTGGGCGCCAGCGGCCAGGGCTCTAGGCCGAGGCCCAAGAGGTCGGGGTCGGAAGCCCTTCCAGGGGAGAGGAGGAGCCCAGCAACTGAGCCGGCAGCTGCATCCATCCCAGCTGGCGGGAACACAGCGTCTGCGTCTTCCTCACAGACCTCTTCTTGGCCAGCAACCTGGGGACCAGATCCGTAGCAGAAGCCCTGCTCGAGGGCGATGCAGTCCTCGGGAGCGCTGGCGAAAGCGCCCTGTTCCAGGATGAGGGTGGACCTGCTCTCCCCGACCAGGAGTTCGATGCGAGTGCCCAGGAGGGCTCCGGGAATCAGTATGAGGGTGTGATCCCCAAGAGAAACTTGCAGCACGGCCGTGGGCTCGGGCTCCAGCACCAGGTCGGCCTGGTCCAGGGTCAGCTGCAGAGCACAGCCTTCGGCCAGAACCACCAGGAAGGTGAGCTCTCCCTCGTCTGGGGTCCCAGGCACGTTGTCCAGGTGGGGCGCGGCCTCGACCTCCTGGTCCGCTGGCTCCTCGGTTCGACGGCGCTTGGCAGGGCCGGGTCGTGCGGCCTGCGGTTCCCACTGGTCCTCAGAGGAAGCGCTGGGGCTGCGGGGCCGGGCGCCCATCATCTCAATGTCGCTGATGCCTGGGGCGAGGAAGCGTTCTGTCCCACAGGCGGTGAAAGTCCGATTGACAGGTGAGGCCGCCACAGGGCGGTGGGGTGCAGTACCGCGGCACGAGGAACGAGTCGTCTGAACCCTGGTGTTGCTTCTGGGGAGTCACTCAGTCCTGGCTTCTAGGGGAGCTGCTGGCTTTGGCCTTGCGTGGTTGAATCTTCAGCTCCTCGTGTGGACTGGTTTGCAGAGGCTGGGGCCGAGGATGTCGTGAGCGACGCTGACGGAACCCGAGTCACAAAGCGGCCTCACGCTAAGCTCCGCCCCTTCCTAGGCCACGCCCCGCAAAATGGAGGCGTCTCTGTTGCATGAGAGCCCAGGCTGTGGTGGGTGCGTGCTAACTTGCTTCAGTCATGTCTGACTCTTTGAGACCCTGTGGACTGTAGCCCGCTAGGCTCCTCTGTCCATGGGATTCTCTAGGAAGGATACTGGAGTGGGATATCCCTTCTCCATGGGATCTTCCGGACGGAGGGATCAAATCCCAATGCCTTATGTCTCCCTGCATTGCATGCTGGTTCTTCACCACTAGGGATACCTGGGAAGCACGCGGTGGGTAGTTCAAGGAAGACAAATATTTTCATAAGCCAGCAGAGGGCGGAGCAACCGTGCTGCTCTAGGACTAGGCTTCCTGGGTGAAGTCCTCTGCCTTCCTTGGCGTTGACCTTGGATGCGGAAAACCTTAACCGGAAAAGCGATTAAATTTCAGCTCCCACCAGTGGAATGCTGTGCCACGACACTGAGATGTAGTTCCTTCGTCGTCTGTGACCTGGTCCCGGCAGTGACCGTCCAAAAGTGAGATGAGGGTCTGCATGACATCCTTAAGCCTCTGTTTGCCTGTTGTCAGTGACTGTCCGATAACTTGCAGCAGCATTGACAGGTAAAGCGATGTTAGAATTGAGAGTCTTAAGAGCTGCCTATGCAGGATCAACTTACATATCTCTCAGTTTAGTACGACAATGGTCTTGTTTGCACTTCATCAACTGAATTAAGAGTTTATACGCTGGGCTTCTCTGGGAGCTCAGTGGTAAAGAGTTTCCCTGCCAATGCAGGAGACAACAGGATTGATCCCTGATCTGGGAAGATCCCACATGCTGCGGAGCAACTATGCCGGTGAGCCACAACTATGGAGCCTGTGCTCTAGAGCCTCGGAGCCGCAACTATGGAGCCCCCATGCTGCAACTACTGAAGCCAGTGAGCCCTGGAGCCCGAGTTCCACAGCAAGAGAAGTCACCGCAACAAGAGGCCTGTTCACCTCAACTAGAGAGTAGCCCCCACTCCCTGCAACTAGAGAAGAGCCTGTGGCAGCAGTGAACACCCAGAATAGCCAAAAATAAATAAATAAAATTAAAAATAATAATAAAAAAAGAGTTTATACTCTCTAATTTGAGCTAAACTGCACCAGAGAGGTGAATCTGTTGCAGCCCAATTTACTAACCATGAAACGTCTTGCCAAAGGACAAGCCAATTGACTGAGGAGCTTGCAACTAGCCTAGCTGGGTGTTAGACATGAAGGCTCCTCTCAGGATGATGAAGAGGACAGAGCCTTTGATCTGAGGATTATTTTAAAGGTGCATCTATGCAGGAGATCCTGGTGACCAAGCGAAGGATTGGCTCCAGTTCTCCAGTATTAATGGGTGAAAACATCCAATAATGATTTCAGGATAGATAACAATATCATATGTTTTCAGAGGAAGGTGAAACATATCCTTCCACCCATGTCCATTAACATCATGATTGCTCACTTTGTCTTTTTTTTTTCTTTTTTAAACTAAATAACTTATATGTTCTCAGTTTGAGGGCCATATAGCTCAGAATTACATTTAAATCAGGCCTCTCTTGATGCTTATTTAAACTACTGGTGTGTGCACAGTGAAGCGATGGAAAAACAGACATAGAGAACAGACATATGGACATTGTAGGGAATGAACAGTGGGTGGGATGCATAGAGAGAGTAACATGGAAACCTGTACTATCATATGTGAAAAAGATAGCTATTGTCATTGTGCTGTGGGAATAGGGGATCCTGCAGGGGTGCAGTGTGACAGCCTGGAGGGTTGGGGTAGGGGGCACTCGGGGAAGTGGGCCAGGGATATGCATATGACTGATCTGGGAACATACATGTCTGTGAACAACAAAACTGTAAAAATTTTAAAAACAAAAACTATTGGTGTGTGAATTGGCTGACACTAGCCTTCTCTGGCCAATTACTGTGACATGCAGATTCTTTGCCCCATCCCAGAACCACTGGTCAGAATTCCTGGAGCCATGGGCAGAGGAGTTCTCTTTAAACACCTCCACAGAGATTCTGTATTATGCCAAAGTTTATAATCCCTCAACTTGTTTTCACGCAGTGTTTGTGGACTTCAGGTTGATAGCAGATTGCACTTAAAGTCAGGTCCCTGTTGGTGACAGTCATAAAAGGAACTAAACTTCCTGGGCCTAAATTCAGTGGGTTTCTTTTTTTTTAACTTTTATTTTACTTTTAACTTTTACAGTTTTGTTGTTTACAGATATGGCTCCAGATTAGTCATATGTATATCCCCCCCACCCCACCCCTCCAGACCGTCACGCAGCACCCCAGTTCAGTGGTTTTCTCTATACTCCTGGCCCACATCCGTGTTGATGGCCAAATTTCTGGTGTTCCTGGATATTGGTCAAGAAATGCCTTGTGGTGGTGACTTAGGTCTGGGCTCTGGCTGGTGGAGCCTGGGTGGGTTCTTCACCAGTGCTGAGGACACTCTCTGCTTAGCTCACAGTAATTCTGGGTAATTCTGATTTATTAAACTGTGCTTTCTGTTACTTCTCAAACACATTACTGAGGAGTGAATGGCATTGTTATTATTGAAGTATTCCAGTAAGTAGATATGATCTTATTCCCCAAGAATGCATAGCTAGCTTTTAAACATTCATATTTATTTTTATTCACTTTAGGAATAATCCCTGGATTTATACTTTGGGAAATCTAAACAGCATAGTTAAAGCTGTGAAGTAAAGGGAAGTGTTAGTCTCTCAGTAGAGTCCAACACTTTTCGACCCTATGTACTGAAGCCTGCCAGGCTCCTCTGTCCGTGGAATTCTTCAGGCAAGAGGACTGGAGTGGGCTTCCATTCCCTTTTTCAGGAGCTCCTCCAGGCCTCAGGATTGAGCTGGGGTCTCCTGCAGTGCAGACAGATTCTTTACTCCCTGGGCTACCAGCTAAACCCAGTTAAAGTCGTAGCTCCCTCCAGCTCCCCACGAACTCCCAATGCAGTGGTGATTTACACACATAACACTGAAGATTTGTTTCTTCCTGGGATGCCAAAGCACTGTGGATCTTTTCCTGCAAAATGGTAGCGCTTATTGCTATTTGTAATATTGTTATTCACAAATATATTAATTGTTTTTCTGTTATTGTAGAGACCAATTCTAGTGTGCAGTACTGGCTTTTATATGAAAATGTTGTATAAGATAAGGCAGCTTCAAATATCTCTTCCACAGCAACAGCCTTGTCTTTGCCTGAAGCTGACTGCTGTTAGTGGCCCCCTCTCTGCTTAGCTCACAGTAATTCTGGATAATTCTGATTTATTAAACTGTACTTTCTGTTACTCTTCAAACACGTTACTGAGGAGTGAATGGCATTGTTGTTACTGAAGTATTCCAGTAAGTAGATGTGACGATGGACTATGACCATGAGATTATTAATTTCTTACCATTTTAAAAATGGCAAAACTGTCCTTGAAGTAGCTATTTGGCTTTTAAAGGCTGAAGCTAAAATGAAGCTGGAGCTAAATAGTGGTTTGTTTGCTTGTTTAAACTGAATAATTGTGCTTCTCCGGTATACGTGAAAGGCAATGATCTCTATATCTTAGTTTTGTACTTAGCTTGCTTATGGAACTCCCTTTTTCTCAGTTATTTTTTTATAATCATGTGAAATGGCCTTTTCTTCCCTCCTTTCAAAACTGTAAACATCTGATTCCTTTCTCTTGTTTAATTTTGTAGGCTAGTAGCTACAAAATAATGTCAAATACTAGTGGAAAACAGCATCTTTTTTTATTCTAGACTTTGATGGAACTTTTCTAGTGTCTGCTTATCTGCATGATGCTGGCTCTTGCTAAGAAATAAATGTCATGTCAAATGAGTATTGAAATAAAAATATTTATCAAAATAAAAATATTGAACATTGATGCTATGCTTTAATCCACAGTTCATTTTCCAATTTTGTCAATTGTACCAATAATGTCCTTTATTTATATCTCAATCTATATATCTGTATCTACTTTAAAATTGTTTATTATTCCCTCTCCAGTTTTACTGAGATATAATTGACATATAGCACTGTTTAAGGTATATAGCATAATAAGGTGACTTAGTAAGTTTAGAAAAAAATTGTTCATCTCCTATAGATACAAACAAAAGAAATAGAAAAAAAATTTTCTTTGTGATTAGAGCTCTTTGGACTTCGTCTCAACAATTTTCATGTATAACTTATAGCAGCGTAATTATATTCACCATGTTATATATTACATCCCTAGTAGTTACTCTTATAATTGGAAGTTTTTACCTCCTGACAGGTTTTATCCAGTCTCCCCACTGCTGGTTCTGTGCGTAAGATGCAGATTATGTATTGCTTTAAGGTGTCCTTTTGCCTTCATTATCTTTTTTTTTTTTTTTTTTTGGCCACTTTCTATTGGTCTTGCATTTATCTGTTTTCATCCATCGTTGTTCTTTTGGCCTGGGTGGGCCCCCCCTCACAGTGGCCTGTACCATTGTTAACTGAAGTATTCCAGTAAGTAGATGTGACGATGGACTATGACCATGAGATTATTAATTTCTTACCATTTTAAAAATGGCAAAACTGTCCTTGAAGTAGCTATTTGGCTTTTAAAGGCTGAAGCTAAAATGAAGCTGGAGCTAAATAGTGGTTTGTTTGCTTGTTTAAACTGAATAATTGTGCTTCTCCGGTATACGTGAAAGGCAATGATCTCTATATCTTAGTTTTGTACTTAGCTTGCTTATGGAACTCCCTTTTTCTCAGTTATTTTTTTATAATCATGTGAAATGGCCTTTTCTTCCCTCCTTTCAAAACTGTAAACATCTGATTCCTTTCTCTTGTTTAATTTTGTAGGCTAGTAGCTACAAAATAATGTCAAATACTAGTGGAAAACAGCATCTTTTTCTATTCTAGACTTTGATGGAACTTTTCTAGTGTCTGCTTATCTGCATGATGCTGGCTCTTGCTAAGAAATAAATGTCATGTCAAATGAGTATTGAAATAAAAATATTTATCAAAATAAAAATATTGAACATTGATGCTATGCTTTAATCCACAGTTCATTTTCCAATTTTGTCAATTGTACCAATAATGTCCTTTATTTATATCTCAATCTATATATCTGTATCTACTTTAAAATTGTTTATTATTCCCTCTCCAGCTTTACTGAGATATAATTGGACATATAGCACTGTTTAAGGTATATAGCATAATAAGGTGACTTAGTAAGTTTAGAAAAAAATTGTTCATCTCCTATAGATACAAACAAAAGAAATAGAAAAAAAATTTTCTTTGTGATTAGAGCTCTTTGGACTTCGTCTCAACAATTTTCATGTATAACTTATAGCAGCGTAATTATATTCACCATGTTATATATTACATCCCTAGTAGTTACTCTTATAATTGGAAGTTTTTACCTCCTGACAGGTTTTATCCAGTCTCCCCACTGCTGGTTCTGTGCGTAAGATGCAGATTATGTATTGCTTTAAGGTGTCCTTTTGCCTTCATTATCTTTTTTTTTGTTTTTTTTGGCCACTTTCTATTGGTCTTGCATTTATCTGTTTTCATCCATACTTGTTCTTTTGGCCTGTGTGGGCCTCCCATCACAGTGGCCTCTCTCGCTGCAGAGCTCCGGCTCAGCAGGTGGACACATCAGTCCAGCTGCTCTGCAGCAGGTGGGATCTTCTCAGGCCAGGTATCAAACCGGTGCCCCTTGAACTGCAAGGCAGTGTCCTTACCCACTGGACCACCAGGGAAACCCCATTATTGGTGACTTTTGATATGCATGCATTTTACATTTTGATAACGTTCAGCATACCAAATAAAAAACAGACCATAACTTGGTATTGTACATAAGAAACTTTTGTTCAACCAAGGTCATAAAGATTCCTGCCATTCCCCCTTCTAAGAAATCAAAAGTTTTAGTTTTTACATTTAGGTCTAATTTAAGTTAGTTTTTTTTCTGTGATGTGAACTAATAGTTTTAGTTTTTGAATGTATATAATCAGTTGTTAAAAGGCCTATGCCTTTTACATTTAATTGTCTTGGCACTTTTGTCAGAAATAAATTGACCATAAATGCAAAGATTTGTTTTTAAGTCATAATTCAGTTCCATTGACCTGTTGTATGACTCTTCTTGTGTCAGTACCAAACTGGCTTGGTTATTGTATCTTTTTTTTTTTTTTTAAAGATTTATTTATTTAGGGCGGGGGTCGGGTTGGGGAGGGAGGGGAGCGGGCGGGCCACTTCTATTGGTCTTTCATTTCTCCGTTTTCATCCTTCTTTGTTCTTTGGCTCCTGTGGGCCTCCCATCGCGGTGGCGTCTGTCGTTGCAGAGCGCTGGCTCTGGGCGCATGAGCTCCAGCGCTCCAGCTCGGTGATTGGACACATCAGTCCAGCCGCTCCGCAGCACGTGGGATCTTCCCAGGCCAGGGATCGAACCGGTGCCCCTTGCACTGCAAGGCGGTGTCCTTATCCACTGGACCACCAGGGGAAGCCCGGTTATTGTATCTTTTGAGTAACATTTAAAGCTAAGTACTGTAAGTCTCTGAGCTCTGGTTTTTTTTAAACATTGTCATTGTAATTCTAGGTCTTTTGCATTTCCATGTGAATTTTAGAATCAGTTTGTCAATTTCCAATTAATACCTGCTATATTCAAACAATATTCAGTTTTTCCATCATGAGCGTGACTTGTATCATGAATCATATAAGACTCCCCATTTAATTATATCATCTTTAATTAATCTCAATGTTTAATCATTGTTATTTTATACGCTTTACAGTTACTTTGTTAAATTTATTCCTAACTACTTTATTCCTTTTGGTGATATTGTGAATGGAATTTTTAAACATTGAAGTATAGTTTTTTAAATTGATGTATAGTTGATTTACAATCTTATATTAACTTCTACTATACCACAAAGTGATTCAGTTATACATATATGTACCTTTACAATATCCTTTCCTGTATGGTTTATCTCAGGATACTGAATATAGTTCCCTGTGCTATACAGCAGGACCTTATTTATCCATTCTACATGTAATTTTTTGTGAGTAACTAACCCCTAACTCCCAATCTATCCCTCCTCTAATCTACCTCTCCCTTGGCAACTGCAAGTTTGTTCTCTATGTGAATTTGTTTCTATTTTATAGAGGTTCATTTGTGTCTTACTTTAGATTCTACATATAAGTGATATCAGGTCTTCCCTGGTGGTCCAGTGGATAAGGACACTGCCTTGCAGTGCAAGGGGCACTGGTTCGATCCCTGGCCTGGGAAGATCCCACGTGCCGCGGAACAGCTGGACCAATGTGTCCAATTACAGAGCCAGAGCTCTGGGGCGCATGCGCCCAGAGCCAGTGCTCTGCAACAACAGAGGCCACTGCGATGGGAAGCCCACACGGGCCAAAGAACAAAGATGGATGAAAGATAAATGAAAGAACAATAGAAAGTGGCCCACCCACCCGTCACCCCCAACACACCCCCCCTCAAAAAAAACCTCTATATAAGTGATATCATATGGCATTTGTGTTTCTCTTTCTGATTTATGTCACTTAGTATGCTAATCTCTAGTTGCTGCAACTGGCATTATTTAACTCTTTTTTTATGATTGAGAAATCCATCGTATATGTATACCACATCTTCTTTATCCATTTATTTGTTGACATTTAGGTTGTTACATTATCTTGCCTATAGTGAACAGTGCTGCTGTTAACATAGGGGTGTGAGTATCTTTTTAAAAAAACATTTTCCCACACCCCATGGCATGTGGGACCTTAGTTCCCTGACTGGGGATTAGGATTGAACCCCACCCAAATGACCGAAAGTCACTTCACCTTCTGTAATTTTAGCTTCCTTATGTATGAAGTGGGGAGAATGCTATCTACTGTGTAGGCTGGTTGTGAAATAATGTAGGTAAAATGTTCTTGGAATACAGTTAGTGCCTAGTAAATAGTAATTTTTCACTCATTTTATGCTTATAATCTGTCTTTTCCAATGATATTGTAGCCCTCTTCTCAGCATCTTCAACAGTGCCTGGCATGTAACCTACATTCAATGAAGGGTAAATCATATCTTCATCATCATTCTAAAAAGGGGTCAGATTTGTTAGAAATTAATTTTCCAAGGCTTCCTCGTGGCACAGTGGATAAGAATCTGATTGCAAATGCAGGAGACATTTTTGTGAGTAACTAACCCTAACTCCCTATCCTCCTCTAATCTACCTCTCCCTTGGCAACTGCAAGTTTGTTCTCTATGTGAATTTGTTTCTATTTTATAGAGGTTCATTTGTGTCTTACTTTAGATTCTACATATAAGTGATATCAGGTCTTCCCTGGTGGTCCAGTGGATAAGGACACTGCCTTGCAGTGCAAGGGGCACTGGTTCGATCCCTGGCCTGGGAAGATCCCACGTGCCGCGGAACAGCTGGACCAATGTGTCCAATTACAGAGCCAGAGCTCTGGGGCGCATGCGCCCAGAGCCAGTGCTCTGCAACAACAGAGGCCACTGCGATGGGAAGCCCACACGGGCCAAAGAACAAAGATGGATGAAAGATAAATGAAAGAACAATAGAAAGTGGCCCACCCACCCGTCACCCCAACACACCCCCCCTCAAAAAAACACCTCTATATAAGTGATATCATATGGCATTTGTGTTTCTCTTTCTGATTTATGTCACTTAGTATGCTAATCTCTAGTTGCTGCAACTGGCATTATTTAACTCTTTTTTTATGATTGAGAAATCCATCGTATATGTATACCACATCTTCTTTATCCATTTATTTGTTGACATTTAGGTTGTTACATTATCTTGCCTATAGTGAACAGTGCTGCTGTTAACATAGGGGTGTGAGTATCTTTTTAAAAAAACATTTTCCCACACCCCATGGCATGTGGGACCTTAGTTCCCTGACTGGGGATTAGGATTGAACCCCACCCAAATGACCGAAAGTCACTTCACCTTCTGTAATTTTAGCTTCCTTATGTATGAAGTGGGGAGAATGCTATCTACTGTGTAGGCTGGTTGTGAAATAATGTAGGTAAAATGTTCTTGGAATACAGTTAGTGCCTAGTAAATAGTAATTTTTCACTCATTTTATGCTTATAATCTGTCTTTTCCAATGATATTGTAGCCCTCTTCTCAGCATCTTCAACAGTGCCTGGCATGTAACCTACATTCAATGAAGGGTAAATCATATCTTCATCATCATTCTAAAAAGGGGTCAGATTTGTTAGAAATTAATTTTCCAAGGCTTCCCTCGTGGCACAGTGGATAAGAATCTGATTGCAAATGCAGGAGACATGGATTGGATCCCTGATCTGGGAGTATTCCACATGCCACAAGGCAGCTAAGCCCGTATACCACAATTACTGAGCCTGTGCCCTAGAGCCCCCATTCTGAAACTACTGAGCCCAAATGCTGCAACTACTGAAGCCCTTGCACCTAGAAACTGTGCTCCACAAGAGAACCCACCACAATGAGAAGCCAGCCCACCTCAACTATAGAGTCGCCCCTGCTCCCACTGCTAGAGAAAAGCCCCCACAAAGCAATGAAGCCCCAGTACAACCAAAAATAAAATGAAAAACAATGTAAAAAGTTGTCCTGCAAATGGTACTACCAAGAAAGTGAAAAGATATGCCACAGATGGAGAGAAAATTTTTTAAAGAAATTACTTTTCCAAGTGTTTACATCTATGTAATTCAGAAATCACTTGCTCAGCACCAGATCAGTTATCTCTCATTTTATTGTGTTTTTCTTTACTCTAAGATGTTCAGTGACTGTCTTGGTGGATTTTCAGGTCCACTCATTGGGCTTTCTTGGTGTCATTACAGATTATTCAGTCAATATGAACTGCTTCAACTATGGTGGGGCAGAGTAACTAAATAAATCCCAATTCTGGGTAGGGTATAAAATGGTTGCTGGTGATCCAGTTAGAAGAGCAAGGGAACTTAGTGCAGGAAGCCAGACAAAAGAGAGACATTACGAAGTGAAACTGAGGCCTTTCCTCAGCGTTGGGCATTTGGGCACAGTGAATACTTGCTTCCTTCATTTGACACTCTGAGGCACAGGTCCAGGGTTTCAGGAGAGACAATGCTCTTGACACTGCCACTAATGAGGGCCATTTGGTTATTCCCCATGAATGCAAATTAGGGCTTAAAACTCCTACTTATTTTTATTCACTTAAAAACAATGCATGAATATATATTTTTAAAAATCTAGGGGCTTTCCTGGTGGTTCAGTAGGCAAGGACACCGCCTTGCAGTGCAAGGGGTGCCGGTTCGATCCCTGGCCTGGGAAGATCCCACGTGCTGCGGAGCAGCTAGACCAATGTGTCCAACTACCAAGACGGAGCTCTGGCGCGCATGCGCCCAGAGCTGGTGCTCTGCAGCAACAGAGGCCACTGCGACAGGAGGCCCACACCGGCCAAAGAACAAAGATAAATGAATGAAAGATCTATAGAAGTGGCCAAAAAAAAAAGGAAAAAAGAAAAAATCTAAACGCTATATGTAAAACCATAGCTTCTGTCAACTCCCCACCAGCTCCTAATCCAGTGCTGATTTGAGAAGATCCTTTTCAATCTGTTTACACACATAACACAGGGAATTTATTTTTTCCCTGGAATGGCAAAGTATTGTGGGTCTTTCTTTGCAATATCTGAGACCTTATTGCAATTTCATATTGCTATCAGCAAAATACATTACCTATTCTGTCTTTCATTGGACAGACCTTCTCCAAAATGCACTACAGGCCTTTACAAGAAAATGTGGTATAAGAAACAGCAACTTCAAACATTTCTTGTACAGCAACACTGCTGTCATTACTAAAGTAGAATAGGACATTGCCCCTAAACACGTACTTTATTTTTAAAAGTATTGAAAAAACTAGTCCAGTAGGCAAGCGAAAATAAGAAACAAAAGTCACCTATCCAGTACAGAGATGCCTTAAAAAATAAAAATAGAAGCACCATACAACCCAGAAATCCCACTATTAGGTTTATACCCAGATGAAATCAAAATTGAGAGAGGCACCTGTACCCCAATGTTCATTGCAGCTCTCTATACAATAGCCAGAACATGGAGCAACCTAGATGTCCATCGACGAATGAATGGATACAGAAGCTCTGGTACATATATACAATGGAGTACTTCTCAGCTGTAAAAAGAAATGCAGAAGAATCAGCCCTAATGAAGTGGATGGATCTAGAACCTATTATAAAAAGTGAAGTAAGTCAAAAAGAGAAAGACAAGTACAGTAAACTAACACATATATATGGAATCTAGTAAGATGGTAATGATAGCACATGCAGTGAATCAATGGAAAAACAGACATAGGGAACAGACATATGGACATTATGGGGAATGAACAGGGGGTGGGAGGCGTAGAGGGAGTAACATGGAAACCTATACTAGCATATCTGAAAAAGATAGCTACTGTCATTGCACTTTGGGAATAGGGGATCCTGCAGGGGCGCTGTGAGATGGCCTGGAGGGGTGGGACAGGGTGGAGGGAGGCCTAGGAGGGGAGTGGAAGAGGGAGGGGTCCATGGATATACATATGACTAATCTGGAATTATACCTATCTGTAAACAACAAAACTCTGTAAACATAACAAGTAAAATTAAATAAAATAAGGAAAATGCTATGGGAAAACCTGCCAAAAAAAAGATTAATACACAGGAAAATTTAGCTTTTCTATACAGAAAGAAGCTATTTATTGAAAGAAAAATAAATATAGGAGAAGATGAACGCCATCTATAATCCAATCAATAAGAAGAGTTCCAGTACTAATTCCACTGAAAGAATTAAATACTCAAAATAAAACTGACCAGTAGGAGAAAGGCCTATATTTGGAAAACTATAAAACACTGGCAAAGGCAATGGAAGATGACACAGAGAAATACAAATAGATTACAAGCTCTGGAACTGGAAGAAATGATATTGTTCAAGTGAACATACTACCTGAAAAAATCAACAGATTGAAGCCAAAGAAAATACCCATGACCTTTTTCTCAAACAAGTGCAAATATTTCTAAAATGCACAGGGAGCCACACAAGACCCAACATGGCCAAAGCAAATGTGGGTAGGGGGGTGGAAACAGAAACAAAAACAAAACAGGCTGAACCTACCACTCTCCCAGACTTCAGACCAAACTGCCAAGCTACAGAAGTCAAAACAGCATGGCACTGGCATAGGAACAGACACAGAACTCAGTGGGACATATATACAATGGAGTACTTCTCAGCTGTAAAAAGAAATGCAGAAGAATCAGCCCTAATGAAGTGGATGGATCTAGAACCTATTATAAAAAGTGAAGTAAGTCAAAAAGAGAAAGACAAGTACAGTAAACTAACACATATATATGGAATCTAGTAAGATGGTAATGATAGCACATGCAGTGAATCAATGGAAAAACAGACATAGGGAACAGACATATGGACATTATGGGGAATGAACAGGGGGTGGGAGGCGTAGAGGGAGTAACATGGAAACCTATACTAGCATATCTGAAAAAGATAGCTACTGTCATTGCACTTTGGGAATAGGGGATCCTGCAGGGGCGCTGTGAGATGGCCTGGAGGGGTGGGACAGGGTGGAGGGAGGCCTAGGAGGGGAGTGGAAGAGGGAGGGGTCCATGGATATACATATGACTAATCTGGAATTATACCTATCTGTAAACAACAAAACTCTGTAAACATAACAAGTAAAATTAAATAAAATAAGGAAAATGCTATGGGAAAACCTGCCAAAAAAAAGATTAATACACAGGAAAATTTAGCTTTTCTATACAGAAAGAAGCTATTTATTGAAAGAAAAATAAATATAGGAGAAGATGAACGCCATCTATAATCCAATCAATAAGAAGAGTTCCAGTACTAATTCCACTGAAAGAATTAAATACTCAAAATAAAACTGACCAGTAGGAGAAAGGCCTATATTTGGAAAACTATAAAACACTGGCAAAGGCAATGGAAGATGACACAGAGAAATACAAATAGATTACAAGCTCTGGAACTGGAAGAAATGATATTGTTCAAGTGAACATACTACCTGAAAAAATCAACAGATTGAAGCCAAAGAAAATACCCATGACCTTTTTCTCAAACAAGTGCAAATATTTCTAAAATGCACAGGGAGCCACACAAGACCCAACATGGCCAAAGCAAATGTGGGTAGGGGGGTGGAAACAGAAACAAAAACAAAACAGGCTGAACCTACCACTCTCCCAGACTTCAGACCAAACTGCCAAGCTACAGAAGTCAAAACAGCATGGCACTGGCATAGGAACAGACACAGAACTCAGTGGGACAGAATAGAGATTCCAGAAGTAAACCCAGGGAGCTATAGTCAAAGAGTTCACAATATAAAAGGTATCAGCACACAACAGGCAAGTGAGTCTCTTCAACATGTGGTGCACGCAAAACTAGACACCTATATGGACAACAAAGAGACCAGAACATTTCTGCAGGCCTTCAAGAAATATAATGTAAAAATGGGTAACAGGTCTACAAGTGAGAGCTTCTCTTCAGTGAGACATTGGCTTTTGGACATAAACCAAGGCATCTGTCTCCTCAGGCAAGAGTCATCTAAGCAAACCTGAATGACTGGGATCTAGTTGAACTTCAACACTTTCACACAGAAAGGAAACCATGGGGGGAGGGAATTCTATGGAATGGGACACAATATGTGCAAGTGATATGACTGATCCAAACCTATAAACAGTTCCTCCAGCGCCAAAGGATAAACACAACCAAACAACTCAATCAAAATATAGGCAGAAGATCTGAATACACTTCTTGGTCCAAAGAAGCGAGTCAGATGCATAAGAGGCATGTGAGAAGATGCTTCACATTGCTAATCGATAGAAATGCAATTTCAAACAGTCATAACATATCACTTCACGATGTTAACAATAAAAGTCTTTTAAAAACAAATATTCTCTAGGAGGGGTTTAATAGGGCCTCCCCAGACACTGTTGTTGGGAATCACAACTGGGGTAACCACTATGCAAAACAGAATAAAGGTTCCTCCAAACACTGAAGGTAGAGACACCGTGTTATCCAGCCATTTTACTCCTGAGTATACATCCTGAAAATGACAAAAAGAAGTGAACGAGGCACTGGATGTTTATAACACGAGTACTGACAATAGTGAAAACAAGGAAGCAACCTAGTTCTCCACAAAAGAATAGATAAAAAGGACACACACACACACACACACACACACACACACACACACACAAACCACATGCACATAAATGGAATACTACTGTTCCAGAAAGAAGATTGAAATTCTGCCATTTTCAGTAACTTGGATGAACTCAGCCTTTAACATTCTAAGTGACAGAAGCCCAAATGAGAATGAAAAATAGTGTATAGTACCATGGACAAAAGAATGGTAAAAGAAGAAAACTGATGAATGGTAAGCAACTGAAAGAGATTCAAACATAGAATAAACAAGCTTGTTGTTATCATTCAGTTACTAACTCATGTCCAACTTTTGTGACCCCATTAACTGTAGCACACCAGGTTTCCCTGTATTTCTCTATATGCCAGAGTTTTCTCAAATTCATGTCCATTGAGTCAATAGTGCTATCTAACATTTTCATCCTCTGCCACCGTCTTCGCTTCCATCTTCAGTCTTTCCCAACATCAGGGTGTTTTCCAATAAGTCGGGTCTTTGCATCAGGCATGCCAAAGCATTGGAGATTCAGCTTGAGCATCAGTTCTTCCAGTGAACATGCAGGGTTGATTTCTTTTAGAATTGACTGGTTTGATCTCCTTGATCTCCTTTCCCAAAGGACTCTCAAGAGTCTTCTCCAGTACCACAATTCAAAAGCATCAATTCCTCGGTGCTAAGCCTTCTTTACCATCCAACTCTCACATCTGTACATGACTATTAAAACCATAGCTTTGACTATACAGACTTGTTAGCAAAAGGATGTCTGCTTAATAGGTTGTCTAGATTTGTCATATCTTTACTCCCAAGGAGCAACCAGCTTTTAATTTCATGGCTGCAGTCACTGTCCCCATTTATTTTGGAATCCCCCAAATAAAATCTGTCAATGCTTTTACTTTCTCCCTTTCTATTTGCCATGAAGTGATGGGACCAGGTTTCATGATCTTCAGCACCAGAATGTTGAGTTTCAAACCAGCTTTTTCACTCTCCTCCTTCGCCTTCATCAAGAGGCTCTTTAGTTTGTATTCACTTCCAGACAGTAGAGTGATATTATCTGCATATCTGAGGTTGTTGATATTTCTCTGGGCAATCTTGATTCCAGCCTGTGAGTCATCCAGCTCAGCATTTCACATGATGTACTCTGAATATAAATGGAATAAGCAGGGTGACAATATACAGTCATGTCATAACCTTTCCCAATTTTAAAGAAGCCCATGTACCATGTCTTGTTCTAACTGTTGCATCTTGACTGGCATAGAGGTTTCTCAGGAGGCAGGTTGTGGTCATCTGGTATTCTCATTTCTTTAAGAATTTTCCACTTTTTTTTTTTTTGTGATCCATATAGTCAGAGGCTTTAGCATAGTCAAGGAAGTAGAAGTAGATATTTTTCTGGAATTCCCTTGTTTTATCTATGGTACAACCAATGTTGGAAATTTGATCTCTGTTTCCTCTATCTTTTCTAAACCAAGCTTATGTATCTGGAAAGTCTAGGTTCACATACTGCTGAAATCTAGCTGGAAGGATTTTGAGCATCAACTTATTAGCATGTAAAATGAGTGCAATGGTGTGAACATTCTTTGGCATTGCCCTTCTTTGGGATTAGAATGAAAACTGACCTTTTCCAGTCCTATTGCCACTGCTGAGTTTTCCACATTTGATGACATATTGAGTGCAGCACTTTAACAGCCGCAGCATCTAGGGTTTGAAATAGCTCAGCTGGAATTCCATCACTTCCACTAGCTTTGTTTGTAGTAACACTTCCTAAGGCTCAACTGACTTCACACTCCAGGGTGTCTGATTCTAGGTGAGTGATCACACCATCAGGGTTAAGCAGGTAATTAAGATCTTTTGTACAGTTCTACTGTGTATTCATGCCATCTCTTCTTAATATCTTCTGCTTCTGTTCTCCCAAATTTCATATTTGGAATCCCCAAATAAAATCTGTCAATGCTTTTACTTTCTCCCTTTCTATTTGCCATGAAGTGATGGGACCAGGTTTCATGATCTTCAGCACCAGAATGTTGAGTTTCAAACCAGCTTTTTCACTCTCCTCCTTCGCCTTCATCAAGAGGCTCTTTAGTTTGTATTCACTTCCAGACAGTAGAGTGATATTATCTGCATATCTGAGGTTGTTGATATTTCTCTGGGCAATCTTGATTCCAGCCTGTGAGTCATCCAGCTCAGCATTTCACATGATGTACTCTGAATATAAATGGAATAAGCAGGGTGACAATATACAGTCATGTCATAACCTTTCCCAATTTTAAAGAAGCCCATGTACCATGTCTTGTTCTAACTGTTGCATCTTGACTGGCATAGAGGTTTCTCAGGAGGCAGGTTGTGGTCATCTGGTATTCTCATTTCTTTAAGAATTTTCCACTTTTTTTTTTTTTGTGATCCATATAGTCAGAGGCTTTAGCATAGTCAAGGAAGTAGAAGTAGATATTTTTCTGGAATTCCCTTGTTTTATCTATGGTACAACCAATGTTGGAAATTTGATCTCTGTTTCCTCTATCTTTTCTAAACCAAGCTTATGTATCTGGAAAGTCTAGGTTCACATACTGCTGAAATCTAGCTGGAAGGATTTTGAGCATCAACTTATTAGCATGTAAAATGAGTGCAATGGTGTGAACATTCTTTGGCATTGCCCTTCTTTGGGATTAGAATGAAAACTGACCTTTTCCAGTCCTATTGCCACTGCTGAGTTTTCCACATTTGATGACATATTGAGTGCAGCACTTTAACAGCAGCAGCATCTAGGGTTTGAAATAGCTCAGCTGGAATTCCATCACTTCCACTAGCTTTGTTTGTAGTAACACTTCCTAAGGCTCAACTGACTTCACACTCCAGGGTGTCTGATTCTAGGTGAGTGATCACACCATCAGGGTTAAGCAGGTAATTAAGATCTTTTTTTGTACAGTTCTACTGTGTATTCATGCCATCTCTTCTTAATATCTTCTGCTTCTGTTAGGTCCTTACTATTTCTGTCCTTTATTGTGCTCGTCCTTGCATGAAGTGTTCCCTTCATATCTCTAATTTTCTTATAGAGATCTCTAGTCTTTCCCATTATATTTTTTCCTCTATTTATTTGCATTGTTCACTTAGACTTTATTATCTCTCCTTGTTATTCTTTGAAACTCTGCATTCAGATGGGTATGTCTTTCCTTTTACCCTTTGCCTTTCACATCTCCTCTTTTCACAGTTATTTGTAAGGCCTCTTTAGACAACCATCTTGCCCTTGTTGCATTACTTTAAAAAAAAAAAAAAGACTTCCTTTTTTTGGCCACTTTTATTGGTCTTTCATTTATTTATTTTCATCCATCTTTGTTCTTTGGCCTGTGTGGACCTCCCATCACAGTGGCCTCTCTTGTAGCAGAGCACTGGCCCTGGGCGCATGCGCTCCAGAGTGCTGGCTTGTAATTGGACACACTGTCTGGCAGCTCCATGGCATGTGGGATCTTCCCGTGCCAGGGATCGAACGGGCACCCCTTGCAGTGCAAGGCAGACTCTTTACCCACTGGACCACCAGGGAAGCCCTGCATTACTTTTGGGGTGGGGGATGCTTTTGGTCACTGACTCCTATACAGTGCTAAGAACCTCCATCCATAGTTTTTCAAGCACTCTGCCTATCAGCTAATCCCTTGAATCTGTTTGTCACCTCCACTGGATAATCATAAGGAATTTGATTTAGGTCAAACCTGAATAGCTTAGTGATTTTCCCTACTTTCTTCCATCGCTAAAAGCTAGTTTTCCACTAGCTGTAAAATGAGTGCAATGGTGTGAACATTCTTTGGCATTGCCCTTCTTTGGGATTAGAATGAAAACTGACCTTTTCCAGTCCTATTGCCACTGCTGAGTTTTCCACATTTGATGACATATTGAGTGCAGCACTTTAACAGCCGCAGCATCTAGGGTTTGAAATAGCTCAGCTGGAATTCCATCACTTCCACTAGCTTTGTTTGTAGTAACACTTCCTAAGGCTCAACTGACTTCACACTCCAGGGTGTCTGATTCTAGGTGAGTGATCACACCATCAGGGTTAAGCAGGTAATTAAGATCTTTTTTGTACAGTTCTACTGTGTATTCATGCCATCTCTTCTTAATATCTTCTGCTTCTGTTAGGTCCTTACTATTTCTGTCCTTTATTGTGCTCGTCCTTGCATGAAGTGTTCCCTTCATATCTCTAATTTTCTTATAGAGATCTCTAGTCTTTCCCATTATATTTTTTCCTCTATTTATTTGCATTGTTCACTTAGACTTTATTATCTCTCCTTGTTATTCTTTGAAACTCTGCATTCAGATGGGTATGTCTTTCCTTTTACCCTTTGCCTTTCACATCTCCTCTTTTCACAGTTATTTGTAAGGCCTCTTTAGACAACCATCTTGCCCTTGTTGCATTACTTTAAAAAAAAAAAAAAGACTTCCTTTTTTTGGCCACTTTTATTGGTCTTTCATTTATTTATTTTCATCCATCTTTGTTCTTTGGCCTGTGTGGACCTCCCATCACAGTGGCCTCTCTTGTAGCAGAGCACTGGCCCTGGGCGCATGCGCTCCAGAGTGCTGGCTTGTAATTGGACACACTGTCTGGCAGCTCCACGGCATGTGGGATCTTCCCATGCCAGGGATCGAACGGGCACATCTTGCAGTGCAAGGCAGACTCTTTACCCACTGGACCACCAGGGAAGCCCTGCATTACTTTTGGGGTGGGGGATGCTTTTGGTCACTGACTCCTATACAGTGCTAAGAACCTCCATCCATAGTTTTTCAAGCACTCTGCCTATCAGCTAATCCCTTGAATCTGTTTGTCACCTCCACTGGATAATCATAAGGAATTTGATTTAGGTCAAACCTGAATAGCTTAGTGATTTTCCCTACTTTCTTTGATTTAAGGCAGTATTTTGCAGTAAGGAGTTCGTGATCTGAGCCACAATCAGCCCCAGGACTTGTTTTCAATGAGTGTATAGAGCTTCTTCATCATCAGCTGCAAAGCATATAATCAATCTGATTTCAGTATTGACCATTTGGTGATGTCCATGTGTAGAGTCATCTCATGTTGGGAAAAGGTGTTTGCTATGACCAATGTGTCCTCTTGACAAAACTTTGTAAACAAGCTAGTCCTTAACAAATGGGAGAGGGAAAGGGGCAGGGGAAAGAATAGGTGAGAGATGAACTTACACAAATGAGAAGGTATTTTTCCAAATTCTTGTAATAAGTTGTACAGGTTGGGATGACTAATGCTGAACCACTTGTCTACACACCTGAATCTAATCTGAAACTGTAAATCACCTCCACTTCAATAAATAAACCAATCAAACCATGCAACCATCCAGAAGACACTGCATGGGACCCTGCTGGGACTGCTTTTCCTCTTCCATGGTCAATCCTCTGGGCCTCCCAGGGGTATTCAAGGTTTTCAATCCCTGAAGCCCCAAGAATGCTCTCATTCCCTTTTTAAACGGTTTCTTCTTAGACCCCCCAGTGACCCCAAAACTCCAAGTACCTGATTTATGTTTCTCCACAGATCATAAAATGCCAACATTTAGAATAATTTGACAAAGTATTTGTCCTCTACCAGAAACACACAAAACAAGACTCATATGTTTTCAGGATCTGAAAAACTGGAAATTGATATCTTTATTGCAAGAAGACTTACCCATGGCCAACTGACAGAAAGTACCTACTTCTTGGTAAACTTTAGGCATTCTTTCCATTGACACCAGGCTAGAGAGAAAAATGTCCTTATCCATCCCACAGCTCCTCTTGGATAAAAGCAACATCCAATCAAAAGATGAGAAAAAGATAAGAGGTGGGTCAACAAAACAAAATCACAATACTCATGTGATTTGTAGACAGTTTTATCTTTATTGAGCTTCTCTGGTGGCTCATACAGTTAGGAATCTGACTGCAATGAAGGAGACCAAAATTTGATCCCTCTATTGGGAAGCTCTCCTGGAGAAAGGAATGGGAACACACTCCAGTACTCTTGCAGGAGAATTTCATGGACAGAGAAGCCAGGGAGGGTACAATCAATGGGATCCCAAAGAGTCAGAAACAACTGAGCAACTAACACTTTTCACCTAACTTTATTGGCCAAGAAGGAGAATCAAACTAAGCAATGGCCAACATGAAGCTCTTTGTGGGATACCAGGTTAGTCTAGGAATTACCAGTTTCTAGGTGCCAGTCAAAATGAACAGAATGCCTATAGAGTCTTATTTTTAATTTTAATTGAAATATAATTGATTTATAATATTGTCTTGGTTTCTGATATACATCAACATGAACCAGTCAAATGTATACGTATGTCCCCTACCTCTTGAACCTCAGTCTGATCTAAGACCACATGCTAACATTCTCGGTTCTCACAAAGCACCAAATTAGTGTGCTGTGTGGCATGCAGCACATGTGGGAGCTTAAAATTACTTACAAAGAAAAAGTATCTGAACAGTTACAAACTTATTTGACTGCAAATTTCTATTTTATAAACATATAAGTAGAAGAGAAATGGAAATGGTCGGGAGAGGGAAGATGAAAAATTTTATTAGAAACCCACAAACCCAGGAAGAGATTAACCATTTGCAAACCTTAGCATTAGGGAAAATTAGGGAATATGATCTAGCTGCACAATTCTCTGTTTTGATCCAACACTTTGTCCACACTCTTCAGAGGAGATTAGCTAGATTCAGCACACACACACACACTCACACACACACAGAGGCTACAAAACCATCCAGAAAGGCTCACAGTGGGTATACAGGGTTGATATAAACTACCATAAACACTATGGACAAAATCGTGTCATTGGAGATTAAACAATTCCTGGCACAAATAGAGGGGGATGGGAAGGCTTAAGGTGCTTCAAAATGGAGGATTTTGAGAGATAAATTCTGGATAAAAGCAACATCCAATCAAAAGATGAGAAAAGATAAGAGGTGGGTCAACAAAACAAAATCACAATACTCATGTGATTTGTAGACAGTTTTATCTTTATTGAGCTTCTCTGGTGGCTCATACAGTTAGGAATCTGACTGCAATGAAGGAGACCAAAATTTGATCCCTCTATTGGGAAGCTCTCCTGGAGAAAGGAATGGGAACACACTCCAGTACTCTTGCAGGAGAATTTCATGGACAGAGAAGCCAGGGGGGGTACAATCAATGGGGTCCCAAAGAGTCAGAAACAACTGAGCAACTAACACTTTTCACCTAACTTTATTGGCCAAGAAGGAGAATCAAACTAAGCAATGGCCAACATGAAGCTCTTTGTGGGATACCAGGTTAGTCTAGGAATTACCAGTTTCTAGGTGCCAGTCAAAATGAACAGAATGCCTATAGAGTCTTATTTTTAATTTTAATTGAAATATAATTGATTTATAATATTGTCTTGGTTTCTGATATACATCAACATGAACCAGTCAAATGTATACGTATGTCCCCTACCTCTTGAACCTCAGTCTGATCTAAGACCACATGCTAACATTCTCGGTTCTCACAAAGCACCAAATTAGTGTGCTGTGTGGCATGCAGCACATGTGGGAGCTTAAAATTACTTACAAAGAAAAAGTATCTGAACAGTTACAAACTTATTTGACTGCAAATTTCTATTTTATAAACATATAAGTAGAAGAGAAATGGAAATGGTCGGGAGAGGGAAGATGAAAAATTTTATTAGAAACCCACAAACCCAGGAAGAGATTAACCATTTGCAAACCTTAGCATTAGGGAAAATTAGGGAATATGATCTAGCTGCACAATTCTCTGTTTTGATCCAACACTTTGTCCACACTCTTCAGAGGAGATTAGCTAGATTCAGCACACACACACACACACACACACACAGAGGCTACAAAACCATCCAGAAAGGCTCACAGTGGGTATACAGGGTTGATATAAACTACCATAAACACTATGGACAAAATCGTGTCATTGGAGATTAAACAATTCCTGGCACAAATAGAGGGGGATGGGAAGGCTTAAGGTGCTTCAAAATGGAGGGATTTTGAGAGATAAATTCTGGAACTTGCAAGTGAAGAGAAAATGTGGGTGGAGGTGAGATAGGTCAAACTAAAACATATATTAGTATGTGCAAGTCACAATGGGCAGAATAGACATGGGTCTATTGACCCATGATTCAATGATTGAAAACACAGAATCTGGAAAATTACAGAATTTTCTGTGACAACAAACTGCTATTTGAGGAGCCAATCAGGAGAGAAGAATGGGAAACAACTGATTTGGGGAGAGGATATCAAATTTTATTTGAAAAACCACCAACCCAGAAACAAGCTTCCAATATTGACCACTGGGCTTCCCTGGCAGATCAGTGGTGAAGAGTTTGTCTGCCAATGCAGGAGACACGGGTTCAAACCCTGATCCAGGAAGATCCTACATGCTGCGAAGAAACTAAGCCCAGGAGCCACAACTATTCAGCCTGTGCTCTAGAGTCTCAGAGCAACAACTATTGAGCTCATGTGCCACAACTACGGAAACCCATGTGCCCAAGTGCCTGAGTTCCACAAGAAGAGATGAATCAAACGATGAGTGAAAGACACATCCACACAACAAGAAGTTGCTCACCTCAACTAGAGAGTAGCCCCACTCCCTGCAACTAGAGAAAAGCCTGCAGCAGAAGTGAAAACCCAGAATGGCCAAAAATAAATAAATAAAAATTTTCAAAAAACTGGCCAAGTTGTTCATACAGAAAAAGGATAGCATGTGATCTCTCTTCACAATTCTGTGTTGGGTATTCAGGAGAGACTGTTACCACACACTCTTCCATGGGTATTGCTATATTCAACACACAAAAGCACACAACACACACACACACCAGGGATTACCATGACAATCTGGAAGAGTGGATGCAAGGTTATCAGACAGTAGTATGGACACTGGGACAAAATGCTAACTAACAGGAGTGTGACAGAGAATGACAAAACAAACACTGGATAACATCCCCAACCTGGGGAGGGTACAAGAGAATGTGGATACGTGCAAGTGCAACACTGAAATGGACATACAATTAGAATAAACTGGTTCCTGGAGACTGAGAGAGGGTAGGGAACATGGACAAAAAGAGGTGGAGATGAAGTCCTACAGAATACCAGGTACTGTTCAAAACAGTGAATGATTGCCTAGATCTAGGGAAAACCTGTACAGTCTTAGGATCATTCACAATGCTGAAACACTAGTCTGTCCACATGAATCTAATCTCAAAAGGGAAAACAGCTGGACTTCCACACTAACCAATCATCCAGCCAGCCAGCCAGCCAGCCACCCCTGGAAGGCACCCTGCTGGGAGTGCTCTGCCTCTTCCTCCTTTAGTCCTAAAGTCCTCCCAGGGGCACTCAAGTTGTCCAGACCCTGAACCCCCAAGATTGCTCTCACTGGCCTTTGCTAGGTTTCCACTTTGCCCCCATATGAACACCCAAACTGAAGTTTGGGTCTACCCACAATTAAACTCTATTTGGAGTCTACACACAAACCATAAAATACCAGACTTTGTAATCACTTGATAAAGTCTTTGGCACCAAGCGGAAACTCATGAAACAAGACTCTTAAGGCTTCAGGATCAGAAAGACTGAAAACTCAGGTCTTCAGCTCTATAAGCCTTACATACAAACCATGTACAGAAAAGTCCTGCTTCACAGTTACCCCGGAAGTATTTCCATGGACACCAGGAATGAGACCCAGGAGTACCGAGCCAATCCACACTTCTACCCCATGGACAAGGAAGATGTAATCAAACGATGAATGAAAGACACACATCCACACAACAAACACACAATATTCTCATGATTTGAAAATAGACTTGTCTTCACTGCTTCCACTGGAGAACCCCCTCAGAATTCATGGCCAACGTGAAACTGGCAGGATATGAGGTCAACATAAGAACCATCTATTTCTAGGTGCCACTTACAATGGGCAGAAATAGACGTGAATTGCAGACTTTTCTGGAACACCAGCTTACTATTTGAAAAATCAGTCAGGTGAAAAGAATGGGATACAATTGATTTGAGGAGAAGAATATCAAATTTTATTTGAAAACCCACCAACCCAGAAACAAGGTTCAAACATTGGACAAACTGTTCATGAAGAAAGACGATGGCACATGATCTCTCTTCATACTTCTGTGTTGGATATCCAGGAAAGAATTTGTCCAAACACTTCTCCGTGGCTACTGGTTATATTAAACACACAAGACACAGGCAAAACATATGCAGAAAATTGGGATACACTTCTTCAATCAAAGAAGAGACAGATGAAAAGATTGTATCACTCATCCTTAGAGGAAAATAAATCCCTTTCAAAACACCATGACATATTACTTCACAGCTGTACCAATGGCTAGCATCAGAAATTGTTCCAAAATGAAGTGTTCTTGTAGGGAGTGAGGAACAGACAATCCCCAGACACTGTTGCTGACAAGACAATTTGGGCAGACACTATACAGATTAACGTTCCTGCAAACACTGCAGGTAGAAACACCACATCATGACGACATTCCATTCCTGAGTACAGGTCCTTCAAACAAAAAAGCAAACAGAAATCACTCCTTAAAAAGGAACTTTTCCCTGGGATGCTAACAGGACCACAATGGACTATGACCAAAAATAGTGAAGTGTTCCATGCTACCCATCCACAGATGAGATACACAGATGTGGGACACACAGGAAAACTCTAACCATACACACACCAACACACATACACACACACACACCAAAATGGATATGACTCTACAATAAAGAAGACTGAATTTCTGCCATTTGCAGGAACCTGGAGAAACCTGGTATCCATAGCACACTTACTGACAGGAGTCTGACACAGAATGGCAAACACTAGATGACATCCCCAACCTGTGTGGTGTACAACAGAATGTGGACACATGCAAGTGCAAACTGAAATGGACATGCACCTAGAGGAAACAAACTGGTTCTTGGAGAATGCAAGAGGGAGGAGGAGAGGGGCCAAAAGAGGTCGTGATGAAGTCCTACAAGCTACCAGGTACTGTTCCAAACAGTACATGATTGCCTAGATCTTAGAATAACCTGTACAGTCTTAGAATCAGTCAAGATGCTGAAACACTGCTCTGTCCACATGAATCTAATCTCAAAAGGGAAAACAGCTGGACTTCCATAAATAACCCAATCAATCAATCCACCCATCCATCCACCCATCCAATCAACCCTGGAAAGCATCCTGCTGGGAGTGCTCTGCCTCCTCTTCCTTCAATCCTCAGGTCCTCCCAAGGGGAATCAAATTGTCTGGACCCTGAACCCCAAGATTGCTCTCATAGGCTCTTTTACCTGGTTTCTCATTTAAGCCCCATATGATCCCCACACTCGAAGTAGCTGCATTCTGTCTATCCACATACCATCAAATGTCAGCATTTGCAATCATTTGATAAAGTCTTGGCCACCAAGCAGAAACTCACAAGACACTCAACGCTTCAAGATCAGACAGACTGCAAGCACACATCATCAGTACTAGAAGCCTTACTTACAAACCACGTACAAAAAGGTCCTGCTTCATGGTAAGAAGCATTTGCGTGGACACCAGGTAGGATACCCAGGAGCACGGAGCCAATCCACAGTTGCACACCAGTGAAACATAGACACAATCAAATGATGAAGGAAAGATAAGAGGCACAGCCACACAACAAAGATATGAGATTCTCTTGATCTGAAAACAGATTTGGCCTTACTGCACCCGCTAGAGAACCCCCCCAGAATCCAATGCCGACGTGAAGCTGTTTGGCAAGATACCAGGTTGAACAAAGAACCACCTGTTTCTAGGTACCACTCAAAATAGGCATAAAGTGGGTCAGAGAACCATTTGAAACACAAAACTGGAGAACTGCAGACTTTTCGGGGACACCAGATTGCTCTTTGAAAAACCAATCAGGAGAAAAGAATAAGAGACAGTGGATTTGGCAAGAGGAATACCAAGTTTTATTTTTAAACCCACCAACCCAGAAACACAGTTTAAACACTGGCCAAACTGTTCATGCAGAAAGAGGATGGCAGCTGACCTATCTTCACAATTCTGTGTTGAGTATCCAGGAGAGACTTGGTCCACACACTCTTCCATGGTACTGGCTACATTCAACATACAACAGCACACGCAAACACGCACAAACACACACACACACATATCAGGGTTTAACATGACAATCTGTAAGAGCTGATATTGGGCACAGGGTTATCAGAAAGTAGTATGGACACTAGGGACAAAACCTCTTTCAGGAGGGGTTTCTTTATCCAACAGAGCTTCCTTGCCAGTCGTCTAGATGCATGGATGCTAAATTTTCAACTAATGACAATTAGGCAACCCAGAGTACATCCCCTAAGCCCTCTGGCTCAGTCGATGCTTGAGGGTGGGCAGTGTACACAGAGCTATCACCAGAACACTCTGTCCTGCTGGGCACCACATGAGGCCGGAGGTCTGGCTAGTGCAGCATCAACCTTCTTGCCTTGCGAGGAGGCGGCCGGAAAATCGATGGTGCCCTGATCACAGAAGTCCACGTCACAAGACACTCAACGCGTCAAGATCAGACAGACTGCAAGCACACATCATCAGTACTAGAAGCCTTACTTACAAACCACGTACAAAAAGGTCCTGCTTCATGGTAAGAAGCATTTGCGTGGACACCAGGTAGGATACCCAGGAGCACGGAGCCAATCCACAGTTGCACACCAGTGAAACATAGACACAATCAAATGATGAAGGAAAGATAAGAGGCACAGCCACACAACAAAGATATGAGATTCTCTTGATCTGAAAACAGATTTGGCCTTACTGCACCCGCTAGAGAACCCCCCCAGGATCCAATGCCGACGTGAAGCTGTTTGGCAAGATACCAGGTTGAACAAAGAACCACCTGTTTCTAGGTACCACTCAAAATAGGCATAAAGTGGGTCAGAGAACCATTTGAAACACAAAACTGGAGAACTGCAGACTTTTCGGGGACACCAGATTGCTCTTTGAAAAACCAATCAGGAGAAAAGAATAAGAGACAGTGGATTTGGCAAGAGGAATACCAAGTTTTATTTTTAAACCCACCAACCCAGAAACACAGTTTAAACACTGGCCAAACTGTTCATGCAGAAAGAGGATGGCAGCTGACCTATCTTCACAATTCTGTGTTGAGTATCCAGGAGAGACTTGGTCCACACACTCTTCCATGGTACTGGCTACATTCAACATACAACAGCACACGCAAACACGCACAAACACACACACACACATATCAGGGTTTAACATGACAATCTGTAAGAGCTGATATTGGGCACAGGGCTATCAGAAAGTAGTATGGACACTAGGGACAAAACCTCTTTCAGGAGGGGTTTCTTTATCCAACAGAGCTTCCTTGCCAGTCGTCTAGATGCATGGATGCTAAATTTTCAACTAATGACAATTAGGCAACCCAGAGTACATCCCCTAAGCCCTCTGGCTCAGTCGATGCTTGAGGGTGGGCAGTGTACACAGAGCTATCACCAGAACACTCTGTCCTGCTGGGCACCACATGAGGCCGGAGGTCTGGCTAGTGCAGCATCAACCTTCTTCGGGCCTTGCGAGGAGGACGGCCGGAAAATCGATGGTGCCCTGTGGGACTGCGACCCACACTAGGAGAGGGAGGGAGAGGCTGGAGTGGTGAGTCGCGGAAGGCCTCAGGAAGGTGCACGTCCAGGGCGGCAGCGTGGTGAGGAGAGCCTCTTTCTGGACTAGGGTTGATAGCCCGAGGCCAGGACTCTGGGGAGAAGGCCTGAGCACTGGGATTGTGGGGAACAGCGACGGGGCCACCTGCAGCATCCATGCCAGGACGCAGGAACACAGCGTCCAGGCCTGCGTCATCCTCGTCGGCCTCCTCTTGGCAGACGATCTCCAGCACAGGGGCGCAGAAGAATCCCGGCTCCAGGCCAGGGTCCTCACCGTGAGGGCACGGGACAGCGGCCCGCTCCAGGACCTGGCCCCTCGGTGCTTGCACGTCCGAGCTCAGGAGGGCCTCGGGGACCAGCCTGAGGATGTGATCTACGAATGACACTTGCACCACGGTCGTGGCCTCCAGCTCCAGCAGCAGGTCGACGTGCTCCAGGTGCACGTGCACCACACAGGTAGCGGGCAGCACGAGCTCAGTGGTGGGCGGGCTCCCGGCCAGGAACTCTATCCCGTCGTCCAAGCAGGGTGCCACATCAGACTGGGACTCGGACTCTGATCCGGCGAGAGCGGGCTCCTCCATTCGGCGGCGCTTGGCAGGGCCGGGTCCTCCGGCCTGCTGTCCCCACTGGTCCTCACGGGAACCTCTGGGTCTGAGGTGCCGGCTGCCCATCTCCTCGGCAGAAAGACGGCTTGTCAGGGGCCTGCGAGAGGACGCCGAGGCGCTAGGTCCTGCACGCTGGGTCGGTATCCACAACCGGTGAGGGGAGCCTGGTCTTGCAGGCTCGGGGCGCAGGACCGCGCGACACTCGGTGAGTGCTCAGAGGTCCCGGGCCGACTCCACAGAGCCTCACTGTCCACGAGGTCAGGGGACTCGCATTCGGCGCTTCAGCTCCCTGCTCTCCGAAGCTCCCTGCTTGGCGCGCCCACCCGCGATGGCCAGAGTCATAGGGAATGAGGCCATCCCAGCTGCGGCCACAATAAATACAATCAGCCCATCGAGGCTCCGCCCCCACCAGGCTCCGCCCCGACCAGGCTCCGCCCCCTAGACCCAGGCACCTGTGCAGCCTGACTGCAAGCCCTGGCTCTCTGGCCGTGAGTTCGCCTTAGGGAACTTCTAGGAGCGAACTACCCTGAGGTTTCGCGGTCCCGGATGACCCTGCCATTCCAAAGATGGGCTTCCAGGGCCACGTGCTCTGCTTTGCCAAAATGGACCTAGGACGCGGAAAACCTTAACCCGATAATCCACTCGCTGTCGTGTCCCAGGGGCCTGGGAGCCACTACTCCCATTGACTCCTCACTCCAGGCAGGCCCTGGCCTCGTTGATTTCGGTCTCAGACTGGGCATGGCTTTCTGGGAAGGTATCGTGGCGTCTCCGTGGGCCAAACTAGTCAAGGGCGTTGGATCCTCCAAGCGGTATGCCAAAGCATAGGGCTCCTGATGGAGAGGATTTTAGCAGCAGCCGCTATGATACTGCAGTACATATCCCTGGAGGGAGGCGAGGCCCGCGGTGATAATTCCATCAACTCAACCCAAGGTTCACGTTCTCCACTTGGACTGAAACTCCACGCCACTGGAGGAGCTGGTAAAGCCCAGTGGACAGACAGTGGAAACCTCATGCCCAAGGACACATCCCTCAGCCCCAGATCCAGGAACCTGCAGAGCTGAGCCTGCACAGTCAGGCTCCAATCCAGGTGATGCAGGTGGCAGTGCCTTTGAGCTGGCTGTCACTGCAAAGGCCCATCCTCTGCAACCACCTTGGTGGCCAAACAAAGGTGCAGCTCAGCTTGTTTGCAGTGATTCCCTGGGGAATCCCAGGGAATTACTTCCCATTTTGGCTTTGGAATCAGAAATCCATGTGCACCGTGGCAGGCCACACTCGGTGAGTGCTCAGAGGTCCCGGGCCGACTCCACAGAGCCTCACTGTCCACGAGGTCAGGGGACTCGCATTCGGCGCTTCAGCTCCCTGCTCTCCGAAGCTCCCTGCTTGGCGCGCCCACCCGCGATGGCCAGAGTCATAGGGAATGAGGCCATCCCAGCTGCGGCCACAATAAATACAATCAGCCCATCGAGGCTCCGCCCCCACCAGGCTCCGCCCCGACCAGGCTCCGCCCCCTAGACCCAGGCACCTGTGCAGCCTGACTGCAAGCCCTGGCTCTCTGGCCGTGAGTTCGCCTTAGGGAACTTCTAGGAGCGAACTACCCTGAGGTTTCGCGGTCCCGGATGACCCTGCCATTCCAAAGATGGGCTTCCAGGGCCACGTGCTCTGCTTTGCCAAAATGGACCTAGGACGCGGAAAACCTTAACCCGATAATCCACTCGCTGTCGTGTCCCAGGGGCCTGGGAGCCACTACTCCCATTGACTCCTCACTCCAGGCAGGCCCTGGCCTCGTTGATTTCGGTCTCAGACTGGGCATGGCTTTCTGGGAAGGTATCGTGGCGTCTCCGTGGGCCAAACTAGTCAAGGGCGTTGGATCCTCCAAGCGGTATGCCAAAGCATAGGGCTCCTGATGGAGAGGATTTTAGCAGCAGCCGCTATGATACTGCAGTACATATCCCTGGAGGGAGGCGAGGCCCGCGGTGATAATTCCATCAACTCAACCCAAGGTTCACGTTCTCCACTTGGACTGAAACTCCACGCCACTGGAGGAGCTGGTAAAGCCCAGTGGACAGACGGTGGAAACCTCATGCCCAAGGACACATCCCTCAGCCCCAGATCCAGGAACCTGCAGAGCTGAGCCTGCACAGTCAGGCTCCAATCCAGGTGATGCAGGTGGCAGTGCCTTTGAGCTGGCTGTCACTGCAAAGGCCCATCCTCTGCAACCACCTTGGTGGCCAAACGAAGGTGCAGCTCAGCTTGCTCTGCAGTGATTCCCTGGGGGAATCCCAGGGAATTACTTCCCATTTTGGCTTTGGAATCAGAAATCCATGTGCACCGTGGCAGGCCACACTGGACACCATAGAGTCACTGGTCTACTCTCATTTCTAGGGTAGCAATGAATTCTTTTCATCAGATTTCCATTCCCATCAGCCTCTCTCCATGGGCCTTGAATCTAGTTGTCTGGAAAGGGCCACCAGTGGCATCCTCTGCCAGTTAGGCCAGATCATCAAATTTTCACTCCCCATTTCAGAAAAATGGGGTCTGAGTTCCTTCAGCTAAAGACCTCAGAATGCAATACAAGCCTCTATCATTGGGTGCCAAAGTGGATGCCTTTTTTCCATTCCTCACTGAGTTATCTGAGAACCAGGGCCGTGGGTTCTTGACATCACAACCCAGCTGGTTGGTGACTAAGGGAACAGGGGAGCTCCAAATTCCTTCAAGGTTTGCCCTGCACTACTGTACAAATGAGCTCTCATGGGTAGAACTCCCATGTCCCTGGTCAAGGGCCAACCAGTTTCCTTGAGCCCTGAAGGAGGCTGCCGTTTGTTCCACCAGCACCATTGGAGGGAAACCAACACACAACCCAACCAAACATAGGCAGAAAATCTGGATGTACTTTTTGGTCCAAAAAACATGAAAAGATGCTTCACATCATTAATCAGCAGAGGAAAATCCCTTTCAAAAAACCATGACAGATGAAAATGGAGAAATGAAAGACCAATAGAAGTGGCCCGCCCGCTCCCCTCCCTCCCCAAGCCGACCCCCGCCCATAACAAATAAATAAATAAATCTTTAAAAAAAACAAAAAACATGACATATCACCTCACAGCTATACTAATGGCTAGCACTGTGAAATTGTTCCCATAAGCAATGTTCTTGTAGAGTGTGAGGAATGGAGAATCCCAACACACTTTTGCTGACCAGACAATTTAGGCAGCCACTATACAAACTGACTAAAGGTTCCTGCAGTCACTGCAGGTAGAAACACCATGTCACCCCGCCATTCCTTCCCTGAGTATGGGTCCCACAAGCAAACAAACAAATATTTCACCTTACAATGGCATTATCCACTGGGATGTTAACTGGACCATGGCCAAAAATAGGTAAGTATCCCGTACTCATCCACAGAAGATTAGATACAGAAGTGGTGGGATACACAGGAAAATTCTAACCACACACCTCCTCCCCCCACAGATACATCAAAGGAATATGACTGCCAGAAAGGAGACTGAATTTCTGTCATTTGCAGGATCCTGGAAAAACCTGGAGTCCCTAGCATGCTTCCTAACAGAAGTCTGAAAATTAATGACAAATACAGGATGACACCACCAACCTGGGGTGTGTACAAAAGAATGTGGACACAGGCAAGTGCAACACTGAAACAGACATGCAACTACAGTAAACAAACTAGTGTTTGGAATCTGAGAGAAGATAGGGGACATAGGCAAAACAAGCAGGAGAGGAAGTCCTACAAACTAGCAGGTATTGTTCCAAAGAGTGAATGACCACCTAGATCTCAGAATAATAACCTGTACGGTCTTAGAATCAGTCAAGATGCTGAAACACTGCTCTGTCCACATGAATCTAATCTCAAAAGGGAAAACAGCTGGACTTCCATAAATAACCCAATCAGTCAATCCACTCATCCATCCACCCATCCAATCAACCCTGGAAGGCACCCTGCTGGGAGTGCTCTGCCTCCTCCTCCTTCAATCCTCAGGTCCTCCCAAGGGGAATCAAAATGTCTAGACCCTGAACCCCAAGATTGCTCTCATAGGCTCTTTTGCCAAGTTTCTCCTTTGGATCCCATTAGACCCCCACACTCCAAGTAGCTGCTTTCTGTCTACACACACACCATTAAATGCCAGCATTCTCAGTCATTTGATAAAGTCTTGGCCACCAAGCAGAAACTCACAAAACAAGACACTCAACGCTTCAAGATCAGAGAGACTGAAAACACAGATCTTCAGTTCTAGAAGGCTTACTTACAAACCACGTACAGAAAGGTCCTGCTTCATGGTAACCCTTATAAGCATTTCTATGGACACCAGGTGAGAGACTCAAGAGCATGGAGCCTATCCACACTTTCACCCCAATGACAATGAAGATGCAATCAAATGATGAAGGAAAGAGGCACATCCACACAACAAAGACATGAGATTTTCTTGATCCAGAGATAGATTTGGCCTTATTGCTCCTCCTTGAGAATCTCCCAGAATCCATGGTTGATATAAAACTGTTTGGCATGATATCAGGTCGACCTAAGAACCATCTGTTTCTAGGTGTCACTCACAATACGCAGAAATAGACGTGGATCTGAGTACCATTTAAACCCCAAAATCAGGAGAATTGCAAACTCTTCTGGGACACCAGATTGCTCTTTGAAAAATCAATCAGGAGAAAAGAAAGAGAGATAACTGATTTGTGGGTTGGGATACAAATTTTATTTGAAGACCCACCAACCCAGAAACACTGGCCAAATTGTTCATGCAGAAAGAGGATGGCAGCTGACCTATCTTCACAGTTCTGTGTTGGGTATCCAGGAAAGACTTCATAGCAAATGGATTGGAAGCAACAGAAACAGTGACATACTTTATTTTCTTGGGCACCAAAGATCTATGTGGATGGTGACTGCGGTCATAAAATTAAAAGACACTTGCTCCTTGGAAGAAAAGCCATGAGAAACCTATACAGTTATACAAAAACAGACATTTCTTTGCTGATAATTCTGTAGAGTCAAAGCTATGGGTTTCCCAGTAATCATGTATGGATGTGAGTTGGACCATAAAGAAGGCTGAGTGCCGAAGAATTGATGCCTTTGAACTGTGGTATTGGAAATAACTTTTGAGATTCCCTTGGACTGCAAAAACATCAAACTAGTCAATCATATAGGAAATCAACTTTGAATGTTCATTGGAAGGGCTCATGCTAAAGGTGAAGGTACAATACTTTGGCCACTTGATGCAAAGAGACAGCTCACTGGAAAAGACCCGCATGATGGGGGAAACAGAAGGCAGAAGGAGAAGGGGAGGACAGAGGACAAGATGGTTGGATGGCATCACTCAGTCAATAGACATGTGAGGACAGGGAAGCCTTGTGTTGAACAGTGTACGGAGTTGCAAAGAGTTGAACATGAATGAGCAACTGAACTGAACTGAACTGTAGACTTCTCTTCAGGGCGTTAGGTGATACCTCATTGTGGTTTTGATTCACGTTTCTCTAATCATTAGCAATGTTAAAGATCTTTTCATGTGCTTGTTGGTCCTCTGTATGTCGTCTTGGAGAAAAGTCTATTTAAATACTCTGCCGTAAATTTTCTGATTCATTCATTTGGGTTTTTTTATATTGAGTTTTACGAGCTATCTGTATATTTTGAAAATTAATACCTTGTCAGTAACATCATTTACAAATATTTTCTCCCCGTCCATAGTCTGTCTTTTTTTTTTTTACAGTTTCCTTTCCTGTAGAAAAGCTTATAATTTTGATTAGATTCCATTTGTTTGTTTTTGCTTTTGTTTCTTTTGCTATGTGAGACTGACCTAGGAAAATATGCTAGAATTTAAATCAGAGAATGTTTTACCTTTGTTTTCCTGTAGGAGTTTTATGGTTTCAAGTCTTACATTTAAGTCTTTAAGCCATTTTGAGTTTACTTTTGTGTACGTTGTTATGGAGTGTTCTAACGTCATCACCTTATACGCGGTTGTCCAACTTTCCCAACACCACTTGCTAAATAGACTGCCTTTTCTCAGTTTTTCTTGACTCCTTTGTTAAAGATTAATTGACCACACCTTTGTAAGTTTATTTCTGAGCTCTTTTATTTTCCATTGTTCTATATGTCTATTTTTGTGCCAGTGCTACATGCTTTCGATTACTGTAGTTTTATAGTATCTGAAGCCTCCTGTTTTGTTGTTTTCTCTCAAGATTCCTTCAGCAATTCAGGATATATTGTGATTCTATATGAATTTTTGGATTATTTTTTTAATACTACATGTAATTTGATAGGAATCATGTTAAACCTGTACATTGCTTTGTGTAGTATGGTCATTTTAACTATATGAATTCTTTCAATCCAAGAGCACTGTATATTTTCCATTTGTTTGAATCATCTTTGGTTTCCTTTATTAATGTTTCATAGTTCTCAGAATTCAAGTCATTCATCTTAGAACTATAGAAGACTCATTCATCTCCTTTTAGTCCTAGGCTTTTTAAAATGCAATTTTAAATGAGATTTTTTTTTTTTACTTCATCTTTCTGATATTTCATCCTTAGTTCAAAGAAGTGCAACAGATTTCTGCATATTGATCTCATATCCTGCTACCTTACTGAATCCATTTATCAGTTATATTAGTTTCTGTGTGAAGTCCTTAGGGTTTATATACTATCATGGTACTATATATAGTATCGTGTCATCTGTGTATAAGACAATTTTACCTCTTCTCTTCTGAACTACATACATTTTATTTCTTTTTTCTGTCTGATTTCCATGGATAGAACTTCCAGTAGTATATTGAACAGAAGTGGTGACAGTGGGCAAACTTTTCTTGTTCCAGAATATAGGAGGAAGTGTTTCAACTTTTCACTGTTCAGTACTATGTTGGCTGTGGGTTTGTGGTAAATGGCTTATATTATGTTGAAACATATTTCCTGTCTACTCACTTTGATAAGGGCTTTTATTATGAATGGATGTTGACTTTTACCAAAATTTTTTTCTATATCTGTTATGATCACGTGGTTTTTGTCTTCTTTTGCTGGTATGTATCATGTTGATTGATTTGCACATATGGAACCATCCTTGTGACTCTGGAATGAATCCAACTTGATCATGATCGTGTATGATACTTTTTATGTGTTGTTGGATTCAGTCTGCTTATATTTTGTTGAAGTTTTTGCATTTGTATTCTGTCCTGACCCGCGGGCTTCGTCAGCGCAGACCTAGGATTCGTCAACGCAGGCCCTAAAGGGGGGGAGTGGGAATTGAGAGGACAAGAGACACGAGAAATGGATACAAGACAGGCGTCTGATCAAGTCTCGTTTTATTGCGGAAACAAGGGGGTATTTATGCTACACAGAAACAGGAAGGAGCTACTCATAAGCCAATCGTGTAAAAGGTCAGATGCACACGCGCTTCCGACCCCATAGGAATGCAAGGGAAGCATGCACTGATCACAAGCACGGAAACTAGGAACCACCTATCAGAGCAATGTGCACACGCCTTAAACCACACCCCCCTACATCCACCAAGCGCCATCTTTGTGCAAACATGACGATGCTCCTAAACTGGAAGCTGCAAAGTGCGGCCAGGGCTCATGCGTGAAAGGCTCCGCTAGGCGCCATCCCAAGCGGCGCACCCCCGCAGCATTCATGTGCAGGAGGCTACAGAGTATGGCCGGTCCGCCCCGCGGTCCCGGACAGGATTCATCAAAGATACTAGCCTGTAATTTTCTTTTTTTGCGGTGTCTTTGTCTGGTTTCGGGTATCAGGGTCATGGTGGCTTCATAGAATGACTTTGGGAGTGTTGCCTCCTCTTTAGTCTTTTGAAGAGTTAGAGAAGGATAAGTATAAGCTCCTCTTTGTGAGGTTGATAGAATTCCCCACTGAAGCCAACCAATCCTGGACTTTTGTTTGTAGGGAGATTCTAAATTAGTTTCTATTTCCCTTCTATTGATTGGTCTGTTCAAATTATTTGGTTTTTCTTGATTTCCGTTTTAGCAATGAGTATGTTTCTGTAACTTTTATATTTTTTTAGGTTGTCCATTTTATTGACATATAACTGTTTATATAATATATTCTAGTGACTTTTTGTATTTCTGTGGTATTTATTGTTATAGCTCCCATTTCATTTCTTGTTTATTTGGATCCTCTCTTTTCTTCTTGGTGATCCTGGACAGAGGTTTGTCAATTTTGCTTACTTTTTCAAAAAAGTATTTAGTATTAAATACTTATAATACTATTTAGTAAACTGTTAGTATTTTTTATTTTTCTACTGATCTTCCCAATTTCTATATTATGTATTTCCTCTCTGATCTTTATTGTTTCTAATTTTTGAGTTTTTTGTTTTCTTCTTTTCTCTAGTTATTTTAGGTGGTAGGTTAGGTTGCTTATTGGGAATTTTTCTCTCTTTTTTTCTTATGGAAGTCCTTCATTACTGTGAACTTATCTTTTAGGACTGCTTTTGCTGCATTTCATAGATTTTGTATAGTTGTTTTCCCTATCATTTATCTCCAGATTTTTTTTTAAATAACTTCTTTGATTTCAATGTTTACACATTGGTTTTTTAATAGCATGTTCTTTAATCTTTAGTAAATTTTTCATTTCAGTTATTGTAATTCAATTGAAGAATTTCCATTTAGGTCCATTTTTAGCTCTTAGTTGATAATCTGTTTATTGACTTATTGCTGTCACATTTTAATTTCATTAAAGCATGGTTTCCTTTTGTTCTTGAGTAGTATAACAGTTGTTTTGAAACATGTGCCTGCTAAACCCTGGGTACCTGAGAAGCAGGTTCTATTGACTCCTCTTAACTTGAATGTATGTCAGACTTTTCCATTTCTTTGAATGTCTCAATGTCTTTTTTGAGAAGTGAACATTTAGATAACATTATAGCAATTTTGAAATTTTGACATTTTCCTCTATGGTTACTACTATTTTGTGTTTGTTTTTTCCTTGTTTAGTAACTTGTTTGGGCTTAATCTGTAAAAATTTCTCTCCTGTGGGGCTTCCCCTGGTGGTCCAGTGGGTAAGGACACCGCCTTGCAGTGCAAGGGGCACTGGTTCGATCCCTGGCCTGGGAAGATCCCACATGCCGCGGAGCAGCAGCTAGACCGATGTGTCCAATTACCGAGCCGGAGCTCTGGCGCGCATGTGCCCAGAGCCGGCGCTCTGCAGTGACAGACGCCACCGCGATGGGAGGCCCACAGGAGCCAAGGAACAAAGACAGATGAAAACAGAGAAATGAAAGACCAACGGAAGTGGCCCGCCCGCTCCCCTCCCTCCCCAACCCGACCCCCGCCCAAAAAAAATAAAAAAAAAAAAAAAATTTCTCTCCTGTGGTATGGCTGCTGCTATATCTCCTCTTTAAAGACAAAACTATTCTTTTAAATGTTATCTGTTAAAAAATGTTCCCTTTTCTTTCTCTACACCCTTTCCAGCATTTATTGTCTGTAGATTTTTTGATGATGGCCATTCTGACTGGTGTGAAGTGATATCTCACTGTAGTTTTGATTTGCATTTCTCTAATAATGACCAACCAGTCTTATCTTTTAGGACTGCTTTTGCTGCATTTCATAGATTTTGTATAGTTGTTTTCCCTATCATTTATCTCCAGATTTTTTTTTAAATAACTTCTTTGATTTCAATGTTTACACATTGGTTTTTTAATAGCATGTTCTTTAATCTTTAGTAAATTTTTCATTTCAGTTATTGTAATTCAATTGAAGAATTTCCATTTAGGTCCATTTTTAGCTCTTAGTTGATAATCTGTTTATTGACTTATTGCTGTCACATTTTAATTTCATTAAAGCATGGTTTCCTTTTGTTCTTGAGTAGTATAACAGTTGTTTTGAAACATGTGCCTGCTAAACCCTGGGTACCTGAGAAGCAGGTTCTATTGACTCCTCTTAACTTGAATGTATGTCAGACTTTTCCATTTCTTTGAATGTCTCAATGTCTTTTTTGAGAAGTGAACATTTAGATAACATTATAGCAATTTTGAAATTTTGACATTTTCCTCTATGGTTACTACTATTTTGTGTTTGTTTTTTCCTTGTTTAGTAACTTGTTTGGGCTTAATCTGTAAAAATTTCTCTCCTGTGGGGCTTCCCCTGGTGGTCCAGTGGGTAAGGACACCGCCTTGCAGTGCAAGGGGCACTGGTTCGATCCCTGGCCTGGGAAGATCCCACATGCCGTGAGCAGCAGCTAGACCGATGTGTCCAATTACCGAGCCGGAGCTCTGGCGCGCATGTGCCCAGAGCCGGCGCTCTGCAGTGACAGACGCCACCGCGATGGGAGGCCCACAGGAGCCAAGGAACAAAGACAGATGAAAACAGAGAAATGAAAGACCAACGGAAGTGGCCCGCCCGCTCCCCCCCCCCCCCCACCCGACCCCCGCCCAAAAAAAAAAAAAAAAAAAATTTCTCTCCTGTGGTATGGCTGCTGCTATATCTCCTCTTTAAAGACAAAACTATTCTTTTAAATGTTATCTGTTAAAAAATGTTCCCTTTTCTTTCTCTACACCCTTTCCAGCATTTATTGTCTGTAGATTTTTTGATGATAGCCATTCTGACTGGTGTGAAGTGATATCTCACTGTAGTTTTGATTTGCATTTCTCTAATAATGACCAACCAGTCTTAATCAGCTAGAGTTCAAACAGGACAATAGCTGACTCCAAGGTCCAGAAAAACAGCATGGGAAAACATCTTTAAATTCTTATATCAGAGGTACTGATCAATTAGGGGTCTTGAAGAGGCCTTGTAACTTATTCTTTAGGCTACATCATGCTTAGAGGATCTGCAAGTTTTTGTGAAGACAAAGTGAGCTTGACCAGTAAAGCCAGATTACAGTTTAGTATTTATTAAGTTATAGTCTTCTGCAGTGGTTCCCAACATTTTTGCCTCTAGGAACCAGTTTTGTGAAAGACAATTTTTCCACAGGATGAGGGGGTGGATGGTTTAAAGGATGACTCAAGTGCATTACATTTATTATGTACTTTACTTGTATTATTATTACTTCGGTTCATCAGGCATTAGATCCCAGAGGTTGGGGAACTATAAAATGGACCGAATTGATGACTACCATATAGGTTTCATAAAGAAAAATTCAGGAGAATGAGTTAATGAAGTAGAAAGGAGGACAAAAGTATTGAAGGGGAAGAGAACTAAGAAGCCAAGATGTAGGGTAGGGAAAGGGGCAAGATCCATGAGAACATCAAGCTTGCTACAAATCACAACAGATGTGGAATGAGTGAGATTTACAGTGAATCAAGTGCTAAAGTCTTTGAAGACTGTGATGGAGACATTTGTTATACATACATTTGATAAGTGACTGGTATGTAGTATGACTGAAGGCAAATTTTTTAAACAATATTTTGAGATCATAGTAATACTATGAAGGCCATAGAGACGAGGATGAGAAAAGAGTAAGTCAAGAACGCCATTTCAAATAAAATGGCCAGAAATGCCCTTTTCAAGAAAGTGCTGAGTTGGTCTTGGAAAAAGAAAGAATCAGTACTGCATAAAGTTGGAGGAAGAGTTGAAACCTAATTTTTTAAAAGTAAAAAAAAAAAAAAAGGCAATAGGAATACTTCAAAGAATTAGATATAATATTGGCTAATAAGCATACAGAAAAATGATCCACATTGATTTGCAATCATAAATGCAAAATGAAAATACAGTGAGGTAACATTTTACTATACTAGGTTGGAAAATAAGTAAGAGTCCATCAATAAGAAATGTTTGAGGCCTTCCCTGGTGGTCCAGTGGGTGCAGACACCACCTTGCAGTGCAAGGGGCACCGGTTCCACGTGCCATGGAGTGGCTGGACCGATGTGTCCAATTACTGAGCCGGAGCTCTGGAGCGCATGCGCCCAGAGCTGGTACTCTGCGACAACAGAGGCCACCGCGATGGGAGGCCCACACGGGCCAAAGAACAAAGATGGATGAAAATGGATAAATGAAAGACCAATGGAAGTGGCCCCCCTCCATCCTCAACACCCCCCCAAATAAATAAATAAATATTTTTTTAAAAAAGAAAGAAATGTTTGAAAAAAAAGAAATGTTTGCAAGGATGCAGCAAAATGGAAGCATACTCTACTAACAGGAGTGTAAACTGTGAAAAAATATTTGAGGAAAAAGGAAGTCATTACCTATTAGCTTGAAAAGGCACACATAGAGACAATTAGTACTGCAGTCCTAGGTGTATGTGATAAATATATGAGTTAAGAGTTCATGATTTAAGAATGAAGATAGCGTCATTTGCAGCAACATGGATGGACCGAGAGAGTGTCATACTGAGTGAAGTAAGTCAGACAGATAAGGAGAAATATCATACGACATCCCTTTTATGTGAATTCTAAAAAGAAATGATTCAAATGAATTTATTTACAAAACAGAAAGAGACTCACAAACTTAGAAAATGAACTTATGGTTGCAGGATGGAGGGGATGGTTGGGGACTTAGGGAAAGTCATGTACACACTACTATGTCTGAAATGGATAACCAACAATAATCTATTGTATAGCACATGGAACTCTGTTCAATATTATGTGCTAGCCTGAATGGGAGGGGGCTTGGCGGAGAATGGATACATGTATATTTATTACCAAGCTCTTTCAGTGTTCATCTGAAACTATCACAAAAATTGTTAATTGTTTATGCCCCAATAAAAATTTTTTGGTGTTTTTTTTTTTTTAAAAAAAAAAGAGTTCACGATTTAAAGCCACATAAGTCTGCATCGTATGCCTACATCTAACACAAACTTGGTACATACTTAATTTTTGAAAACTTACTTGACTACTATGAGCTTAAAGTGTTGTGAAGACAAAAAAAATTTTCAAAGAGGTCAGGAAGAAAATTTTGCAGTTTATAAATATGGTTATAGTTTAGATTGTGGTGACAGTTTCACAAGTGTATACTTATCTACAAACTCAACTTGTATATATATATATATATATATATATATATATATATATTTATGTTTTTTTTATATTTATTTATTTATTTATTTTGGTGGAGGTGGGGAGGGAAGGGGCTGGGCGCGCCACTTCCACTGGTCCTTCATTCGTCTAGTTTCACCCACCCTTGTTCTTTGGCCCGTGTGGGCCTCCCATCGCGGTGGCATCTGTTGTCGCAGAGCACCAGCTCTGGGCGCATGCACTCCAGAGCTCTGGCTCGGCGACTAGACACATCAGTCCAGTCGCTCCACGGCACACGGGATCCTCCCAGGCCAGGGATCGAACCGGCGCCCCTTGCACTGCAAGGCGGTGTCCGCACCCACTGGACCACCAGGGAAGCCCCAACTTGTATATATTAAAAATGTATAGCTTTTTGCATGTTAATCATACCTCAACAAAGTATTGGGCTTGCTTTTGTGAAAAGAGATCACTTTTTAAAACTCAGTAGAATAGTTGAATGTAATAAATACTCAATAAAAAGATTTAATTATCCCAACATAGTTTTAATTTTTTAACAACCTTTACCTTTGGAAAGAAACTGCCACAAATACTTTACTTAATATTAAGAGAGAACTTTACCTGAACAGATATAAGTATTTACTTTTTTTAAAGACCAAGCTTTCAAGGATTTTCATGGAACGTTTAGGTAGGTGTGTACCATGCTGCCAAGGGGGTGGTCTATTTGAGCGGTTTTCTTTCTCTACCAGGCTTCCGAGATGGCGCTAGTGGTAAACAATCCAACTGCAATGCTGGAGATGCACGGACTCGTAGGTTCCATCCCTGGATTGGGAAGATGGAACGAACCCCCCCTTTTTTAAGGGGGGGAATGCAAAGAGTAGGACAGGACTGATAAATTTGGGTTTTTTAAAAGAGTTCACGATTTAAAGCCACATAAGTCTGCATCGTATGCCTACATCTAACACAAACTTGGTACATACTTAATTTTTGAAAACTTACTTGACTACTATGAGCTTAAAGTGTTGTGAAGACAAAAAAAATTTTCAAAGAGGTCAGGAAGAAAATTTTGCAGTTTATAAATATGGTTATAGTTTAGATTGTGGTGACAGTTTCACAAGTGTATACTTATCTACAAACTCAACTTGTGTGTATATATATATATATATATATATATATATATATATATATTTATGTTTTTTTGACATTTATTTATTTATTTATTTTGGTGGAGGTGGGGAGGGAAGGGGCTGGGCGCGCCACTTCCACTGGTCCTTCATTCGTCTAGTTTCACCCACCCTTGTTCTTTGGCCCGTGTGGGCCTCCCATCGCGGTGGCATCTGTTGTCGCAGAGCACCAGCTCTGGGCGCATGCACTCCAGAGCTCTGGCTCGGCGACTAGACACATCAGTCCAGTCGCTCCACGGCACACGGGATCCTCCCAGGCCAGGGATCGAACCGGCGCCCCTTGCACTGCAAGGCGGTGTCCGCACCCACTGGACCACCAGGGAAGCCCCAACTTGTATATATTAAAAATGTATAGCTTTTTGCATGTTAATCATACCTCAACAAAGTATTGGGCTTGCTTTTGTGAAAAGAGATCACTTTTTAAAACTCAGTAGAATAGTTGAATGTAATAAATACTCAATAAAAAGATTTAATTATCCCAACATAGTTTTAATTTTTTAACAACCTTTACCTTTGGAAAGAAACTGCCACAAATACTTTACTTAATATTAAGAGAGAACTTTACCTGAACAGATATAAGTATTTACTTTTTTTAAAGACCAAGCTTTCAAGGATTTTCATGGAACGTTTAGGTAGGTGTGTACCATGCTGCCAAGGGGGTGGTCTATTTGAGCGGTTTTCTTTCTCTACCAGGCTTCCGAGATGGCGCTAGTGGTAAACAATCCAACTGCAATGCTGGAGATGCACGGACTCGTAGGTTCCATCCCTGGATTGGGAAGATCCCCTGGAAGCGGAAATGGCAACCCACTCCAGTATCCTTGCCTGGAGAATCCCATGGACAAGAGGTGCCTGTTGGGGTCCAGCCCATATGGTCGCAAAGAGTAGGACAGGACTGAAGCGATTTAACACACACACTTTACCATGCCTGAAATCAAAGGAAAATATTAATCTTAAAGGTAACTAATATTTACAATTTACAGTTCTGTTATCAGGGTATTTTTGCTGTTGTTGTTGTTCAAAGAATGAGGTACACAAGTATTCTGCCCCCTGCAGGACTATAAAAGTAATTCCCTACTGTGACGTACCAACTCCAGCCCTGACTATTGGGCAGCACAGATGCCGCGCGTTCTACGGGGCGGAGCCTCTGAGGACATTAGGCACGCAGGGTTCCACAGGCATCATTTGCGACATCTGTGGCCGTCTGGTGCGCTGACTAGTCCCTGTGAGAAGCTGAAGACTGGAAGGCGAGGGGCTCAGCCCAGCGCCAGACGCTGATCCCCTAGAAGCGTGGACGGCAAGACCCACGGAGGCAGCCCTGGAGCTCTGAGAGCTCACCCACCACAGCACCATCCTGCGGCCTCACTCGTCTAGGTTCGTCACAGCGTGCAAGACCGAGCGCCTGGTCACCTTCTGCCAGGCTCTGGGAGTGGCTTCTGGTCGAAGTGATGGGCAGCAGACCTCGCAGCCCCAGCACCTGTTCTCCGGACCGATGGGGCACACAGGCCACAGGACCCAGCCCTGCCAAGCGCAGCCGAACCGAGGAGCCCGCACACCCCAAGTGCGAGTCTGAGGGGGCGCCCAGCCTGGAAAACCTGACAGGACCTACTGCTGCGGGCATGCTCACATCCGTGCTGGTTCTGCCAGCTGGCTGTGCCCTACATCTGCCCCTGGACAATGCAGACCTGGTGCTCGAGCCCGAGCCCATGTCCGTGCTCCAAGTGTCCCTTGGAGATCACATTCTCACGCTGGTCCCCGAGGTCCTCCTGGGCTCGGGTGTGGAAGGCGCGTGGAGGCAGGGCCTGGAATGGGCCGCTGTTCAGAGCTCTCCTGGAGAGTACACCGCCCTGGAGCCGGGGTTCCTCTGCGCAGCTGTGCCAGAGGTCGCCTGCCAGGAAGACGTCAGTGAGGACGACGCTGACCTGGACGCCAGCTTCCTGTCGCCTGGGCTGGATGCTGCAGGTGGCTTCGTTGCTGGGCTTCTCGGGCCCCCTGCCGGGATGTGGGGCCCCAACTCGCAGAGCGTCTTCTTGGAGTCCCGGCCTCGGGTGCCCAACCCTGGTCCAGAGAGAGGCTCTTCTCACCACGACGGCCCCCTGGACGCGCACCTTCTGGAGGCCTTCCCCGACTCACCACTCCAACCTCTACCACCCTCTCCGAGTCCTGGCCCTCGCGAGCATCCTCCACGCCCTCACGGCCCTGAGCTCAAGGCCAGGAGATGTCTGTTCCCAGAATGAACTACACTTGGGTCCTCACACACAGTTCTGACTACCAACCTGAGGGCCCAGTGGTGTTCCAGTGTCCTTTACACCGAATATCCTGAAACCTGGAAAATAAGCACCTCATGTGCCATCTACCACCAATTCCTTTTTTACCTCCAGACAGGCTATAGTAGCAGAAGACATCAAGAAGAGAAAGTAGATGGTGGACCTCATCTTTAAAAAGGAAAATCTCTCCAGGGATGCCAGACAATGTGTTTTCAGACATCTGAACTTTTTTTTACATATCATTCTCAGGTCTCTCATTCCCCTTCGTTTCTCATCAGTTGTTTTCTCTCAAATTCTACTCACTCCAGCACCATACTGTTACCACCCTACTGCTCCTCCAAACAGGAAATCACTGGGGATTTCTCATGTTGTAATTTCCTTATATGTTTTCTCATGAATTTATATTTTTATCCATAGTTTTTCTTTTTCGTGGTGTTTGGAGCAGGCTCTGGGAGCTCCCCTGGAAAACTAAAATAGTATGATAGCCACCATACATAATAGTATGACGTTTGTTCATAGATTCCTCTTAATCTGAGGAAGTTTTCTTCCAGTTAGAATTCTACATTGTTTTTTCTTATATAAATCAAACTTTTAACTTTTAAAACATCAATTTATTACATTTGCTTCGTTTTTGTGAAAGAAATAAAATCTACTGTTAACACTAAAGCCAACAAGATGGTTTCATTTTTTAAAATATTACTATTACTTAATGTATCAACATGCTTTACTATTTCTTCTCTACCATTTTATTCTTACATTCCACTCTCAATGTCTAGCCTCAATTTTCTTTTTGCTGAAGAATATCCTTTAAAAATATTTCCACTATATCCTATGTGTAGTAAACTATCTTGGTTTTGTAGATTTCAACAGACTTTTGTGTAGTATACTCTTTGTCTTGTGTATCTGAAAATGTTTTGTTACATATCCATTGTTAATTCTAAAGTGACACTGAAGTAATTTAAAGATATTAGTCCATTGTTCTGTCATTTTTGTTGTTGCAGGCAAGCGGTCTCTCCCAATTAAGTTGTTACTGCTTTTTTATTTGATTCAGTTGTTCATTTTAGCTTTTTAAAAATTTTGGGGGCTTTCCTGGAGGTCCAGTGGGTGGAGAGTCTGCCTTGCAGTATGGTGGGGGCGTCAGTTCGGCCCCTGGCCCAGAGGGATCCAGCATGCCGCGGAGCGACTGGACGGGTGTGTCTGAGTGCCAGCCAGCGCTCTGGAGTGCATGTGCCCAGAGCTGGTGCTCCAGAGGGGCCGCTGGGGTGTGGGGCCCACGCAGGCCGGAGAATGTGGATGGATGAAGGTAAGTAGATAAAGGATCAGTGAAGGAGGCCAAAATTGAAAAAAAAAAATGTTATTTTTACTGAAGTATAGTTGATTTACATTGTTGTGTTAGTTTCTGGTGAACAGCAAAGTGATTAAGATATAGATATATATATATATTCTATTTCATTATGGCTTATTACAGGATATTGAATATAGTTCCTTGTGCTATACAGTAGGACCTTGTGGAATCTGCTAATCCCAAATTCCTAATTTATCCCCCTCCCCTCCATCCCCTTTGGTAAGCATAAGATTGTTTCCTATGTCTGATTCTATTTGTTTTGTAAATAAGTTTGTATCACAGTTTAGATTCTACATATAAGTGATAATCATATGATATTTGTCTTTCTCTAACTTCCTTCACTTATATTATGATACTCTCTAGGTCCATCCATGCTGTTGCAAATAGCATTATTTCATTCTTTTTATGGTTGAGTAGTATTCTACTATACACATATACCATATTTCCTTTATACATTCACTTGTGGATGGGCATTTAAGTTGCTTCCATGTCTTGGTTATTTTAAATAGTGTTACTCTGAATATCCGGGTGCATGTATCTTTTCAAATTAGAGTGTTCTCTGGATATCTGCCCAGGAGTGAGACAGCTTGACCATATGGCAATTGTTTTTAGTTTTTTCAGACATCTCCAGGGCTTCCCTAGGGGCTCAGTGGTGAAGAATCTGCCTGCCAATGCAGGAGACATGGGTTCGATCCCTGGTCCAGGAACATCCCACATGCAGTGCAGCAGCTAAGTCCTGTGCCGTAATTACTGAGCTTGTGCTCTAGAGTCTGGGCACCACAACTACTGAGACATGAGCCACAACTACTGAAGACTCTGTACCTACAGCCTGTGCTCCATAAGAGAAGCCACCCAATAGTGCTGCAGTGAACAGTGCTGCAATGAACACTGGGTCCATGTATCTCTTTGGGCCATGTTTTTTTTTTTTCTGGATGTATATCCAGGAGTGGGACTACAGGGTAATATGGTAGCTCTATGTTTAGCTTTTTAAGGAACCTCCATATAGTTCTCCATAGTGGCTGCACCAATTTACATTCCCACCAATTGTACAGGAGGGTTCCCTTCTCTCCACACCCTCTCCAGCATTTGTTGTTTGTGGATTTTTTGATGATAGCCATTCTGACTGATGCGAAGTGGTATCTCATTGTAGTTTTAATTTGCATTTCTCTAATAACTAGTGATTTTGAACATCTTTCCATGTGCCTGTTGGCCATGTGAATCTCTTCCTTAGAGAAATGTCTATTCGTGTTTTCTGCCCATTTTCTGAGTGGGTTATTTGTTTTGATCCTATTGAGTGTCATAAGCTGTTTGTAAATTTTGGAGACTAGTCCCTTATCAGTCACAGCATTTGCAAATATATTCTCCCAGTTTATGGGCTTTCTTTTTGTGTTATTGTTTCCTTTGTTATACAAAAGCTTCTGAGTTTAAATAGATCCCATTTGTTTATTTTTGCTTTTACCTCTATTATTCTGGGAGATGGGTTAGAAAAAGATTTTGCTGTGATTTATGTCAGAGAGTGTTATGCCTATGTTTTAGTCTAAGAGTTTTATAGTCGCTGGCCTAATATTTAGGTCTCTAATACATTTTGAGTTTATTTTTGTGTATGGAATTAGAGTGTTCTCTGGATATCTGCCCAGGAGTGAGACAGCTTGACCATATGGCAATTGTTTTTAGTTTTTTCAGACATCTCCAGGGCTTCCCTAGGGGCTCAGTGCTGAAGAATCTGCCTGCCAATGCAGGAGACATGGGTTCGATCCTGGTCCAGGAACATCCCACATGCAGTGCAGCAGCTAAGTCCTGTGCCGTAATTACTGAGCTTGTGCTCTAGAGTCTGGGCACCACAACTACTGAGACATGAGCCACAACTACTGAAGACTCTGTACCTACAGCCTGTGCTCCATAAGAGAAGCCACCCAATAGTGCTGCAGTGAACAGTGCTGCAATGAACACTGGGTCCATGTATCTCTTTGGGCCATGTTTTTTTTTTTTTCTGGATGTATATCCAGGAGTGGGACTACAGGGTAATATGGTAATTTTATGTTTAGTTTTATGAGGAACCTCCATGTAGTTCTCTATAGTGGCTGCACCAATTTACATTCCCACCAGTAGTGTAGGAGGGTTCCTTTCTCTCCATACCCTCACCAGCATTTGTTGTTTAGGGATTTTTTTGATGATAACCATGCTGACTGATGCGAAGTGGTATCTCATTGTAGTTTTAATTTGCATTTCTCTAATAACTAGTGATTTTGAACATCTTTCCATGTGCCTGTTGGCCATGTGAATCTCTTCCTTAGAGAAATGTCTATTCGTGTTTTCTGCCCATTTTCTGAGTGGGTTATTTGTTTTGATCCTATTGAGTGTCATAAGCTGTTTGTAAATTTTGGAGACTAGTCCCTTATCAGTCACAGCATTTGCAAATATATTCTCCCAGTTTATGGGCTTTCTTTTTGTGTTATTGTTTCCTTTGTTATACAAAAGCTTCTGAGTTTAAATAGATCCCATTTGTTTATTTTTGCTTTTACCTCTATTATTCTGGGAGATGGGTTAGAAAAAGATTTTGCTGTGATTTATGTCAGAGAGTGTTATGCCTATGTTTTAGTCTAAGAGTTTTATAGTCGCTGGCCTAATATTTAGGTCTCTAATACATTTTGAGTTTATTTTTGTGTATGGAATTAAGGAATGGTCTAATTTCATTCTTTTACATGTGGCTGTGCAGTTTTCCCAGCACCATTTATTGAAGAGAATGTCTTTCCAATATTGTGTAGTCTTGCCTCCTTTGTCATAGATTAATTGACTATAGATTGATGGGCTTATTTCTGGGTTTTCTATCCTGTTCCATTGATCTATATTTCTATTTTTGTGCTAGTATCACACTGTCTTATAGCTTTGTAGTATAGTCTGATGTCAGATAGCCTGATTCCTCCAGCTCCATTTTTCTTTTTCAAGATTGCTTTGGCTACTCAGGGTCTTTTTTATTCCATATAAATTTTGAGATCATTTTTTGTTCTAGATCTGTGAAAAATGCCATTGGTAATTTGATAGGGACTGCACTGAATCTATAGATTGCCTTGGGTAGTATAGTCATTTTGACAATACTGATTTTTTCCAATCCACGGACATGGTATATCTTTCTATCTGTTAATGTCTTCTTCAATTTCTTTCATCAGCACCTTATAGTTTTCAAGTTTTATAGAGTACAGGTCTTTTGTCTCCTTAGGTAGGTTTATTCCTAGGTATTTTATTCTTTTTGATGCAACAGTAAATGGAATTGCTTTTTGGGCTGGTGGTAAAGTGGGTAAAGAGTCTGCCTTGCAGTGCAAGGAGCACCAGTTCGATCCCTGGCACAGGAAGATCCCATATGCTGCAGAGTGGCTGGACTGGTGTGTCCAATTATGAGCAAGTGCTCTGGAGTGCATGCTCCTGGAGCTGGTGCTGTGCAACCAGAGAGGCCACTGTGATGGAAGACCCACACAGGCCAAAGAATTAAGATGGATGAAAATAAATAAATGAAGGACCAATAAAAAGAGGCCAAAACTAAAAAAAAAAGTATCAACAAAAGAGGCCAAAATTTTTTAAAAATGTAATTGCTTCTTGAATTTCTCTTTCTGATCTTTCATTATTAGTATATATAAATGCAACAGATTTCTGGGTATTACTTTTATAAACTGCAGCCTTTTCATTGATGAGTTCCGAGTTTCCTGGTAGCATCTTTAGGATCTTCTATGTATAGTATCATGCCATAAATGACATTTTTTACATGTGGCTTTTTTTTTGAGTTTATTTTTGTGTATGGAATTAAGGAATGGTCTAATTTCATTCTTTTACATGTGGCTGTGCAGTTTTCCCAGCACCATTTATTGAAGAGAATGTCTTTCCAATATTGTGTAGTCTTGCCTCCTTTGTCATAGATTAATTGACTATAGATTGATGGGCTTATTTCTGGGTTTTCTATCCTGTTCCATTGATCTATATTTCTATTTTTGTGCTAGTATCACACTGTCTTATAGCTTTGTAGTATAGTCTGATGTCAGATAGCCTGATTCCTCCAGCTCCATTTTTCTTTTTCAAGATTGCTTTGGCTACTCAGGGTCTTTTTTATTCCATATAAATTTTGAGATCATTTTTTGTTCTAGATCTGTGAAAAATGCCATTGGTAATTTGATAGGGACTGCACTGAATCTATAGATTGCCTTGGGTAGTATAGTCATTTTGACAATACTGATTTTTTCCAATCCACGGACATGGTATATCTTTCTATCTGTTAATGTCTTCTTCAATTTCTTTCATCAGCACCTTATAGTTTTCAAGTTTTATAGAGTACAGGTCTTTTGTCTCCTTAGGTAGGTTTATTCCTAGGTATTTTATTCTTTTTGATGCAACAGTAAATGGAATTGCTTTTTGGGCTGGTGGTAAAGTGGGTAAAGAGTCTGCCTTGCAGTGCAAGGAGCACCAGTTCGATCCCTGGCACAGGAAGATCCCATATGCTGCAGAGTGGCTGGACTGGTGTGTCCAATTATGAGCAAGTGCTCTGGAGTGCATGCTCCTGGAGCTGGTGCTGTGCAACCAGAGAGGCCACTGTGATGGAAGACCCACACAGGCCAAAGAATTAAGATGGATGAAAATAAATAAATGAAGGACCAATAAAAAGAGGCCAAAACTAAAAAAAAAAGTATCAACAAAAGAGGCCAAAATTTTTTAAAAATGTAATTGCTTCTTGAATTTCTCTTTCTGATCTTTCATTATTAGTATATATAAATGCAACAGATTTCTGGGTATTACTTTTATAAACTGCAGCCTTTTTCATTGATGAGTTCCAGTAGTTTCCTGGTAGCATCTTTAGGATCTTCTATGTATAGTATCATGCCATCTGCATACAGTGACAGTTTAACTTCTTCTTTTCCAATTTGGACTCCCTTCATTTTTTTTCTCTGATTCATGTAGCTAAGACTTCCAAAAACATGTTGAATAAAAGTGGTGAGAGTGGACATCCTTGTCTTGTTCCTGATCTTAGAGGGAATGCTTTCAGCTTTTCACCATTGAGTATGATGCTAGCTGTAGGTTTGTCATAAATGGCCTTTACCATGTTGAGGTACATACCCTCTATGCCCACTTTCTGGAGAGTTTTTATCATAAATGGGTGCTGAATTTTGTCAAAAGTCTTTTCTGCATCTATTGAGATGATTGCATACTTTTTATTCTTCAATTTGTTGATATGGTGTATTACATTGATTGATTTGTGGATATTGAAAAATCCTTGTATCCCTGGAATGAATCCCACTTGACTGTGGTGTATGATCTTTTTATGTATTGTTGGATATAGATTGCTAGATTTTTGTTGAGGATTTCTGCATCAATGTTTATCAGTGATACTGGCCTGTAATTTTCTTTTTTGTGGTATCTTTGTCTGGCTTTGTTATCAAGGTGATCGTGACTTCATAAAAAGAGTTGGGAAGTTTTCCTTCCTCTTTGACTTTTTGGAATAGTTTCAGAAGGATAGGTGTTAGCTCTTCTATAAATGTTTGATAAAATTCACCTATGAAGCCATCAGATCCTGGACTTTTGTCTGTTGGGAGGTTTTTAATCACAGTTTCAATTTCAGTGCTTGTCATCGGTCTGTTCATGTTTTCTATTTCTTCCTGTTCCAGTCAAGGGAGATTATCTTTCTAAAAAATTGTCCCATTCTTCCAGGTTGTTTATTATATTGGCACACAGTTGTTCATAGTGGTCTCTTATGATTGTTGGTATTTCTGTACAGTCAGTTGTAACTTCTCCTTTTTCATTTCTAAATTTATTGATTTGAGTCCCCCCCTCCATTTTTTTTCTTAATGAGTCTGGCTAAAGGTTTATCAATCTTGCTTACCTTTCCAAAGAACCAGCTTTTAGTTTCCTTGGTCATTGCAACTGTTTTGTCTCTATTTCATTGATTTCTGCTCTGATCTTTATGATTTTCTTCCTTCTATTAACCTTAGGTTTCATTTGTTCTTCTTTCTAGTTGTTTTAAGCGTAAGGTTAGGTTGTTTATTTGAGATTTTTCTTGTTTTTTGAGATAAGATTGCTATAACCTTCCCTCTTAGAAATGCTTCTGCTGCATCTCATACATTTTGAACCATTGTGCTTTCATTTTCACTTGTCTCTGGGTATTTTTTATTTTTTTTTTTTTGATTTCTTCAGTGATCCAACAGTTGTTTAATAGCATACTGTTTAGCTGCCCACATGCTTATGTTTCTTAGAAGTTTATTCTTGCAATTTATTTTTAATCTCATTAGGGTTGTGATCAGAGAAGATGCTTGATATTATTTTGATTTTCTTAAATTTACAAAGGCTTGCCTTGTGGCGCAGCATGTGGTCAGTCCTGGCAAATGCTCCATGTGCACTTGAGAGAAATGTGTAGTCTGCTGCTTTTGCATAAAATGCTTTATAAATATCAATTAAGTCTAATTCATCTAAAGTGTAATTTAAGGCCTGAATTTCCTTATTGTGGTATCTTTGTCTGGCTTTGTTATCAAGGTGATCGTGACTTCATAAAAAGAGTTGGGAAGTTTTCCTTCCTCTTTGACTTTTTGGAATAGTTTCAGAAGGATAGGTGTTAGCTCTTCTATAAATGTTTGATAAAATTCACCTATGAAGCCATCAGATCCTGGACTTTTGTCTGTTGGGAGGTTTTTAATCACAGTTTCAATTTCAGTGCTTGTCATCGGTCTGTTCATGTTTTCTATTTCTTCCTGTTCCAGTCAAGGGAGATTATCTTTCTAAAAAATTGTCCCATTCTTCCAGGTTGTTTATTATATTGGCACACAGTTGTTCATAGTGGTCTCTTATGATTGTTGGTATTTCTGTACAGTCAGTTGTAACTTCTCCTTTTTCATTTCTAACTTTACTGATTTGAGTCCCCCCCTCCATTTTTTTTTCTTAATGAGTCTGGCTAAAGGTTTATCAATCTTGCTTACCTTTCCAAAGAACCAGCTTTTAGTTTCCTTGGTCATTGCAACTGTTTTGTCTCTATTTCATTGATTTCTGCTCTGATCTTTATGATTTTCTTCCTTCTATTAACCTTAGGTTTCATTTGTTCTTCTTTCTAGTTGTTTTAAGCGTAAGGTTAGGTTGTTTATTTGAGATTTTTCTTGTTTTTTGAGATAAGATTGCTATAACCTTCCCTCTTAGAAATGCTTCTGCTGCATCTCATACATTTTGAACCATTGTGCTTTCATTTTCACTTGTCTCTGGGTATTTTTTTTTTTTTTTTTTTTGATTTCTTCAGTGATCCAACAGTTGTTTAATAGCATACTGTTTAGCTGCCCACATGCTTATGTTTCTTAGAAGTTTATTCTTGCAATTTATTTTTAATCTCATTAGGGTTGTGATCAGAGAAGATGCTTGATATTATTTTGATTTTCTTAAATTTACAAAGGCTTGCCTTGTGGCGCAGCATGTGGTCAGTCCTGGCAAATGCTCCATGTGCACTTGAGAGAAATGTGTAGTCTGCTGCTTTTGCATAAAATGCTTTATAAATATCAATTAAGTCTAATTCATCTAAAGTGTAATTTAAGGCCTGAATTTCCTTATTGATTTTCTGTCTGAATGATCTGTCCACTGATGAAAGTGGGGTATTAAAGTTTCCTACTATTATTGTGTTACTGCTGATTTCTCCTTTTGTATTTGTTAGTATTTGCCTTACATATTAAGGTCCTCCTATGCTGGATGCATATGTGTGTGTGTGTGTGTGTGTGTGTGTGTGTACACAATTGTTATATCTTCTTCTTGAACTGAACCCTTGGTCATTATGCAGTGTCCTTCTTTGTCCCTTACAGCAGTCTTTGTTTTAAAGTCTATTTTGTCTGATATGAGTATTGCTACTCCAGCTTTCTCATGATTTCCATTTGCATGAAATACCTTCTTCCATCCCCTTACTTTCAGTTTGTGTCTCTTGATATGCAGTGGGTCTCTTGTAGACAACATATATATGGATCTTATTTTTGTATCCACTCAGCCAGTCTGTGTCTTTTGGTTGGTGCATTCAATTCATTTGCATTTAAGGTAATTATTGATATGTATGATCCTATCACCATTTTGTTAATTGTTTTGGGTTTATTTTTAGTAGATCTTTCCCTTCACTTGTGTTTCCTGCCTAGAGAAGTTCCTTTAGCATTTTTTGTTAAATTGGTTTAATGGTGCTGAACTTTCTTAACTTTTGCTTGTTTGTAAAGCTTTTGATTTCTCCATCAAATCTGAATGAGAGTCTTGCTGAGTAGAGTATTCTTGGTTGTAGGTTCTTCCCTTTCATCACTTGGAATATATGATGCCATTCCCTTCTGGCTTGTACAGTTTCTGTTGAGGAATCAGCTGATAACCTTAGGGGTTTCCCTTGTATGTTATCTGTCTCTTTTTCCCCTTGTCACTTTTAATAATTTATCTCTTGTCTTTAATTTTTGTCAGTTTGAGTACCATGTGTCTCAGTGTGTTCTTCATTGGATTTATCCTGCCTGGGACTCTCTGTGTTTCCTGGATATGGTTGACTATTTCCTTTTCCATATTAGGGAAGTTTTCAGCTATTATCTCTTCAAATATTTTCTTGGGTCCTTTCTCTCTTTCTTCTCCTTCTGTAACCCCTGTAATGGGAATATTATAATACATTTAATGTTGTCCCAGAGGCTTCTTAGACTGTCTTCATTTCTTTTCATTCTTTTCTCTATATTCTGTTTTGTAGCATTGATTTCCACCATTCTGTCTTCCAGGTCACTTATCCATCCTGCCACAGTTATTCTGCTATTGATTTCATCTAGTGTATTGCTCATCTCTGTTTGTTTGTTCTTTAGTTCTTCTAGGTCCTTGGAAAACATTTCTTGCATCTTCTCTATTATATGTCTAATATCCTTCATCATCTTCATTATTATTATTCTGAATTCTTTTTCTGGGAGGTTGCCTATCTCTACTTCATTTAGTTGTTTTTCTGGGGATTTGTCTTATTCCTTCCTCTGGAACATAATCCTATTTCTTTTCATTTTTGGTAGTTTTCTATGATCGTGGTATTAGTTCTGGAGGCTGATGGGATTGTAATTCTTATTTCTTCTGTCTGTTTTCTGGTGAAGATAAGGAGTTTGTTTCCTGATGGAAGGGGCTAGCTGTGGGGGAAACTGGGTCTTGCTGTGGTGGACAGGGCTTAGGAAAACTGGACTCTAATTATCTGCTGATGGGTGTGACTGTGCTCCCTCCCTGTTAGTTGTTTGGCCAGAGGCAACTCAGTCCTGGAGTCTGTAGGCTTCTATAGCTAGGCTACTGGTGACCTCCAAGAAGGCCCATGCCAACTCCGACTGTGTTCAGTGCCCCTGTCCCTGTGGCCAGAGGCACTGCCAGCTTTTGATTTCTCCATCAAATCTGAATGAGAGTCTTGCTGAGTAGAGTATTCTTGGTTGTAGGTTCTTCCCTTTCATCACTTGGAATATATGATGCCATTCCCTTCTGGCTTGTACAGTTTCTGTTGAGGAATCAGCTGATAACCTTAGGGGTTTCCCTTGTATGTTATCTGTCTCTTTTTCCCCTTGTCACTTTTAATAATTTATCTCTTGTCTTTAATTTTTGTCAGTTTGAGTACCATGTGTCTCAGTGTGTTCTTCATTGGATTTATCCTGCCTGGGACTCTCTGTGTTTCCTGGATATGGTTGACTATTTCCTTTTCCATATTAGGGAAGTTTTCAGCTATTATCTCTTCAAATATTTTCTTGGGTCCTTTCTCTCTTTCTTCTCCTTCTGTAACCCCTGTAATGGGAATATTATAATACATTTAATGTTGTCCCAGAGGCTTCTTAGACTGTCTTCATTTCTTTTCATTCTTTTCTCTATATTCTGTTTTGTAGCATTGATTTCCACCATTCTGTCTTCCAGGTCACTTATCCATCCTGCCACAGTTATTCTGCTATTGATTTCATCTAGTGTATTGCTCATCTCTGTTTGTTTGTTCTTTAGTTCTTCTAGGTCCTTGGAAAACATTTCTTGCATCTTCTCTATTATATGTCTAATATCCTTCATCATCTTCATTATTATTATTCTGAATTCTTTTTCTGGGAGGTTGCCTATCTCTACTTCATTTAGTTGTTTTTCTGGGGATTTGTCTTATTCCTTCCTCTGGAACATAATCCTATTTCTTTTCATTTTTGGTAGTTTTCTATGATCGTGGTATTAGTTCTGGAGGCTGATGGGATTGTAATTCTTATTTCTTCTGTCTGTTTTCTGGTGAAGATAAGGAGTTTGTTTCCTGATGGAAGGGGCTAGCTGTGGGGGAAACTGGGTCTTGCTGTGGTGGACAGGGCTTAGGAAAACTGGACTCTAATTATCTGCTGATGGGTGTGACTGTGCTCCCTCCCTGTTAGTTGTTTGGCCAGAGGCAACTCAGTCCTGGAGTCTGTAGGCTTCTATAGCTAGGCTACTGGTGACCTCCAAGAAGGCCCATGCCCTGAGAGAGCTCCCAGGACTGTTGCTGTCAGTGCCCCTGTCCCTGTGGCAGGCCACTGCCAACTCACACCTCCCCAGGAGACCCTCAAACTTCAAACCTCACAGGTAAGTCTGGCCCAGTCTCTTGTGAGGTCATTGCTCCTTTCTCCTGGGTCCTGGGGAGCATAAGATTTTGTCTGTGCCCACCAGGGGTCTCTGTTTCCCCCAGCCTTATGGAAGCTCTGGAATCAAACCCTGCTGATCTTCAAAGTCAGGTTCCCTGGGTATTCCCAGTTCTTTGGCCAAATCCCCAGGTTGAGGAGCCTGATGTGAGGGCTTAGAACCTTCACAACAGTGCAAAAACTTCTTTGGTGATACTGTTCTTGAGCTTGTGAGTCGCCCATCTGGCAGGCACTAGGATTTGATTTTATCATAATTGTTTTTTTTGTGACTTCTCCTTTGTCTTTGGATGTGGGGTACCTTTTTTTTAATGAGTTCCATTGTCTTCTTGTCAATGTTTGTTCAATACCTAGTTGGGATCTTGGTGCTCTCAACAGTCCCTCCTTCTTACACACTATAAGATAGGAACTAATCAGGCACAAGTCCCAGTCTAATTATTTGATTGTTTTGAAGACGGAAGACAGCACTCTTTGCAAAACTATATCTTCTACTGAAAGAGCCTCATAATCTACATTAGAAGTAACTAAGGGCATCCATTTTTAGCAATTGTAAACCAAAAACTCCAAAATATCCTCAAGAACAACACTCTTGAAAGGTCAAAACAGATGACATGTCCCAAATCCAGAGAGAAAAGTAGATGCTAAAATAAGAATGTACATGGAGACACCTAACATTCTGTGATGACCTGAGCTTTGACTTTAATGGCCCATTAGTGAGAGAGAGCAAATAAAAGTCAGCAGTCTTATAGCTCTGAAGAAAAACAAAAAATCCAGGCTTCAAAAAAATAAAACACCTCCAATAGGTAATTTAAGAAGCAAAAGGGGAAAAAAAAAAAAAAAACCCTTCATACTAAAAAAGGAGATGGGACATAAATGTATATGTCTCACTCTTGGGTCCAGGTAGAATGAAACAGAAAGGGGGTAGGGAAAGCTGAGAGTTTATTAATAGTTGAAGATATTCTCTGATAGATGATTAACCTGGCAAATGTAAAACTAATTCTCTCTCAGAATACACCTTATAGTCAAGGGCTATATATCTTATAGTCAAGGACTAAATATCTTCTCAGAGGTGACTTTTCAGTGATTCTAAACTCATAATCCAAAATCAAAGAACACATAAGGAAATAAACCACCATAAGTAAGAAAAAATGTGAAATAATCCAAAGCAAAGGAGAACCAATCCTTCAAATGGCTGAAATTGATGAATTAAAATATGTTAAATAAAAGTAATATATTTTGAGGACACAGAAGAGAGAAAAATAAGTATAGCTAAGAAAAATATCAAAAGATATAACAATTTTATACAGTATACTAACACACATATATGGAATCTAGTACAATGGTCTTGATAACACATGCAGTGAACTCATGGAAAAACAGACAGAGCATAGACATATGGACATTGTCTTCTTGTCAATGTTTGTTCAATACCTAGTTGGGATCTTGGTGCTCTCAACAGTCCCTCCTTCTTACACACTATAAGATAGGAACTAATCAGGCACAAGTCCCAGTCTAATTATTTGATTGTTTTGAAGACGGAAGACAGCACTCTTTGCAAAACTATATCTTCTACTGAAAGAGCCTCATAATCTACATTAGAAGTAACTAAGGGCATCCATTTTTAGCAATTGTAAACCAAAAACTCCAAAATATCCTCAAGAACAACACTCTTGAAAGGTCAAAACAGATGACATGTCCCAAATCCAGAGAGAAAAGTAGATGCTAAAATAAGAATGTACATGGAGACACCTAACATTCTGTGATGACCTGAGCTTTGACTTTAATGGCCCATTAGTGAGAGAGAGCAAATAAAAGTCAGCAGTCTTATAGCTCTGAAGAAAAACAAAAAATCCAGGCTTCAAAAAAATAAAACACCTCCAATAGGTAATTTAAGAAGCAAAAGGGAAAATGAAAAAAACCCTTCATACTAAAAAAGGAGATGGGACATAAATGTATATGTCTCACTCTTGGGTCCAGGTAGAATGAAACAGAAAGGGGGTAGGGAAAGCTGAGAGTTTATTAATAGTTGAAGATATTCTCTGATAGATGATTAACCTGGCAAATGTAAAACTAATTCTCTCTCAGAATACACCTTATAGTCAAGGGCTATATATCTTATAGTCAAGGACTAAATATCTTCTCAGAGGTGACTTTTCAGTGATTCTAAACTCATAATCCAAAATCAAAGAACACATAAGGAAATAAACCACCATAAGTAAGAAAAAATGTGAAATAATCCAAAGCAAAGGAGAACCAATCCTTCAAATGGCTGAAATTGATGAATTAAAATATGTTAAATAAAAGTAATATATTTTGAGGACACAGAAGAGAGAAAAATAAGTATAGCTAAGAAAAATATCAAAAGATATAACAATTTTATACAGTATACTAACACACATATATGGAATCTAGTACAATGGTCTTGATAACACATGCAGTGAACTCATGGAAAAACAGACAGAGCATAGACATATGGACATTGTGGGGAAGAAATAGGGAGGGGGAGGCATGGAGGGAGTAACATGGAAACCTATACTGTCATGTGTGGAAAAGATAGCTATTGTCATTGTGCTAAGGGAATAGGAGTGCTCACAGTGGCATGGGGTGATGGTCCAGAGGGGTGGGATGGGGGGAACTCGGGGGGTGGGGACCAGGGATATGCATATGACTGATCTGGGAACATACATGTCTGTGAACAACAAAACTCTGTAAAACCTTTAAAATAAAGAATTTTTTTTAAAAAAAAGATACAACAATTTTAAAAGGAAACTAAAAATTTTTAGGAATTAAATATGCAAGCATGGAAATGAGAAAGAGAATGAATGGGTTAAACAAGTCTAGACAGAATTGAAAATGAAAACACTGAACTAGAGAAATCATTCATAACACTTCTGTACAAGAAAGAAAACCTTAAAATGAAAAACCAATCCACAGAATGGGAGAAAATATTTTCAAACAAAGTGATTAACACAGGATTAATCTCCAAAATACAAACAGCTCATGCAGCTCAATACCAGAAAACAAACCAAATCAAAAATGGGGATAAGACCTAAACAGATATTTCTTCAAATAAGAAACAAACATGGCCAAAAAGCAAATGAAAAGATGCTCAATATCACTATTAGAGAAATGCAAATCAAAACTACAATGAAGTATCACCTCACACCAATCAGAATGAGCATCATTTACAAGTCCACAGGGGCTTCCCATGTGGTCCAGTGGGTAAAGAGTCCGCCTTGCAGTGCAAGGTGCACCAGGTTTATCCGTAGTAGGGGAAGATCCTGCACGCTGTGGAGCAGCTGGACCGGTGTGTCCAATTACGAGCCAGTGCTCTGGAGCGCACGCACCCAGAGCAGCACTCTGCAATGAGAGAGGCCACTGCAATGGGAGGCCCACACAGGCCAAAGCCTAAAGATGGATGAAAAATAAATTTTACAAATCAATAAAAATAGGCCAAATTAAAAATATATATTAAAAGTCTACAGATAGGGGCTTCCTGGTGGTCCAGTGGGTAAGGACACTGCCTTGCAGTGCAAGGGGCGCCAGTTTGCTACCTGGCCTGGGAAGATCCCACATGCCGCGGAGCGGTTGGACCTATGTGTCCAACTGCCTATCAGGAGCTCTGGCGCACATGCGCCCGGAGCCAGTGCTCTGCAGCAACAGAGGCCACTGCGATGGGAAGCCCACACAGGCAAAAGAACAAAGATGGATGAAAACAGATAAATGAACGACCAATAGAAGTGGCCTAAAAAACAAACAAAAGAACTTTTTTTAAAAAGTCTACAAATAATACAATCTGGAGAGGGTGTGGAGAAAAGAGAGCCCAACTACACTATCGGTGCATGTAAATTAGTACAACCACTATGGAGAACAGTATGGAAGGTCCTTAGAAAGCTAAAAATAGAATTGCCATATCATCCAGAAATCCCATTCCTGGGCATATATCTGGAGAAAACTATTTCGAAAAGATACACATACCCCAATGTTCATTGTGGCACTATTTACAAATGCCAAGACATGAAAGCAACCTAAATATCCATTAACAGAGGAACAGATAACAAAGATGTGGTACATATATACAATGGAATATTACTCAGTCATGTAAAATGAAATAATGTCATTTGCAACAGCATGGATGACCTAGAGATTGCCATACTAAGTGAAGTAAATCAGATAAAGACACATATCATATGATATCACTTATGTGGAATCTAAAAAGGATGATACAAATGATCTTATTTACAAATCAGAAACAGACACAGAGACTGAGAAAAAAAATATGGTTACCAAACAGGAAAGGAGGGAAGAATAAATTAGGTGTCTGGGATTAATATATACACATTACTATATAGAGAACAGATATTCAACAAGGTCCCACTGTATAACACAGGGAGCCCTACTCAGTGTTCTGTAATAACCTATATGGGAAAAGAATATGAAAAAGAATGGATATAGGCATATGTATAACAGAACCACTTTTCTGTACACTAGAAAATAACACTGTAAATCAATCAATGTAAAATTTAAAATAATTTTTAAAAGAAAAGGGAAACACTGATCTAGAGAAATCACCCATAAAGGTAAGAAAGGTAAAAACATAAAATATGAAAAGGAGACTAAGAGACATTATCAGAGAGGTAGCTCTATACATGACTATTGTAAATAGAGAAGAGGGAACACTGAAAAGAACAGGAACCCTCATTATTCACAGAGATAAGGAATGAAAAATCCTCCAGATGTGATGATAAGAAAAATTATTCATTCATTCAACAAATATGTATTAAGTGCCTACTATGTGCCAGTCACCTTTCCAAACTCCAGGAGTACAGTCAAGAATCGCTGCCTTTGAATCCTCGCGCACTGCGATGGGGATGCAAACTGGTACAGCCACGATGGAGAACAGTGTGGAGAGTCCTTAAAAAACTGGGAATAGGGCTTCCCCTGGTGGTCCAGTGGATAAGGACACCGCCTTGCACTGCAAGGGGCGCCGGTTCGATCCCTGGCCTGGGAAGATCCCACGTGCCGCGGAGCGGCTGGACGGATGTGTCCAGTTACCGAGCCAGAGCTCTGGAGCGCATGCGCCCAGAGCCGGCACTCTGCAACAACAGACGCCACCGCGATGGGAGGCCCGCAGGAGCCAAAGAACAAGGATGAAAAACAGAGAAATGAAGACCAATAGAAGTGGCCCGCCCGCCCCCCTCCCTCCCCAACCCGACCCCCGCCCAAAATAAATAAACAAATAAATCTTTAAAAAAAAAAAAAAAAACTGGGAATAGAACTGCCATACAACCCAGAAACCCCAGTGCTGGCATACACCCCAAGGAAACCAGAACTGAAAGAGACACCTGTACCCCAGTGTTCATTGCAGCACTGTTTACAATAGCTAGAACATGGAAACAACCTGGATGTCTATCAGCAGATGAATGGATAAGGAAGTTGTGGTGCATGTACACAATGCAGTATTACTCAGTTATAAAAAGGAAAGCATTTGAGTCAGTTCTAATGAGGTGGATGAACCTGCAGCCTATTATATGGAGTGAAGTAAGTCAGAAAAAGACAAATACTGTATATTAACACATCTATATGGAATTTAGAAAAATGATAATGACGACCCTACATGCAAGGCAGCAAACTAGACACAGATGTAAAGAACAGACTTCTGGACTCTGCAGGAGAAGATGCAGGTGGGATGATTAGAGAGAACAACACTGAAACATGTATAGTATCACATGTGAAACAGATGGCCAGTGCAAGTTCAATACATTAAGCAGGGCACCCAAAGTCAGTGCTCTGGGACAACCAGAGGGACAGTGTGGGGAAGGAGTTGGAAGGGGATTTCAGGATGAGGCGAACACATGTATACCTGTGGCTGATTCCTGTTGATGGATGGCAAAAAACACTACAATATTGCAAAATAATTATCCTCCAATTAAAATTATTAATTAATTTTTAAAAATCACTGCCTTCACGGCGTACAGTAATTTATACAAGAAATAATGGCACCTTACATTAAAGTAATAGCAAGAAGAGTGATATGAATTGACATGTAGTTGGATACATTCTGAAGATAGAGAAAACAGGATATCTTTATGCAACAGATAAGAGCAATTCTAGGATTATATGAGTATGGGACCTGGGGGAATAAATGGAACCATTATTTTCTGAAATTGGAAAGACCTTGAGGCTAGTATCTATAGGAAAAAAATACATTCGATTTTGGACATCTGAAGTACCTATTACACATTCAGTAGAGATGTTTACCAGGAAGTGAGCTATGGGTGTCCAGATTGCAGGGGAGTGGGACAGGATATACATATATTAGTTTTTTGGAAGAACTACCTATGTGCTGGAGAAGATACTTGAGAGTCTCTTGGACTGCAGGGAGATCAAACCAGTCAATCCTAAAAGAAATCAATCCTGAATATCCACTGGAATGACTGATGTTGAAGCTGAAACTCCTTGGCCAACTGATGCAAGAGCTGCTTCACTGGAAAAGACTCTGATGCTTGGCAAGAGGAGAAGTGGATGACAGAGATGTTGAGCTATTATATGGAGTGAAGTAAGTGGATAAGGAAGTTGTGGTGCATGTACACAATGCAGTATTACTCAGTTATAAAAAGGAAAGCATTTGAGTCAGTTCTAATGAGGTGGATGAACCTGCAGCCTATTATATGGAGTGAAGTAAGTCAGAAAAAGACAAATACTGTATATTAACACATCTATATGGAATTTAGAAAAATGATAATGACGACCCTACATGCAAGGCAGCAAACTAGACACAGATGTAAAGAACAGACTTCTGGACTCTGCAGGAGAAGATGCAGGTGGGATGATTAGAGAGAACAACACTGAAACATGTATAGTATCACATGTGAAACAGATGGCCAGTGCAAGTTCAATACATTAAGCAGGGCACCCAAAGTCAGTGCTCTGGGACAACCAGAGGGACAGTGTGGGGAAGGAGTTGGAAGGGGATTTCAGGATGAGGCGAACACATGTATACCTGTGGCTGATTCCTGTTGATGGATGGCAAAAAACACTACAATATTGCAAAATAATTATCCTCCAATTAAAATTATTAATTAATTTTTAAAAATCACTGCCTTCATGGCGTACAGTAATTTATACAAGAAATAATGGCACCTTACATTAAAGTAATAGCAAGAAGAGTGATATGAATTGACATGTAGTTGGATACATTCTGAAGATAGAGAAAACAGGATATCTTTATGCAACAGATAAGAGCAATTCTAGGATTATATGAGTATGGGACCTGGGGGAATAAATGGAACCATTATTTTCTGAAATTGGAAAGACCTTGAGGCTAGTATCTATAGGAAAAAAATACATTCGATTTTGGACATCTGAAGTACCTATTACACATTCAGTAGAGATGTTTACCAGGAAGTGAGCTATGGGTGTCCAGATTGCAGGGGAGTGGGACAGGATATACATATATTAGTTTTTTGGAAGAACTACCTATGTGCTGGAGAAGATACTTGAGAGTCTCTTGGACTGCAGGGAGATCAAACCAGTCAATCCTAAAAGAAATCAATCCTGAATATCCACTGGAATGACTGATGTTGAAGCTGAAACTCCTTGGCCAACTGATGCAAGAGCTGCTTCACTGGAAAAGACTCTGATGCTTGGCAAGAGGAGAAGTGGATGACAGAGATGAGATGGTTGGATGGCATCAATGACTCAGTGGACATGAGTTTAAGCAAAGTCAGGGTGATAGTGAAGGACAGAGAAGCCTGGCACACTGCAGTTCATGGGGTCGCAAAGAGTCAGACACGACTTAGCAAGTGACTAATGTCCATATGTCATATTCTAGTAGGTGGGTCATAGAGGATCTTGCTTTGATTTATGTCCTTGAGTGTTTTGCCTATATTCCAAAGAGAATTTTTTTATAAGCAGAAAGAAAAGACAACTACAGTTTAAAAAGCAATCAGAGAATAATCTTCTCAGAAACAACAATAGAAGACAGTAAACAGTGGAATAATAGCAGTATTTCTAGAAAGCAAGTGTTCCGACCTGAATTCTTTGCTTAATAAATCCTTTTTTCAAAAATGATCATAAATATTTTTTCTACCAAAGAACTTATTATGAAAATATTCTAATTTAAATAGTATTGTATTAATTATTATATATTAAATGTTTTGTATTTATTATGTATTATTATGTATTTAATGTATTAAAACCATTCATTGGGCTTCCCTGGTAGCTCAGTGGTGAAGAGTTCACCTGCCAATGCAAGAGACATGGGTTCGATCTCCCACATGCAGCGGAACAACTAAGCCCATGAGCCACAACTGTTGAGCTTGTGCTCTGGAGCCTTGGAGCTGCAATTATTGAGCCCATGTGCTGCAACTACTGAAGCCCGTGTGCCTTAGAGTCCGAGTTCCACAACAAGAAAGAAAGTCACTACAACAAGAGGCCTGCTCACCTCAACTAGAGAGTAGCCCCCACTCCCTGCAACTATAGAAGAGCCTACAGCAGCAGTGAAAACCCAGAATAGCCAAAAAATAAAAATCAGAAAAAAGATCTATTGTGTGAAATTACTTCTGGTTAGAGAATTAAATCAATGCAATAAAACAGATCAAAAACATATTCACATATAGGGCTACCCTGGTGGTCCAGTGGGTAAGGACACCGCCTTGCAGTGCAAGGGGCGCCAGTTCAATCCCTGGCCTGGGAAGATCCCATGTGCCGTGGAGGAGCTGGACCAATGTGTCCAGCTACCGAGCCGGTGCTCTGGAGCACATGCACCCAGAGCCGGTGCTCTGCAGCAACAGAGACCACTGCAATGGGAGGCCCACACAGGCCAGAGAACAAAGACGGATGAGAATAGATAAATGAAAGACCAATAGAAATGGCCAAAAAAAGTAAAAATCCATATATAAATGAAAAAGTATGTAACCCAGGAAATGATTCAGTTGAAACAAAAAGAAATTTGTTTGTTTTGGGGGGCCACACGCTGTGCAGTTTGTGTGATCTTAGTTCCCTGACCAGGGATGGGGACTATGTCCTCTGCAGTGGAAACACAGAGTCTTTTTTTTTTAATTGGAGGATAATTACTTTATAATATCGTGATGGCTTTTTGCCATACATCAACATAAATTGGCCACAGGTGTACAAGTGTCCCCCCTTCATCCCTCTAGGTTGTCATAGAGCACTGGATGTGAGCTCCCAGCATCATACATCAAACTCCCACTGGCTATCTAGTTTATGTATTATGATGCATATGGGAAACAGAGTCTTAACCACTGGCTGCTCCTGCTGTTTAGTTGCTTCAGTCGTGTCTGACTCTGTACAACCCTATGGACTATAGCCCACCAGGCTCTCTGTCCATTGGAATTCTCCAAGCAAGAGTACTGGAGCAAGTACTTCCTCCAGTGAAGTGAGGATCCTTCCAGCCCAAGGATCAAACCCGGGTCTCTCGCACTGCAGGCAGATTCCTTACCACTGAGGCACCAGGGAAGCCCCTTAACCACTAGACCACAAGGCAAATCCCAGGAAAGAACTTTCAATAAAAACACCGGATCAATATATTTTGCACAATGAGGAAAAAACTGAAATTGAATCATTCTCTTATCCATAAAAAACAATCTTTTTAAAATTTGGATTTGGATAGAGTTTAAATTTTGAAAAGTAAAGATTCAAATGTTTGGAAGATATAAAAACTATCTTGGAATAAGGAGCATTTCCTAAACAATACACAAAGATTACAAAACACAGAGAACAAAACTAATACATCTGAAACTATATTAAAGTTAATAAACTCTGTTTATCAAAAGGTACATTAAAGAATGTGAATACAAACAAGCCACAAAATGGGAAAAGGTTATATCAACACGCATATATAAAAAGGAAGCTCCCCCTGAAAAAGTCCCAAAACTCAACAGCATCCAAAAAATGGGCAAAGGCCACAAATACATATTACATAGAAGATGTTACATGAGTGACCAATACATATATGAAAACATGATCAACCTTATGCGTAATCAGAGAAAGTGAGAGTGACACTCATTCAGGTCTGTCCCCATGGACTATAGCCTCCCCCAGGCTCCTCTGTCCATGAAATTCTCCACACAAGGATGCTGGATTGGGTAGCCATTCCCTTCTCCAGGGGATCTTCCAGACCCAGGGATCAAACACATTTTGAATAGGCATCGCAGGCCTATTCTTTACCATCTGAGCCACTAGGAAAGCCCAGTCAGAGAAATACAGTATAAATAAATGATGAAATACCATCAGATTAGAAAGTGCTTAGAAATCTAACAATACTAAGTGTTTGTAAGGACAGGATGCAAATGGAACATTTACCCATTGCTCACAGAAATATAAATTAGGACAACTATTTAAGAAAGCAGTTTTGCTTTATCTCCTATTTTAGGATGCCACACACTACTACCCTGCAATTGTACATCTAGGTTTTAAGCATAGAAGTAAAAAGTCAATGATCTCTGTTTTAACGTTAAACATCTCTATATTTAATCCCCAAATCCAAATTGTGTAAAAATTTCCTTCTCTCCTTTGACTTTCACTAATGAGAACTGAATAAACTAACTTTCTAAACATTCATTAAAAAACAAGCCAGACAGCAAGATTAAACACAAAGGTAGCGGGGCTTTCCTGGTGGCCCAGCAGGTAAGGATACCGCCTTGCAGTGCAAGGGGCGCCGGTTCCATCCCTGGCCTGGGAAGGTCCCACGTGCCACGGAGTGGCTGGACCAATGTGTCCAACTCCCAAGCCGGAGCTCTGGACTGCAGGTGCCCAGACAGTGCTCTGCAGCGACAGAGGCCACTGTGATGGGAGGCCCACAAAGGCAAAAGAACAAAGATGGATGAAAACAAATAAATGAAAGACCAATAAAAGTGCCCCCCCACAAAAAAGACAAAGGTAGCTTCATGATAAATTTTGCTACCATTATTAATAAAAACAACAAAAACTCCAATTAGTCCATTTCACTTGAGTATTTTTTTAAGTTTTTTCTTTTTTTTTTAACCAAAGAAAATTGCATTTCTAATTTGTCTCCTGGATGAAACGAATTTCAAGAACCATGTGGGAGGAGTTGGGAAGGAGTGACCAGTGATTGGATAAAATGTTTTCCATAGCCTCATGGAAAATTGAAAAGGTTTGCTGAAAAGGTGACACTCATTCCGGTCTGTCCCCATGGACTATAGCCTCCCCCAGGCTCCTCTGTCCATGAAATTCTCCACACAAGGATGCTGGATTGGGTAGCCATTCCCTTCTCCAGGGGATCTTCCAGACCCAGGGATCAAACACATTTTGAATAGGCATCGCAGGCCTATTCTTTACCATCTGAGCCACTAGGAAAGCCCAGTCAGAGAAATACAGTATAAATAAATGATGAAATACCATCAGATTAGAAAGTGCTTAGAAATCTAACAATACTAAGTGTTTGTAAGGACAGGATGCAAATGGAACATTTACCCATTGCTCACAGAAATATAAATTAGGACAACTATTTAAGAAAGCAGTTTTGCTTTATCTCCTATTTTTAGGATGCCACACACTACTACCCTGCAATTGTACATCTAGGTTTTAAGCATAGAAGTAAAAAGTCAATGATCTCTGTTTTAACGTTAAACATCTCTATATTTAATCCCCAAATCCAAATTGTGTAAAAATTTCCTTCTCTCCTTTGACTTTCACTAATGAGAACTGAATAAACTAACTTTCTAAACATTCATTAAAAAACAAGCCAGACAGCAAGATTAAACACAAAGGTAGCGGGGCTTTCCTGGTGGCCCAGCAGGTAAGGATACCGCCTTGCAGTGCAAGGGGCGCCGGTTCCATCCCTGGCCTGGGAAGGTCCCACGTGCCACGGAGTGGCTGGACCAATGTGTCCAACTCCCAAGCCGGAGCTCTGGACTGCAGGTGCCCAGACAGTGCTCTGCAGCGACAGAGGCCACTGTGATGGGAGGCCCACAAAGGCAAAAGAACAAAGATGGATGAAAACAAATAAATGAAAGACCAATAAAAGTGCCCCCCCACAAAAAAGACAAAGGTAGCTTCATGATAAATTTTGCTACCATTATTAATAAAAACAACAAAAACTCCAATTAGTCCATTTCACTTGAGTATTTTTTTAAGTTTTTTCTTTTTTTTTTAACCAAAGAAAATTGCATTTCTAATTTGTCTCCTGGATGAAACGAATTTCAAGAACCATGTGGGAGGAGTTGGGAAGGAGTGACCAGTGATTGGATAAAATGTTTTCCATAGCCTCATGGAAAATCTTAGAAGACATCAGACATAGGCTACTTCTAAAACTAAGCAAACAGTTTATGAGATTGTATTTTGGCTATTTTCCTAAAAAATAAAAGTAGAAGAGGCCACTCGCCCCATACCAGCAACCAAGGAGGATTCTCTGCATGCTTGCTCAGTTGTGCCTGATTTTTTGAGACCTAATGGACTACAGACTGTAGCCCGCCAAGCTTCTGGGCCCATGGAATTTTCCCAGCAAGAATACTGGAGTTGGGGCTTCTCTGGTGGTCCAGTGGGTAGAGTTCGCCTTGCAGTGCAAGGGGTACGGGTTCGGTCCCTGGCCCTGGAGGATCCCACCTGCTGTGCAGCAGCTAAATCGGTGTGTCCAATTAGGAGTCAGCTCTCTAGCATGCTGCCAGAGCTGGTGCTCTTCAACGAGAGAGGCTACTGCAATGGGAGGCCCACACAGGCCAAAGAATAAAGATAGATGAAAATAAATAAATGAAAGACCAATAAAAGTGCCCCCCCACAAAAAAGACAAAGGTAGCTTCATGATAAATTTTGCTACCATTATTAATAAAAACAACAAAAACTCCAATTAGTCCATTTCACTTGAGTATTTTTTTAAGTTTTTTCTTTTTTTTTTAACCAAAGAAAATTGCATTTCTAATTTGTCTCCTGGATGAAACGAATTTCAAGAACCATGTGGGAGGAGTTGGGAAGGAGTGACCAGTGATTGGATAAAATGTTTTCCATAGCCTCATGGAAAATCTTAGAAGACATCAGACATAGGCTACTTCTAAAACTAAGCAAACAGTTTATGAGATTGTATTTTGGCTATTTTCCTAAAAAATAAAAGTAGAAGAGGCCACTCGGCCCCATACCAGCAACCAAGGAGGATTCTCTGCATGCTTGCTCAGTTGTGCCTGATTTTTTGAGACCTAATGGACTACAGACTGTAGCCCGCCAAGCTTCTGGGCCCATGGAATTTTCCCAGCAAGAATACTGGAGTTGGGGCTTCTCTGGTGGTCCAGTGGGTAGAGTTCGCCTTGCAGTGCAAGGGGTACGGGTTCGGTCCCTGGCCCTGGAGGATCCCACCTGCTGTGCAGCGGCTAAATCGGTGTGTCCAATTAGGAGTCAGCTCTCTAGCATGCTGCCAGAGCTGGTGCTCTTCAACGAGAGAGGCTACTGCAATGGGAGGCCCACACAGGCCAAAGAATAAAGATAGATGAAAATAAATAAATAAGAAACCAATAAAAAAAGGCCAAAAATTTAAAAAAAAAAAAAAAACTGGAGCTGCCATTTCTTCTCCTGAGGATCTTCCCCACCCAGGGATGGAACCTCAGTCTCCTGCATTAGCAGGGACATTCTTTACCACTGCGCCACCTACACTTCGTTTAAAAAAAAGAAAAAAAACGCCATAACAAAAAACACCTCCCAGCCTACAGCACTTCACTAAACCTGATCCAATCTCTGGCAGAAGGCAGGGCTTATAACTGAGACTTGTCTACAGCCACAGGTCTCATAATACCTCACATTGTTAATTAACCATGGCACATTAGGGTGGGCGTAAGGTACAAACCCCACCCGCTAGAAGCCCCCTAGATTGCAGTTCCTAGACAACCCCAGAGCTCCGAAGACTCACTCCGTGTTGCACCCCAACTTTCCTCACCAGTAGTCGAAATCAGTCACCTAGTGCAAGACCAAGCACCTCATCGCCCTCTACCAGGCCCCAGAGGCACCGACCTTCAGTAGAGATGCTGGGCAGCCAGCCCCACAGCCCCAGCCTGCCCTGAGGAATGATGGGGGTCGCAACCAGGAGGACCATGCCCTGATTAACTCCTCTGGAGGGGCCCGAATCCGAGGCGGTGCCCAGCCTGGATGATGTGATGGAGCCTCCACCGAGGGCGCGCTAACCTCCATGGTGGTCCTAGCACACGCTATACCCTGAGCCTGCCTCTAGAACATGTTCTGCTAGAGCCCGAGCCCGCATCCGTGCTGCAAGGGTCTCTCCGAGATCTCACTCTCATGCTAGTCCCCGAGGCCCTCCTGGTCTTGGACGTGGAAGGTCCTTGGGGACAGGGTCTGCCATGGGACGCTGTCCTGAGTGCTCCCAGGCAGTCCATGGCCCTGAGCCAGGATTCTGCAGAGCAGTGCCAGAGATGGCCTGCCAAGAGGCCAATGAGGACGATGCGGACGCGCACACCGAGTTCTTCCAGCCTGGGTTGGATGCTACAGGTGGTCCTGTCGATGGGCTCCATAGCCTCACCACCAGGGTGTGGGACCCCAACCCGCAGAGCTCCTTCCCAGAGCCCTGGCCTCAGGCACCTACCCCTAGTCCAGAGAGGCTTTCCTCAGCACAACGACAACCTGGACTCGCACCTTCCAGAGCCCTTCCCAGACTCACCACTCCAGCTTCTACCACACTCCCAGTCAGATCCCCACAGATGCCCTCAAAGCCCTCGTGGTCCTCCATTCAAAAGAGGGAAATGCCTGATTTCGGAATGAACTGCCTCCCACAGTTCCTTGCCACTCAGCTTCTGGCACTTAGTGATCCACTTAGACCATGAGCACGGGCCACTGCTCAGAGACGGAGCATCTTCATTCACAGATAGTGGGCAGCTGCCATTTTTATTTCAGTTTCTTTGTTTAGAAAATTGCCTTGATCATACAAACCCCACCCGCTAGAAGCCCCTAGATTGCAGTTCCTAGACAACCCCAGAGCTCAAGACTCACTCCGTGTTGCACCCCAACTTTCCTCACCAGTAGTCGAAATCAGTCACCTAGTGCAAGACCAAGCACCTCATCGCCCTCTACCAGGCCCCAGAGGCACCGACCTTCAGTAGAGATGCTGGGCAGCCAGCCCCACAGCCCCAGCCTGCCCTGAGGAATGATGGGGGTCGCAACCAGGAGGACCATGCCCTGATTAACTCCTCTGGAGGGGCCCGAATCCGAGGCGGTGCCCAGCCTGGATGATGTGATGGAGCCTCCACCGAGGGCGCGCTAACCTCCACGGTGGTCCTAGCACACGCTATACCCTGAGCCTGCCTCTAGAACATGTTCTGCTAGAGCCCGAGCCCGCATCCGTGCTGCAAGGGTCTCTCCGAGATCTCACCCCATGCTAGTCCCCGAGGCCCTCCTGGTCTTGGACGTGGAAGGTCCTTGGGGACAGGGTCTGCCATGGGACGCTGTCCTGAGTGCTCCCAGGCAGTCCATGGCCCTGAGCCAGGATTCTGCAGAGCAGTGCCAGAGATGGCCTGCCAAGAGACCAATGAGGACGATGCGGACGCGCACACCGAGTTCTTCCAGCCTGGGTTGGATGCTACAGGTGGTCCTGTCGATGGGCTCCATAGCCTCACCACCAGGGTGTGGGACCCCAACCCGCAGAGCTCCTTCCCAGAGCCCTGGCCTCAGGCACCTACCCCTAGTCCAGAGAGGCTTTCCTCAGCACAACGACAACCTGGACTCGCACCTTCCAGAGCCCTTCCCAGACTCACCACTCCAGCTTCTACCACACTCCCAGTCAGATCCCCACAGATGCCCTCAAAGCCCTCGTGGTCCTCCATTCAAAAGAGGGAAATGCCTGATTTCGGAATGAACTGCCTCCCACAGTTCCTTGCCACTCAGCTTCTGGCACTTAGTGATCCACTTAGACCATGAGCACGGGCCACTGCTCAGAGACGGAGCATCTTCATTCACAGATAGTGGGCAGCTGCCATTTTTATTTCAGTTTCTTTGTTTAGAAAATTGCCTTGATCAATAGCATCATAAAGATTTTAAACAACAACAAAAGAGATTCTGGTAAGGACTTTTAGCAAGGAGGGTAGAACACATGCAGCCAACTATAAATGTTTAGATCCCTTGCCTCTACAGCATGACCTGTTTGTTCCACCTGTCACCTTCAGCCAACTCCATTTTTCTTGTTTCACCCCTACTCTTGCTTCAAACTCACCTGAATTTTTTTTCCAGTTTACCCTTTTTTCATTACCTTTTCATACATGTCTTCCTTCTCTGCATTCCAGGTTTTTCCCTTATTTCATAATCATAATTTTACCTTTATGACTCCCACAGTATCCTCTGATGTGCTTCTGATCACCTTTTTTTTTTTTTTTGCACTCACAATATTTATTAAGGAGATCCTTGTGAAGGAGAAGCAAAGTAAACAGTAATGATCAGAGAGAGAAGCCAACCTCAGTCATCCTCACTGGGAGCTCTGGAGTTAGAATGGCTGGTCAGAATTGTCTCGGGTTAGGCTGAAAAACTCCAATTCCCTCATCCGTCAGTCAATGGGTGTGAGAAACCAAGGAACCACCATGGCACTGGGCAAGGCAGCTTTCATCACCTGCGACAGGTTCTAAAGGTTATAATAGCTGAAGTCAGTTATGGGAACAACTCTCATTGAAAAAGATTCTAGTTGGTGATCACACCATCCACCACAAGATACTGGTTCTTTTTATCTTGATGTTCATCTCCCTTTATTCTTGTCTTTACTAGCAGTAAAGAAATTGTCATTTTCTTCATATAAGTCTTTTATCACCAGCCTCCTTGTTCCCTTTCTTCTTGCCCCTTCCCATGTGGACTCGCACCTTCCAGAGCCCTTCCCAGACTCACCACTCCAGCTTCTACCACACTCCCAGTCAGATCCCCACAGATGCCCTCAAAGCCCTCGTGGTCCTCCATTCAAAAGAGGGAAATGCCTGATTTCGGAATGAACTGCCTCCCACAGTTCCTTGCCACTCAGCTTCTGGCACTTAGTGATCCACTTAGACCATGAGCACAGGCCACTGCTCAGAGACGGAGCATCTTCATTCACAGATAGTGGGCAGCTGCCATTTTTATTTCAGTTTCTTTGTTTAGAAAATTGCCTTGATCAATAGCATCATAAAGATTTTAAACAACAACAAAAGAGATTCTGGTAAGGACTTTTAGCAAGGAGGGTAGAACACATGCAGCCAACTATAAATGTTTAGATCCCTTGCCTCTACAGCATGACCTGTTTGTTCCACCTGTCACCTTCAGCCAACTCCATTTTTCTTGTTTCACCCCTACTCTTGCTTCAAACTCACCTGAATTTTTTTTCCAGTTTACCCTTTTTTCATTACCTTTTCATACATGTCTTCCTTCTCTGCATTCCAGGTTTTTCCCTTATTTCATAATCATAATTTTACCTTTATGACTCCCACAGTATCCTCTGATGTGCTTCTGATCACCTTTTTTTTTTTTTTTGCACTCACAATATTTATTAAGGAGATCCTTGTGAAGGAGAAGCAAAGTAAACAGTAATGATCAGAGAGAGAAGCCAACCTCAGTCATCCTCACTGGGAGCTCTGGAGTTAGAATGGCTGGTCAGAATTGTCTCGGGTTAGGCTGAAAAACTCCAATTCCCTCATCCGTCAGTCAATGGGTGTGAGAAACCAAGGAACCACCATGGCACTGGGCAAGGCAGCTTTCATCACCTGCGACAGGTTCTAAAGGTTATAATAGCTGAAGTCAGTTATGGGAACAACTCTCATTGAAAAAGATTCTAGTTGTTGATCACACCATCCACCACAAGATACTGGTTCTTTTTATCTTGATGTTCATCTCCCTTTATTCTTGTCTTTACTAGCAGTAAAGAAATTGTCATTTTCTTCATATAAGTCTTGAGTATTTAGATGAACTTTGATCACCAGCCTCCTTGTTCCCTTTCTTCTTGCCCTCCTAACACTCTTCCCTGGACCTGGTCAATCAAGATAAATGCATATTGAATAAATAAATGAATAAACGGCACAAATGTAATACACTGGACTTCTTGTAAATACTTCTAAAAATGCAAGGAAAAAAATTAGTAAAAGTAATATTTAGTGGAAGGAGGAATGATGAACACATGATTTTGTTTCCATACAAAATGTACAGTGTGTACATTGCCATATTCTCCTGTACAATAACAATCAAATGGGTATTTTTGAATTTCATAGCAGTCTAGGCTTTGCCTTGATTATCCCTTAGGAGTGATAAGAAGAACAACTACACCCGAGGACACACTCAAGTTCACATTATGGACATCCTGGCTTGCAGGATCTTAGTTCCCTGACCAGGGATCAAACCCAGTCCCTCAGTAGTGTAGAGTCTTAATCACTAGACCACCAGAGAATTTCCTAGTCTAATTTATTACTGAGCATTTTTCATGCTCATGGGCCCATAACTCAGAACTGGCAATTGTTACTTTTTAGTATATTTTCTTAAAGCCCTTTTTGGTTATAAAGAAAGTATGACGAATAATGTAATCGTATCCTTTGATCCCTATTTCCTGCTGCCCATTCCCAGAGAACTCTCATAACATCACGAATTTGGGGGTGGGTATCATTCTAGTCACTGCATGAATGCTACATGTATATAGATATAAACAACCAATCTTTAGGCTGCTTTGTGTACAATTAAATTTTTGTAACTGGCATTATATTCTTTAATTTACACTTTTCCTCCATGCTATTTTTTTTAATTATTTATTTATTTGGCTGCTCTCGGTCTTAGTTGTGGCATGTTGGATCTAGTTTCCTGACCAGGGCTCAAACCTGGGCCCCACTGTATTGGGAACACAGAGTGTTAACCACTGTACCACCAGGGAAGTCCCCATGTTATTTTTGAAACCCTCCTCCCTTACATATGGCTCAGTTCTCCTCAAGATTTCCACCATATGAATACACCATGCTTTATTCATGAATTTGTTAGTGGATACTTGTGTAGTTTTTAGTATTATAAACAAAACTGCAGTAGCATGAACCCTTTTTTTTGATCACCAGCCTCCTTGTTCCCTTTCTTCTTGCCCTCCTAACACTCTTCCCTGGACCTGGTCAATCAAGATAAATGCATATTGAATAAATAAATGAATAAACGGCACAAATGTAATACACTGGACTTCTTGTAAATACTTCTAAAAATGCAAGGAAAAAAATTAGTAAAAGTAATATTTAGTGGAAGGAGGAATGATGAACACATGATTTTGTTTCCATACAAAATGTACAGTGTGTACATTGCCATATTCTCCTGTACAATAACAATCAAATGGGTATTTTTGAATTTCATAGCAGTCTAGGCTTTGCCTTGATTATCCCTTAGGAGTGATAAGAAGAACAACTACACCCGAGGACACACTCAAGTTCACATTATGGACATCCTGGCTTGCAGGATCTTAGTTCCCTGACCAGGGATCAAACCCAGTCCCTCAGTAGTGTAGAGTCTTAATCACTAGACCACCAGAGAATTTCCTAGTCTAATTTATTACTGAGCATTTTTCATGCTCATGGGCCCATAACTCAGAACTGGCAATTGTTACTTTTTAGTATATTTTCTTAAAGCCCTTTTTGGTTATAAAGAAAGTATGACGAATAATGTAATCGTATCCTTTGATCCCTATTTCCTGCTGCCCATTCCCAGAGAACTCTCATAACATCACGAATTTGGGGGTGGGTATCATTCTAGTCACTGCATGAATGCTACATGTATATAGATATAAACAACCAATCTTTAGGCTGCTTTGTGTACAATTAAATTTTTGTAACTGGCATTATATTCTTTAATTTACACTTTTCCTCCATGCTATTTTTTTTAATTATTTATTTATTTGGCTGCTCTCGGTCTTAGTTGTGGCATGTTGGATCTAGTTCCCTGACCAGGGCTCAAACCTGGGCCCCACTGTATTGGGAACACAGAGTGTTAACCACTGTACCACCAGGGAAGTCCCCATGTTATTTTTGAAACCCTCCTCCCTTACATATGGCTCAGTTCTCCTCAAGATTTCCACCATATGAATACACCATGCTTTATTCATGAATTTGTTAGTGGATACTTGTGTAGTTTTTAGTATTATAAACAAAACTGCAGTAGGCATCCTCACACTTGTCACTGTGTCACTTAATGAAGCTGAGGAAGCGTTCCTCTAAGAAGTATACATCAGTACAGCCAAAAGTGTACTGATGGGTGGCATGATATATACATTTAGTTTTCTTAATAGTGTCAATTGTTCTCTTGGTGGTTGCAACAGTTTAAACAGCCTCTGTCAGTCTTCCACCAAACTATATCGTCAAACTTTGTTTACCAGTGGTATCTCATTTTTTTAATTTGTGATTTCCTAACTTCTGGTAAAATACTGCCATTTTTCATGTGTAATTACAATAATATTTTAATTCATATTATTTCCTATTTTTTAACTGAATTATAGTTGACTTACAATGCTGTGTCAATTTCTGCTGTATCGCAAAGTGATTCAATCATACGTATACATTCTCTTAAAAATATTCTTTTACATTATGGTTTATCATGAATACTGAATTACTGTAGTTATCTGTGCTATATGCTGTTTATCCATTCTATATATAAAAGCTTACCTCTGCTAACCCCAACTTCCCACTCCATCCCTCCCTCAACCCCTCCCCCTTGGCAACTACAAGTCTGTTCTCTATGTCCATGATTCTCCTTTTTCACAGGTAGGTTCATCTGTGTCAAGTTTTAGATTCCACATAAAGTGATATCATATGGCATTTGTCTTTCTATTTCTTTTTAACACTATTTATTTATTCTTGGCTGTGCTGGGTCTTAGTTGCTGCCCAGGCTCTTCACTAGTTGGTGCAGCAGGTGCTCCTCGCTGGTTGTGGAGCACAGGCTCTCACGTGTGCAGTCTTCAATAGGTACAGCACGTCAGCAGTGGTGGTTCCTCAGCTCTACAGCACAGGCTCAATAACTGTGGTGCATGCTTGGGTGCTCTGCAGCATGTGGGATCTTCCAAGACCAGGGATGGAACCTGTGTCTCTTGCATTGCAGGAGGATTCTGTACCACCGAAACCACCAGGGAAACTCTGTCTTTCTCTTTCAGACTTACTTCACTTAGTGTGATAATCTCTAATTGCATCTATGTTGCTGCAAGTGGAATTACTTCTTTATTCATCATACGCTGTAAGTCTTACTGTCTTTCAGGTTATCACCCATCAAGTCTAATGGATTTAACCTTTTCAGTGAGGAGGACAGGTAGAACCTAGATTAAAGAGGTTAGCTTTCAGCCTGGAGTTTCAAAACTGACATTTTTTAGTCCATTACTAGGCAAGTGTCATGAGAATCTAATTTTCTCCAGGCAGAAAAGTTACACTTAATATTAAATAATCTTTAAATAGCAACAGCAAACTTTCAAAGACTGAACCTAGAATTTTAATAGACATCATCATGTGGAGAGGACTGAGGGGTTCTAACTGTCTGAGAATGGAAAGAGGAAAAGGTCACTCTTACCCAAAAGTAGGATATGGAAAATAAAAGAGGGACAGAATACAGAATGTAGGCATTCGTCACTCAACCCATCATCACTCATGTGTCATGACTTTCAGCTTCTATGAGTAAAAATCCTTAGCATTAGTTGAAGAGGACAAGAAAATGGAGGGCTTTTTCCTTACTTCCCATTTAAGAATCTGGGAAAAATTTAGATGGAGTGTGGTACTCAGATCAGTTAATCCCCCCTCCAATGTGTTCCCAGCCACCGTCATAAGGAGAAGCAAGAAAAGGAGGAGAGAATCCAAACAGGAAACATTTTGAAAAAGCTGCCTGTGTTATCTGAAGAGGAATGAGAAGCAAAAAGGCCTGAGATTCACTTATCTGCAAAGTTTGTATTGAACCAAACTCCAAATAATTCCAAACTCCCCTTCCAAAGAGGTGGAAAGAGAAAGATAAAGTCAATTATATAAGAGAAGAAGTTATACTTCCTTTATATGCCAGAGTAGAAATCTATTCATTGATATATTTTTCTGTTAATTTTCACTTTATATCCTTAACTTTTTTATTAGATTCCTGAGTCTTGTCTTTATTCATTTGAAAAGTTTTATATATATTCAAGATATTAATCCTTTGTGTTATAGCTTATAAATATTTTCATCCAGTATGCCACTTGCTTTTTAACTTGTCTAATTTGTAATGTACATCCCCTTATAATTCTCATACTGGTGAAATATCACAATCTTTTTAAAATATTCATATTTGTTTATTTGCACCATATCTTAGATGCATCACGTGGGATCTCTGACCCTCACTGCAGCATGAGGGATCTTTAGCTGCAGCCTGCAGAGTTCTTTAATTGCAACATGTACAGGGATCAAACCCAGGCCCATTGCATTGTGGATGCAGAGTCAGCCACCAGGCTACCAGGAAGTCCCTCACAATCTTTTCTGGTCTCTACTTTTCGTGTCAGTTTTAAAAATCTTTCCCAAGAAAGTTCATAAAAACATTTCCTATACTTGCTTCTATTGGCTCAGTTTTTTTTACTATTTAGATATCTAATTTCTTAGAATTTTATTTTTGTATATACTTTGAAGTAGGGATAACATTTTTTCATATTTAAAGACACTGCCTAAAAATCAGTTATTAAAGCTGTAATACCAATTCTTTTTTATACAAATTTCCACCATATAATGACAAACTAAAGACAATTTCAGATAAGTAAAAAAACTGAGCTGACTAAAATCCTAAATGATGTACTTCTAGCAGAAGGATGGCAAAACTTGTGTGAGTTCTGAGAAGCACAGCAAGGAAGAACAAAGCGAACATGTCTGTGTGGGTTTATATAAATGAATAATGCCTGACTTGGAGATTAATAATGTAGTAAGGTGGTACTGTGAGAACTGGACAACTATGTGTAAAAGAATGAAATTAGAATAAATCATACACAAATTCAAATAAATCTGGGAAAGGAGTACATCAAGGCTGTCTATTGTCACCCTGCTTATTTAACATGCAGAGTACATGTTATTTAGCATGCACAGTACATAATGCGAAATGCCAGGCTAAATGGATCACAAGCTGGAATCAAGATTGCTGGGAGAATTATCAACAACCTCAGACATACAGATGATACAACTCTAATGGCAGAAAGCAAAGAGGAACTAAAGAGCCTCTTGATGACAGTGAAAGAGGAGAGTGAAAATGCTGGCCCTTAAGCCTACTTTCAACATTCAAAACAAAGATCACGGATCCTTGTGTTATATTTTTTCATCCAGTATGCCACTTGCTTTTTAACTTGTCTAATTTGTAATGTACATCCCCTTATAATTCTCATACTGGTGAAATATCACAATCTTTTTAAAATATTCATATTTGTTTATTTGCACCATATCTTAGATGCATCACGTGGGATCTCTGACCCTCACTGCAGCATGAGGGATCTTTAGCTGCAGCCTGCAGAGTTCTTTAATTGCAACATGTACAGGGATCAAACCCAGGCCCATTGCATTGTGGATGCAGAGTCAGCCACCAGGCTACCAGGAAGTCCCTCACAATCTTTTCTGGTCTCTACTTTTCGTGTCAGTTTTAAAAATCTTTCCCAAGAAAGTTCATAAAAACATTTCCTATACTTGCTTCTATTGGCTCAGTTTTTTTTACTATTTAGATATCTAATTTCTTAGAATTTTATTTTTGTATATACTTTGAAGTAGGGATAACATTTTTTCATATTTAAAGACACTGCCTAAAAATCAGTTATTAAAGCTGTAATACCAATTCTTTTTTATACAAATTTCCACCATATAATGACAAACTAAAGACAATTTCAGATAAGTAAAAAAACTGAGCTGACTAAAATCCTAAATGATGTACTTCTAGCAGAAGGATGGCAAAACTTGTGTGAGTTCTGAGAAGCACAGCAAGGAAGAACAAAGCGAACATGTCTGTGTGGGTTTATATAAATGAATAATGCCTGACTTGGAGATTAATAATGTAGTAAGGTGGTACTGTGAGAACTGGACAACTATGTGTAAAAGAATGAAATTAGAATAAATCATACACAAATTCAAATAAATCTGGGAAAGGAGTACATCAAGGCTGTCTATTGTCACCCTGCTTATTTAACATGCAGAGTACATGTTATTTAGCATGCACAGTACATAATGCGAAATGCCAGGCTAAATGGATCACAAGCTGGAATCAAGATTGCTGGGAGAATTATCAACAACCTCAGACATACAGATGATACAACTCTAATGGCAGAAAGCAAAGAGGAACTAAAGAGCCTCTTGATGACAGTGAAAGAGGAGAGTGAAAATGCTGGCTTAAGCTACTCAACATTCAAAAAACAAAGATCACGGCATCTGGTCCCATCACTTCGTGGTGAATAGAAGGGGGAAAGTAGAAGCAATAAAGGATATGTGTCTGACTCTTTGCAACCCCCAAGGGCTGAGCGACTGAACAGACAGATTCATTTCAAAGTGATCAGCATGATAAATCTAGCCACCATCTGTCACCACGCAAGGATATTACATTATTATTGACTATATGCCCCATACTGTACATCCTTGTGACATTTTTGTGTGTGTGACATTTATTTTTTAACTGGAAATTTGTACCTCTTAATTTCCCTCACCTATTTCACTTATCTTGACAAAGAAAGTAGAGAAAACCACTAGGCCATTCAGGTACAATCCCCAGTTACTCAGTCAATCAGTCCGAATATTCATTGGATTCTGTTTTGTTACTTTTGTTTGTTTGATTTTTTAGATTCTGCATATAAGTGAAATCATACAATATTTGTCTCTTTCTTTGTCTCATTTCACTTAGCAAAATATCCTCTAGGTCTATTCCTATTGTAGTAAATGACAAGATTTAATTCTTTTCTATGATTGAATAATATTCCATTATGTGTGTGTGTGTGTGTGTGTGTGTACATGGGGCTGCCCAGGTGGTACTGGTGGTAAAGAACCCTCCTGCCAATGCAGATGTAGGAAACACAAGTTTGATCCCTGGGTCAAGAAGATCTCCTGGAGGAGGGCTCGGAAACCCACATCGGCCTGGAGAACCCCATGGACAGAGGCACCTGGCAGGCTATGGTCTACTGGGTGGCAAAGAGTCAGACATGACTGAATCAACTTAGCATGCATGTGTGCATGCACATATATATGGACACATGTACACACACACATACATACACACACATCTTCTTTATCCACTCATCAATCACCAATGGACACTTAGGCTGCTTCCATGTCTTGCCTATTGTGAATAAGGCTGCAATGAACACATGGGTGCATATATCTTGTCAAATTACTGTTTTTATTTACTTTGGGAAAAAACAGACATGAATAGCTGGATTGTATGATTGTTCCATTTTTAATTTTGGGAGGGAACTGCCACACTCTTTTCCATAGTAGTTGCACCAATGTTCATTCCCACCAACAATGCATGAAGATTCCCTTCACTCCACATCCTCACCATTGATCTACATGTCTGTTTTATGCCAATACCACACTGTTTTGACTACTGTTGCTTTGTAGTATAGTTTGAAATCTGGGCTTGTGATACTTGCTTAGGTTTTTATTTCCTCTTTAATTTAAAAAAAATCTTAATCCAACATTTTGGGGAGATTTTTTTCTCCATGTTAAATCACAATCTAAAAATAGTTCTTTTGAAGCACTAGATTATTTTTTAGACTATATGCCCCATACTGTACATCCTTGTGACATTTTGTGTGTGTGACATTTATTTTTTAACTGGAAATTTGTACCTCTTAATTTCCCTCACCTATTTCACTTATCTTGACAAAGAAAGTAGAAAACCACTAGGCCATTCAGGTACAATCCCCAGTTACTCAGTCAATCAGTCCGAATATTCATTGGATTCTGTTTTGTTACTTTTGTTTGTTTGATTTTTTAGATTCTGCATATAAGTGAAATCATACAATATTTGTCTCTTTCTTTGTCTCATTTCACTTAGCAAAATATCCTCTAGGTCTATTCCTATTGTAGTAAATGACAAGATTTAATTCTTTTCTATGATTGAATAATATTCCATTATGTGTGTGTGTGTGTGTGTGTACATGGGGCTGCCCAGGTGGTACTGGTGGTAAAGAACCCTCCTGCCAATGCAGATGTAGGAAACACAAGTTTGATCCCTGGGTCAAGAAGATCTCCTGGAGGAGGGCTCGGAAACCCACATCGGCCTGGAGAACCCCATGGACAGAGGCACCTGGCAGGCTATGGTCTACTGGGTGGCAAAGAGTCAGACATGACTGAATCAACTTAGCATGCATGTGTGCATGCACATATATATGGACACATGTACACACACACATACATACACACACATCTTCTTTATCCACTCATCAATCACCAATGGACACTTAGGCTGCTTCCATGTCTTGCCTATTGTGAATAAGGCTGCAATGAACACATGGGTGCATATATCTTGTCAAATTACTGTTTTTATTTACTTTGGGAAAAAACAGACATGAATAGCTGGATTGTATGATTGTTCCATTTTTAATTTTGGGAGGGAACTGCCACACTCTTTTCCATAGTAGTTGCACCAATGTTCATTCCCACCAACAATGCATGAAGATTCCCTTCACTCCACATCCTCACCATTGATCTACATGTCTGTTTTTATGCCAATACCACACTGTTTTGACTACTGTTGCTTTGTAGTATAGTTTGAAATCTGGGCTTGTGATACTTACTTAGTTTTTTATTTCCTCTTTAATTTAAAAAAAATCTTAATCCAACATTTTTGGGGGAGATTTTTTTTTCTCCATGTTAAATCACAATCTAAAAATAGTTCTTTTGAAGCACTAGATTATGATTTAGCTTCCTTATTCTATTGGTGAATATATAATGTTACAGACTGAAGGTACCACATTTATTTGTACTACTTGCTGAGAAAAAAAAGAGTGTTCAAATTTGTTCTTTTTTAATACCTATTTATTTTTATTTATTTATTTGGCTGCACCAGGTCTTAGTTGTGGTATGTGGGATCTTTAATTGTGGCCTGTGGGATCCAGCTCCCCAACCAGGGATTGAGCTCAGGTCCCCTGCACTTGGAGCACTGAACCATCAAATAACTACCCAAATCTTTCTTTTCAAAAGGATTATCTTCTGACTTGTTTTCTCTTGGTCAGAGTGAGGGAGCAGCAAGGCTGATGGGGCTGGGCAAGGGCAGGGAATGGACACACTGTAAGACAGGATAATCATGCCATGGAGAAGCTGACAATCAGGACTGCAGCAGCACAAGGGTCAATGTTAGCACCAAAGAAAGAAAATCACACTGGATGAGCAATCCTGCTGTGACCTTCTGAAAATCACACTGGATGAGCAATCCTGCTGTGACCTTCTGATGTCAGTCACAAATACCTTGCCTCCAAAACTCTTACGTACCAAGAACCTATAGTACTTCATTTCCACAAAGAACGCTTTCTGAGCATGACAAATTACACACACACACATACATTATTAAAATACTATATTTTTAAAAAGATTCAACAATCCATTTTATGGCTTTCGTCAAATTAGTTTTTAAAATCTAAGAGCATGCAACAAAATTAAAAGGAGTATGACTCTTTTAAAAGATTATTCCCTTTATCTTACTTTTGTTTTTCTTTATGAATAATTTGCTTCAGGGAGGAAGAAACACAGGTTCTTCTGATCTGGTGAAATGCAACAGGATGGGAATAAAAATGCAAAGCAAGGTCTCTATCTTTAAAAAATTGGGGGGCCTCACCCCACACTATGTGGGATCTTGGTTCACTGACAGAGGATGAAACCTGCCTCCCAACAATGGAAACCCGGAGTCTTAACCACTGGACTGCCAAAGAAGCCCCTCTATCTAAATTTTTATAATTGAAAAAGTACTCTAAATGATTTTATTATCAAGAAAACAGTCCTGGGAAAATACGGTAAGCTTCATAAAAAGTTCATTGTTCCATTGAGGGGTATGGGAATCAACAGAGAAGGAAACGGCAACTCACTCCAGTATTCTTGCCTGGGAAATCCCATGGACACAGGAGCCTGGTGGGCTACAGTCTTTGGGGTTGCAAAAGAATCAGACACAACTTAGTGACTAAACAATGAATAACAGGAGAAGCTAACTCTGTTTTGTAGGAAAGGTGGGGAAAAAAGAAGCTTTAGAGAATTAATATGTAGTCAAGGAAAAAAATAAAAGGTATTTGATGTTATATGAATTATATTTCAATAAAGTTATCTTAATACAAATTATATTATCTCACTCTCCAGTTTATAAATAATAGTTTCTCAGTTTTTAGATTAAAAATCAAATTCCTTACCAAAAAAAAAAAGAGGAGCGGAGAGGAGATGGATCCAGACTCAGATTCTAGTCCAAGTTGCTCAACTAACAGACCAAGTGCCACTCGAGGTCTCTGCCTGCTTCCCCTGCTCTAATGGGACATTTTATGGGTATGTGCTTCGCTGGAGGGTTCATCAGCTGGTGGATGGGTGTGTTCACAGAATACAGCCAGGGAGTCATTGTCACCCTGTCTCCCTGAGACCCGGCTCTAACATGAACTCTATTCTGAGCCTTTTAAATTCACTCATGACGCTGAGGCTGTCATGGGTTCCAAGTCAAGCTAAGCAGACACCACTAGTTTTTAAAATCTAAGAGCATGCAACAAAATTAACAGGAGTATGACTCTTTTAAAAGAGTATTCCCTTTATCTTACTTTTGTTTTTCTTTATGAATAATTTGCTTCAGGGAGGAAGAAACACAGGTTCTTCTGATCTGGTGAAATGCAACAGGATGGGAATAAAAATGCAAAGCAAGGTCTCTATCTTTAAAAAATTGGGGGGCCTCACCCCACACTATGTGGGATCTTGGTTCACTGACAGAGGATGAAACCTGCCTCCCAACAATGGAAACCCGGAGTCTTAACCACTGGACTGCCAAAGAAGCCCCTCTATCTAAATTTTTATAATTGAAAAAGTACTCTAAATGATTTTATTATCAAGAAAACAGTCCTGGGAAAATACGGTAAGCTTCATAAAAAGTTCATTGTTCCATTGAGGGGTATGGGAATCAACAGAGAAGGAAACGGCAACTCACTCCAGTATTCTTGCCTGGGAAATCCCATGGACACAGGAGCCTGGTGGGCTACAGTCTTTGGGGTTGCAAAAGAATCAGACACAACTTAGTGACTAAACAATGAATAACAGGAGAAGCTAACTCTGTTTTGTAGGAAAGGTGGGGAAAAAAGAAGCTTTAGAGAATTAATATGTAGTCAAGGAAAAAAATAAAAGGTATTTGATGTTATATGAATTATATTTCAATAAAGTTATCTTAATACAAATTATATTATCTCACTCTCCAGTTTATAAATAATAGTTTCTCAGTTTTTAGATTAAAAATCAAATTCCTTACCAAAAAAAAAAAGAGGAGCGGAGAGGAGATGGATCCAGACTCAGATTCTAGTCCAAGTTGCTCAACTAACAGACCAAGTGCCACTCGAGGTCTCTGCCTGCTTCCCCTGCTCTAATGGGACATTTTATGGGTATGTGCTTCGCTGGAGGGTTCATCAGCTGGTGGATGGGTGTGTTCACAGAATACAGCCAGGGAGTCATTTGTCACCCTGTCTCCCTGAGACCCGGCTCTAACATGAACTCTATTCTGAGCCTTTTAAATTCACTCATGACGCTGAGGCTGTCATGGGTTCCAAGTCCAAGCTAAGCCTGCACAGACACCACTGAAAATATAGCCAGGACTCTGTCATGCTCATTAGAAAAGGCCTTTGGGCACTTCCTGGAGTTTTCTTCCTTTTCTCATCAAATTGGCAAAGAGTCCAGGATATTACTGCTTATCAACCTGTGACCAACCAATTCCATTCCCATTCTTCCACCACCTTGCCCATCAGAATCAGGTAGGAGAGAGAAGATGTCCAGAGAAGATGTCTGGAAGATGTCCAGATGTCCAGAGTCCCTGCTGAGGGCCTGGACCACTAGCCTCTCCCTTCCCTCCCTCCAGACCTCTGGACACAGAATTTGAGAAACCTCCATGCCGTCCCTGACCATTGACCCTGACTATCTGGAAAGGGCTGAAGAGAACTGCAATAACAGCCACTGGTGATAGGCATTTGCTATGTACCAGGTACTTCTCAAACACGACCTCACTCAAGCCACTGTTTGCCTTATTGCTAACTTCATGAAACAGATGAGAAAACTGGGGTTTACAGATTGTTAAAATCAGGTACCCAAAGCCTCACAGCTCTCAACAGTGAAGCTTCACTGTCTCAGGTGAGGTCTAGAAGGACAGCAGCCCACAGGGGCCCTCCCCAGAGACAGTCCCTGAGGATCCTAGGAAACATCCTTGCCAGGCTCCTCTGCCTGGCTTGTCAGTGCAAGAAGGCCCTGAGACTCCCACAGATCCCTCCCTGGAGAGCATCACGAAGTGATAAGGGGCAGGGAGGGGTAGGACTCAGAGGAGAGAACTGGTGTATACTTTGAAGACAGCCTTTAATGGCTGGCGTGAGTCACAGGCACTCTAGAATAATTCAAGTAACTAACCACCATGTTTCCTTGAGCTACACGACTCCGCGCAAATCCCTCCCCCTCTATGGACCTTACTATCTTCATCTGTCAAATGGGTAGGTACAGACTAGATTTCCAAGGCCCTCCTAGCACTATTCCTTGAGGCTGAAGCTGGGAAACATCCATGACAGGCCAGAGTAGAGGTTGAAGATGACATGGGAAAGAGAACAAAGGGATAGGAAGGGGAAACTCATGACGCTGAGGCTGTCATGGGTTCCAAGTCCAAGCTAAGCCTGCACAGACACCACTGAAAATATAGCCAGGACTCTGTCATGCTCATTAGAAAAGGCCTTTGGGCACTTCCTGGAGTTTTCTTCCTTTTCTCATCAAATTGGCAAAGAGTCCAGGATATTACTGCTTATCAACCTGTGACCAACCAATTCCATTCCCATTCTTCCACCACCTTGCCCATCAGAATCAGGTAGGAGAGAGAAGATGTCCAGAGAAGATGTCTGGAAGATGTCCAGATGTCCAGAGTCCCTGCTGAGGGCCTGGACCACTAGCCTCTCCCTTCCCTCCCTCCAGACCTCTGGACACAGAATTTGAGAAACCTCCATGCCGTCCCTGACCATTGACCCTGACTATCTGGAAAGGGCTGAAGAGAACTGCAATAACAGCCACTGGTGATAGGCATTTGCTATGTACCAGGTACTTCTCAAACACGACCTCACTCAAGCCACTGTTTGCCTTATTGCTAACTTCATGAAACAGATGAGAAAACTGGGGTTTACAGATTGTTAAAATCAGGTACCCAAAGCCTCACAGCTCTCAACAGTGAAGCTTCACTGTCTCAGGTGAGGTCTAGAAGGACAGCAGCCCACAGGGGCCCTCCCCAGAGACAGTCCCTGAGGATCCTAGGAAACATCCTTGCCAGGCTCCTCTGCCTGGCTTGTCAGTGCAAGAAGGCCCTGAGACTCCCACAGATCCCTCCTGGGGGCATCACGAAGTGATAAGGGGCAGGGAGGGGTAGGACTCAGAGGAGAGAACTGGTGTATACTTTGAAGACAGCCTTTAATGGCTGGCGTGAATCACAGGCACTCTAGAATAATTCAAGTAACTAACCACCATGTTTCCTTGAGCTACACGACTCCGCGCAAATCCCTCCCCCTCTATGGACCTTACTATCTTCATCTGTCAAATGGGTAGGTACAGACTAGATTTCCAAGGCCCTCCTAGCACTATTCCTTGAGGCTGAAGCTGGGAAACATCCATGACAGGCCAGAGTAGAGGTTGAAGATGACATGGGAAAGAGAACAAAAGGGATAGGAGAAGGGGAAAGAACAATGCACCCTGATAAATTCCTTCCCAGTCTGACCCTCCAGGAAGCCCTTCCTGAACACCACTGCCATGGCCTTCTTCCAAGCTGCCCTTCAGCCCTCAGCCTGGGCCCAGAGCAAGGCCTGGCCCTGGCTGAGGGCATATAGCGAACTGAAGCAAACTTCTGAGAGAGAATCTGTGAACAAAGTAAGCTGCCTCCCCTGTGGGGCCAGCAGGTGTGGGGAAAGCTCCGTAGAATTGAGCTGACATGCTCTGTGAATCAAAGACGTGTGAGTACATAAGGCAGTGAGCTGGTGAAAGAAGGACCAGGACTGGGCAGCTGCGTCCCCATAAGGGGGCTTGGGAAGGGGTGGACCAGCTGGCTAATTCTGGGGCAACACTGGGACTGGGGCACAGAAACAGTTTGCAGAAATGGCATTTTGAACACATGTGAAATGCCCCTGATACCTGAGCCAGGAGTTGAGGTTTGGAGGGAGTCCTAAAGGTGAGAGTCAAAGGGAGCAGCCCTCCTTTGTGAAGTCAGTCCTTGACTCCCAAGCTTGGCACCTCGCTAACTCCTGCTCATCCTCCGGTGGTGGGCTGCCACCTGACTGCCAGCACTAACTGCATGCTGCCCCTACATACTCCCAAATGCCTCATGTGGTCCTTCGCTCTCCTTCCATCATAACTTCAATTAAATGACTATTCAGCATCTTACTGATCTCTCCACAGGCTCTACTAGCTCTATAAGAACAAGGGCAGTGCTCTGTTCAGCACTGAATGGCCAGGTCCAGCCCTGGACCTGGCACCTAAGAGGTACTCGGGAAATGTTTGTTGAATGCAATAATGAGTGAAAGAAGTGGGAGCTCTCTGTGCTCCGTGCTCTCACTGCCAAGGCCCCGAGTTCAATCCCTGATCAGGGAACTAAGATCTCGCAAGCCCTGGAGCCAAAACAAAAACTAGAACATCAAAAATAGGGCTTCCCCTGGTGGTCCAGTGGGTAAGGACACCGCCTTGCAATGCAAGGGGCGCCAGTTAGATCCCTGGCCTGGGAAGATCCCACGTGCCACGGAGCGGCTGGACCCATGTGTCCAATTACCGAGCCGGAGCTCTGGAGCGCATGCGCCCAGAGCCGGTGCTCTGCTACTACAGACGCCACCGCAATGGGAGGCCCACAGGAGCCAAAGAACAAAGACGGATGAAAATGGAGAAATGAAAGACCAATAGAAGTGGCCCGCCCGCTTCCCTCCCCAACCCGACCCCCGCCCAAAATAAATAAATAAATAAATAAATAAATCTTTTTTAAAAAAAAAATAAGAACATCAAAAATAGAGAAAAGAATGAGTGAAAGAGATGCGGAGCAGGTCTGGAAGTCCTCTCAGGGTCCCAGTGGGAGTCAGCGCGCTCGGGATGGATGGGGAGGAGAGGCGTGCAGGCTGGCCCTCTCTGCCCCACTGGCTGCGTAGTCTGGCCCCAGATCCACTGAGAGAGGGTGAAACCAGGCTGAAAGACAGCTGTCTGGAACCACTCGGTATGTCAATGGTTCTGTGCCCTAGCTTGAGGGCTGCGCTGAATGAAGCTTGGGAAATTGTTTCAACCAGCTTGCCTTGTTGGGATCTGACATCCTGCTGCCCTCTGCTGTGGTCTGGTGATTAGGGAGCTTGCCTGTGGCTCATTCTCCATCACACAAGCCCAAATGAGGCACGTTCTTCCTCCAGTTCACACATGGAAACAAAACATCCTGGCCCTGGTTTTACTTTCCCTCATAAGCTCTTGTGCTTCCCTGACTGAGGGTCCTTCTGAAACCCTAGAAGTTTGTTCCCAAGTGGTGTATTCCATACATAGCCTGAAGTGGGATTACAGTAGAGATAAATAAAAGATTAGTTTCCAAGTTTCAGGACTAAATAAAGGATCAGATTCTTAGTGATTGGGAGATAAAAGGAATTTCTGGGTTTGTTCGTGGATGAACCAATTCAGAAGCAGTTTGGGGCCGTGGGTGGGACCTGGAGCTCAGTTTTCCCTGGGTTTTTTGTGGGTCTCCCTCACTACCAACCCTGACCATCTGGTTTCACTTCTGAGACAGCTTGAGCGAGTAGGCTGAGTAGAGCCTCTGACCAGGCTGGGTGTTGAATGAGGAATGGAAGAATACAACTGGCCCTTCTGCTGGATTTGGAGGGTCTCCCAGGTCCCACTGGAGTGTAATGTCCAGGTAACACTTGGCTTCTCTGGAAGTCATTTTTCATAACAAGCATAACTCTCCAGAACATCACAAAGAACCTAAGATTAAGCAAAAGTGACCCTCGGGCATTGGATATACTTACGCTTATCTGCCTTGCTTGTTTGTCTTTAGGACCTGACAGATTTGGTACAGCAAGTTAACAAGGAAAGTAAAGAAGATTCCTGGAAGCAAAGAAAAATGAATATCTGAATGGAGAGGGGGCACCACATAAAATGAAAAGGAGGGAGAGAAAGAGGGCAACTCAGAAGCACTTGGCCTGTGCCGTGCTGTCTCCTGACAATCCCCAGCTGTTGTTCCGAATTCTGAGTCCAGGAGACCACAGGAAACATAGACGGTATCCACTGAATTTTTATTTATAAAGCAAGGGAGTTCATCATGACCTCTACGTGCCAATGACTAAAGATACCAAAATTTCTTCTTTTAAAGTATGAGAGTTCAGTTGACTGAGAACTTAATAATTCCCTATTAACTTGAAATAATTAAGAGTTTGCTCTGGATAGATTTATGTTCCTAGGATACAACTATAGTAGCAGTAGTTGCTGTTGTTGTTTAGTTCGTAGGTTGTGTCCAACTCTTTGTGATCCCATGAACTTTAGTCCACCAGACTCCTCTGTCCATGGCATTTCCCATGCAAGAATACAGGAGTGGGTTGCCATTTTCTCCTCCAAGGAATCTTCCTGGCCTACGGGCTTAACCTGCATCTCCTGTATTGATAGGCTGATTTCTTACCACTGAACTACCAGGGAATCCCAGTAGTAGTAGAAGTAGTAGTACAGTAAAGAAAAATGAGCATCATTTGTGACAACTGATCAGGCACAGCTGTAAGCACATTTCATGTGTTGTTTAATCTACATGAAGTTGGGCTTCCCTGGTGGTCCAGTGGGTAAGGACACCACCTTGCAGTGCAAGGGGCGCCAGCTTGATCCCTGGCCTGGGAAGATCCCACATGCCATGGAACGGCTGGACCAATGTGTCCAACTACCAAGCCTGAGCTCTGGAGCACATGCGCCCAGAGCCAGTCAGTGCTCGGCAGCGACAGAGGCCACTGTGATGGGAGGCCCACACAGGCCAAAGAACAAAGATGGATGAAAAAAGACCAATGGAAGTGGCAAAAAAAACAAAAACAAAAAAGTGACCCTCGGGCTTTGGGAAACGCTTATCTGCCTTGCTTGTTTGTCTTTAGGACCTGACAGATTTGGTACAGCAAGTTAACAAGGAAAGTAAAGAAGATTCCTGGAAGCAAAGAAAAATGAATATCTGAATGGAGAGGGGGCACCACATAAAATGAAAAGGAGGGAGAGAAAGAGGGCAACTCAGAAGCACTTGGCCTGTGCCGTGCTGTCTCCTGACAATCCCCAGCTGTTGTTCCGAATTCTGAGTCCAGGAGACCACAGGAAACATAGACGGTATCCACTGAATTTTTATTTATAAAGCAAGGGAGTTCATCATGACCTCTACGTGCCAATGACTAAAGATACCAAAATTTCTTCTTTTAAAGTATGAGAGTTCAGTTGACTGAGAACTTAATAATTCCCTATTAACTTGAAATAATTAAGAGTTTGCTCTGGATAGATTTATGTTCCTAGGATACAACTATAGTAGCAGTAGTTGCTGTTGTTGTTTAGTTCGTAGGTTGTGTCCAACTCTTTGTGATCCCATGAACTTTAGTCCACCAGACTCCTCTGTCCATGGCATTTCCCATGCAAGAATACAGGAGTGGGTTGCCATTTTCTCCTCCAAGGAATCTTCCTGGCCTACGGGCTTAACCTGCATCTCCTGTATTGATAGGCTGATTTCTTACCACTGAACTACCAGGGAATCCCAGTAGTAGTTGAAGTAGTAGTACAGTAAAGAAAAATGAGCATCATTTGTGACAACTGATCAGGCACAGCTGTAAGCACATTTCATGTGTTGTTTAATCTACATGAAGTTGGGCTTCCCTGGTGGTCCAGTGGGTAAGGACACCACCTTGCAGTGCAAGGGGCGCCAGCTTGATCCCTGGCCTGGGAAGATCCCACATGCCATGGAACGGCTGGACCAATGTGTCCAACTACCAAGCCTGAGCTCTGGAGCACATGCGCCCAGAGCCAGTCAGTGCTCGGCAGCGACAGAGGCCACTGTGATGGGAGGCCCACACAGGCCAAAGAACAAAGATGGATGAAAAAAGACCAATGGAAGTGGCAAAAAAAACAAAAACAAAAAAATCTGGGCTTCCCCCTGGTGGTCCAGTGGGTAAGGACACCACCTTGCAGTGCAAGGGACACCGGTTCGAGCTCTGGCCTGGGAAGATCCCACGTGCCGCGGAGCGGCTGGACCGATGTGTCCAATCACCGAGCCGGAGCTCTGGAGCGCATGTGCCCAGAGCCGGCGCTCTGCAACGACAGACGCCACCGCGATGGGAGGCCCACAGGAGCCAAAGAACAAAGACGGATGAAAATAGAGAAATGAAAGACCAATAGAAGTGGCCCGCCCACCCCCTCCCTCCCCAACCTGACTCCCACGCAAAATAAATAAATAATAAATCTTAAAAAAAAAAAAAATCTACATGAAGTTAACAGAACTTGTTAGCTGTGAGAAGGTGGCCCTGGGAGGAAGAGGAAAGAATCATAATTTTTAACTGGATTTATTTTGAATCTTTAAGTAAAGAGTTCAAGGACGTCCCTGGTGGTCCAGTGGTTAAGAATCCACCTTACGGGCTTCCCTGGTGGTCCAGTAGGTAAGGACACTGCCTTGCAGTGCGAGTGGCGCTGGTTCAAGCCCTGGCCTGGGAAGATCCCACGTGCTGCAGAGCGGCTGGACCGATGTGTCCAACTACTGAGCCAGAGCTCTGGAGCACATGCTCCCAGAGCCGGTGCTCTGCTACTACAGACGCCACCGCAATAGGAGGCCCACAGGAGCCAAAGAACAAAGACGGATGAAAATGGACAAATGAAAGACCAATAGAAGTGGCCCGCCCACCCTCCCTCCCAACCTGAATCCCACGCAAAATAAATAAATAATAAATCTTAAAAAAAAAAAAAATCTACATGAAGTTAACAGAACTTGTTAGCTGTGAGAAGGTGGCCCTGGGAGGAAGAGGAAAGAATCATAATTTTTAACTGGATTTATTTTGAATCTTTAAGTAAAGAGTTCAAGGACGTCCCTGGTGGTCCAGTGGTTAAGAATCCACCTTACGGGCTTCCCTGGTGGTCCAGTAGGTAAGGACACTGCCTTGCAGTGCGAGTGGCGCTGGTTCAAGCCCTGGCCTGGGAAGATCCCACGTGCTGCAGAGCGGCTGGACCGATGTGTCCAACTACTGAGCCAGAGCTCTGGAGCACATGCTCCCAGAGCCGGTGCTCTGCTACTACAGACGCCACCGCAATAGGAGGCCCACAGGAGCCAAAGAACAAAGACGGATGAAAATGGACAAATGAAAGACCAATAGAAGTGGCCCTCCTGCTCCCCTCCCTCTCCACCCCACCCCCACCAAAATAAATAAATAAATAAATCTTTAAGAATCCACCTTCCAGGGCTTCCCTGGTGGTCCAGTGGGTAAAAAGTCCGCCTTGCAGTGTAAGGGGCACTGGTTTGATCCCTGGCCCAGGAAGATCCCACTTGCCACGGAGTGGCTGGGCCAGTGTGTCCAATTATGAGCCAGTGCTCTGGAGCGCATGTGCTCAGAGCTGTCTCTGCAATGAGAGAGACCGATGTAATGGCAGGCCCACACATGCCAAAGAACAAAGACTGATGAAAAATAAATGATGACTTAGAGGCCAAAAAAAAAAAATCCACCTTACAGTGCATGGGACACAGGTTTGATCCCTGGTTGGGGAGCTAAGATCCGACAATGCCACAGAGCAGCTAAGCCTGTCTGCCTCAACTACTGAGTCTGTGCCACTAGAGTCCACGTGCCACAAAGATCCCACATGCCACAACTAAGACCCAAGGCAGCCAAATAAGTATTTTTTAAAAAGAAGAGCTCAAAAATCCAACTCTCTCTTTATAATTTATGAATTTGGCCTGAAAGATGGTGATGACAGGAGATAAACATGACTGTGAATAAAGTAGTGTCGTCCAAAGATACATTCTAGCCAGTTACCTGCTTGCAAGCTACATTATCACATCCCAAAACATCAGGATGAAGCATTGCAACCTGCCTCTAATACATGAATGTTTGCAAAGATCTCTATGTTTAGCAATGTTCAGGAAAAAAAATCCCAAACATTTGACTGCTCTTCATTCTCCACTCAGTTGTTTTGGGAACCATGTAGTGTCTCCCTCTTTCTCTCTCACACACACATCACCACCACCATCTCAGCCAGAGTACCCTTACTGAGCCCCAGCCAACCTGCCTGGTGGTTGGCCTTCCTCAAGGATCCTGGCCTGAGGTTTGTGGAAGGAACTGGGCAAAGCAACATGGAATCCGCATAGGGTAACTGGTGAACAGCCTTGGCAACCTAGACACCCCAACATTCCCACTGTACTTGAGATGAAAGGGGAAATGCTCCTGACCTGGCCACTTTCTACATGGGCCTCACGGGTCAGAGCATAGAAACCTGAGAGCATCAACCAGACGAGGACTGTGCCTCTCACAGAGGTAGCCAATGAGGACAGGAGGAAGCTGTTCTTCCAGGTGGCCCCCTTACAGGCACCCTGGCTCGAGGAACTCCAAAGTGGGAACTCAGCTCCTAGAAAACAAGCAACAAGTTAAAGCTTCTCTATTTATGAATTCGACTCTGAGCCTCTCAATTCTGGAGCTATATTTGCCACAGAGTGGGCCCTGCCTGCAGCAGAATTCCAAGGCAAGCTTGTTGAACCTGTGGATTCCTAGGTCCCACCTCGGACAACCTGGGTCAGCTACCTGTGCTAGGGTCTGGTATTGGCACGTGGAAAGGACTCAGTGATGAGCTGTGTGCTCCGTAAAGGCTGTGTGTGTGTGTCTCTGTGTGTGTGTTGGTGGGGGTGGGGTGCATGGGATCTGCATTTGGCGTCAGACTCTTTATTGGCGCACACAGCTTTCCTCTAGTTGTGGAGACGCATGTGGAGGCCTCTCCAGCTGTGGTGCACACATTCTAGAGCACACAGTCTCAGAGCTGCCCCACAACACATGGGAACATGGAGTTCCCTGACCCAGGATGGAACCTGCATCCCCTGCATTGGAAGGCGGACTCTTAACCACTGGACAATCAGCGAAGACCCCAGGAACCACTTCTTAGAGATGTATTTCACCACGCTGTACATTTCTGCAGGTTTCATATTTTACTCTGCTTCAGTTCAACAAAATTCTTGGAGAATCTGCTCCAAACGAGACCCTGATCCAGGCCCAGAGGGGCAGCACTGACAGGAACCCACGTCCTGCCTTTATAGGAGCTGCACAAACTTCAGTCTCATGACAAAGCCAACAGCCACAGCGCATAAGGACTTTTTTACAAACAAGAAAACAGGACTCACTATGTAAGCAACTTACACATCTGCTAAGTGGTGTCTCTAGAGCTCGAATCCACTGCCCTCATTTCAGACCCAAGTTCTCTGCACTGGCCCTCAGAGCATTAAGGCCTCAGCTGGTGGAGTGAGAGCTGCAAAGACCCTTAGCAGGCAACCTGAACTTTTTAGTAGGTGTCTCTAGAGCTCACTGTACTTGAGATGAAGAAATGCTCCTGACCTGGCCACTTTCTACATGGGCCTCACGGGTCAGAGCATAGAAACCTGAGAGCATCAACCAGACGAGGACTGTGCCTCTCACAGAGGTAGCCAATGAGGACAGGAGGAAGCTGTTCTTCCAGGTGGCCCCCTTACAGGCACCCTGGCTCGAGGAACTCCAAAGTGGGAACTCAGCTCCTAGAAAACAAGCAACAAGTTAAAGCTTCTCTATTTATGAATTCGACTCTGAGCCTCTCAATTCTGGAGCTATATTTGCCACAGAGTGGGCCCTGCCTGCAGCAGAATTCCAAGGCAAGCTTGTTGAACCTGTGGATTCCTAGGTCCCACCTCGGACAACCTGGGTCAGCTACCTGTGCTAGGGTCTGGTATTGGCACGTGGAAAGGACTCAGTGATGAGCTGTGTGCTCCGTAAAGGCTGTGTGTGTGTGTGTCTCTGTGTGTGTGTTGGTGGGGGTGGGGTGCATGGGATCTTCATTTCGGCGTCCAGACTCTTTATTGGCGCACACAGCTTTCCTCTAGTTGTGGAGACGCATGTGGAGGCCTCTCCAGCTGTGGTGCACACATTCTAGAGCACACAGTCTCAGAGCTGCCCCACAACACATGGGAACATGGAGTTCCCTGACCCAGGATGGAACCTGCATCCCCTGCATTGGAAGGCGGACTCTTAACCACTGGACAATCAGCGAAGACCCCAGGAACCACTTCTTAGAGATGTATTTCACCACGCTGTACATTTCTGCAGGTTTCATATTTTACTCTGCTTCAGTTCAACAAAATTCTTGGAGAATCTGCTCCAAACGAGACCCTGATCCAGGCCCAGAGGGGCAGCACTGACAGGAACCCACGTCCTGCCTTTATAGGAGCTGCACAAACTTCAGTCTCATGACAAAGCCAACAGCCACAGCGCATAAGGACTTTTTTACAAACAAGAAAACAGGACTCACTATGTAAGCAACTTACACATCTGCTAAGTGGTGTCTCTAGAGCTCGAATCCACTGCCCTCATTTCAGACCCAAGTTCTCTGCACTGGCCCTCAGAGCATTAAGGCCTCAGCTGGTGGAGTGAGAGCTGCAAAGACCCTTAGCAGGCAACCGACTGGAATATCTAAGAGATTTTAACTGTCATTTCAACTCTAACCAGTTGCCCCTACATGTAAGGGAGGGCTCTGAGACTATTCACAGATCAGGATCAATGACAAAGCTGCTCCAGTTGATTAATCGTGTCTACAGTGGGTGTAGAACCAGGGATTGGCAGCACACAGACGCACACTACTCCTGTACATGGACAAACCCTCCATTCTTTTTAACATTTTTTCACAATTTTGAAGGCCTCCATTCTTTTTTTTTTACTGCACTGGGTCTTCATTACTGTGCACAGGCTTTCTCTAGTTGCGGCAATCAGGAGCTACTTTCTAGCTGCAGTGTGCAGGCCTCTCAGTGCAGTAACTTCTCACGTTGTGGGTCACAGGCTCTAGACGCACAGAGTCAGTAGTTGCTGCTACCAGGCTTTCCCAGACCAGGGATAAACCTGGGCAGGTGGACTCTCATCCACTGCACCAGGAAAGTTCATACCCTCCATGTTATTGATGGGGAAACTGAGGTCCCGAGAGACAGAAGTTATCCAAGTCTCAGACCTGGGACTAGACCAGAACCAAGGCCTCTAAAATTCTAGTCAAGGGCTCTTGACTCTAATCCAGTTCTGTCTTTCCAGTACAGCCTAGATGATGAAGCTGAGAAATGGATCCAAGCGTCAGAAATCAAAGACCTTCTGGTGTTGGTGCAAAGGGTCCTGTGGAGCCCAGGAGAGGGAGAGAAGGCTAAAATGGTGGGAGGTCCCAACAGGACAGGAACAGCACATCAAGCTCTTTAGTTGCTTGGTTGTGTCCAACTCTGTATGACCCCATGGACTGCAGCCCACAAGACTCCTCTGTCTGTGGGATTCTCCAGGTAAGAATATTGGAGTGCGCTGCCATTTCCTGCTCCAGGGGATCTTCCTGACCCAGGGATTGAACCCACATCTCCTCCTTGGCAGGCGTATGCTTTACCACTGAGCCACCTGGGAAGCCTAACTAGGGAGGCCACTCTTCCCGTTTCTGCCCTCCTAGCGTGAGGAAGGGAGAAACGCACATTACTGAGCCCTCACCTGTGTTGGGCATTGTGCTAACTACAACAATTACCCCTTTAATCCTTTCAATCACCCCATGAGGAAGCTCCACTCAGACGAGGAAAGAGGGTGGTGAGGGGTTGGGGAGTGGGGTAGTGACTGAGCCAAGCTGACATAACCCAAGTGACTAAGCCAAGGCAGACTCCCAAGTCTTGGCTCTACATGGGTGGCTCTACGTCACACCCATGACCACAGAGCGAGGCTTAGAGCACACACTTAGGGTCAGAAAGACTTCATTTTGAGTCCAACTCTGGCTTTGTAGCTTTGGCAAGTGCCTTGACCTCTCGATCTTTTCATCTGTAAAATGGAGAGACAGCAAGCCTTAGTTCAGAGGGTTGTTGGAATAGTATTAAAAGAAATAATACATGGGAAGCACTAAGCCATAGCATATAGGAATTGCTCATTAAACGGTAGCTCTTACTGTTGCCCTCATATATCCTAGGCATATCACCTGAGCACCTGCACCCAGTGCTGGCCTGGATGTCCTTCTTGGAGAAGGTCTTATCCTGAGATCATCTTGCTCATTGTTCCTACACCTGGAGTTAGGACCCCAGAGCCCCACTTTCAAACGTACCCAAGTACCATATAAATCACAGAGTCTTTGGAGAAGTTAGGAAGCCTGTCACTCACAGAAAGACTCACCTCCGAACAACTGCCACAAGATGGCAGCCTAAGAAGTGGCCACAAAACAGCAGCGCTCTTCCAAGCCAGGCCACACCCTGTCAGATGGGGTTGCCTCCAGCTCTGCTCACAGGGACTGCTGCACGCAAGAACCTCTGAAGGGTACTTCCTGAGGCGGTCACTGCTTTCCTGACCTTATTAGGGGCCATTAGGACATCAAAGGAGGAGTTTTAACCTAACAAAGTGAAGCACCGTGCTTCTATTGACTAAGAGAGAATAAAAGTGATGTGTTTCTTTTAAATGACTCTTCTGACAAACTTATGGTTACCATGGGGGAAAGTGGCGTGGCAGGGGGGTCAATTCAGAGATTGGAGTTGACATATACACACCACTATACACAAAGTAGATGACTAATAGAGACCTACTGTACAGCACAGGGAACTCTACTCAGTGCTCCGTAATGACCTATATGGAAAAAAGAATCTAAAAAAGAATGGACATATGTATAACTGATTCACTTTGCTGTATACCTGGAACTAATATTTTTGTAAATCAACTATACTTCAATTTTAAAACTTTTAAGATATAAATAAATAACCAAATGCCTTTTTAAATCAAGTGTTCCCAATAATATATTTTTAAAAAGTGTTACTGAAAGGCAACCTAGACACCCCAACATTCCCACTGTACTTGAGATGAAAGGGAAAATGCTCCTGAAAAGGCCTCTATTTTCTGTTTTTGGAAATCAGATCCCAAGAAGTGGTGAACTTTAAGCCTGCGATACCCCCGCACCCAGCCATGGGTCCCAGTATGTGCCAAGTTTCCTCTGATGCCCTGATCCAAGGAGCACCCTCAGCCTCATTCACTGCACAAACTGACATTTACTGTATTTTATGCATTATCTTATTGAATCCTCCTCACAAAACCTAATGCAAGTAAGGTAACTACTATCTGGTCCACATATTATAGGGCAGAAAACTGAGGCTCAGTGATAGTAAGTAACTTGCACAAAAAGATCTCAGTCACAAGTGGTTAAGTCCAGAAGGTGGGCTTAGTCCCTCCTGCTCCAGTACATAATTTCTAACACCTTCAAGGTCAGACCTCTCCTGATGCTCAAAGACTTCCTAAGCACGCGTAAAGGCCTAGAGGATAAAGGATGAAGGTGAGGAGGGGACAAACTGTGGTCTCTGCCCTTAAGGGCCTTCAATCTATTGGGGCAAGAACAAGTCAGAGTTGTCACCAAGTGGCTGGGATAGTTTTCTTGGAGAAAAGCCTGAGAAGAGGAGCATCTGAAACAAAAATCTTCACCAAAATCCCAGGGGCTGGGGCTTCCTTCCCCCCCCGAACATCAAGTGAAGCACCGTGCTTCTATTGACTAAGAGAGGATAAAAGTGATGTGTTTCTTTTAAATGACTCTTCTGACAAACTTATGGTTACCATGGGGGAAAGTGGCGTGGCAGGGGGGTCAATTCAGAGATTGGAGTTGACATATACACACCACTATACACAAAGTAGATGACTAATAGAGACCTACTGTACAGCACAGGGAACTCTACTCAGTGCTCCGTAATGACCTATATGGAAAAAGAATCTAAAAAAGAATGGACATATGTATAACTGATTCACTTTGCTGTATACCTGGAACTAATATTTTTGTAAATCAACTATACTTCAATTTTAAAACTTTTAAGATATAAATAAATAACCAAATGCCTTTTTAAATCAAGTGTTCCCAATAATATATTTTTAAAAAGTGTTACTGAAAGGCAACCTAGACACCCCAACATTCCCACTGTACTTGAGATGAAAGGGAAAATGCTCCTGAAAAGGCCTCTATTTTCTGTTTTTGGAAATCAGATCCCAAGAAGTGGTGAACTTTAAGCCTGCGATACCCCCGCACCCAGCCATGGGTCCCAGTATGTGCCAAGTTTCCTCTGATGCCCTGATCCAAGGAGCACCCTCAGCCTCATTCACTGCACAAACTGACATTTACTGTATTTTATGCATTATCTTATTGAATCCTCCTCACAAAACCTAATGCAAGTAAGGTAACTACTATCTGGTCCACATATTATAGGGCAGAAAACTGAGGCTCAGTGATAGTAAGTAACTTGCACAAAAAGATCTCAGTCACAAGTGGTTAAGTCCAGAAGGTGGGCTTAGTCCCTCCTGCTCCAGTACATAATTTCTAACACCTTCAAGGTCAGACCTCTCCTGATGCTCAAAGACTTCCTAAGCACGCGTAAAGGCCTAGAGGATAAAGGATGAAGGTGAGGAGGGGACAAACTGTGGTCTCTGCCCTTAAGGGCCTTCAATCTATTGGGGCAAGAACAAGTCAGAGTTGTCACCAAGTGGCTGGGATAGTTTTCTTGGAGAAAAATCTGAGAAGAGGAGGTTCTGAAACAAAAATCTTCACCAAAATCCCAGGGGCTGGGGCTTCTTCCCATGGCCCATTTCCACCAGAACCCCAGAATCCAGAAATTCTAGTGATTCTGGCTAGAATTTCACTGAATAGGCAATGGGGAGGGTTGGACCGTGCTCTGGTGACAGAGCCGTCATGGTGTAGCCTTGACTTGACCTTACTGTCTACCCACGGATGTCCTAGCCTAGAGGAGACACAATCTGTCACCTCAGGCAGGAGCCAATATCAAGAATGGCGCTGGAATCATTGTGTTTCCCCCTGTGAATGACTGTCATAAGAGAAGCACTTTCAAAGGGCAGCTGATAAAATTGCTGTTTTGACCCTCCTTTTAGCTGAAAAACCAGACACCGTCAAAACAGCTTTTCTTTTTATTAGCTACATTATTGGAGAAATAGTGAGGGATTGATTTCATAATTGATTCCCCAAATAAACATAATGTCTGTGGAGTAAAGAGCCAAGAGCCAACCAAAGATGGATGCAAGGGTGTGAGTGAGTGAGTGAGTGTGGGGGGGTGTGGGGGTGTGTCCGCCTGTCTTAATGTGTGGCTGCGTCTCATCTCGGAGCATGTGGTTCTCTCAGACCCTCTGTTCATCCTCCATAGGCAAGACCTCTCTGCCCCCAGACGTCATGGAGTGCAAAGTCATCCAAGCTGCCCGGAATCATCCTTGATTTCAGCCTGAAAAGTAGCAAGGTCTAATAGGACAGCCATTATGTCAACAGCCTCCAGAATGGATTAAAAGCTTAAAGGTATTCCCTTAAGTATTCAACAAATACTCACTGAGGCTAAGGTGCTGAGGATACAAAAGTCATCAAAAACAGCTAGTTCCTTTCCCTGTATAAGCTAGTAAGGGAGGCAGACATAAAACAAATAACTATGTAAGCAAAAATAAATGACCACTAAATTACAAACAGAAAGAATAAACTGCTAGAGATGACGGTAGCTTGGCTGAAGGGGTGGCAGAGGAGACAGAGTGGCGAGGACAGGATGGACAGGCACACAGGAGGCCAGATCGGGCACTGACTGGAGACACAGCTCACCCCTGTCCCTGACCTAGAGCTGCTATGTATTGTGGTGGACATCTTCCTTATCCATCTGTTGTATATTCAGATTATTTTAAAATCATAGAATCTTAAAGCCTTGCCATCTTTAAAATCATGGAATCTTAGCTTTTGTTGTTTGTTTGTTTTTCTCTTGTGGGATGTTAGTTTCCTGACCAGAGACTAAGCCCAGACCCCAACAGTGAAAGCACTGAATCCTAACCCCTGGACTGCCAGGGAATCTTAGTGTAAATGTTAACCTGTGCTCCACAGGGCCTTCGGTTTCTACAGGATGCTCTGACATGCTCTGGGCATAGCGCAGACCAGCTCTGAGACCTCCAGTCCCCACTTTGATGAGTGCAGCCCCACTCTAGTCTACTGAGAAAATCATCACTTTTACAGATGAGGAAGCTTCCAGTTCCTTGGGGGCCGAAACCTCCTCTATACCCAGAAGGCACGTGACTTCCCTGGTTCAGGGCTCACTCCACCACCCTAGGCTACCATTTGTGCAACGGCAGGGCCCTTCCTCTGCCTGTTGGGCTGCCATTAGGACCTGGGAGGCAGGCCCACCCCACAGGCATGAGGCCTCACTGCCCTGTGTGTCCTCGCCTCTCGGGTCATCCCTATCAACCCCGCTGGCTGTGGGTCAGAAGGCTCAGGCCCACACTGAGAGCTGGGTCACCCTGAACTGCAGGGCCGCCCAATGGAGCCCCCTGTTTATTTTCCTTCCTGGACACACGGGTGACTCGGTGTTTAAAAACCTCTAATGAGGCGGGAATGAGAGTCCACAGGAGAATGGACAGTCACCTCACTGAGGCCTGCTGGTGATTTGGAATGTCCTTCAGAAGGCTTTTTAATAAACTTTGTTTGTATCTGCCTTGATGAGGAACACATTTGCCTGGGACCTGGCAGAGATGTTTGGTTTCAAGGCTTCCCTTTCTTGGTCTTAGAAGTGCTTGGTGGCAGTGGCTGCCTGCAGGCCCTGGGGACGCCCCTGTGGAGGGCTGACCCGCCTCCAGCTCCGTCCCAGTAACTTTAGTCGTGCTACATTGCTGGCCCCCAGTGTCCCTGATAAACTCCAGAGCTCAAAGTGCAGGGTCAGAGAGGCTGGAAAGTTCAACAGGAAAAAAGGTCCCATCACCTTTTCTAAGAAGCTTCCAAGCTCTGCACTGGAATTTGCTTTTTTTAATCCATCAAGTAATGTCTCCTTGCCTCCTGCCTCTCTCAGTCCCCAGCTTTTCCAGCCTACACCAATTGTGAGGATTAGCTTCAGCAGCTTACACACAGCAGTTCCTGGCCAAGAACCCTCACTAGAAAGAGGAAAGCATTTAGGGGCCTGCTCTTCCCACTGGGTTTATCTCCCAGGCAGAAATAGGAAACAGCCGGCTTCTTTCCCAGAAGCCTTGTATGGTAAATGCCCTGATACTCCATGCTGAACTGTTCTATTAGGCCAGAAAAGGGTGAGCACTCTGTGGCCTGAGCTACAGGCACAACTGATCAACCACCTCGAAACAGGGTACTTTATATTCCCATTTGACTCCGGTGTGCAAAAAGCAGGGCACTACACTCCCCCCTTAAGGCTACCATTTGTGCAACGGCAGGGCCCTTCCTCTGCCTGTTGGGCTGCCATTAGGACCTGGGAGGCAGGCCCACCCCACAGGCATGAGGCCTCACTGCCCTGTGTGTCCTCGCCTCTCGGGTCATCCCTATCAACCCCGCTGGCTGTGGGTCAGAAGGCTCAGGCCCACACTGAGAGCTGGGTCACCCTGAACTGCAGGGCCGCCCAATGGAGCCCCCTGTTTATTTTCCTTCCTGGACACACGGGTGACTCGGTGTTTAAAAACCTCTAATGAGGCGGGAATGAGAGTCCACAGGAGAATGGACAGTCACCTCACTGAGGCCTGCTGGTGATTTGGAATGTCCTTCAGAAGGCTTTTTAATAAACTTTGTTTGTATCTGCCTTGATGAGGAACACATTTGCCTGGGACCTGGCAGAGATGTTTGGTTTCAAGGCTTCCCTTTCTTGGTCTTAGAAGTGCTTGGTGGCAGTGGCTGCCTGCAGGCCCTGGGGACGCCCCTGTGGAGGGCTGACCCGCCTCCAGCTCCGTCCCAGTAACTTTAGTCGTGCTACATTGCTGGCCCCCAGTGTCCCTGATAAACTCCAGAGCTCAAAGTGCAGGGTCAGAGAGGCTGGAAAGTTCAACAGGAAAAAAGGTCCCATCACCTTTTCTAAGAAGCTTCCAAGCTCTGCACTGGAATTTGCTTTTTTTAATCCATCAAGTAATGTCTCCTTGCCTCCTGCCTCTCTCAGTCCCCAGCTTTTCCAGCCTACACCAATTGTGAGGATTAGCTTCAGCAGCTTACACACAGCAGTTCCTGGCCAAGAACCCTCACTAGAAAGAGGAAAGCATTTAGGGGCCTGCTCTTCCCACTGGGTTTATCTCCCAGGCAGAAATAGGAAACAGCCGGCTTCTTTCCCAGAAGCCTTGTATGGTAAATGCCCTGATACTCCATGCTGAACTGTTCTATTAGGCCAGAAAAGGGTGAGCACTCTGTGGCCTGAGCTACAGGCACAACTGATCAACCACCTCGAAACAGGGTACTTTATATTCCCATTTGACTCCGGTGTGCACAAAGCAGAAAGTGGTCCAGGGAAGACAGGTTTGCAGGAATTTGAGGTGAGGGGACAGGAAGAAGGCAGCAGGGCCTGCCTCCTTTATTCAGGGTGACCTCCACGTGGCCCAAAGGAACAAATGCCCATGCTGAGTGAACCATCTGGCAAAAACAACATGAGCATGGAGAAGGGGTGACAAGAAAGAGAACAGGTAAGAGGCACACTGTGGCTGACTAACACCACAGTCTGTGACCTGCTAGAGGCCAGGGCAGTGCCAAAAGTCCCCGCGCCCTTCCCGTCTCTGGAGTCACAAAGACTTCAAACCGTGGATTTAAAACCCACCTCTGCTTGTTCCCGGCTGTGTGCCGTTGTGTAAGTTGCTTAGCCTCTCTTGGCTTCAGTCCTCTCCTCTATGAAATGCAGATGATGGTACTTTCCATGAAGAGTTGTTCTGTTTTGATTTGTTTTGTTTTGTCTGTACCAGGTCTTAGTTGCAGCTCGCAGGGTTTTCAGTCTTCATTCTGGCATCTGGGCTCTGTAGCTGTGGCATGTGAACTCTTAGCTGTGGCATGTGGGATCCAGTTCCCTGACCTGGGCCCCCTGCCTTGGGAGCACAAAGTCTTAGCCACTGGACCACCAGGGAAGTCCCAAAGAGTTGTTTTAATGGTCAGGAAATAATATATGATGTCTATGTATATAACTTCATAGAAAAGACGCTGGAAGGATTAAATTCCAAAATTGGGAGACAGGTAAGAGAGTGGGGAGGTGACTGAAGGTGGGCAAGAAGGAGAGGCTTCCATTCTGGCCAGGCAGACAAAGACAGAGTGAGGGAACAGAGAGAGAAGAAAACCTGTGTGTGATTCCAAGCCTTTTATAATATACTTAGCACAGTGCGCACAGTAAACACTTAAGAAATAACTATGAGTACTCACGTTTTTCTCTAAAGTCTCAGATACTCATGGCGTCACCATCAAAAGTTCCTTGTAGTCTCTTTTGATACTGACCCAGGGCAGAGGAAGGAGTGCCGGTCAAAGGGTCCCCGAATCTTTTTAACAAATGCCCATGTGGTGAACCACCCCTGTGCAGATATATTCCATTTGACTCCGGTGTGCACAAAGCAGAAAGTGGTCCAGGGAAGACAGGTTTGCAGGAATTTGAGGTGAGGGGACAGGAAGAAGGCAGCAGGGCCTGCCTCCTTTATTCAGGGTGACCTCCACGTGGCCCAAAGGAACAAATGCCCATGCTGAGTGAACCATCTGGCAAAAACAACATGAGCATGGAGAAGGGGTGACAAGAAAGAGAACAGGTAAGAGGCACACTGTGGCTGACTAACACCACAGTCTGTGACCTGCTAGAGGCCAGGGCAGTGCCAAAAGTCCCCGCGCCCTTCCCGTCTCTGGAGTCACAAAGACTTCAAACCGTGGATTTAAAACCCACCTCTGCTTGTTCCCGGCTGTGTGCCGTTGTGTAAGTTGCTTAGCCTCTCTTGGCTTCAGTCCTCTCCTCTATGAAATGCAGATGATGGTACTTTCCATGAAGAGTTGTTCTGTTTTGATTTGTTTTGTTTTGTCTGTACCAGGTCTTAGTTGCAGCTCGCAGGGTTTTCAGTCTTCATTCTGGCATCTGGGCTCTGTAGCTGTGGCATGTGAACTCTTAGCTGTGGCATGTGGGATCCAGTTCCCTGACCTGGGCCCCCTGCCTTGGGAGCACAAAGTCTTAGCCACTGGACCACCAGGGAAGTCCCAAAGAGTTGTTTTAATGGTCAGGAAATAATATATGATGTCTATGTATATAACTTCATAGAAAAGACGCTGGAAGGATTAAATTCCAAAATTGGGAGACAGGTAAGAGAGTGGGGAGGTGACTGAAGGTGGGCAAGAAGGAGAGGCTTCCATTCTGGCCAGGCAGACAAAGACAGAGTGAGGGAACAGAGAGAGAAGAAAACCTGTGTGTGATTCCAAGCCTTTTATAATATACTTAGCACAGTGCGCACAGTAAACACTTAAGAAATAACTATGAGTACTCACGTTTTTCTCTAAAGTCTCAGATACTCATGGACGTCACCATCAAAAGTTCCTTGTAGTCTCTTTTGATACTGACCCAGGGCAGAGGAAGGAGTGCCGGTCAAAGGGTCCCTGATCCCTGCTTTATTTTGGTTCAAAACCACCAACAGGAGAGGAAGCGGGATGTGTGGACACCCCGTGGGTCACTTTCTTGTTATGAAATCTGAGCATGAGCAGCTCCCGCCTGGCTAGCAAACGTGCGGCCTCCTTCCGGCCTCGGCTGGAGCCCTCTCAGGCTGTGCTCTCGCCTGGCCCAGGCGGCCTCCCTCCCGATGCCATCCTGGAGGGGCAGCCCAGATATGTGGTACAAAAACACCCCAGCAGCAGCCCATTTCATAACATCACGTGTCCAAATAAATGGAGCTGTTGACTCAGCCTAATTAGATGAGGGGCCTTTCCTAAAGAGCAATCTCTGTGAGGCTAAGAAAAACAGGATTCTCGGCGGACTTAGGTTCCTAATCCCCGGCTTCCCCAGCAGAGCTGCTGCCTGGAAGAGCTGGGAGGCCTCCCAGAGATGCCCTGTCGGGAGCAGGAGGGAAGGCTGCATTCTTGCTCTGCGGCCTGCCCCCAGGCTGGTTCCTCCTATCAGGAGGATGGGGGCCTCGGGGCCACAGTGGGGCCAGGACCCAGGCCGAGGGCTTTCCAGGGCTGCACACCTGAGCTGCAGGCAGCTGGGGCTGGTGAAGGAGTCCCACGATCCCCTCACTGTCACTTCACATGGGCTTACTGCGACCCCAAGAGATGAGTACCATTCTAGCTGCGGCCACCCAGGCATACTTTCCAAGTAGAAATTAAAGGGACAGATGAGGTTACGGGGAACCCCAGCCCCATACACAAACACATCCCACCAGATACAAAAGAAACCAGGAAAACAGAGGGATTGTTAGAGTGGGGAGGTGACTGAAGGTGGGCAAGAAGGAGAGGCTTCCATTCTGGCCAGGCAGACAAAGACAGAGTGAGGGAACAGAGAGAGAAGAAAACCTGTGTGTGATTCCAAGCCTTTTATAATATACTTAGCACAGTGCGCACAGTAAACACTTAAGAAATAACTATGAGTACTCACGTTTTTCTCTAAAGTCTCAGATACTCATGGACGTCACCATCAAAAGTTCCTTGTAGTCTCTTTTGATACTGACCCAGGGCAGAGGAAGGAGTGCCGGTCAAAGGGTCCCTGATCCCTGCTTTATTTTGGTTCAAAACCACCAACAGGAGAGGAAGCGGGATGTGTGGACACCCCGTGGGTCACTTTCTTGTTATGAAATCTGAGCATGAGCAGCTCCCGCCTGGCTAGCAAACGTGCGGCCTCCTTCCGGCCTCGGCTGGAGCCCCTCTCAGGCTGTGCTCTCGCCTGGCCCAGGCGGCCTCCCTCCCGATGCCATCCTGGAGGGGCAGCCCAGATATGTGGTACAAAAACACCCCAGCAGCAGCCCATTTCATAACATCACGTGTCCAAATAAATGGAGCTGTTGACTCAGCCTAATTAGATGAGGGGCCTTTCCTAAAGAGCAATCTCTGTGAGGCTAAGAAAAACAGGATTCTCGGCGGACTTAGGTTCCTAATCCCCGGCTTCCCCAGCAGAGCTGCTGCCTGGAAGAGCTGGGAGGCCTCCCAGAGATGCCCTGTCGGGAGCAGGAGGGAAGGCTGCATTCTTGCTCTGCGGCCTGCCCCCAGGCTGGTTCCTCCTATCAGGAGGATGGGGGCCTCGGGGCCACAGTGGGGCCAGGACCCAGGCCGAGGGCTTTCCAGGGCTGCACACCTGAGCTGCAGGCAGCTGGGGCTGGTGAAGGAGTCCCACGATCCCCTCACTGTCACTTCACATGGGCTTACTGCGACCCCAAGAGATGAGTACCATTCTAGCTGTGGCCACCCAGGCATACTTTCCAAGTAGAAATTAAAGGGACAGATGAGGTTACGGGGAACCCCAGCCGCCCCCCATACACAAACACATCCCACCAGATACAAAAGAAAAACCAGGAAAACAAGAAGGGATATGTTAGAAGGCATCTGCTAAGGGGCCGGACCCCCGGCCCAGCCCACACTATCTAGCATTCACATCTCTTCTGCGAACCCCTATGAGTAAGGACCCTGTTCAAGACCTCTCTCTAAGTCACCTTAGGTATAGCCAAGATCCAGGGCTTGCTGTGAGTCATGAATCTAGAAATTTGGGCAAAGGGCTTGGCCCCTTACCCAGTATGCCGCAAATGCTTTATCAATGGTCTAGTCCTATCCGTGAGGCTTGTAGGGCCAGCAAAGAGTGGGTTGGAGCTGTGGCTCCTGCCAAAAACACGAGGAGCTTATAAACTGGGGGAAAGAGGCAGAAGTTAGAAAGGGACCTTGGCCCTCTCAGCTAAGAACCAGGAGAACTGGAGTTCAGAGAACAGAGAGAGACTGGAGTAAGGCCCAGAGAGGGCTTCCTCAAGGAGCTGAAATCCCCAGGAGACATAAAGGGACAGGCAAGATTTGGGCAGGTGAAGAGAGAGAGGAGGACATTCAGGTGGGGAAACAGCAAATAAAAAGGTGGGAAACCAGAAAGGAGCCCAGTAGGAGCAGAAGGTCTGCAGGAGGCCGGTGGGAGAGAAGGTTAACGTGTCAGAGGAGACAGCTGGGCCTTGAGTAGCCAAACAAGGCCCTTGATGGAGGGATGAGGCCCAAATAGGAAGCCCTGCAGTAAAACAGGCAAGTCACCTTATGGCCTCATAAGAGCTGGGAGGCCTCCCAGAGATGCCCTGTCGGGAGCAGGAGGGAAGGCTGCATTCTTGCTCTGCGGCCTGCCCCCAGGCTGGTTCCTCCTATCAGGAGGATGGGGGCCTCGGGGCCACAGTGGGGCCAGGACCCAGGCCGAGGGCTTTCCAGGGCTGCACACCTGAGCTGCAGGCAGCTGGGGCTGGTGAAGGAGTCCCACGATCCCCTCACTGTCACTTCACATGGGCTTACTGCGACCCCAAGAGATGAGTACCATTCTAGCTGTGGCCACCCAGGCATACTTTCCAAGTAGAAATTAAAGGGACAGATGAGGTTACGGGGAACCCCAGCCGCCCCCCATACACAAACACATCCCACCAGATACAAAAGAAAAACCAGGAAAACAAGAAGGGATATGTTAGAAGGCATCTGCTAAGGGGCGGACCCTGGCCCAGCCCACACTATCTAGCATTCACATCTCTTCTGCGAACCCCTATGAGTAAGGACCCTGTTCAAGACCTCTCTCTAAGTCACCTTAGGTATAGCCAAGATCCAGGGCTTGCTGTGAGTCATGAATCTAGAAATTTGGGCAAAGGGCTTGGCCCCTTACCCAGTATGCCGCAAATGCTTTATCAATGGTCTAGTCCTATCCGTGAGGCTTGTAGGGCCAGCAAAGAGTGGGTTGGAGCTGTGGCTCCTGCCAAAAACACGAGGAGCTTATAAACTGGGGGAAAGAGGCAGAAGTTAGAAAGGGACCTTGGCCCTCTCAGCTAAGAACCAGGAGAACTGGAGTTCAGAGAACAGAGAGAGACTGGAGTAAGGCCCAGAGAGGGCTTCCTCAAGGAGCTGAAATCCCCAGGAGACATAAAGGGACAGGCAAGATTTGGGCAGGTGGAGAGGAGAGAGGAGGACATTCAGGTGGGGAAACAGCAAATAAAAAGGTGGGAAACCAGAAAGGAGCCCAGTAGGAGCAGAAGGTCTGCAGGAGGCCGGTGGGAGAGAAGGTTAACGTGTCAGAGGAGACAGCTGGGCCTTGAGTAGCCAAACAAGGCCCTTGATGGAGGGATGAGGCCCAAATAGGAAGCCCTGCAGTAAAACAGGAAGCTTTGCCTCACTGATGGCCCCACACAACCAGCCAGTCCCAGCCCATCACCTCTACTCACGCCGTTCCATCATCTGTCTCACCTCCTAGCTTATCCTCCCATCTGCCCTCATGCACACTCTAAACTCACCCTCCCCAAGAAGACATCTGTACGAGAGTCAACTGCGCTTGAGCAAGTCACAGGACTCCTGGAGACCTCCTCTTTATAATCACACGTGCTTATCTGTGAAGTGGGAAATGTATCTGCTTCTGTGGTTATGCTGAGATGAAGTCAGGTAATGTATGTAAAGTGCCTCGTAAATGTTTGACACATAGTGAGGAGGTTCTCAATGAACACTTGTGATCTGAATGGACTCCAAGGCATGTTACCTCCAAATACTTCAACCTGTGAAGCCCTAAGCCTTTCTTCTTCCCCATACTTGCTAGCATAGCCTCCCCACTGGAACACCTTCCCTTCTCTCAGCCTAACACAGTCCGCCACAGAGGCCCAGCTCAGCCCCCTCACGCCTGACATCACACGGCCTCCTAATGGTATATGCAGCATTATTCACTGTTTCACTCCCTGGGGGCAGAGAACAGTCCACCTTCCCCCAGCAGCACCCAGGATAGAGTTAGTACGCACTGCATGCTGGACAGGGGCTGCCACTCCAGTATCTTCAAAGACCAGGCAGGTAACACAAACAAGGGTTGGAAGTCTGGTGACGTATATCAGGCACGGTGGGGCCTGTGGCAAGCTGGCGCCTTGCTGTGTGTCGACTAGTTGATCAAGTTGCACAGGGAAGAGGCTCTTTACAGACAGAAGTCTTAGATCCCTTTGGTGGGCAGGTGACGGTAAGTTAAGTGGCTTCCCTCTCTCTGGACCACAGGGACACTGTCCAAAGAAGCCAAGAAACCCTTTCAGGCAGTTCCTAAGCTATGAAACAGGTCAAATGAGTTGGTGTTTCTGAGGACACTTTCAAAGCCTGAGGCTCTGGGGCAACCTAAGGGACTTTGTGCAGAAGCCTTAACATTTTTCCCAAACCAGACCCCAAATCTTCTTGGAAGGGACAAAACCCTATTAGCAGGAGCTCCTGCAGTAAAACAGGAAGCTTTGCCTCACTGATGGCCCCACACAACCAGCCAGTCCCAGCCCATCACCTCTACTCACGCCGTTCCATCATCTGTCTCACCTCCTAGCTTATCCTCCCATCTGCCCTCATGCACACTCTAAACTCACCCTCCCCAAGAAGACATCTGTACGAGAGTCAACTGCGCTTGAGCAAGTCACAGGACTCCTGGAGACCTCCTCTTTATAATCACACGTGCTTATCTGTGAAGTGGGAAATGTATCTGCTTCTGTGGTTATGCTGAGATGAAGTCAGGTAATGTATGTAAAGTGCCTCGTAAATGTTTGACACATAGTGAGGAGGTTCTCAATGAACACTTGTGATCTGAATGGACTCCAAGGCATGTTACCTCCAAATACTTCAACCTGTGAAGCCCTAAGCCTTTCTTCTTCCCCATACTTGCTAGCATAGCCTCCCCACTGGAACACCTTCCCTTCTCTCAGCCTAACACAGTCCGCCACAGAGGCCCAGCTCAGCCCCCTCACGCCTGACATCACACGGCCTCCTAATGGTATATGCAGCATTATTCACTGTTTCACTCCCTGGGGGCAGAGAACAGTCCACCTTCCCCCAGCAGCACCCAGGATAGAGTTAGTACGCACTGCATGCTGGACAGGGGCTGCCACTCCAGTATCTTCAAAGACCAGGCAGGTAACACAAACAAGGGTTGGAAGTCTGGTGACGTATATCAGGCACGGTGGGGCCTGTGGCAAGCTGGCGCGCCTTGCTGTGTGTCGACTAGTTGATCAAGTTGCACAGGGAAGAGGCTCTTTACAGACAGAAGTCTTAGATCCCTTTGGTGGGCAGGTGACGGTAAGTTAAGTGGCTTCCCTCTCTCTGGACCACAGGGACACTGTCCAAAGAAGCCAAGAAACCCTTTCAGGCAGTTCCTAAGCTATGAAACAGGTCAAATGAGTTGGTGTTTCTGAGGACACTTTCAAAGCCTGAGGCTCTGGGGCAACCTAAGGGACTATGTGCAGAAGCCTTAACATTTTTCCCAAACCAGACCCCAAATCTCAGATGATCAGGAATGGGTGTGCGGATAGGGGAGCTTAAAAGGCCCCTAGTGCCCTGCTGGGAGCCACCTCCTATCTCCCCAGGATCTCTGGCAGCCATGGCTCCACAAGGGGGTGGTAATTGAGTCCCTCTGGAAAACAGCAGAAGCGGCTTAAGGCAGCTGGAGGCGGCAGAAACCCTATCCGGTTCAGAGCCCTGACATTCTCACCAGCTCCTTTTCCGCCCACCAGCCAGGGCTGCAGCTTCTTGGGACCACCTGGCTTCCCGCCTGCCCCTGTTCCCATGGCTCCCTGCTGCTCCCCTCCACTGCCCTGGCAGAGGCCAGTGATTGGAGCTGCCCCAAGGCTGTCTCCACTCCAAGGTCCCGGCGGCAGCCGCCAAATGGCACAGTGACCTCCTCAACCCCAGTTCCAGCATCACTCACCTCCTGAGGCAGGGAGGCACTGAGCCCTAACCTGTGGCCCAGTCTGACCCCAAACACTGAGGCCAGCTGTCACTGGCACACCAAGAGCACAAGCTGCCCATGAACAAGAGCGTTCCTGGCTTTGCATTAAAGATGCTACTGTGATATCAGGTTGGTGCAACATAATTACAGTTTCAGACCGTGAATTTAAAATTATTATAACTAGGCTCAAACACATCTTTATTTATCAGAATAGGAACCATTACAATCAATAAAGCTTTGCCAACAAGAAATGTGTTTGTTCCTATAGCATAAAAATCTGTGCTCCGGGATTTGACAAACTCTTGAAAAGCATTTTCAGCCTCCTGCTGGTTGTGGAAGCGTTTTCCCCGCAACAACCAGTCAAGATGAAGAAGTGGTAGTCGGCTGGCAAGAGGTCAGGTGAATGTGGCAAATGAGGCAAAACTTCATAGCTCAATACATTCAACTTTTGAAGCGTTGGTTGTGTGGCACGCAGTTGGGGGTTGTCACTGAGAAGAATTGGGTCCTTTCTGTTGACCAAGCCCAGCTGCAGGCATTGCAGCCTTTGGTGCATCTCACTGATTTGCTGAGTTTACGTCTCAGATGTAATGGTTTTGCCAGGATTCAGAAAGCTGTAATGGATCAGACTGGCAGCAGACCACCGAACGGTGGCTATGACCTTTTTTGGTGCAAGTCTGTCTTTGGGAAGTGCTTTGGAGCTTCTTCTTGGTCCAGCCACTGAGCTGGTCATGGCTGGTTGTCATATACCATCCACTTTTCAACTCACATCACAATCTGATAGAGGAATGGTTCACTGTTTTTGTATAGAATCAAATAAGACAACACGCTAAAATGATGAATTTTTTTGAACATTTTCAATCAACTCATGAGACTTTTGCCACCCACTTACCAAGCTTTTTCACCTTTCCAATTTGCTTCAAATGCTGTATGGTCAACCCTGAGTTCTTCAGAAACTTCTCATGTAGTTTAAGTGGCTCAGCTTCGATGAAACCAGTCAATTTTAAGAGAAGTCAACTCTGAATATTCATTGAAAGGGCTGATGCTGAAGCTGAAGCTCCAATATTTTGGCCACCTGATGAGAACAGCTGACTCATTAGAAAAGACCCTGATGCTGGAAAAGGTCGAAGGAAAAGGAGAAGAGAGTGGCAGAGGAAGAGATGGTTGGATGGCATCACCAGTTCAATGGACATGAACTTGGGCAAACTCCGGCAGATGGTGATGGACAGGGAGGCCTGGTCTTTTGTAGTGCATGGGGTAGCAAAGAGTCGGACACAACTCAGCGACTGAATAACAGCTTTGATGATGACTCTCAATTGTCACTGTCAACTTTTATGGCCAGTGACTATGCTCCTTATCTGTAATGCCCTCGTCTCCTTTGCAAAACTTCATGATCCACCAATGTTTGTTAGCAGTTCCTGGGCCAAATGCATTGTTGATGTTGCTGGTTTCCTCTGCTGTTTTACAACCCGTTTTCAACTCAAATAAGACAATTGCTCAAATTTGCTTTTTGTCTAACATCAATTCCATAATTGAAAATAAATGTAAAATAAATAGCAAGTAATAAATCATTAGCAAAAAAACATAAAGTGAGAAATGCACATTAAAATGCTGTATAACATAATCACATTTGTTTAGAATGTATTCTAATATCGAATGGCCAACTTCAATAACACACAAACCGCAATTACTTCTGCACCAGCCTAATAGTTTCCAGGGCTCAAGCACCAACACTTTCCATGTCCTCCCAGCAGCTCCATGAGGCAGGGTTATTATACCCATTTTTCAGATGGGAAAACTTCAGCTCAGAGAGGTTAGGCCACTTACCAAGGTGCAGATATAGAATTTACTCCCAGTTCTCACTATAAGCTATACACACACACACACACACACACACACACACACATTTACACACACAGACAGAGAGACATATATATTAATATATATGTCTTATATATTAGAGACATATATATCAATATATATATATATCATCCCTGACCCATGAACATCCTGCTAGTTACCACTTTTTATCTCCCCACTTTTCATTTACTCATCTTAAGAAAATTATCTGGGGAATTCCCTGGTGATCCAGTGGTTAGGACTTGGCTCCTTCACTGCCATGGCCCAGGTTCAATCCCTAGCTGGGAACTAAGATCCTGCAAGCCACACAGTGTGGCCAAGAAAAAAAACCGTCCATGCTCATCCTCTGCATCCCCTCAGCTTCCTTTGCCAACTTCAGTCTGGTTGCTACACTGCTCTCCTCACTCCCACGTCATCCAATATCAATATTTACGAGACGGTCAAAGTAGGGGCAATATAAGGATAGGAGAGTCAGAGATAAAAACTATTATGAATAAAATGAGCTGCAAGATATACTGTACAACACACAGAATAAAACTAGTATTTTATAACTAACTATAAGTAGAGTACATGGGCTTACCAGGTGACTTGGCTGGTAAAGAATCTGCCTGCCGATGCAGGAGACATGGGTTCGATACCTGAGTCAGGAAGGTCCCCTAGAGGAAGAAAGAGCAACCCACTCCAGTACTCTTGCCTGGGAAAACCCAAGGACAGAGGAGCCTGACAAGTTACAGTCTATGGAGTTGCAAAAAGTCAGACATGACTGAATGACTGAACACAGCTCATAAGTGGAATACAAACTTTAAAAAGTGTGAATCACTCTAGTGGACATCTGTAACTTGCATAATAGTGTAAATCAGCTTTATCTCAAAAATAATAAGCAAATAAATATAATAATAATTTTAAATGCTCATATCAGCTTTATTAGAACTTTCCAGGTGGCTCAGTGGTAAGGAATCTGCCACCCAAGCAGGAGGCACGGGTTCAGTTCCTGGATAGGAAAGCTTCCCCTGGAGAAGGAAATGGCAACCCACTTTAGTGTTTTTGCCTGGGAAATCCCATGGACGAGGAGCTTAGTGGGCTATAGTCCAGGGGTCACAAAGAGTCAGATATGACTTAGCTACTAAACAACAATAACAAACTAATCAGCTTTATACATACCCACATAATATGAATAAGTCTCAAGATTATTTTGCTGAATGAAAGAATAATTACCCAAAAGAATACACTTGGTAAGAATTTCTAGAACAGGCAAAACTAGTCCATGAAAGAAATATCAGAAGAGTTGCCTCTGGGCAGGGGCAGGGATTGACTGGGAAGGGGCAGGAGGGAATTTCCTGAAGATATAATGATATTCTGTATCTTCATATGGATTTGCATTATACTAGTATGTACATTAGCCAAAACTCACAGAAGGTAGTGTTAATATGAGCTCATCTGTACATGGTGATGGGGGAAGAGCTATAAATAAATATTTAACTCGGTTAATAACATGCATGCTGGATAACTTCCTGGAAGTCCAGTGGCTAGGACTCAGCACTCTCACTGCCAGGGGCCCAGGTTCCATCCCTGAGTGGTGAACTAAGATTCTGAAAGCAATAAGGCACAGCCAAAACCTGAAAAGCAACGTAGAGTACATGGGCTTACCAGGTGACTTGGCTGGTAAAGAATCTGCCTGCCGATGCAGGAGACATGGGTTCGATACCTGAGTCAGGAAGGTCCCCTAGAGGAAGAAAGAGCAACCCACTCCAGTACTCTTGCCTGGGAAAACCCAAGGACAGAGGAGCCTGACAAGTTACAGTCTATGGAGTTGCAAAAAGTCAGACATGACTGAATGACTGAACACAGCTCATAAGTGGAATACAAACTTTAAAAAGTGTGAATCACTCTAGTGGACATCTGTAACTTGCATAATAGTGTAAATCAGCTTTATCTCAAAAATAATAAGCAAATAAATATAATAATAATTTTAAATGCTCATATCAGCTTTATTAGAACTTTCCAGGTGGCTCAGTGGTAAGGAATCTGCCACCCAAGCAGGAGGCACGGGTTCAGTTCCTGGATAGGAAAGCTTCCCCTGGAGAAGGAAATGGCAACCCACTTTAGTGTTTTTGCCTGGGAAATCCCATGGACGAGGAGCTTAGTGGGCTATAGTCCAGGGGTCACAAAGAGTCAGATATGACTTAGCTACTAAACAACAATAACAAACTAATCAGCTTTATACATACCCACATAATATGAATAAGTCTCAAGATTATTTTGCTGAATGAAAGAATAATTACCCAAAAGAATACACTTGGTAAGAATTTCTAGAACAGGCAAAACTAGTCCATGAAAGAAATATCAGAAGAGTTGCCTCTGGGCAGGGGCAGGGATTGACTGGGAAGGGGCAGGAGGGAATTTCCTGAAGATATAATGATATTCTGTATCTTCATATGGATTTGCATTATACTAGTATGTACATTAGCCAAAACTCACAGAAGGTAGTGTTAATATGAGCTCATCTGTACATGGTGATGGGGGAAGAGCTATAAATAAATATTTAACTCGGTTAATAACATGCATGCTGGATAACTTCCTGGAAGTCCAGTGGCTAGGACTCAGCACTCTCACTGCCAGGGGCCCAGGTTCCATCCCTGAGTGGTGAACTAAGATTCTGAAAGCAATAAGGCACAGCCAAAAAAACCTGTAAATACATGCACACACTGAACTGTTTAGGAATGAAGTATACTGATGCCTGCAAATTTTTTTGAAATGTATCAAAATACATGAAGAACAGATGAATGACTAGAAGGAAGAATAAATGGATAGATACATAATAAAACAAATACAGCAAAACAACAATTGTAAAATCCGGGCAGACAGTTTGTATATGTATTATGTTTGAAGACTTTGATAATGAAGCTATGGGGGGAGGAAAGCATTATCAACAACTTCCTAAAGTCTACATTAAATGGAATCAGAGAAACCTGGGTTCAAAGCCATTTCCTACCTGTCTGATCTAGGATGAGACTTAAATTTGCTAAGTCTCAACACGATAATACATAAAAAATGTCGATAAATAAGATCTGTGTCACATAGTACTCATGAAGAAGGTACGAGAGAACATATATGAACAGCCTGGAAAGGCTCATCGTGACTTGAAGCTATTAAAAGAGGAAGAAGGAGGAGGAGGAGGAAAAGGAGAGAGCAGAGGAAGGGGAGAAAGAGGGGAGGGAGAAAGAGAAGAAGGAGAGTTTTCTATTACAAACTCACAGAAACTCCAGATTTTAAAAATAACTAATTAAAAATATTCATTTTTTTCAACTTATTGCTCTCAAGAAAGGAAAAATTCCTGGACGTCAGAAATAGGGGAAACTGAAAACCAGAAGAGTAGCCCATGAGAAGACACTGAAGAAATCCTAGATAGGGGGCAGAGGACATACAGACTGCCTAGGATCTTTAACAGTGGGGTGCTACCGTGGGATGCTTCTTACAGGCACAAGACAGCACCTTGGGACCACTCAAGTTAAATTAGGAGTGAGAATCCTACAGAAAGTCAGGACTTTTGAAGAGCTACACCCTTACTGAAAAGAAGGTTAGCAATAAAGCTTGTCTCTTCCTGATCTCCCATTAGAAACCAAAACACCCAGCTTGCACCAGGTGATGGTTTAGAGGTGGACTTATACCACCAACACTGTACAGCAATTCCAAGTCAAAAAATTAACAAATTAAAAATTGATCCCAAGCTGCTGATGCCTCCAGGGCACCTACAAAACTAAAATAAAACCTGTTTTCAGGGTCATTCCTTTAATTGAGCAGTACAGGATTCCCATCAGGAAAGAAATCAGCAATGAAAATGGCAAATCGTACAAAGAGAAGCTTACCATGAGCAGGTTTTCAGACATACACACAAAAAAATGGGATATGTAGCATCCCAAGAGCTTCTCAAAGAAGAACATTCTGGAAAACTATAAAATAGATATGTTTAAAACAATAAAAGAGGAAGAGAGAAGAAACCAGAGACCATAATGAAACACCAGTCAATTGTACTTAAAGAACCAAACAAAATTTCTACAAATGAGAAAATACAGTCATCAAAATTAAAATTTGCTACATGAGTAAAATCATATTTTTAGATGGAATCACAAAGAAAATTACTGAATTAGAAAATAGTTACGAGGAGGTCATTCATAACATTGTACAAAGAGATAAAGCAGTGGAAAGTATGAAAGATAATTATGGGAAAAAGAAATGAGAATGAAAAGATCCAACAAATGTGTAATAGGAAAGAACAAAAAGAATGGGGAAAAAATAATATTAAAAGATGTAACAGCTATAAATTCTCACAAGTGAAGAATAATATGAATCTTCATGAGGAAGAACCACTCCAATCTTCAGGCAGAATATATAAAAATAATTCCACGTTTGGACATACAATACTAAAATTGCAAAACATCAAGATAAAATCTTATAAACAGAGAGAACAGGCACATGACCTACAAAGGAACACTTAGACTTAACTCAGACTGCTCAACAGACACCACAGGTGCCAGAGAGTAGCAGATTATTCCAAGCATCTCCCATGCGCTGAGGAAAAATAACTATCACGTTCTGTGTTCTATACGCAGTGATATTAACATTTAAGAGGGAGAATGAAATGTTTAATTTCATCAATACAATACTAAAAAACTTTTGGTGAAAACACCATGAAACTATACACATCAAGAAGAAGGAAATTAAGCTCAAAAGGAAAAAATGGGTGAGCAAAGAAAATGCAAGCATATGAGTGACTCTAAATAAGCATTATCTGTAAAAACACAGATAATTATGACAAAGCTTTAGCACATAATAAGTACTTGACTGACGTTGATTGCTTGGTGGAGATTCTTGACCGTGTGCACCTCTTCTGAGACATAATTCTACATATGTTTTGGGCCAGACTCAGAAGCACTTAAGATCATGGCCAGTCATTTATTCATCCTTGGAATGTTTCATCACTTCTACTCTATCAAAAGTATCCCTTCATAATTTAAGTGCACCTCTGCATTTACTTTGTTTTTTTAATTTTTTCCATCTTTTGTTGGTGAGGGAGAGCATTCCAGTTTGAGTTCAGTCTACTGTTTTGAAATTCCACTCATTAAATATTTATTGAACTGAAAAAACCATTCCCACCCTCATGACAGTGCACCCAACAAGGACAATCCTCAACACCTGCCAAACTCCAGAGTAGCTAGATTCTTCCATGGCGATTCAGGGTTCCAAGGACAGATCATTCTTGACTTCCCAATGCATTTTTTTTTTAAAGAGTTATTTATTTATTTATTTATTTATTTATTATTGGTGGGGGGTGGGGTGGGGAGGGAGAGGAGCAGGCGGGCCACTTCTATTGGTCTTTCATTTATCTATTTTCATTCATCTTTGTTCTTTGGCCCGTGTGGGCCTCCCATCATGGTGGCCTCTGTTGTCGCAGAGCACCAGCTCTAGGCGCATGTGCTCCAGAGCTCCGGCTCAGTAACTGGACACATCAGTCCAGCCGCTCCACGGCATGTGGGATCTTCTCAGGCCAGGGATTGAACCGGCGCCCCTTGCACTGCAAGGTGGTGTCCTTACCCACTGGACCACCAGGGAAGCCCCCCAATGCATTCTTGAGTTACTTCCCAAAACACCCATCATAAGTTGAAAATATTGTAAATCAAAAATGTACTTCATATATGTAATCTACCAAATTACCATAGCTTAGCCTAGCCTACCTGAAATACCTTCAGAAGACTTAAACTAGCCACAGCCCGGCAAAGGCTGTTTCATAATAAAGGGTTGACTATCTCATGCAATTTATTGAACACTGTACTGAAAGAGTCAGACACGACTGAGTGACTGAACTGGTACTGACAGTGAAAAACAGGATGGCCGAATGGGTACAGAATGGCTGTTAGCAAAGCTCTCGTGGTCTCATAACCGACTGAGAGCTACAGCTTGCCGCCACTGCCCGGCATCCTGAGAGTATTATACCACATATCACCAGGAAAAGAGCAAAATTCAAGTTTCCTACTGAATTTGTATCACTTTCACACCCATTGTAAAGCCGAAAAATCAGAAGTCAGGGACCCCCTGTGGAAGTGTTCCAGCCACCAAAACGAAGTCACACAATATCCCTTCCATTGTACCATCCTGGTCAAGGTAGTCACGTGAACACCCAGATTTAAGCGGAGGGGACACAGGCCTACCCCTCAAAGGGAGGAATGCCATGCAATTTGGAAGTCATATTTTAAAACCACCACCTACAGTTGGAACACAGCTGAAATCAGGTGCAGCTGAAAGTGGGAGGCGGGTTTCCCAGGTGGCTGCAGTGGCAAAGAACCCATCTGCCGATGCAGGAGATGCAGGTTCAGACCCTGGGTCAGGACGATCCCCTGGAGGAGGGAATGGCAACCACTGCAGCCTGGGTTGGAGAACCTCCGATCTACTCTTGCCTGGAGAATCCCATGGACAGAAGTAGCCTGGAGGGCTACAGTCCACAGGATCGCGACGAGTCAGACACAGCTGAAGCAACTGAGCACACACACGCACAAAAGTGGGAGGTAAAGAACCAGAAACAACAATGAGGTCCGTAAGTCACTGAGCCTATACCATGTTCCAGACACTTCCATATGTCACTTACCTCTATGCTGAACCTGTGCGATAGGTAGGACTAACACGCCCCCATCTCATACAGGACCACTGACCAGATTCAAAGCCAGGGCAGCCACAGGGCAAGGCCATCCTTCTACCCACTCCGCTGTACTAATTCTTAAAGGAACTGAGCAGGGATAACATACTCCAGTCCTGGCTGCCTGTGAGGAATTCGAGCCTGGAGCCGGCCATCAGGAGAAGGAGGTGGCACCCCAGAGCAGGGGCTTCCTGTATAAACAGGAGGCGCATGGGAAGCGGCACTGCGGTGCCGGGACAATGGGCCGTGAGCAGGCAGGGTCTCCTGTCTCCGTGGGCGCTCAGGGCTGCGGGCCGCTGGGCAGGAACAGCTGGGGCCCTGACGCCCTGACGCCTGGCCCAGGAGAGGAACTGCCCCTCTCATGGCTTTCCCAGGAGGAAGTTCCCCACTGATTCTCGGGAAGCCCTTCCCATCCCAGGCCTCAGCTGTGCCTAGACCTCCTCTTTCTTCTTCAGGAGCATGTTGTCTTTAGGGCTAATCTGGGATACAGGCCTCCTCTGAAGTCCCCATGGCTGGAGGCTTGGAGGGCGTGGACGAGCCAGGCCAGACTCAAATGCCAATCTAGGAGGCAGCCACCTCTGAAAAGTGTGCTAAGGAAAAACACATAGGGCAATTGAAGGAAAAAAAAAAAAAAAAACACTTGGAATATGGAAAGCAAAAAGACCTGACTCCACATCCCAGCTAAAGTTCTAACAGCTGTGTCACCTTGGGCGAGACACTTAACCTCTCTGAGCCAGTTTCTTCATTTGTCAACTCTGAAAAGAATCATTTGAAGCTTAAATGAGATAATTTGTGTAAAGTTACCAGCACCTAATAAGAGCTGCATACACAGTATCTGTGTGGCTTCCCTGGTGGTCCAGTGGGTAGGGACACTACCTTGCAGCGCAAGGGGCACCAGTTCGATCCCTGGCCTGGGAAGATCCCACGTGCTGCGGAGCGGCTGGACCGATGTGTCCAACTACCAAGCTGGAGCTTTGGAACACATGCACCCAGAGCCGGTGCTCTGCAGCGACAGAGGCCACTGCGATGGGAGGCCCACACAGGCCAAAGAACAAAGATGAATAAATGAAAGACCAATAGAAGTGGCCAAAAACAACAACAGTATCTGTGGGTATTTAAAGCCCAAGAAGTTTAAACTCTGTCAAACAGCCAGTCTACTGCAGCATCTACATTTTGACCAGATTCAAAGCCAGGCCCCCATCCTTCTACCCACTCCGCTGTACTAATTCTTAAAGGAACTGAGCAGGGATAACATACTCCAGTCCTGGCTGCCTGTGAGGAATTCGAGCCTGGAGCCGGCCATCAGGAGAAGGAGGTGGCACCCCAGAGCAGGGGCTTCCTGTATAAACAGGAGGCGCATGGGAAGCGGCACTGCGGTGCCGGGACAATGGGCCGTGAGCAGGCAGGGTCTCCTGTCTCCGTGGGCGCTCAGGGCTGCGGGCCGCTGGGCAGGAACAGCTGGGGCCCTGACGCCCTGACGCCTGGCCCAGGAGAGGAACTGCCCCTCTCATGGCTTTCCCAGGAGGAAGTTCCCCACTGATTCTCGGAAGCCCTTCCCATCCCAGGCCTCAGCTGTGCCTAGACCTCCTCTTTCTTCTTCAGGAGCATGTTGTCTTTAGGGCTAATCTGGGATACAGGCCTCCTCTGAAGTCCCCATGGCTGGAGGCTTGGAGGGCGTGGACGAGCCAGGCCAGACTCAAATGCCAATCTAGGAGGCAGCCACCTCTGAAAAGTGTGCTAAGGAAAAACACATAGGGCAATTGAAGGAAAAAAAAAAAAAAAAACACTTGGAATATGGAAAGCAAAAAGACCTGACTCCACATCCCAGCTAAAGTTCTAACAGCTGTGTCACCTTGGGCGAGACACTTAACCTCTCTGAGCCAGTTTCTTCATTTGTCAACTCTGAAAAGAATCATTTGAAGCTTAAATGAGATAATTTGTGTAAAGTTACCAGCACCTAATAAGAGCTGCATACACAGTATCTGTGTGGCTTCCCTGGTGGTCCAGTGGGTAGGGACACTACCTTGCAGCGCAAGGGGCACCAGTTCGATCCCTGGCCTGGGAAGATCCCACGTGCTGCGGAGCGGCTGGACCGATGTGTCCAACTACCAAGCTGGAGCTTTGGAACACATGCACCCAGAGCCGGTGCTCTGCAGCGACAGAGGCCACTGCGATGGGAGGCCCACACAGGCCAAAGAACAAAGATGAATAAATGAAAGACCAATAGAAGTGGCCAAAAAAACAACAACAGTATCTGTGGGTATTTAAAGCCCATAGAAGCTCCCCTTAACCTCTGTCAAACAGCCAGTCTACTGCAGCATCTACATTTTCACCATCAGAGAGACCGAGTCACCACTTAAATCATCTCGTAAGGGGCAAGGCACTCCAAGCCTGGGAAGCCAGAGAAGGGAACTTTGAGGGAGGGTCCCAAGCAGCCCTCACCACTGCCTTCCAGAGGCTCCCCTTACACCACACACTCCCGGTCACCCCCTCTTCTCTGTCAGCTCCGGCTCAAAACATTTTACTGGCCCTCAGTTCTACCACCTCTCTTCTTTCACACTCTCTTCTCTTTTCTCTCTCTCTCTCTACCTGCTCCTTGGGTGAATCCATCCTGTCCTATCTAGAGGTTAGTGACCCCAAGCCTTTCTCCTGAGTCCACACCCGCAGGTCCCACTGCCTCCCACACAGCTCTAGCTGGGTGCCCCTTGGGCACCTCACAGGGAACTTGCTCCTCACAGATAATCACCTCAGCTAAGAACCCTGCGGGCCCCTCTCTCCATCCTCCCACTCCTTGCTCTGTGCAGGCCCGTCTCCTCTCCCCGGTGTGCCTGGCACCGCCTTCCATCCTCCACACTGCGGTCAGAATCAGCTTCCCAACATGCAAACCCTCCCTCTCACTCCCATTTAACAGCCCAATGGCCTCAGGATAAAGTCCAGGTCCATGAGGGAGGCACTCCTGGCCGGCAGTGACGTGACTGTCAACCTGTAGAGCCTCGTGGCCCACTGCCTGCCACCTCTCCCCAACACTGGGCCCTGCCAAACCAGCCGCCGGTGGCTCCCTGGGAGCACCATTCCCTCCTCAGCTCTGGGCCTGCTTCTTACATTCCAGCATCACCTCCTTCAAGAAGACTCCCTCCGGGCTTCCCTGGTGGTCCAGTGGGTAAAAAGTCCACGTTGCAGTGCAAAGGGCACCAGTTTGATCCCTGGCCCGGGAAGATTCTAGGTGCCACGGAGCGGCTAGAGCGGTGTGTCCATTACAAGCCAGCGCTCTGGAGCACATGCACCCTGAGTTGGTGCTCTGCAACCAGAGAGACCACTGCAATGGGAGGCCCACACAGACCGAAGAATAAAGATGGATGAAAATAAGTAAATAACCAATAAAGGAGGCCAAAATTAAAAAAGAAGAAGACTCCCTCCTCCTTCCCCATCACAAGTCCTTATCACAGTACACTGTGTTTATTTATAGGATCACAGGGCTCTACACTACCTTGTTTACCTACACACCTCACCACTAAACTGCACTTCCCCAAGGGCAAGAACAAGGCCTTCCTCTCCAGATCCCCAGGCCCAGCGCAGAGCCAATATAACAGCAGTGTCTGGGCATGTTCATTTGGATGCGTGCATGCATGAATGAATAACAAATTCTGCCAGAGAATGATAGCTAAAGGCAATCCCTGGGGGACAGCCAGTCTCAAACAAATCTACATATATGCTAGAAGTGTCTTCCTCCCAGATGACTCCTGTAATTTATTTTTTATTTATTTAAGTTTTTGGCCACGTGGCACAGGCATGTGGGATCTTAATCCCCAGATCAGGGAGTCTTAACCACTGGGCCGCCAAGGACATCCCAGCTCATGCAGTTTAAAGCTGGAAAACAATTCTGCCCCATAGCCCCAGAAGCCAAAGAAATAATAGGCATTCTATAAGGGCAGTGTTTTTAAGGCTCAATCTGGAGAGAAAGGGGGTTGCTGTGGGGTTGTGTGTGTGTGTACACACCAGTGAGGACACACGTGAATAACTGTGTGTGAATATGTGGGCACGCATGTGCAGAATGCATGCAGAATGGTGGGCACACACTCAGCCTGTGAGATTTGTTCTTCGTTTATACACTCTTCAGATGAAGGAAGGACCACCCCGTGGCGTACAGATAATGTCCCTGAACCTGTGAGCACCCATTTCTTAAGAAAATTTGCGCCCCGGCATAAGTCCCGCGAGTCCCACCCGTCCCGCATGAAGCGCCAGCCTCCCCGCGCAGGTGTTCCCTCCGTCTGCACTTTACCTGGTCTCCAGGGTCGCCCCTGCCTAGAGGCCGTCTTAGCTACACCTCTTGCGGCTACAGGAAGCTGCAGTCGGTCCCGCCGTCTCGGACGAATCCTCTATTCCCTTCCCGGACGGGCCTCCCAAGCGGGCGGCGAGGGGCCAGCGTATCTGAGGACCCAGGAGACTTGGAACAGCGAGGCGACCGCAGGGCAGGGCCCAGCCCGCCCGCCGCCCGGGGCGCCCGCGCCTGCACCGAGAGCCTGGGGCCATGCACCCCGCCGGGCGGAGGCCCCGGTCCGACGCGCTCCCCACGGGCTTCCTGCGCCGCCGCGGGGAAAGCACCGCGGGCCGACCAGGCCCTGCCCCGCCGCCGGCCGCCGCTTCCGGCGCTGCAAAGCGAGGAAGCCCCCTGCGTGGAGCCTGCCCCGCTTCCGCCCGTGGGACGCGTCGCCCGGGCAGCGTCCGGCACCCTCGGCGCGCGGCCGGCCCGGAGCCCCCGGAAGCTGCCCTTTCCTTCCTGCACCCGAGGGCCTGGCAGGTCGGCCCCCAGCCTTTGCCTTGGGGCACCCCCGGGACCCTCTCCCATCCAGAATTCCCTCCTCTACATCTAGGCACCTCACTATCCACGAACATTTGGCCCCTGAGTGTTGTCCTAGAGCCCCTCCCATTCCCAGTTTCTGCCTCACTCAGAAGTACTGTGGAAAAAAAAAAGAAGTATCGGAAAACCTAAACCGATTCATACTAAAGTGTCAATGACTAATAGCATTTGACTACCTCATCTTTTTTTTTTAATTTATCTTTTTTGTGGGGGGGGAGGGCGGGCGGGCCGCTTCTATTGTTCTTTCATTTCTCTATTTTCATCCGTCTTTGTTCTTTGGCTCCTGTGGGCCTCTCATCGCAGTGGCCTCTGTCGTCGCAGAGCGCCCTATCTGGGCGCATGCACTCCAGAGCTCCGGCTCGGCAACTAGGCACATCGGTCCAGTCGCTCCGCGGCACGTGGGATCCTCCCAGGTCAGGGATCGAACTGGCGCCCCTTGCACTGCAAGGCGGTGTCCTTACCCACTGGACCACCAGGGAAGCCCTGACTACCTCATCTTTACCCAGATTAAGAATCTGCACCTACTAGAAAGAAATCCTAAACGTGGAATCTCAGACATTTATTTAACAAACATTTTCTGCACTGCAGGTACATCAGGTGCTAAGAATACAAAGGTGATAAGTACACAGTCACTGCCTTCAGGGAGTTCACAGTCTAAGAGCAGGAGATAGACAAATTTAAAAATAACTTACAGCAGAGGGTAATAAAGGACCATGTCCTAGGAGCCCAAACACCCAGCCCAGCCTGCTGAGGGGTGGTCCACCGCCTTTATGGCACCAGGAACCAATTTTGTGGAAGAGAACGTTTCCACCAACTGGGAGTAATGGGGATAATTTTAGGATAATTCAAGCACATTAGGTTGATTGTGCATTTTATGTCTAATCTAATGCCTCCGCTGATCTGACAGGAAGTACCCGCCTGTGGCCTGGAAGTTATGGACCCCTGGATTACCTAGCCCGGGAGTACCTCCAAGAAGAGCATATCCTTGAGCAGACTTAAAGGATGAACAGAAAAGAGCTGAGAAGACAATGATGGGCAAGTCACTTTTACCAAGGCCCACATGACCAAGGATGAACCCTCCTTTAGGGTGAGAGGAGGAATGGACAGGAACACCCGAAACCTGGACATGCTGAGAAGGCCACACAGCCTCTTGAAGGAAGGGGGCAGAGGGCACGTCCAACTCACCTTTGGAGCCCTCTTTCTGACATACCGTAAACACTTAAGTTTGTTGAATTACAACTAACAAATTGATCTATTGTGGAGCAACTGTGTCTTGTTTTTCTTTCCAATCAGACTGAAGACAACTCTCCACGGGTAGAAAGTAGCTCTTTTCTATCTCCACCAAACTACTTGGCACGTACCTTGGCATCTGTCAGGTACAAAGCTGAAAACAGCCTTTGATTAAGGTAATAGGCTGTTTTCTGGCCTATTTCTGCACCGGCAGTGGCATGGGGGTGGAGGGCAATGCAGTCTCTCCTGGAGGCATGATCTTTACTTACCAGGCTTGCTCAGATTACCCAGCCAGCAGTCTCTCCTTTCTTCCTCTTGCCTCCTATGGCATCTGCATCTTGGGCTGGGGAGATGTTTTCTCCTCTCTGCATCCCCACACCTGAAACAGTCACTGCACAGGCAAGGTCCAACATGTGTGTCAAGACGCAAATTAGGAGTTTGTGAATTCATTCATTCTTTCTTTTCTTTCTTCTTTTGGGTGGAAGATACTTCTGATATCTTTCAGGACCCACAAAAGCAGCTATTTCCTAAATGATCACTTACAGTCCCATTGTCATTAAATATAAGAAAAATCCATTATTCATCCTGCCTGTCCTTCACAGAGACTGCTTAGGGCAATCAAACGGGTGATAAGGAGTTTCTTTTTATGGACAAGTCCAATTAATTAATGATGAACTAATGACAGGAGAAGGAAATGGAAACCCCTTCCAGTATTCTTATCTGGGAAACCCCATGGACAGAAGAGCCAGGAAGGCTGCAGTCCATGGGGTTGCAAAGAATCAGACACGACTTAGCAACTAAGACGACAGGATTAGAGTATCACTATTTTGCTAATGAACTCTAATGAATGATGATGGCTCTAGACATTGATCACCAATGGCTGTTAAAATCCGAAAGAGGAAAAAGAAAAACTAAATGTTACTATGTCCTGATTGAACTATGGACTTCCCAGGTGATTCAGACAGTGAAGAATCTGCCTGTAATGCGGGAGACCTGGTTTAGACCCCTGTGCTGGAAAGATCTCCTGGAGGAGGCAGTGTCAACCCATTCCAGTATACTTGCCTGGGAAATTCAATGGACAGAGGAACCTGGTGGACTATGAACTATCAACACTATTGGTGAAGTGTTCCTCCCAAAATATCACACCTGATCTAACCAAGCTGCTAGATCTACCAGCACAAAGGAAATAAAGAGGACAGAGGTATATGTTAAAGGATGCCACAGGGATGTGATCAGCAAAATCCAGGCTATGAGAAGCCTCGTCCTACAGGACGGGTGGCCTGCTATCACAGAGATATAGTGCAGGGAAGAGAAAAAGAGAAGCAATATCTACAGGTCAAAAGACTTCAGAGACATATTAACCAAATGTAATATACAGATAGGGCTTCCTTGATGGCTCGACAGGTAAAGAATCCACCTGCCAGTCACTGGATTTGCTCTGCCATGGCCCACACTCTGTCTGTGGAGTGTGCTTACTCTGAATTTGAATAAATCCATTTCTTACCTATCAAAAAAAAAAAAGAAAGAAAGAATCTGCCTGCCAATGCAGGAAACAGAGGAGATATGGGTTCCATCCTTGAGTTGGGAAGATCACCTGGAGGAGAAAACTGGCAACCCACTCCAGTATTCTTGCCTGAAAAATCTCATAGACAGAGAAGCCTGGCAGGCTACAGTCCAAAGGGCCACGAAGAGTCAGACATGACTGAGTAACTAAGTTCAAAAACTATATGGAGGGGCTTCCCTTGTGGCTCAGTGGATAAGAACCCGTCTGCCAATGCAGGAGACACAGGTTCGATCCCTGATCCGGGAAGATCCCACATACCGCAAAGCAGCTAAACCCACACATCAACAAAGACCCAGCACAGCCAAAAATAAATAAACAAAAGTTTAAAAAAAAAAAAACTATATGGATATACATGGATGTATGGATCTTGCTGTGCTTTGTAACTTTCCACAGCATGGTTTATTTATTCACGTGATTATTGAAGGACATCAGATTACTTCCTATTCTTTAAGGTTACCAACTGGCCTGAGGGTGATTTTTTTTTTTTTTTTTTTTTTTTTAGTATATCAAATAACAGCTAGTGTTCAAATTTTCTCAAATATCTCAAAAGTATCTTATAGTTGGTTTGAGTCAGAAGCCAAAGAAGATCCATGAAAAGGCGCAACCCAATGAAAATGAATGGAGTTTGTGTATCAGCCAGGAACTTCTCTGAAACATACGATTGAATGAAAAAGCAAGCATACATCTTTCTGCAATAGCAGAATACCATTTATATAAAGCTAGAAAACACAGCAGTACTAAGTATTGCCTAGAAATGGAGATATATCAAGCAAATATTAAAACATCTATGGGAGTATTTAGCACCAAATTTATCATAATCCTCTCAGGAGAGAGGAACAGAGAAATATCAGAAAGGATGCAGGGGAGTCCTTGACTATATCTGTAAGATGTCTTAAAAGCAAAGATGTGGGGCTTCCCTTGGTGGTCCAGTGGGTAAGGACACCGCCTTGCAGTGCAAGGGGCGCCGGTTCGAGCCCTGGCCTGGGAAGATCCCACGTGCCGCGGAGCGGCTGGACCCATGTGTCCAATTACCGAGCCGGAGCTCTGGGGCGCATGCGCCAGAGCCGGCGCTTTGTGATGACAGACGCCACCTTGATGGGAGGCCCACAGGAGCCAAAGAACAAAGACAGATGAAAATAGAGAAATGAAAGACCAATAGAAGTGGCCCGCCCGCTCCCCTCCCTCCCCAACCCGACCCCCGCCCAAAAATAAATAAATAAATAAATCTTTAAAAAAAAAAAAAAAAAGCAAAGATGTATGTCAGTGAGACTGTGGAAAAGCAAGAATCCCAGGGGAGTATGCACTGTTTCAGTCTATAAGGAGGGTAATTTGGCAACATCTGTCAAGGTTACAAACACACCTACCCTTTGATGCAACTCTATGTTTTTAGAAATTTTTGTACAGATATAGCACATACCAAAAAAAATAGATATATACAAGACTGTACATTACAGTGTTGTGTTTTTTTTCTTTAACGAACCATCATAGGGTTTTTGTTTTTAATTTCTGGATCTTGGTTGCTGCGCAGGCTTCCTCTAGTGGCAGGGAGCAGGGGTGACTCTCTGGCTGTGGCACTCGGGCTTCTCACTGTGGCGGTTTCTCTTGCTGAGCACAGGCTCTAGAACTCGCAGGCTCAGTGGTGGTGGCACACAGGCTTGGTTGCTCCACGGCATGGGGGATCTTCCTGGATCGGGACTGAATCTGTGTCCCCTGCATTGGCAGGCTGATTCTTAACCACTGAACCACCAGGGAAGTCCCATTATAGGTTGGTTTCTTTGTGGGGGCGGGAGTATAATTGCTTTACAGTGTTGTGTTAGTTTCTACCGTACAGCAAAGTGAATGAGCTGTACGTTTATTTATGTGTTTCCACACATGTGTGCATGCTCAGGCAGGACCCACTCTTTACAACTCCATAGTCGGTAGCCCACCAGGTGCCTCTGCAGAATTTCCCAGGCAAGAATACCCGAGTGGGTTGCCATTTACTATGACAGGGGAATCTTCCTGACCCAGGGATAGAACCCCATCTCCTGCATTGGCAGAGACAGATTCTTTACCCACTGAATGATAAGGAAAGCCCATATTTACATATAGCTCCTCTTCTTTGGATTTCCTTCCATTTAGATCACCATAGAGCACTAAGTAGAGGTCCTTGAGTGTGACACAGTAGGTTCTCATTAGTTACCTATTTTATACATACTATCCAGAGTGTACAGTGTGGCAGTAAACAAAATCCTGTAAAAAATGATAAGACATAAACAAGGAAAGAGTGTACATATGTTAATCCCAATCTCTCAATTCATCTGATCTCCCTTTTCCCCCTTGGTATCTATGTTTGTTCTCTACATCTATGTCTATATTTCTGCTTTGTAAATAAGATTGTCTATACCAATATTTTCAGATTTCACATACATATGTTAATGTACTGTATGGTATAAAAGCAAAGGATTGTAAACAAGCTAATATTATGCAGCTTTAAAAAGAGAATGCACTCATGCGAAAGATTTCTAAGACGCAGAACATTGTACATTTGATGTTTCCCTGTGAAAAAAGTGAGGGAGGACAGGAAAATGTATGTAGTATGTTGCATGTGCATAAAATACGTCCAGAAGGCTATACACAAAACTAGGGCTACTTGCTGCCCATGAGATGGGTGACTTAGGGACAGAAATGAGAGACTTATCATTGTAAGCCTTCTAAGATATTTCCTAGTCAAAGAATGATAAAAAAAAAAAAATGGTAAAACTCTGAACCTAAGTAAGGTTCCATAATCTCCAAGGCTGATGCCAATAAGCCTTAGGACAGCAGGGACTTCCTTGGTGGTCCAGTGGCTAAGACTCCTTGCTTCTAATGCAGGGACCCCAATCTGATCCCTGGTCATGGAACTAGATCCTACATACCGCAACTAAGACCCATTATAACCAACTAAATAAATAAAATTTGTCCTGTCTAAAGAATTAGGGCCGAGGTCCGTATTAACCTCTCCAGTGTGGTGCCTCCCAGTCTGCAGCAGGTGTGCGTCGGCCACAGTACCACGCACCAGGACCTCCCTTCCATCCCCACTACCTCTGGGACCTATGTTGTATATTTCTGGACCTGAGTTCCCCTACCCCCATGAGGGGGGCCCTTCCTGTTCAGACATACCACTAGTTCCCATTCCTCAGAAGTCCTGCCTCCTAGCAAAAGGCTAGGGCCAAGAGGTACGTGGATAGAGCACACAAGAATCCTGGACCACTCCCACTCAAAGCCCCAAAATTCTGACCACAATTTCCCCCAACAAAAGCCTGCTTGTACCACCGAAGCAACCTGCCAGCAATTACCCCCAATTACAAACTCAGAGCCCAGCAAGGCCTCAATTAGTCTAAAAGGGGCCTGAGGAGGGGCCAGCCACACAGGGCAGTGCCCACATGTCACCTCTGCCCACAGGGTAGCGCACCCCTCTCAGTGAAGCTGTGGGTCTTGGTTACCTGGTAGGCAAGTCCTCAGGATATGGTCCTGAGAAGAAGGCAGCTGGTCCTCCTTCTCAGAGTGACCATTCCCTGCAGGGCCCAGCCAAGCACTCAGTCCTGAAGCACAGCCCTCTCCCTGCACAGCCCCCACACACCCTTCCCACTTGCCCAGGCAGGGCGTGACATTTCCAGGTGATCATCCTCATCAACCCCAGATGAACATCCTGGATAGACCTGCAAACACAGGGATGCTCAGCGCTGATGCCTCTATATTACCATGGTTAGGGGCTTGTCTCAACATATTGGGAGAAGGACCAAATATCCATCTCTACCCAGGGAAGGATGGCCTCTGAATTCTTCTTGGAAGCATCCAGAAATAAACTTGTTCCTGGTCTAATCTTTTCCTACAAATTCTCTGAGAGGAACACCATCAGGTCGCAGAGCCCTGGGCTTGGCAAGTATTGAGGTTGTCATGAATTGGCCCCATGCCTGTCTTCTTCAAGTGAGTGTATGTGGCTGTGAGAACGTGTGTATATGTGGGTGTACCAGATCTCAAGCTTGGGTGTGACCATGTAAAGGGAGAACCAGAGATTATCGGAAATGGGTCTCATAAATAATAGCTAGACTTGGTCATATGGAAAGAAGGATTACCTTCCTGGGGGAACGCACCAGGACCTCCCTTCCATCCCCACTACCTCTGGGACCTATGTTGTATATTTCTGGACCTGAGTTCCCCTACCCCCATGAGGGGGGCCCTTCCTGTTCAGACATACCACTAGTTCCCATTCCTCAGAAGTCCTGCCTCCTAGCAAAAGGCTAGGGCCAAGAGGTACGTGGATAGAGCACACAAGAATCCTGGACCACTCCCACTCAAAGCCCCAAAATTCTGACCACAATTTCCCCCAACAAAAGCCTGCTTGTACCACCGAAGCAACCTGCCAGCAATTACCCCCAATTACAAACTCAGAGCCCAGCAAGGCCTCAATTAGTCTAAAAGGGGCCTGAGGAGGGGCCAGCCACACAGGGCAGTGCCCACATGTCACCTCTGCCCACAGGGTAGCGCACCCCTCTCAGTGAAGCTGTGGGTCTTGGTTACCTGGTAGGCAAGTCCTCAGGATATGGTCCTGAGAAGAAGGCAGCTGGTCCTCCTTCTCAGAGTGACCATTCCCTGCAGGGCCCAGCCAAGCACTCAGTCCTGAAGCACAGCCCTCTCCCTGCACAGCCCCCACACACCCTTCCCACTTGCCCAGGCAGGGCGTGACATTTCCAGGTGATCATCCTCATCAACCCCAGATGAACATCCTGGATAGACCTGCAAACACAGGGATGCTCAGCGCTGATGCCTCTATATTACCATGGTTAGGGGCTTGGCTCAACATATTGGGAGAAGGACCAAATATCCATCTCTACCCAGGGAAGGATGGCCTCTGAATTCTTCTTGGAAGCATCCAGAAATAAACTTGTTCCTGGTCTAATCTTTTCCTACAAATTCTCTGAGAGGAACACCATCAGGTCGCAGAGCCCTGGGCTTGGCAAGTATTGAGGTTGTCATGAATTGGCCCCATGCCTGTCTTCTTCAAGTGAGTGTATGTGGCTGTGAGAACGTGTGTATATGTGGGTGTACCAGATCTCAAGCTTGGGTGTGACCATGTAAAGGGAGAACCAGAGATTATCGGAAATGGGTCTCATAAATAATAGCTAGACTTGGTCATATGGAAAGAAGGATTACCTTCCCTGGCAGCAAAAGAGGCACACTCTCCGAGGTGAAACTCAAGTTCCCAAGTCAAACTGCCACTTAGTGACTGGGAGCCTTCAGCAACTTACTTAACTTCTCTGAGCCTCATCAATTTGATCAGTCCTCTTCTCCATCTATGAAGAAGTTTCTTCATCAATCACATGGGAATAGTACCAAACCTTCAGTTTGTCATAAAAATGAAAAGAGAGAGAAAGACACAGCTTTGGAAAAGATCCCTGGTATTCTCCTATTTGATGCAAGTAATAAATCCTTCTTTCTCTGGAAAAAAAGTGAAATGAGGGCTTCCCCTGGTGGTCCAGTGGGTAAGGACACCGCCTTGCAGTGCAAGGGACGCCGGTTTGATCCCTGGCCTAGGAAGATCCCACGTGCCGCGGAGCGGCTGGACTGATGTGTCCAATTACCGAGCTGGAGCTCTGGGGATCACGCTCCCAGAGCCGGTGCTCTGCGACGACAGGGGCCACCACGATGGGAGGCCCACAGGAGCCAAAGAACAAAGACGGATGAAAATAGAGAAATGAAAGACCAATAGAAGTGGCCCGCCCGTCCCCCTCTCTCCCCACCCCACCCCTCAAAAGATAAATAAATTTTAAAAAAAGTGAAATGAGAAAATACATGTAAAATTCCTAGTTCAAAATAAGTGTTTAATAAAGGATAGCTACTTTAATTCTTTATTATGATGATAATAATAGCTGGAGGTACACAGAGGTCTTTAGAGAATGTTTTCTAGAAGGAAAAGGCCCTGTTACAACATATCTGTCTGTCTGTCCAACACTGTAATTTGTTCTTCTACTTGGAAAACTGGCAATTTCTACTGAAACTAAATAGATGCCCACTCTCCTATGTAGTCATTTAAGAGTGACTACAAAATGCCCTTCACAAAAAGACATGTTAAAAAATTGACAGCTGCTTTATTTATGATATCCCAAGACTGGAAACAACACCATCAATAGGTGAATGGATAAGCAAATTGTGGAGTATTACACAGCAAGAGACAGAACTGAATGTCTCATACATACAGTTATGAAATATCCCAAGCATGTAATGCCCCATTTATATAAAGCACAAAGTTATTATGGTAGACAGCCTTCAGGGCAAACCTCTCCGAGGTGAAACTCAAGTTCCCAAGTCAAACTGCCACTTAGTGACTGGGAGCCTTCAGCAACTTACTTAACTTCTCTGAGCCTCATCAATTTGATCAGTCCTCTTCTCCATCTATGAAGAAGTTTCTTCATCAATCACATGGGAATAGTACCAAACCTTCAGTTTGTCATAAAAATGAAAAGAGAGAGAAAGACACAGCTTTGGAAAAGATCCCTGGTATTCTCCTATTTGATGCAAGTAATAAATCCTTCTTTCTCTGGAAAAAAAGTGAAATGAGGGCTTCCCCTGGTGGTCCAGTGGGTAAGGACACCGCCTTGCAGTGCAAGGGACGCCGGTTTGATCCCTGGCCTAGGAAGATCCCACGTGCCGCGGAGCGGCTGGACTGATGTGTCCAATTACCGAGCTGGAGCTCTGGGGATCACGCTCCCAGAGCCGGTGCTCTGCGACGACAGGGGCCACCACGATGGGAGGCCCACAGGAGCCAAAGAACAAAGACGGATGAAAATAGAGAAATGAAAGACCAATAGAAGTGGCCCGCCCGTCCCCCTCTCTCCCCACCCCACCCCTCAAAAGATAAATAAATTTTAAAAAAAGTGAAATGAGAAAATACATGTAAAATTCCTAGTTCAAAATAAGTGTTTAATAAAGGATAGCTACTTTAATTCTTTATTATGATGATAATAATAGCTGGAGGTACACAGAGGTCTTTAGAGAATGTTTTCTAGAAGGAAAAGGCCCTGTTACAACATATCTGTCTGTCTGTCCAACACTGTAATTTGTTCTTCTACTTGGAAAACTGGCAATTTCTACTGAAACTAAATAGATGCCCACTCTCCTATGTAGTCATTTAAGAGTGACTACAAAATGCCCTTCACAAAAAGACATGTTAAAAAAAATTGACAGCTGCTTTATTTATGATATCCCAAGACTGGAAACAACACCATCAATAGGTGAATGGATAAGCAAATTGTGGAGTATTACACAGCAAGAGACAGAACTGAATGTCTCATACATACAGTGAGTGAATAGCAAAAACAGTCTATGCAGAAGAAACCAGACCCAAAGAGCATATGTTATATGCCCCATTTATATAAAGCACAAAGTTAATTTATGGTAGCAAAAATCAGAATGCATGTTACTTTGGGGAGTAAGTACTATTTATGGCTTTTTTCTAATTTGGCCTCTTTTTATTGATTTTTTATTTATTTATTTTTCATTCATCCTTATGCTTCGGTCTGTGTGGGCCTCCCATTGCAGTGGCCTCTCTCACTGCAGAGTACCGGCTCTGGGAACATGCACTCCAGAGCGCTCGCTCATAATTGGACACTCTGGTCCAGCCACTCTGTGGCATGTGGGATCTTCCCAGGCCAGGGATCGAACTGGTGCCCTTTGCACTACAAGACAGACTTTTTACCCACTGGACCATCAGGGAAGCCCTGCTTCCTTTTTTAAATTTGGCCTCACCAGGTCTTAGATGCAGCATGTGGGATCTAGTTCCTCTACCAGGGATCATAGCTGAGGCCCCCTACACTGAGAGCACGGAGTCCCAGACACTGAACCACCAGGGAAGTCCCCTGGGAGTAAGTATTGATGAGGAAAAGATCGGAGGGAATCTCGTGACGTGACAGAAGTTGATACTCCTTCTCTTGATCAGAGTAGTGGTTACATGGTATAATATATGTTACATGGTATATTGCATGTAAAGATACATTAAACTGTATGCTGCATGCTATTTACTATATAATAATTACACAGCACACACACATACACACGCCATCTTGGCTTGCTGGAAATTTTCTTTGGAAGGCCAATAAGAGAAAACACGAAACTCAGCCCCTCTCCCTCCCTTCCTCCAGACTTCAGAGCTATGCCTCTAAAACTGCCTTCCCCACAGAGGCTTTCTAGATGGTGCCCATTTGTGGAGAGAACTCTGAATGAAGACCCTACTCAGGGCTCCAGACAGCAGGCCTCACCTTGCAAGCCAGATGCAAAGGCCTCCCTATTTCTAGTAAAGTCTAGTAGAACTATTTCTGACAGGTCTTCCCACAGTCAGGGGACCAAGAAGATGTGCTGTGTCTCTGTCTCAGGTTCAGCAGCAAGCCTGCACCACCATAATGAGTAGATAGCTCCAGACAGCAGAGTGCTCTCAGGTCCTGAGTTGACTCTGTAGCCACTCTTCCCCCTTGTAATCCCTTTCTTAGAAATTCCAGCTTCATGGCAAGGCAAATGGCATCTCTCAGTTCTCTGTGGAGCACAGCCACATTCCAATTCCACTACCATGCATTAAGCCCACACTGGTGGGAAGCACTGAGTGAGAAGTGGAAAACAGGTTCCATCAAGGTTTACAGTTTGGACATGGACAAAAACAACTTTGGGCTTCCCTGGTAGCTCATTCAGTAAAGAATCTGCCCACAGTGCAGGAGATGTGAATCAATCCCTGGGTCACGAAAATACCTAGGAGAAAGCATTATTCTTGCCTGGAAAATCCCATGGACAGAGGGTTTCCATGGGACACCCTATACAGTCCATAGGGTCTCAAGAATTGGACACAACTCAGTGACTAAACCACTACCACCACTGAAAGCAATATTAAATAACATCAGTTCCTTTCATCTTAGACTTCCCTCTCTGGAGAGCATTCCAGAGGTCTTTGGAAAAGAGAGGTCCTGACATGGCCCAGGAACCACCCCCTCTGCCTTGTCTTCCTGAACTAGGCTCAACCAGGGAAAAAGTCTGCCCTGCAGTCAGCCTGGTACAGGGGAGGGCACACACTTCTTGGGGCAAAGAGGTGCTGGTGGGCTTGAGGCCCAGCAACAGTAAGGTAAGAGGGACCCAGAACTCTGGCTTCCTGCCTCCCAGCTCATCTACCCACAAGGTAGGGTGGGCAGCAGGGTGGAGTAGGCAGAGATTCAGCAAGATACTAACCAGCTGGGAACAGCTCTCAGCTCTGGTCTGTGAGCTCTCCAGAATGGATAATGGCTTCCTCTCCCTCTCCTTTGCCTGCTTTCTCACTCTCTTTCCAAGCACTTATTCGGGTAAGTGACTCTGCTAATCCTACCAGGCGGATTAATACCGGCTGGCCTGGGGCCTAGCGCTGTGTGGGGGTGTGTACAAGAGAGAACCATGCAACTCTTCTGCAGCCGGTCAGTTCAGACAAGAGAGCTCAGCTTAGGACAGAGAGGAAGCCTGTGTGGAGGGGCCTGTGTGTATCAAAGTGCATCCGGGGTCTGTTGTGTATCTGAGCTCCTCCAAAGAACTTTAAACAGCAGTCTCGCTATGGGAACATCCCAGTGGCAACCCAGTCACCTTAACCACAGGCCAAGGACATCAGAGAACCTGCAGGCTTCTGAGAATCAGATTTGCAGACACGGAGCCAAGAGATCCGAATGGGATAGCTGGGTGTGGGAGTGTGTGCAGAGAGAGGCGCAGAGTGCCGGCCTCAGGTGGATAGGTTTTCCACCAAAATGGGCAGGATCTGAACTAGGATAGCGATGGGTGAGAGTGAGAGAGGCTTGGGGAAGAGAAGGGCGGGCAGGAAGGGTTGGGTAGAGAGAGCAGTTGACTGAGAGAGAAATGGACGGAGGGATGTGACCAGGGTACAGGGACCTGGAGTCTCTGGGGCAGGAGGGGCCGGGTGGCGATGGCAGTCGCTTAGGTGTGGAGTTGCGTGCGTATGTGCTAATCAACACGGGTATTCAGGCTTCCCCTGTCCCGCTGCCGAGAGCTCCCTCTTGCCCCGCTGCAGTGGGGACCGGTGGGTGTTGGAGAGCTCCGCCGGCTTTGGCGCGGGACCCGCCGGGGAAGCTCTGCCGCCTCGGGGCCGGGGCCGCTCACCTGCGAGGCGCTGGCCGCTCGGGCGGCGGCGGCCGGACTCCCGGCCGTGGGGAGAGGAGCGCCTCGCCGCAGCGGAGCCGAGTGCCCTGCTCGCGCCGGCTGCCTGGGCCTCCGCCGCGCCGTGCGGGTGCGGGGCCCGCGGCGGCGCTCGGTCAGCGTTGCTCGGCGGGAAGACCCGAGGCGCAGCGGCGGGCCCCCGGGCAACCCCGGAGGGAAAGGTTGGGAGCTCCGCCCGGCGCTGGGACGCGGATACCGCCCCAGGGTCACGGAGCCAGAGCCCTGCGTCGCCGCAACGCCCCGGGGCCCTACACAAGCCTCGGCGCGGTCGGCCCTGCCGGCGGGATCCCGACCTCGCTCGGAAGTGGGGCCCTGCCCAGCCTGGTCAAGAGGGTCAGAAGGGAACGAAGGCGCGCCCTACGGCTTCCTAGAGCGATCAGTACCCGCGGGCAGGACTCCTCTTCCTGCCCTCAGAAAAGCCTCTAGAGGAGCCCCTTCCTGTAGCCCCGAACCCTACACAGACACACACACACAGAGACACACACACAGGCACACTCCTCCGACGCTGAAAAGGGAGCCGAGTTTGGAATTCGGGGAAGTGATGACACACACAACAATGCTGTCACACCTGGCTGCTGCAGGCCGGCAGCGGAAATGCCTACCCGAGGGAGAGAGACAGAAAGAGGACACCAGCCTGGGTGGTCAGAAAGAAAGAGAGGAGAAAGCATCCCCACCCCCAGGTAGGGCCAGACCCAGCTGTTTTGTCCTCTGTCCAGGCCCTGGGGGAGGATGGGCAGTCTGCAGCAGTCAGATTGGGTAGAGAGAGCAGTTGACTGAGAGAGAAATGGACGGAGGGATGTGACCTGGGTACAGGGACCTGGAGTCTCTGGGGCAGGAGGGGCCGGGTGGCGATGGCAGTCGCTTAGGTGTGGAGTTGCGTGCGTATGTGCTAATCAACACGGGTATTCAGGCTTCCCCTGTCCCGCTGCCGAGAGCTCCCTCTTGCCCCGCTGCAGTGGGGACCGGTGGGTGTTGGAGAGCTCCGCCGGCTTTGGCGCGGGACCCGCCGGGGAAGCTCTGCCGCCTCGGGGCCGGGGCCGCTCACCTGCGAGGCGCTGGCCGCTCGGGCGGCGGCGGCCGGACTCCCGGCCGTGGGGAGAGGAGCGCCTCGCCGCAGCGGAGCCGAGTGCCCTGCTCGCGCCGGCTGCCTGGGCCTCCGCCGCGCCGTGCGGGTGCGGGGCCCGCGGCGGCGCTCGGTCAGCGTTGCTCGGCGGGAAGACCCGAGGCGCAGCGGCGGGCCCCCGGGCAACCCCGGAGGGAAAGGTTGGGAGCTCCGCCCGGCGCTGGGACGCGGATACCGCCCCAGGGTCACGGAGCCAGAGCCCTGCGTCGCCGCAACGCCCCGGGGCCCTACACAAGCCTCGGCGCGGTCGGCCCTGCCGGCGGGATCCCGACCTCGCTCGGAAGTGGGGCCCTGCCCAGCCTGGTCAAGAGGGTCAGAAGGGAACGAAGGCGCGCCCTACGGCTTCCTAGAGCGATCAGTACCCGCGGGCAGGACTCCTCTTCCTGCCCTCAGAAAAGCCTCTAGAGGAGCCCCTTCCTGTAGCCCCGAACCCTACACAGACACACACACACAGAGACACACACACAGGCACACTCCTCCGACGCTGAAAAGGGAGCCGAGTTTGGAATTCGGGGAAGTGATGACACACACAACAATGCTGTCACACCTGGCTGCTGCAGGCCGGCAGCGGAAATGCCTACCCGAGGGAGAGAGACAGAAAGAGGACACCAGCCTGGGTGGTCAGAAAGAAAGAGAGGAGAAAGCATCCCCACCCCCAGGTAGGGCCAGACCCAGCTGTTTTGTCCTCTGTCCAGGCCCTGGGGGAGGATGGGCAGTCTGCAGCAGTCACGAGCCCAATTCACACCACTCTTACCCTGCGCCTGGGCACAGTGGGGGTGAGGAAGAAAAGCACCTTCCTTCTTGCTCAGGAAGCAACACAACGGAAGTTCTGAAGAAAAGCCGTCTGCCCCATGTATGTGGGAAGCAGTGAAAGAAAACACGTTGGAATCTTTTCAGTGGCAGGTGGAGAAGGCGTTTTGTGAGGTGAGTTTAGGAGGGCCCTGCACCCTCCTGCTGCGGTGCTCGGACTGCCCTGCTGACCTCTCCGGAGTCATCTTCATGGCGCTGAATTCCAGAGAGCCTCATCACCCTGTCTTCCATTCCCTTAATCACAGAACGCAGATCAGGGGGGTTAGTGAGAAGCAGCAGCACATGAGGGTAGCCTGTGGGTGCTGCGGAAAAGGCCCGGAGGCCACCAGTAGGTCTTTGGGCTTCCCCAGGGACGGGGCAGCTTGGGAGGAAGAGGCGGTGACAGGCATTGGGGCTGCCACTCCAGACGTGCCCACCAGCGCACACAAAATCCCATGCCATCCATCCAGTTTACTTTCCTGCACAAAGGATCCGGGCCGCACCAGCGACAGGCAGCTTGGGCCATGAGGACTCAAAACCAGCGGCCGTCTCTCTCACACTTGACGATCGCCAATTTCTTGTCAGGGCTGAGTCAACCATTAAAAGACACACTTGACCATTTTGCCATCCCTGATATCCCTGGAGACAACCTCCATGCACGCAACTGGGTCCTGTTCAGACTTCTGCTGAAAGTAGGCGAGAACTCACCCCTTAGCCATGGAGAAAGATCAGAACAAAGGTCTTGTCCCGAGAGAGATTTGAGCAAATGCCTCCCACAGCCTGCTGTTCTTCCTAGGCTGTGACAGAATATATACTCTGGCAGAGAGAGGGGCTAGAAGAATTGAGAAAGCAAAGGAGGGAATGAGGCAAGCAAGGAGAGAAGAAATAAAGCAGAGAGGGGAGGAGAGAGAAAAGAAAGGAAGAATAAGAAAGAAGACGCAGTATTCATGAATCGCATTTACTCTGGTACATGATACACAAAGACCATTATGCATCTATGAAATACAAACGTGTTGTACCCCATAAATCTAAATGTCACGTCTTGCATAGGCGCACGCCTGTGCTCCTGCCTCAGCGCACGCACACCCGGAGAGCTATCTCACCTGCAACAAGGACAGACCCTCCCCCTGGCTTCTACTGACGACGCGGTGCACAGACGGGAACTGTCCCCGCAAGTCCCACCGCAACACTCGCGCCGGGGTCGGAGCAGGGGCAGAGTGGGGTCTACTTGGCGGTTTAAAGCACACGTCCAACCCGTAGGATTAAGACGCGGAGACTGAGAAGAGGTCTGGCCCCCAGGTCCAGGAGCGGCGCGAGGAAGGGTGGAAGCCTCAGGCGGAGCCCCTGGGCGCCTCCTCCCAGCGATCCTCTTCCCCGGCTCCGGCCCGGCCCAGGCCCTCTGAGAGCGCGAGGGACAGGCCAGGCCGAGGTTTCCTCGTTCTGTGACACGCGTTTCTGGGCTGATTCTCCCAACGCCACCGCGCAGCTCTCGCTCCACACCACCCCCGTCCGGCCCCCTCGCCGTCCCGCCCCTTCCCTGGCCCGAGCTGGAAGGTTAGCCCCGAGCCAGTAAGCGAAGGGCAGAGCAAAGGAGTCGTTGTCTTTCACCTGGAAGCTGCGAGGAGGCTTGGCGCGCCTCTCCTCGCTAGGGCCCGAGCTCCTAGCGCGCGGGCCGAGAGCGGACAGACCCCGCCGGGGCCCTCGGCATCTCCCGGCCGGGTCCGTAGAGCGAGCACCCGAAGACTCAAGGGCTTGGGAGAGCGTGAGCGCGGCTGTCCGCCGGGCTCCCCGAGCTCGCTGGGAGGGGGCAGGCCGGTCCAGGCTGTGCGGGGCGTTTACAAAAAGTGACTTGGAGATGAACTCTCCCGTGCGCGACTGGCCGCCCCGCTATAGGGGCGAAGGCGCCTGACGCAAGCGGAACTCGGCGGAGCCCATACGAATCAGAACAGAGCGAGGCTCCTGGCGCACTAGAAACTCCAGGAGGCAGCTCCGCCAGAGACGCGGGTCGCGCCTCGGGAAACCGGAGGGTGGGGGGAGGGGAAGAGCGCAGAAAAGAAAACCCACCGAGGCGGGGACTGGCCTGGGCGGGGAGGGGCGGCGGAGCCGGAGCCCCTCTCGGTTGGGCGGACTCCCCATGGCTAGAGGCTGAACTCCACTCCCGCCGGCCGCTCCCTTGGGGAAGGGAACGAAGAGGAGCGAGAGGCCGCCAGCGAGAGCGCGGGCGGCATCCAAAAGGCTGCAGAAGTTGGAGACTCGGCCGTGAGCGGACTTGTGCGCCCGGACTCTTCGCCGCGCCCGCGCCCGCGGAGAAAGAGCAGGGACTGCCCGGCCGCGGCGCGCCGGCTTTGTCACGATGGCCAGCTACCCCGAGCCCGAGGACGCCTCGGGGGCCCTGCTGGCCCCGGAGACCGGCCGCGCCGCCAAGGAGCCCGAGGCGCCGCCGCCGCCGCCGCCGAGCCCGGGCAAGGGCGGCGGGGCCGGCTCGGGGGCAGCCCCGGAGAAGCCGGACCCGGCGCAGAAGCCCCCCTACTCGTACGTGGCGCTCATCGCCATGGCGATCCGCGAGAGCGCCGAGAAGAGGCTCACGCTGTCCGGCATCTACCAGTACATTATCGCCAAGTTCCCGTTCTACGAGAAGAACAAGAAGGGATGGCAGAATAGCATCCGCCACAACCTCAGCCTCAACGAGTGCTTCATCAAGGTGCCGCGCGAGGGCGGCGGCGAGCGCAAGGGCAACTACTGGACGCTGGACCCGGCCTGCGAGGACATGTTCGAGAAGGGCAACTACCGGCGCCGCCGCCGCATGAAGCGGCCCTTCCGACCGCCGCCCGCGCACTTCCAGCCGGGCAAGGGGCTCTTCGGGGCCGGAGGTGCCGCGGGTGGCTGCGGCGTGGCGGGCGCAGGGGCCGACGGCTACGGCTACCTGGCGCCCCCCAAGTACCTGCAGTCCGGCTTCCTCAACAACTCGTGGCCGCTACCGCAGCCGCCGTCCCCCATGCCTTACGCCTCCTGCCAGATGGCGGCGGCCGCCGCGGCGGCTGCAGCGGCCGCGGCCGCCGCGGGCCCCGGCAGCCCCGGCGCGGCCGCGGTGGTCAAGGGGCTGGCGGGCCCGGCCGCCTCGTACGGGCCGTACTCGCGTGTTCAGAGCATGGCGCTGCCTCCCGGTGTAGTGAACTCGTACAACGGTCTGGGAGGCCCGCCGGCCGCGCCGCCACCGCCGCCGCCGCACCCCCACTCACACCCGCACCCGCACCATCTGCACGCGGCCGCCGCACCCCCGCCGGCCCCGCCGCACCACGGGGCCGCCGCGCCGCCCCCCGGCCAGCTCAGCCCAGCCAGTCCGGCCACTGCCGCGCCCCCGGCGCCCGCGCCCACCAGCGCGCCGGGCCTGCAGTTCGCCTGCGCCCGGCAGCCCGAGCTCGCCATGATGCATTGCTCTTACTGGGACCACGACAGCAAGACCGGCGCGCTGCACTCGCGCCTCGATCTCTGAGAGGCCAGCCTCGAAGGCTGCGAGGACGCAGGGACGCGCGACGCCCGCCGCCGCCGCCGCCAGCCAGACCGCGCGCCCGCTGGGACCCCCTAAGCCAGCGCCCACGGCCCCGCGGCGCGTCCTCGCTCCTCTTTGTCTCCGCCTCTCCTGCTGTGTTCGTCTCCCTGCCCTCTTTGCCCTTCTGCCCCTCCGGCCTGCAGGCCGCCTCTCCACGCGCTTTCGGCAGGCCTCGTCTTCTCCGGGCGCCCCAGCGTCGGGGCTGGACACCCGTCGCCAAGATTCACGGCGGAGAGGAAGTGCCCGGGGCCGAGGTGCGGCGGGGCGTCGGCGGCGCAGACCTCCTGGGCCTCTCTCTCGCAGGTCGGTGCGTTCGCGCTCGACTCTCTCCGCCGGGCTGCCGCGCCGTCCTTGGCTAGAAGCGCCAGCCTTGGCCGGCAACGAGACCCGCGCCGCCCGAGAAAGGGACAAACGTGTGTTTGCGCCGCGTACCTTCTTGGAGCTGTTCAGAAGCCCCTTCCTGGGGCCCGCTGGGCAGGGCGGGGGCTGGGCTGGAGCAGGGAGCCGAGGCTGCCTCGCTCGGCGGCCTGTGCCCGGGTTTACACCGCATCCCGGCTCGGAGAGAGACTGCGTTTCCTCCGCTCTGCGTCCCCGCGCTTTGGGCCCCTTCAGGCCCCGGCGGCTGGCTAATGTTTGCTAAAAAGATCACGAGGGCTATTTTAGATAATATCAAAATTTTTTTTGAGGAGGAAAGAAATTCACCGGAAAACCGACGAAGTGTTGTGGCCTTGGAGTTTGCTAAAGCAAAACATGACAATCGTCTTTTCCAGGAGACTTGAAGTAGAATTCCTGTCGGACCTTCTAAAAGCGATGTTCAGAGAGGTAGGAGACTATGCCCAGTAACAGATGATTTCTTCTATAAATTAGCGGATTTCCACCCTCAACTTATCTTTTTAAAAAAGAATCGAAAACAAATTTCCCCCTATCTTCCGATGCCAGCCCTGAGCACGGGGAGATCACTGTCGGCCTGGCGGAAGCTGCAGGGTCGGCTCGTCCCCTCCCTGGTTTTTGTTTTTCAAACGTCTTGCTTCTCCCACTTTGGGCAGGAGAAATGTGAAACCCGGCAGCCGTCGGACCAGGCGGGCTTGTGGCCCGGAGCCTGCCGGCCCAGTACTCTAGACCTGGTTGTTCTGTAGTGTGTCGTTTGGAGGACCAAATTTTTCTAGAAAGAACTATAGCACTTTTGTTGTTTTCTTGTTTGTTTGTTGTTGTTTTGTCAATTCTCGAATAAATTTTTTGTTCTTTCTTTTAACACGGACTTACATTATTTCCATCGCGCCTAAGTTTGTTCAGCAGCTACTGAAAAGAGGAAGATTTTCAGCAAAAATTTATCCTTTTTCAGATGAACAAGGGTTGAGGCCGGACAGAGTGGGGGCCTTTGCGGTTGCCCCCGCTGCTTTATTTTCCCGGAATTTCTTGTTTTCTGTGTCGTCGCTGGCTTGTTGCGGCTGTTTCACATCATGGGAGAGACTATCTGCCGTCGTTCGTTGACAACGAACGGTAGGTAGGATTTGTTCTATTTTTGGATCCATGCAAGTTTGAACTTTATCTCTTACACAGTAGGGCTAAATGTATGGACCATGTTTGTATTATATTGTCTTCCTACTATTCAGTTTTTCCAGTTATATCTAAGTCAGCAGTTTATGGCCCTTTAGGCCCCGGCGGCTGTGCTAATCCCGGCTCGAGAGACTGCGTTTCCTCCGCTCTGCGTCCCCGCGCTTTGGGCCCCTTCAGGCCCCGGCGGCTGGCTAATGTTTGCTAAAAAGATCACGAGGGCTATTTTAGATAATATCAAATTTTTTTTTGAGGAGGAAAGAAATTCACCGGAAAACCGACGAAGTGTTGTGGCCTTGGAGTTTGCTAAAGCAAAACATGACAATCGTCTTTTCCAGGAGACTTGAAGTAGAATTCCTGTCGGACCTTCTAAAAGCGATGTTCAGAGAGGTAGGAGACTATGCCCAGTAACAGATGATTTCTTCTATAAATTAGCGGATTTCCACCCTCAACTTATCTTTTTAAAAAAGAATCGAAAACAAATTTCCCCCTATCTTCCGATGCCAGCCCTGAGCACGGGGAGATCACTGTCGGCCTGGCGGAAGCTGCAGGGTCGGCTCGTCCCCTCCCTGGTTTTTGTTTTTCAAACGTCTTGCTTCTCCCACTTTGGGCAGGAGAAATGTGAAACCCGGCAGCCGTCGGACCAGGCGGGCTTGTGGCCCGGAGCCTGCCGGCCCAGTACTCTAGACCTGGTTGTTCTGTAGTGTGTCGTTTGGAGGACCAAATTTTTCTAGAAAGAACTATAGCACTTTTGTTGTTTTCTTGTTTGTTTGTTGTTGTTTTGTCAATTCTCGAATAAATTTTTTGTTCTTTCTTTTAACACGGACTTACATTATTTCCATCGCGCCTAAGTTTGTTCAGCAGCTACTGAAAAGAGGAAGATTTTCAGCAAAAATTTATCCTTTTTCAGATGAACAAGGGTTGAGGCCGGACAGAGTGGGGGCCTTTGCGGTTGCCCCCGCTGCTTTATTTTCCCGGAATTTCTTGTTTTCTGTGTCGTCGCTGGCTTGTTGCGGCTGTTTCACATCATGGGAGAGACTATCTGCCGTCGTTCGTTGACAACGAACGGTAGGTAGGATTTGTTCTATTTTTGGATCCATGCAAGTTTGAACTTTATCTCTTACACAGTAGGGCTAAATGTATGGACCATGTTTGTATTATATTGTCTTCCTACTATTCAGTTGTTCCAGTTATATCTAAGTCAGGCGAGTTTATTCCAACTAGATATAATCCTGGTTGTGGTCATGCTAAACTGCAAACCTCTGTACAAATGTAACTAGTGATTGATTGCCTTATTTTTAAGAGTCAGAATCCATTTACCTTGACATATGCGTAAGAGATTTGGGAATATCTGAGAGAAGTGAACATACTGCCTGGCTGTAGAAATTTAATCTTTTCACTTTCTATTTACTGAAACTCTTTGAATACCAAACTAAGACTAGGGCTTCAGTGCAGGCACTCCGGCTGGCCTGGCGTTTGACTGGATTGCCAGCTGCGAGGGGTATTACAGGTGGTCGGAGTTCCCTCCACTGTCTGGCGGGGTGACAAGAATTCATCCAGCACTTGACCCCTCTGCGGCTCAGCTTGAGCAGGACCTGGTGCCCCCCACTCAGCCTGTACATCAGGGGCCAGGGGGCCAGGCCCACCAATAAACCGGGAGGGACTGCTGGCATCTTCCTTGGGCATCCTGGGGAGGTTGGAAATGGAGGATGAAGCTGTGGGGGTTCTGAAAGGCATCAGCCTGAGTCTGGGACTGGTGCCTGCCCGGGCCAGAAGAGCCAGAGTAGGCTCAGCCAGGGTGGGGGGTGGACGAGGAGCCTGAGGCTGGTCAGGCTCGGTGTGGGGGTGCTCCTGGCAACCTATTGCGATTTTGTCTGACTGACTAAAGCAAGTTGCAGTAGAGAAAGTGGACCGCTGCATGGTGACTGTGCTTTCAGTGATGTGGACACGTATTTCACGGGCAGTTGTACAGTCTATATCTGCTGTACATGTGTGTACAGTATAAGTCATGTCCTGGCGATAGGGAAGGAGGTGCCTATATCTGTCATTCACCTTCAGAGAGGGCATATATTTTAGGCATTGTACGAATCATACCTCTAATTCAGGGAACCTTTCCTGGGACCACAGTGTGTGTTGCATTCATAAGTCAGTGGTAACATGTGCAGTTATATTCTGGGTATGTAATCTTGGTTTGCTGAGTGAAAACAGAGAATACACATGGAGCCTTTCTTCAGCTGGTCGGGGCTCTCTGTTGTGAGGCTGGTTCCCAGCATCCCACAAACTAGTATTTCCCGCAGAGAAAACAGAGGAGGGAAATCTGGGCAGAGCCCCTCAGTGAGAAAGGTGGGAAAGCTGGGCTAGGCCAGCACTAGAGGACAGAGCCTCTCTCGGTCCCCCAGGAACTGAAAGGTGAGCGGCACCCATGACAAGGGAAAGAGCCATAGCCTCCCCCAGTTTGGAGGATAAGGTGAAGGAATCTGGGAGGGATTCCTGGTCTATACGAGGATTGGAGGAGTTGAGAAAAGGGAGCCAAATCATACTCCACTTCCTCCTGGATGCCCACAGGAAGACATCTGTCTCTAATTCCAGCCCCAGGAGTTTCTGAAAAACTCTGTAGTTTGGTCATTTCCCCCCAGTGTTACAAGTTCGGGGTAATGGTTGGCTTTCTTCATCTCTCATTTCCTTTCTTTCCTCTCCCTCTTTGCCCATTCGAGTTTCTGTTTGAGAAGATGCTTTAAGGAATTCCCTAAGCAAGGAAAGAAGTATTTAAGAGAGTTCCTGATATGTAGCAATCATGTCTTAGCATGTGCAGTCTGGTCTGGATGGCCAGACCACTTGGTATATGTATATATGTTTGCCAGAGTATATTGTAAATACTATGTAAATAGTTGGATACAGATACACTGCTAATTTCTGCATGTCCTGGATAATGAGTCGCTACACATGGCATTGAATGAGGAGTACTCCTATGCATGTGTGTACTCCTATGCATGTAAATACCCTCACACTCAGCACTGACAAGATGAACCCCACCATCACATTTGCACACAAATTCTTGGTCACCCCCACACCCTAGAACTGCCTGGCCAAAGTACTTGGGATCTGGTGGGGGAGTGTCCTATTCTTAGGCAGACCAGGGAGAACTCGTACAGCATGTGTACCAGGGGACTGTAAGGTGAGGACCTAGAGGCTTCCCTGAGATGGCCCTACTCCAGAGGGTGTTCTAGACCCATTTCCCTCTTTCCTAAGTAAAGTGTTCACTGCTGTGCATCCTGCGTTTATGTGGGCAGAATCCCAGGACCTTTCACCTTTGGGTTAGGTGCCCTCCTGCCCATGCCTGGGCCTCTCACCTTCTGACACCCACACCTACACGGCAGCCACAGGTTGGGAAGAGCCCCCTGCTGGCGGGTGGAAACTGGGGTGGAGCAGGGCTTCTTGAAGCTAGAGGGGCAGGAGAGGATGGGCCAGGAAACTGGGTCAGACCCAAGACAATCTGCCTATGAATAAGCTCTTCCTTTAATGGAGGATTGGAGCATTGGAGCTGCTGAGCCTGGTTTCTGGTCTTTAGGAGTGGGTTAGGGGCCAGGAAGTGGCTTGGTCAGGCTCAGGTGCCCTACTCTGTAAGCGGGTGGTAAGGTAAGCCAGTGGTGACTATGCTTTGTCAGTCTTGCTGCCTCCGCAGGTCAGCGCCTGCTTCTGGGAGTAGGCTATGGAGCCTGTAGGAAGAGATGGGCCCAGGAGCCCTCACCTCTCCTCTGAGGTGGGTACCAGAGGCCTGGAGTAGTTGGAAGTGAATTCCATGCCCCAAGTCTGCCTTAAGGACCACCAGAAATGACGAATTCTTGAAACTATGCAGTCTGATTGGCTTTCTGCTTTCTGGAGAGAGGACCTCACTTGGTCACAAAAGTGCATGGGTCCCAGAAACCTTGCTTACATTTAAGAAATCTGGGGTCAAAAACAAAAGAAATCTGGGGTCCAGAGAAGAGAAGAGGCCAACCAGAGGTCATCCAGCTGTCTGTGGAGCACGGTCTCAGAAATCTCAAGGAGAGAGCTGAGAGGATTGAGCCTAATTGGGCCCTGCTGACTGACGTTCCTTGTTGAGGAGCTAAGTGGGTAAAGGGGAAGTCAGCCAGAGGAGAAGGAAGCACAGGGCTGGATCTGAGCCTGGGCTGATGGTACTCTGGAAACTTCTGTTGTGCTCACTGTTTGCTGCCCAGTCTCTAGCTCAGTGGTAAGCTCTAACAAACCTGTTCTGGGACCAAGTCACCCAAGGGAGCTGGTTTGTGCAGATGGGCCAAGGACAGAGGCTGTTCAGCCTGGAAGGACTAGTGTGGAGGCCAGTGACCTCCTTTCAAAACTGTGAGACCTTGGGCAAAATAATAATAATAATTCTGAACTTCAGTTTCTTCATCTGTAAAAAAGAATTATATATACCTTGCAGGACTGTTAAAATAATTAAACGTTCTCCTGTCAAAGCGGCCAGTTTATAGTAGATGGTCAATGATTTTCCTTCTCCCGTTGAAGGAGGAAAGAAAAAAGAAGGGAAGGAAGGTTGGAGAGGAAGTGGGGAGGGGAGGAGGAGGGGGAAAGAGAGAAGAAAGAAGAAGTCTTTGGTCCTAACACTGTGGGGTCTGACATCCAAACGTAGCGGCTGTGACCGACTCTGCATGCCGTGCAAAAGCACGGATCACCCTCCCCTGGGCGATTGTATTCACGCTGCCCCAGCCCCTTGACCCTGGGACTGAGTCGCGTGCTGTTGCAGGGAATATCTTGGGTGTGCACCGAGAGCCCAGTTCCGGACTCCCCTAACCGTCCTCCCGCTTCTCCTAAGGCAGTTTTCCATACCTGAAGTTTTCTCTGAGGAAGTCCTGCTGACCTGCGAAACGACACTGATTTCAGGCACTTGGGTGCAGACACAACCGCCACTCTCAAGCTCTGGGGCAGACGCGTCCTGCTCTCAGACATCTTTCTCTGGAGGTGTTAGAATTTTTCCCTTTTTTCAGAAAAGCACTACGTAGCCACCTGGCGAAAGTCAGATTATGGGAGAGGCTGCCCTCGGTCTTCGCGAAACCTGAGGGTAAACGCAGGAAGCGGGTTGGCCGAGCTTCGGCGGGCCGGGGCGCTGCCCTCAGGTGGCAGCGAGCACCACCTGGCGCCCCAGCTCCGCACACCCGCCCGGGCGTCAGAACCTCCAGGTCACCCGCCTGGTGGCGGCGCTGTAAGCGCGGATCATCAGGAGTGGATACGGCTCCTCCTAGCAGTTCTGAACCAAATTCCGGGAGAATGACTAGGCCTGTCCAAGCTCTGGGCGCTCCCAGCGGCAGGGCGTGCGCGGGAAGCGCAGGAGGCCCTGATTGTCCCCGAAGGTAGGGAGGGACCCTGGCGTTGGCCTCCAGAGTCCCCGCCACGCCGGGAGACGACTCCGCTTCTCCACGCTAGGAGCTCAGCCTGATCCCTTGCCCTTAGGAATAGCCCCATCAAACCGAATAAAATAAAACCGTTCTCAGACTCTCCACGGGAAGTTTTCTTTGGGCAGAGGAAGAAAAGAAAAGGACAGGATCCTAGGAAACTTTATGGACAAGGAGGGAAGGGAAATGTGCTTTTTGCTTTTTTGTTTGTTTCTAGAGAGAAAGAAGGAAATTCGACACATATTTTAAAAAAAATCTGCCCCCAACAAGCCCCAAAGGCTGTGGATGTGAGCAGAGAATCAGGAAACCGAGCCCCCGCCCGCAGTGACACCGGGCCTTTGTCTTCTTTCCTGAAGCCCCCATGACTGCTGACCGCGCCAAGATAAAGGCCGGGTCAGAGCCCTGTGGAATCCCGAGGGAGGGGGCCGCGGGGCCGTCCACTCGCCGCTTCCAACAGGCCGGCCGTGTCGGGATGGGGCTATTCCGCCAAGGGCTGTTCTCCCAGCCCCAGGCCCAACTGAGGCATGGATCCGCGTTTCTCAATTGCCCTGCGTCTTCAGCCGCTAAATTCCCTGGATCCAGCCCCACCAGAATTGCGTTTTCCTACTTAAAGGCTTCAGGAGACGTGAGGGGCCGTGCCTGTCCCCTCCCTTCGGAGGACTTCGCCTGACTTGGTCCTCTGGAGTAGACTCGTGAGCATCTTCGGCTGTATCTGTGGCGTGTGCGGCCGCTGAGCTCGGTTGACCAACAGGATCCGAACCCGTGCCGTGACTTCGCGGCGGAGTCTCTGTTCCGTCTGGCAGTCCTGAGGCTTCTGTAGCTCTGGGCGCCGAACTGTCTGCTTCACTCCCTCCTGTCTGCCGAACAGGACTGCGGTGGTGGCGGGAGAGCGTGCGTGACCTTCTCCCACCGCTCTCTGTGATTTAGAAATGTGGGTCGCAGCGGAGCTCAAACCGCGGCGGTGCTGACTTTGCAAGGCGGCGGCCTGGGGTTTTTCAGGGTACACTTGGGGCCCTTTCTCCGCAGACGCACGCAGGCGATGCGAGCGCTGATCAGCTTAAAATGATTTCGAAGAAAGAAGTGGAAGACGAGCTCGGAGACCTGTGCGTAAAGGAGATGGAGAGGTCTCCAGCAACCACGCCGCGCGCCGCCCACGCACACCAGGCTGTGCCCCGCGGTCCCCGAGCCAGCCCTGCAGCCGCACATTTTCCCAAGCTGAGGGCGAGTCCTCGGTTCTCCTCCCTTCATGGTGGTTTGTGGGGTAAGGACCCGGGCCGCCTTCCCAGAGCGGAATGGAAGATCCAGGCCCCTCTTTTATCTTCCACAGAGACGAGACCTGGGGAGGAAAAGGAAGGGCGACAGACCAGGGGAGCGAGGGCCGGGGGCTTTGCGTGCGGGAAGCGTCCTCCACCTCTTGCTTCTCTCGCCCCTTGCCCCTGCCAGCTGACTCGGGGATCTTGGTGCTTACTGAAACGGGAGCCGCCCAGCGGCTGTCAGATGAGAGATAAAGGAGCTTGGCGGCGCCCGGATCCGGGCTTTTTCGCACCCCGGAGCAGCACCTGAGACTCTCCTTCCCTGCGTGGCACTGATTCAGTTCGAGAGAGACCTGAGCAGTGTCCCCTTCTGCCTGCAGAGAGTCACGGACAGGAGAGTCCGCGTGCGGAATGTACGGAGACACAACTCCCCAAGAGAACCCCGTAGCCGTGTGCATGTTCACGCTAGGTGTGTGCATCCAGCCCCACCAGAATTGCGTTTTCCTACTTAAAGGCTTCAGGAGACGTGAGGGGCCGTGCCTGTCCCCTCCCTTCGGAGGACTTCGCCTGACTTGGTCCTCTGGAGTAGACTCGTGAGCATCTTCGGCTGTATCTGTGGCGTGTGCGGCCGCTGAGCTCGGTTGACCAACAGGATCCGAACCCGTGCCGTGACTTCGCGGCGGAGTCTCTGTTCCGTCTGGCAGTCCTGAGGCTTCTGTAGCTCTGGGCGCCGAACTGTCTGCTTCACTCCCTCCTGTCTGCCGAACAGGACTGCGGTGGTGGCGGGAGAGCGTGCGTGACCTTCTCCCACCGCTCTCTGTGATTTAGAAATGTGGGTCGCAGCGGAGCTCAAACCGCGGCGGTGCTGACTTTGCAAGGCGGCGGCCTGGGGTTTTTCAGGGTACACTTGGGGCCCTTTCTCCGCAGACGCACGCAGGCGATGCGAGCGCTGATCAGCTTAAAATGATTTCGAAGAAAGAAGTGGAAGACGAGCTCGGAGACCTGTGCGTAAAGGAGATGGAGAGGTCTCCAGCAACCACGCCGCGCGCCGCCCACGCACACCAGGCTGTGCCCCGCGGTCCCCGAGCCAGCCCTGCAGCCGCACATTTTCCCAAGCTGAGGGCGAGTCCTCGGTTCTCCTCCCTTCATGGTGGTTTGTGGGGTAAGGACCCGGGCCGCCTTCCCAGAGCGGAATGGAAGATCCAGGCCCCTCTTTTATCTTCCACAGAGACGAGACCTGGGGAGGAAAAGGAAGGGCGACAGACCAGGGGAGCGAGGGCCGGGGGCTTTGCGTGCGGGAAGCGTCCTCCACCTCTTGCTTCTCTCGCCCCTTGCCCCTGCCAGCTGACTCGGGGATCTTGGTGCTTACTGAAACGGGAGCCGCCCAGCGGCTGTCAGATGAGAGATAAAGGAGCTTGGCGGCGCCCGGATCCGGGCTTTTTCGCACCCCGGAGCAGCACCTGAGACCCTCCTTCCCTGCGTGGCACTGATTCAGTTCGAGAGAGACCTGAGCAGTGTCCCCTTCTGCCTGCAGAGAGACACGGACAGGAGAGTCCGCGTGCGGAATGTACGGAGACACAACTCCCCAAGAGAACCCCGTAGCCGTGTGCATGTTCACGCTAGGTGTGTGCATCTGTGTTAAGTCTAGAGAGACAGGCGTGAGAGACGTGCGGTAGTACCTGTGCACATGTTTGAACCCTCTTCTTGCCTCCACCCTGTTCGTGGGCGGTGCAGACGCTGATGGAGCCGGCTGCTCCTGAGTGGTTAGTTATGCCTCACCTTTACACAGGCATGTACCGCTTCCAATCACGATGTTTACAGCGACCCCGGAGACTACTGTCCGTTCGAATTTTAAATGGGGAGACAAACCCAGGCAAGTAAATGGGTGCACGTTTTCACACAGACTGTGAAAGACCGGGGCCAGCCAAAGACCTGGCCAGCTGCTAAACATGGGTGTGTTTGTTAGACGCGCTCGGAGGTTGGCCTGTTTAGCCCCTAAGATGCTACCCCCAGGCCCGGCGGGCCTTGGCGCTTCGCCAGGCTTCCTGGGAAACCCACCGCGCCGGGCGTCTGGTCTCGATTGGCTTGATGATAAGCGCGCTCTGCCGGAGCTCGGTGACCCAGGTGCCCAGGGCAGGGAAGGTCGGGGCTCGGCTGAATGCCGCGAAAGAGCGCGGGAAGATTCCAGGGCCGTGACTGCCCACGCGCAACTAGGTTCCGAAAGCCTGACTGGCCTGTGTCCCCACGACAGCCACAACAGGCAAATCCTTTCACCCCAGCCGCAAGCCCAGGAGCCCTGAGTTGTGCCTGAGCAGAAGTAACGAACGAATTCTGCTGTCTCGAATCTAAAACGACCCTGCAAAATCCGGAGCCCACCATGACCATTTTACACAAGTGGTTAGTCGGAGGCAAGGGAAGTAAGTTGCCCCAGATTCAACAGCCGAGGAATGGCCAGGGAGGGTCGGGGCTGGAGTCCCCAGTTAGCTGAATCTGGATCCTAGAGCGCGGCTCCTCTGCCTCCAGCCTCCTTGAGCCATGGCTCCTGCGCGCGGCTCAGAGCCATCGGGCTCTCAGACTCTGACTTCCCTCACCAAGGACGCGAAGACTGTTCTAGATCTCACCAACATCATTAAAAAGGTTCCCATGAGCTTGGAACCTGTTGCTGGGGGGGTGGGGTGGGTGCTGTGGGTGTGTGTGTGTGTGTGTGTGTGTCGGGTTTTGCTTCTTACTTCTTCTCCTGGGGCATCTGGTTTCCCTCGCTTCCGCGCGCAAGTCTTCGCACTCTGAGACTGAGGTTGCCCGAGGGCTGCGGCTTGACCACATCTCACCGGGTGCCCTTGGAGGGCGCCCGGCTCAGGCAGTCTGAGACCGCAGGGCGCGGGGCTGAGGACCGCAGGGCGGGGTGCGGCGTGCCCCCCCCCCACCGAGGGCTGCGGAGATTTTACAGCGACCCCGGAGACTACTGTCCGTTCGAATTTTAAATGGGGAGACAAACCCAGGCAAGTAAATGGGTGCACGTTTTCACACAGACTGTGAAAGACCGGGGCCAGCCAAAGACCTGGCCAGCTGCTAAACATGGGTGTGTTTGTTAGACGCGCTCGGAGGTTGGCCTGTTTAGCCCCTAAGATGCTACCCCCAGGCCCGGCGGGCCTTGGCGCTTCGCCAGGCTTCCTGGGAAACCCACCGCGCCGGGCGTCTGGTCTCGATTGGCTTGATGATAAGCGCGCTCTGCCGGAGCTCGGTGACCCAGGTGCCCAGGGCAGGGAAGGTCGGGGCTCGGCTGAATGCCGCGAAAGAGCGCGGGAAGATTCCAGGGCCGTGACTGCCCACGCGCAACTAGGTTCCGAAAGCCTGACTGGCCTGTGGCCCCACGACAGCCACAACAGGCAAATCCTTTCACCCCAGCCGCAAGCCCAGGAGCCCTGAGTTGTGCCTGAGCAGAAGTAACGAACGAATTCTGCTGTCTCGAATCTAAAACGACCCTGCAAAATCCGGAGCCCACCATGACCATTTTACACAAGTGGTTAGTCGGAGGCAAGGGAAGTAAGTTGCCCCAGATTCAACAGCCGAGGAATGGCCAGGGAGGGTCGGGGCTGGAGTCCCCAGTTAGCTGAATCTGGATCCTAGAGCGCGGCTCCTCTGCCTCCAGCCTCCTTGAGCCATGGCTCCTGCGCGCGGCTCAGAGCCATCGGGCTCTCAGACTCTGACTTCCCTCACCAAGGACGCGAAGACTGTTCTAGATCTCACCAACATCATTAAAAAGGTTCCCATGAGCTTGGAACCTGTTGCTGGGGGGGTGGGGTGGGTGCTGTGGGTGTGTGTGTGTGTGTGTGTGTGTCGGGTTTTGCTTCTTACTTCTTCTCCTGGGGCATCTGGTTTCCCTCGCTTCCGCGCGCAAGTCTTCGCACTCTGAGACTGAGGTTGCCCGAGGGCTGCGGCTTGACCACATCTCACCGGGTGCCCTTGGAGGGCGCCCGGCTCAGGCAGTCTGAGACCGCAGGGCGCGGGGCTCCGAGGCCGCCCCCACCCGCGCGGAGCCGGGGCGCTGGAAGGGAGCCTGCGGCGTAGCGAGGTCGCCCGCCGGCCTCGCAGCCTCGAGGCTGCCCTCTGCTGGCCTTGAGCGACATCATCCCGCCTCCCTCGGCGGCCCCGGAGCTGAGTCAAGAAGAGGGGCTCACCTGGCAAGACACCCCAAAGCGCAGCGTGGGGGACTCCACTCCCGCCGGATCCCGGGAGTGGCCGACATGCCCTCACCCTCTGCCGGTACCCTCTGATGCCGCTCAGTTTCTGGTCCCGGCTCCCCTCTGGCACCGGACACTCGGCGTACTCCAACCCAGAGCTGCTCAGAAAGCCGAAGCCCCGTGCTGGCAATCCAACTGGCCTGAGCTTCCGAACCCACCGCCCCTCCAGAACGCCAGCCTGTGCTCGAGCCCCTTTATTCTCAGCACCATGGCATTCATTGGCACCCCGGGGTCAAGACCCATAAAAGCCCTGCCCTCCCACTCCGTTCGACTTCCAACTCCTCTAGATAGTCGCCCTGGCGCTTGGCTACCTCTATTTCTCGCAGTGCACTTGTCTCCTCAACCAAATTATCGGTGCCTCAAGAATCCGAAAGGACCGGTTCTCAGCCCGCACGGCACGCGGCAGACTACGCTCGGAGTCTGCCTAGCAGGGACCGCGCAGCCGTGCAGTAATTTGAAATAAGCTTTGGGGGCTTCCCTGGTGGTCCAGTGGGTAAGGACACCGCCTTGCAGTGTAAGGGGCGCCGGTTCGAGCCCTGGCCTGGGAAAATCCCAAGTGCCGCGGAGCTGCTGGACCGATGTGTCCAATTACCGAGCCGGAGCTCTGGAGCGCATGCGCCCAGAGCCGGCGCTCTGCAACGACAGACGCCACCACGATGGGAGGACCACAGGAGCCAAAGAACAAAGACGGATGAAGATAGAGGAATGAAAGACCAATAGAAGTGGCCCGCCCGCTCCCCTCCCTCCCCACCCCACCCCCCAAAAGATAAATGAATAAACGTTTTTTAAAAAAAAAAAAAGAAAGAAAGAAAGAAATAAGCCTTGGGCAGTGTGATGGAGAGACTCTTCCGCTGGCTGAAATCCAAGGTGGGAAAAAAATTATTCAGTAATCACACCTGTGCCCCTCCCGTGCTACATATTAGGAATTTGCACATGTTCACGTTTTCTCTCATTTATAAACTAATCCAAATTAAAGAAAACTGAGAAAAACAAAAATTTCAGGTGACCCCACTCCTCCTCCACTGTGTAACCACAGTTTATGTTTTGATGACTTTCCTCAGATCTTTTATCTATTTTAATAAGTCTAATTACTTAATTGAAAGAACATATTTTCTATGGAGTGTGCCATTTTGTATCCTGCTTATTTTAATCTTCCACTAGGAGGGTTTCTCCACATCTGATTCTTGGAAAGGTGATTTTCAAAGAATGCTTAATAGTCCATCAAATAGGTGAGCCGTAATTTTTTAATATAACAGCACTAGCCCACTTTGTTTCAGGTCTAGGAAAAACACTCTCTTGGTCCTTAAATATAGAAACAGTAGTTGATCCAAAAAATCTTGAGTCCTTTGCTAGCCCCAAAGGAGTGTTGTGGTCCCACTCTCAGGGCACAAAGGATCCAACCAGAAATTTTGGATTGCCTTGAGCTGGGAGAGGGCCTTCCACACCCCACTGACAGCTACTTCCCTTTGCTGGAGACCAGTGGAGCTGAGGTGCTGGTAGAAATGTCCTGAAAGAAAACAGGGATGAGGAATGGGCCTGGAGAGCTGCCCTGGCCTGGCTCCAAGATCAAAGCCCTATATCCTCAGCTGGTACTCAGGATGGCATCCGAACCCTGGGTTTCTGTGTGCAGTCTCCTGTCATAGGAGTCAAACATGCATTTATTTGGATCCTGGATCTTCCCTGAGAAGCTGTGTGATGTCAGAAAAGCTGCTCAACCTCTCCGAATCTCTTTCTAAAAATTGGAATAATAATGCTACCACACTGAGATTTTCTAAAGAATTCAGCTGAATGATTACATCACTTAGCCTGGTGCCTGAACAAAGAAATTCTCAATACATCGTAGCTACTGCTCCTACTGCCTCTGCGGTTGCTACTGCTAGTGCTTCTGGCATTAGCTTTGGTCTTGGGGGATGCCCCCTGTCAAACAAGTCCAAATCCTGGCACTAAGCCGGGTCCAGGTTCTCAGGGCTCAACTCCTGACCCCACCGTGCTACATATTAGGAATTTGCACATGTTCACGTTTTCTCTCATTTATAAACTAATCCAAATTAAAGAAAACTGAGAAAAACAAAAATTTCAGGTGACCCCACTCCTCCTCCACTGTGTAACCACAGTTTATGTTTTGATGACTTTCCTCAGATCTTTTATCTATTTTAATAAGTCTAATTACTTAATTGAAAGAACATATTTTCTATGGAGTGTGCCATTTTGTATCCTGCTTATTTTAATCTTCCACTAGGAGGGTTTCTCCACATCTGATTCTTGGAAAGGTGATTTTCAAAGAATGCTTAATAGTCCATCAAATAGGTGAGCCGTAATTTTTTAATATAACAGCACTAGCCCACTTTGTTTCAGGTCTAGGAAAAACACTCTCTTGGTCCTTAAATATAGAAACAGTAGTTGATCCAAAAAATCTTGAGTCCTTTGCTAGCCCCAAAGGAGTGTTGTGGTCCCACTCTCAGGGCACAAAGGATCCAACCAGAAATTTTGGATTGCCTTGAGCTGGGAGAGGGCCTTCCACACCCCACTGACAGCTACTTCCCTTTGCTGGAGACCAGTGGAGCTGAGGTGCTGGTAGAAATGTCCTGAAAGAAAACAGGGATGAGGAATGGGCCTGGAGAGCTGCCCTGGCCTGGCTCCAAGATCAAAGCCCTATATCCTCAGCTGGTACTCAGGATGGCATCCGAACCCTGGGTTTCTGTGTGCAGTCTCCTGTCATAGGAGTCAAACATGCATTTATTTGGATCCTGGATCTTCCCTGAGAAGCTGTGTGATGTCAGAAAAGCTGCTCAACCTCTCCGAATCTCTTTCTAAAAATTGGAATAATAATGCTACCACACTGAGATTTTCTAAAGAATTCAGCTGAATGATTACATCACTTAGCCTGGTGCCTGAACAAAGAAATTCTCAATACATCGTAGCTACTGCTCCTACTGCCTCTGCGGTTGCTACTGCTAGTGCTTCTGGCATTAGCTTTGGTCTTGGGGATCACTGCCGTTGCCCTCTCCCTCAACTCCTGACCCCACTGCTACTGTTAAACAAGTCCAAATCCTGGCACTAAGCCGGGTCCAGGTTCTCAGGGCTGAAGGAGTCATTTCCAGTGCTCTGGTTGGGCTGCTGAGGACCTACTGACAATCAGGCCTGGGCTTGGGCTGTTTATACTAGAACCGTTAAAACAGGAAAATATGCAAACCCTTCATTCACAGGAATCCGGCTATTGTTGGGTCAGAAATGATATTTTTGTTTCTAAAATAAAAAGTACATTTGCTGCTTTACTCACACACACACACACACACACACACACACACATGTGTGTGTGTGTGTGTGTGTGTGTGTTTGTGTTGGTGGGGAGGGAATTGTGTCTACAGGCAAAGCAAACGACCTAATTCATCTGACCAGTTCTGCAAATCTACACTTCACTGGACTCTATGCTCTAGGTCTAGGATCTTATCCATCTCTTAAACAAAATGACTTCAGAAGTCATCTCCCAGATATGGGGAAGGGGGAAATACCACCTCCAACCAGAAAAGAGGTTAAATGGAATTTCATAAAGTACATTCAGCCAGCCAGCCTGATCCCAGTAGACTGAAACACATATCAAAATCTCACAAAGAGGGGCTTCCCTGGTGGTCCAGTGGATAAGGACACCGCCTTGCAGTGCAAGGGACGCCAGTTCGATCCCTGGCCTGGGAAGATCCCACGTGCCGCGGAGCGGCTGGACTGATGTGTCCAATTACCGAGCTGGAGCTCTGGCGCGCATGCGCCCAGAGCCGGTGCTCTGTGACAACAGAGGCCACCGCGATGGGAGGCCCACATGGGCCAAAGAACAAGGATGGATGGAAATAGATAAATGAAAGACCAATAGAAGTGGCCTGCCCGCCCGACCCCCTCCATCCCCAACCCTCCCCCAACCCAAAAAAAAGTTTCACAAAGAGAGCTTTTAAAGGGCAGATTTCATGATCCTCTTCATCCTGGGAAGTGTTTGCCTCTCTGAGACTGGTGCAGGACGATCTATGTGTGTATCTCTAAGCCAGCACCTCCAGGTGATTCTGATGAAGCCCATGGAGCCACATTAAGGAACCACTGCTGTTCCCAATTGAATTGAAAGCTGAGGTTTCTCCAAGTGGACTCCGGAAAATACAGATTCCAAATAATCTTCCATTGGGACCACATGGAGTTACAAAGAGCCTGACTCAAACACCGGATGTGTGTGCGAATGTATGTGTGTATATGTATATGGTGGGGGTGTGAAGACACGTTTGTTTTTATATGCTTTTGTGGTACTGTTGCCTGTACTTGTGTCAGACCTCTTCGGTCACAAGTAATGTAAACCCACCAGAGCTGGATTAAACAAAACAGTGGGGTAGATGGGAGATTGTTATAAGGATTTGTAGGTGACCTCCAGAGCCCCTGGCAGCGGGTGGGGGAGAGATTGTTATAAGGATTTGTAGGTGGCAGCCAGACTTCCTAAAGGGCTTGGACAGGAGCTGAGGTGATGGCAGGAACCCAGATAGACTCCCTCTCCAGACTGACTTCTTTTGTTGCTCTGACCAGATCTCTCTGCTCTGTTCAAGCAAGCGGCCTGGTCATAACTAAAATCTCTGAGTCCCAATTGCCTTTTCCTGTGAGAGAGAAACTGGCCGGCCTGGGTTGGGTCCTGTCAACTGGAGCTGTTAGTGAGGGAGAAGGTCTTGTAGTTAACAGATGGTTCCTTCCTGTAGGGAAAGAGCAGTCATGGTGCTCACTGAAGACTAAGCAGGCACCCCAGAAGTCTCCTTTGTTTCAGCTTGGCCCCTCCATCTCAATCAGTAGCTCAGGGCTTCTTGATACTAGCTGCAGTCCAAAAATCACCCCAGGAGCCTTAAAAAGCATTGGGTCCAGGCTCCATATATGGGATGTAACCAGTGTATCAGGATTTTTCAAAGCAACCCTGGCGATTCCAACACACAATAGCAATAACAAAACAGGGAACCTAGAGCCAAGTTAGTCATTCCCTAAATACACAGTCTCAAAGTACAACTAATTAAGAGGAAAAGTATGAAAACCTAATGGGTTGCACATGGCTTTTTTTCATCTAAATTGGAGACTGACATCCTAATCCCAATGTTAAATGCCATGATTATTCACATTTGACATTCTCTAAACCTCTTGGTACAAATGTTCAGTTTTTCCTAATGAAACTTGCCTTTTCTGGAGATTCTGAGAAATGAAAACCAAAGGATGCCTCCCTGGGGCTTTGGTTGACCCTGGCCCCTCCCGAGGACTACCTGACCTTTCTTTTCCAAGGTCTAAGGACCAAAGGTCGCTGACCTTGTTGGCTCCCACCCAGGAGCCTGTGACACAGGAGACCAAAAAGAAGAGACCTTGCCTCCTTAGCCAAGCTGGCAAGTGCTGATCAAACCTTGTCCTAGGGAATCCCCTGGTCGGCCAGTTGTTAAGCCTCAGTGCTTTCACTGCTGTGGGTCTGGGGTTCAATCTCTGGTCCAGAAACTGAAATCCCACAAGATGTGCAGGGCAAACCAAAAACAAACAAACCACCTTGTCCTAGTCCATGGCAGATTTGAAGGTCTTCATTTTGTTTTGTTTCCCTTCCTGTTAAGTTTCCCTAAATAGTTTATCAGCTGACCAGCAATAATTTCATAAATCGATAGAATGTACAAAGTAGGGGAGGGGAAGGCATCGAGTTTTGTGGACATCCTGTAAGCTGATAGAGTTGCCACTATGACCCCTCTAGGCCTGTGCATCTGAAGGAACACATTAAAGGGATCCCTTCCTCAGGCCCTTTCCAGCCCGACCCACCCCCGCCAGGACTCAAATACACCTAAAGGGTGAGGGATGGCAGGAAGGACAATACCTGGTTGTGTGCAAGAATGGCGGTGTGGAATGCTACTCTTCCAATGGCTGAACCACTGTAAGAGCTGTTCCCTGCCCCCAGAATCAGACAGCACAAACAGCAAGACCAAAGTACTTCTGAAAGCTAGGAAAGGCAGTCAGTACAAAGGCCAGTGACTGATGGAGGATGCACAGAGTGTGGGGGTGAGCACACACACCATGACCGCTTTGCAGCTACAGTAAGGGCTTTGTTGCTGTTTTTGTTTGGCTGATAAGTCATAGCCAACTCTTTTGTAACCCCATGGACTGTAGCCTTCCAGGCTCCTCTGTCTTTGGAATTTCCCAGGTAAGAATACTGGAATGAGTTTCCATTTCCTTCGCCAGGGGCTCTTTGCCACCCAGGGATTGAACCTAGGTCTCCTGCATTGCAGGCAGTCTTTACCACTGAGTTACCTGGAAAACCCTCACACTGAGTGCTTAGAGATGCCAAATAAAGCCCAGGGTAGTTGTTTTCAAAGTGTGGAGCCTGGATCATCAGCATCACCTGGGACCTTACTGAAATGCAAATTCTCAAATGATTCAAACCCACTGAATCAGCAACTCTAGTGGAGAGTGGGGGACAGACATTGAACCAAGTCTTGTGGAACGCACTAGAGCTGGAGAAACAATGGGGATGCAGGGAGAGGAGGCACTCTCTCCAGACATGGTAAGTCTAACTCTTGTTTAAATGGGTTCCATGAAGCTAAGCGGGACCTCAGAAATGTCACTCCACCTGCTCACCCCTCCACACACACAGTCTGTAGCAGGAACCTCTGGTCTGGGCGGGATGACACAGAGCCCAGGAGCACCTCTAGAAGCAGAGAAACTGAAACAGAATCATCACCCAGATGGGCTGCCTAGAATCCTAGAGTTGTTATCACTGTTTTTAAAAGCCCTTTTTCAGTTGCCCACTTGCCCGCACAGGCTGCTGGGAAATTCCAAAGGGTGAGCTTTGTAATGAGGCTTGGTTGATTCGTTTTTGGACAGATGTCCTTTGAGCAGTCACTGGATGGTTGATCCTCCCCTGCCGACCCCCGCCCCAGACCTCTGTGGAAATCCGCCGTCTGAATGCCAGGGCTGTATTGGTCAGATGGTTCTCAAAGTTTGGGGTCTTTTTTACCACTGTAAGAGCTGTTCCCTGCCCCCAGAATCAGACAGCACAAACAGCAAGACCAAAGTACTTCTGAAAGCTAGGAAAGGCAGTCAGTACAAAGGCCAGTGACTGATGGAGGATGCACAGAGTGTGGGGGTGAGCACACACACCATGACCGCTTTGCAGCTACAGTAAGGGCTTTGTTGCTGTTTTTGTTTGGCTGATAAGTCATAGCCAACTCTTTTGTAACCCCATGGACTGTAGCCTTCCAGGCTCCTCTGTCTTTGGAATTTCCCAGGTAAGAATACTGGAATGAGTTTCCATTTCCTTCGCCAGGGGCTCTTCGCCACCCAGGGATTGAACCTAGGTCTCCTGCATTGCAGGCAGTCTTTACCACTGAGTTACCTGGAAAACCCTCACACTGAGTGCTTAGAGATGCCAAATAAAGCCCAGGGTAGTTGTTTTCAAAGTGTGGAGCCTGGATCATCAGCATCACCTGGGACCTTACTGAAATGCAAATTCTCAAATGATTCAAACCCACTGAATCAGCAACTCTAGTGGAGAGTGGGGGACAGACATTGAACCAAGTCTTGTGGAACGCACTAGAGCTGGAGAAACAATGGGGATGCAGGGAGAGGAGGCACTCTCTCCAGACATGGTAAGTCTAACTCTTGTTTAAATGGGTTCCATGAAGCTAAGCGGGACCTCAGAAATGTCACTCCACCTGCTCACCCCTCCACACACACAGTCTGTAGCAGGAACCTCTGGTCTGGGCGGGATGACACAGAGCCCAGGAGCACCTCTAGAAGCAGAGAAACTGAAACAGAATCATCACCCAGATGGGCTGCCTAGAATCCTAGAGTTGTTATCACTGTTTTTAAAAGCCCTTTTTCAGTTGCCCACTTGCCCGCACAGGCTGCTGGGAAATTCCAAAGGGTGAGCTTTGTAATGAGGCTTGGTTGATTCGTTTTTGGACAGATGTCCTTTGAGCAGTCACTGGATGGTTGATCCTCCCCTGCCGCCCCCCCCCCCCCCAGACCTCTGTGGAAATCCGCCGTCTGAATGCCAGGGCTGTATTGGTCAGATGGTTCTCAAAGTGGTTTACCTGGACCAGTATTACCTGGGACAGGCAAACTCTCAAACACCACCCTACCCCACCTAAGCATCCGAAATTCTGTAAGTGGGGCTCAGCGAGGTGCATTTTAACACGCCCTCCAAGAGATTCTGGAACCCCCTAGCCCAAGTCTGAGGACCACTGGCCTGAGGATGATTTCCACTCAAAGAGCAGCCCTCCCAGAAGCAGAGCGCTCGAATGACTTAAAGGATTTGGAGCCCCGCGGGCCAGGGAGATTTCACGCCGGTCCCCTCCCCGGTGCAGGGAGACGTGCTGCCCCCCAGTGCATGGTCTCTGCCGAGCTTTGCAGGGTCAGCAGGCCCCCAGCCGCCGGCAGTGGCCTTGCGGGTTGGCATGACGGCCATGAGACTCCACTCTGACTTGTTTTGTTCCATTCCGGGAGAAATAATTTGTTTCGTATTGGAATCAAAGCGCCTCTTGCGGCGCTTCCGTTTTATCTCGGGGGGCTCTCGGCCGGGGCGCAGCGGCTGCTTCGCATTAGGGCGGTCATGGTCCCCATTACGCCTGAGCCCGTCCCGCCGAGGGGACTGCCGCTGACCCGCCTCTGCGCCGCGACATCCAGAGACCCACCCCTTCCCGCGTTGCAGACGGCCCCAGAGAGAAGCTGGAGCCGACCCTGCCTGTCCCAGGAGCGGGCCTCCGCTGCTTGGCTATCCCCGCGCTAGCCGCCCCGCAGTTCGGGCTTTCCTTGGGCTCAGGCACTGGGTCCAAAACTCCACCTACAGGCCCCTTGCTCTTCAGCGCAAGTAAATTCAAAGGACTCTCAGATTTAGGACTTGGTCTTACCAAAAGCGGCCCCTGAACGGGGAAAGCCTCACAGAGATTACGCAGGTGGAGAGGAAAAGGTTTCCAGTTTACCTGTTTAGGCAGCACCTGAGCCCAGGCCCTTCCCAGCTGCTCGGGGAAACCAGGTGGACCTGGTTTTCTCCTACTTGGGTATTTGGATTTATTTATTTATTTATTTATTTTGGGCGGGGGTCGGGTTGGGGAGGGAAGGGAGCGGGCGGGCCACTTCCATTGGTCTTCCATTTCTCTATTTTCATCCGTCTTTGTTCCTTGACTCCTGTGGGCCTCCCATCGCGGTGGCGTCTGTTGTCGCAGAGCGCCGGCTCTGGGCGCATGCGCTCCAGAGCTCCGGCTCGGTAATTGGACGCATCAGTCCAGCCGCTCCGCGGCACGTGGGATCTTCCCAGGCCAGGGCTCGAACCGGAGTCCCTTGCACTGCAAGGCGGTGTCCTTACCCACTGCACCACCAGGGAAAGCCCAAGCCCTTGGGTTTTTATTTTACAAACCCTAAAGAACACCAACTGAGGAGAAGATGAACAAAGAAAAGCAACACCCAGTGCCCCTGCTTTAATGTCCTCTGCAGATAAGGGGGACCCTGAAGCTCATCAGCAGCTACTCAAGAAGAAGTGGCCTCTGCAATCATGCCAAATGAAGGGGCTGTGCCTGCCTCATCCTGGCTTCCCCAGGGTGACACAAGGTTTGTGCTGGGGACCTGCCAGTGCTTGGGAGAGAGTCAGACACCCCGACAACCACCAAAGGCTAACAAATGGCCATCGTAGTCTCCTCCAACTTCACACTGACGGCACAAATAATATTCTAATAATCACAGTAACTTTGAATTAGAGTGGAAAGCCAACAGTCATCCAAAGTCTGACCACTAACAAAGCGATTCTTTTCATTTTCCCATGTTGCTACACAGTTCACAACTATTTATTCACTGTGTGATATTCAGCCATGTAGATGTGGCCTAGTTCATGTAACTCTGTCATTTAGCAGGTTCCCATGTTTTTCATTATTATGAAAAGAAAACATTGAGGAATGTATAGTATATTTTAATAACCTTCATGGGATTAGGCAATGGACTTTTTGCAGGAAATTTGAAAAATTCAGATCATAATAAAAATCAACTATAGAGAGCTCCCTGGTGGCCTAGGAGTTAGGATTTCAGGCTTTCACTGCTATGCCCGAGTTCAATTCCTGGAAAGGGAACTGAGATCCCAAAAGATGTGCAGTAGCCAAAAAAAAAAGCTGTAATTCCAGCTCTCCTTTTGTTCATCAGGTCTTTCTCACCTCTGAATTCCTATAGCCCGTGTCCTCCTACGACTTCACTCCTTTTCACTTGTCAGGTTTTGTTTTGCATGTAATGGCTGTCTTTTCCATAGTCTTTGATTGTAATGTTATTGAAGCAAAAACCTTATCCCTTTTATCTCAGTAATAATCATAAGAACTAGTTTTTTTTTTATCTTTTGAGGGGTGGGGTGGGGAGGGAGGGGGATGGGCGGGTCACTTCTATTGGTCTTTCATTTATCCATTTTCAGCCGTCTGTTCTTTGGCTCCTGTGGGCCTCCCATTGCAGTGGCCTCTGTCGTCGCAGAGCGCTGGCTCTGGGCACATGCACCCCAGAGCTCCGGCTCAGTAATTAGACACATCAGTCCAGCCGCTCCACGGCACAAGGGATCTTCCCAGGCCAGGAATCGAACTGGTGCCCTTTGCATTGCAAGGCAGTGTCCTTACCCACTGGACCACCAGGGAAGCCCAAGAACTAGTTTTTATCAGATGCCTAGTCTGTGCCGGGGAGAAGAATTGATGCTTTCAAATTTTGGTGCCAGAGAAGATTCTTGGGAGGCCCTTGGACTGCAAGGAGATCAAACCAGTCAATCCTAAAGGAAATCAACCCTGAATACGCATTGGAAGGACTGATACTAAAGCTGAAGCTCCTATACTTTGGCCACTTGATGTGAAGGGCCGACTGATTGGAAAAGACCCTGATGCTGGGAAAGATTGAAGGTAAAAGGAGAGGGGAGGGGGTAACAGAGGATGAGATGACTGGATGGCATGACTGACTCAACGGACATGAATTTGAGCAAACTCCAGGAGACAGTGAAGGACAAGGAAACCAGGAGTACCGCAGTCCATAGGGTCACAAAGAGTCGGATGCAACTTAGCAATGGAACAACAATTACAATCTGTGCCAGATATAACATGACATTATCTCACTGAATTCATTCCTATATTTTATTTCCTTCTACTCTACAAGGAAAGTGGGGCTTAGCAAGATTAAATAACTTGCATAGGATCTCGCAGCTTGTAAAAAAAGCAGTCCTGGGGCAGAAGCTGACTTTACATTCATGCCCTTTCCACTGTGTATGAACTTAGAGCAGAATTGCCTTGAAAGATGACTTCTAAAATTTTCAGGATTGACTCAGGATTATACTAATCTGATTGTCATTAACAACATGCTGTATATCTGCATCAATTACAGTGCTTTTGATTAAAAAAAAGAATTTTAATGATGAGGTCTTTTTTATCTTTTGAGGGGTGGGGTGGGGAGGGAGGGGGATGGGCGGGTCACTTCTATTGGTCTTTCATTTATCCATTTTCAGCCGTCTGTTCTTTGGCTCCTGTGGGCCTCCCATTGCAGTGGCCTCTGTCGTCGCAGAGCGCTGGCTCTGGGCACATGCACCCCAGAGCTCCGGCTCAGTAATTAGACACATCAGTCCAGCCGCTCCACGGCACATGGGATCTTCCCAGGCCAGGAATCGAACCGGCACCCCTTGCATTGCAAGGCAGTGTCCTTACCCACTGGACCACCAGGGAAGCCCAAGAACTAGTTTTTATCAGATGCCTAGTCTGTGCCGGGGAGAAGAATTGATGCTTTCAAATTTTGGTGCCAGAGAAGATTCTTGGGAGGCCCTTGGACTGCAAGGAGATCAAACCAGTCAATCCTAAAGGAAATCAACCCTGAATACGCATTGGAAGGACTGATACTAAAGCTGAAGCTCCTATACTTTGGCCACTTGATGTGAAGGGCCGACTGATTGGAAAAGACCCTGATGCTGGGAAAGATTGAAGGTAAAAGGAGAGGGGAGGGGGTAACAGAGGATGAGATGACTGGATGGCATGACTGACTCAACGGACATGAATTTGAGCAAACTCCAGGAGACAGTGAAGGACAAGGAAGCCAGGAGTACCGCAGTCCATAGGGTCACAAAGAGTCGGATGCAACTTAGCAATGGAACAACAATTACAATCTGTGCCAGATATAACATGACATTATCTCACTGAATTCATTCCTATATTTTATTTCCTTCTACTCTACAAGGAAAGTGGGGCTTAGCAAGATTAAATAACTTGCATAGGATCTCGCAGCTTGTAAAAAAAGCAGTCCTGGGGCAGAAGCTGACTTTACATTCATGCCCTTTCCACTGTGTATGAACTTAGAGCAGAATTGCCTTGATAGATGACTTCTAAAATTTTTCAGGATTGACTCAGGATTATACTAATCTGATTGTCATTAACAACATGCTGTATATCTGCATCAATTACAGTGCTTTTTGATTAAAAAAAAAAGAATTTTAATGATGAGGTCTTTATTATTTCATAAAAGAGACAACTCCAAAATAGTGGCTCCTGCCTGTGGGTAGTCACTCAAAGACTTAAGTATGAGTCCTGCTCCTTGTCATCACCGTCTTTTGTAAACTGTAGCAGGTCCAAGCATCCTGTTCAGATTTGTAGATGTCCAGTGGGAAAGGAACCATTTCTTCCAGGCTCTTAGGAATCTGTACTGCTTTCCCAGAAGCCCTTGACAAACTCCCTACTCATCTCATGGGCCAGGACCAAGCTACATGCTTGTTCCTATTTGCTGACAAAAAGGTGAGAGCACTGTGGCTGGCTCAGACTAACTGTGGTCTGCCCAGGAGTGGGGCCAGGGGCTCTGCAGTATTTGAATTACCCACATCACTGAAGAAAATTAGGCTTCTCTGAAGAAGGAAGAGAGAGGGAGATGGTTGTTAGGGGGCAGCTAACAAAATACTCTTAAAGGGAAATGTAGAACTTCCTTGGTGGTATCGTGAATAAGAATCCACCTGCCAATGCAGGGGACATGGGTTCAATGCCTAGTCCAGGAAGATCCCACACACTGTGGAAAAACTGAAACCTCTGTGCCACAACTACTGGAGTATGTGGGCCTAAAGCCAGTGCTCCACAACAAGAGAATCCCGTGCAGCACAGAAAAGAGTAGCCCTCTCTTGCCACAACTAGAGATAACCCTTGTAATGCAATGAATGTCCAAAGCAAACAAATAAAAAAATAATAATTTTTAAAAAAGAAAAGAAAATAGTCAAGGGATGATTTCATCCTCCTCATTGTTTAAAGAAAAAGGAGAAATATACATTAATATAAATTATTGTATGTGAGCTAAAGTGAAAGCAATTTAAAAATTTCCTTCCCCCACTTGGAATATTATTATTTGTCTTTAAATCTTTAAGTATTAAGAAATCAGTTAAATGTAAATTGTCAAATGATTCTGTTTTATTTAGACTGTAAAGTGACTTTGGTGAAAGAAAAGGGGTTCAATTGTGTGGCCTTGAGACTGAACTGCTGTCGGGATCAGAGTTTCCTCAGCTGTCTGGCCCTGTCTCTCTCCTCAACTGCCTGGCCTCTCCCAGGTCCCCCCCACCCCAGCTTCCCTTGCAGGTCCCCAGGCCCTCTGCTGTATCAAGTACGGTACCTCCCTCAGGCCATTGGCCCTCTCGTGGATCTGGTGGACCACTCCCACTACAAATTAACAACCTCGCTTGGAAATTCCTACTTCCAGTCTCCAAGAGAGGTGACTGTTTGAGGCTGCTCATCCTTTCAAGATAGCCACCTCAGAGGGTGCTGACCTGACCAGCGTCTGGAGTGACCACCCTGGAGTCACAAGCTACCCTTGGTCCAATCGGCTGACTGAGGAAGGAAGCAGGGTCACATCAACTGACTGCTGAGATTGGCCCCTCTGCAGAGGCCCCAGCTGTGGGGATGCAGGGTGTGTGACATGGGGGGAGGAATAGTGAGGTTGGGCACCTCCCATTAGAAGGTCTGACCCTTGGAGTTCATTTTGCTTTTCTATGACTTGGTAAGTCAGCTCTTTATCTCATTCAAATATTAGCACACAATAGATGATCAATAAATGCAAGCTGGTTGATCTCAAAATCCTATGGGGTTATTACAGATCAGTGTTTATCCAACTTTAACATGCATGCAAATGACCTGGGTTTATTAAATGCAGATTTTAATTTGGAAGAGTTTGAGTGGGGCCTGACCTGTCTAATACACTCTGCATCAGGGTCCCAGGAGGCAGCTGCAGCACACCTGGGGCACAAGGTTGTAGATGATCTCAGGACTTCCTTCTATGGTTTTAAAGTTCTATCAGCATGCACCCTCCCCTCCTGCCAGGCTGCCCATGACCCACCCTCATCAACCAGACACTTTCTCCTGCAGTACCTTGCTTGGGCACTTCCTCTGCTTGGAATGCCCTCCCGTGGTTCCATGTGCTCCAGTCCACCTCAGAATTACTAACATTCTGGACCAGGTAATTCTTGGTTGTGAAGGGCTGACCTATCTGCTGGAGGGTGTTGAACAGCATCTGTGGTCTCCACCCATCAGATGCCAAGAATCCTCTTTCTCAGTTGTGACAACCAAATACGTCTCCAGACACTGCCAAATGTCTCCTGGACACTGCCAAAGTCACCCCTGGTTGAGAACCACTGCTCTAAGACCTTGAATCAGAATCTATATTTTAACAGGGTCCCAAGTGATTCACATGCATATTAAAATTGGAGAAGCACTGTTCTGATTGGAACATTCACTCTCTCCTCCGAGCACTCGCAGCCCTTGCTCTCTGTGCCTCTCATCTGAGGGGTCCTCACTCCCGTTCTGTCCTGCTATTTAGCAGAAGCTGGGACCAATTGCTCTGAATGCAGGAATGCGGATGGGCCTAGATGTAGAACCCACCTGAAATTCTGGTCCCACCTGACGTTTGTTCTCCTTTATTCTTCTAAGGGAACTTTGATTTTCTGATGGAACCACCTCTCCCTCCCTCTCATTCCAGGAGTCTACATGGAGTCAGACATACTCCTGCCCCCAATCTCATGGAACCACATTTCACCCTCATCTTCCATAGGGATCACTTCAACAGCAGGCCCATGATTTAAGCCAAGGAGATCCAATCCCAGAAATCTGTAGGAACTGGAGGTAAAGAGAAGCTTTCTCTCCACCACGACTGATAGCTCCAGAGAAGACATAAGCCTGGACTTTTTGAGGACACCCAGTTGGAGAAAGTCTGAGAGTGAAGCCAACACAATGGAAAGTGAAATAAACAGGAGAGACTGAATTTCAACCACTTGGTTTGAACTCCTGGTTCCAGCCATACCTGAAGACTTGAAACAAGTTTTCAGTGATATAAACCAATAAATGTCCTTTAAAAGAAAAAATGGGAGCAGCCTGAGTTTCCATCAACTGCAAAGAGCAGACTCATGACTAATATGTGGAGCCTTTTCGAGGAGCTAGATCATCATGAGTATATGGCAGGGCTCTATAGAATCACAGGGTGAGGCAGAAGAGTCCTCATCAGGAGAATCCTAAGAGCTCAGAAAACAGGCAGCACTACATCTGTCCCCAGGTCAGCAGATGTAATGCTGAGCAAGGGAGTGGGCACCCTCCCACCTCTGCTGAATTCACTGCCTGGCTGCAAGGAGACCGCAGCTGTGTGGTCCTCTGGATCCTCAAGGTCTGCAGCTTTGAGAGGCTGGCTGATGCTCCCTGGACAGGAGTAGAGCCTCCCAGCCATCAAGAGCCTGGGCAGCTATCGCAGTGAAGAGTCCCCACCCTCAAGCAGTGTCAGCGGCAGCCAAATTCCACCAGGGGGCGGAGCAGACCCAAGGAGATGAAGGTCAGAGAGGGCCTTTGGGGGGCAGCTATTTTGCAGTGAAGAGTCCCCACCCTCCAGGAGGGGTCCTCACTCCCGTTCTGTCCTGCTATTTAGCAGAAGCTGGGACCAATTGCTCTGAATGCAGGAATGCGGATGGGCCTAGATGTAGAACCCACCTGAAATTCTGGTCCCACCTGACGTTTATTCTCCTTTATTCTTCTAAGGGAACTTTGATTTTCTGATGGAACCACCTCTCCCTCCCTCTCATTCCAGGAGTCTACATGGAGTCAGACATACTCCTGCCCCCAATCTCATGGAACCACATTTCACCCTCATCTTCCATAGGGATCACTTCAACAGCAGGCCCATGATTTAAGCCAAGGAGATCCAATCCCAGAAATCTGTAGGAACTGGAGGTAAAGAGAAGCTTTCTCTCCACCACGACTGATAGCTCCAGAGAAGACATAAGCCTGGACTTTTTGAGGACACCCAGTTGGAGAAAGTCTGAGAGTGAAGCCAACACAATGGAAAGTGAAATAAACAGGAGAGACTGAATTTCAACCACTTGGTTTGAACTCCTGGTTCCAGCCATACCTGAAGACTTGAAACAAGTTTTCAGTGATATAAACCAATAAATGTCCTTTTAAAGAAAAAATGGGAGCAGCCTGAGTTTCCATCAACTGCAAAGAGCAGACTCATGACTAATATGTGGAGCCTTTTCGAGGAGCTAGATCATCATGAGTATATGGCAGGGCTCTATAGAATCACAGGGTGAGGCAGAAGAGTCCTCATCAGGAGAATCCTAAGAGCTCAGAAAACAGGCAGCACTACATCTGTCCCCAGGTCAGCAGATGTAATGCTGAGCAAGGGAGTGGGCACCCTCCCACCTCTGCTGAATTCACTGCCTGGCTGCAAGGAGACCGCAGCTGTGTGGTCCTCTGGATCCTCAAGGTCTGCAGCTTTGAGAGGCTGGCTGATGCTCCCTGGACAGGAGTAGAGCCTCCCAGCCATCAAGAGCCTGGGCAGCTATCGCAGTGAAGAGTCCCCACCCTCAAGCAGTGTCAGCGGCAGCCAAATTCCACCAGGGGGCGGAGCAGACCCAAGGAGATGAAGGTGAACGACATGAGTGAGGGCTTCTGAAATGTTGCCCGGCAACCCCAGAAGCAAGGAAAACCAGCAGTTTTGCAGCAAGTCGAGGTCTCCTGTCCTGCAGATGGAGAACAAAGCCATCCAACTCAGGCTCAGAGCTGGGAACCCTTAGCACCCCCACCCAGGAAAGGCTCCATGGCTCTAACTTTCAGTAAGTTTCCCTGAGGAGGCAGCCAATGCTCAGAGGGGATGTCCATGGGCTACCCCTGTGACCTGGGCACTGAGGTTCCCAGCTTCACCAACATGGCATCAAAACAGCAAAGATGCCAGCCTAAAGGGACTGTGCAGCCTGGGACAGCAAGCAATTTGGTGGTAACTTCTGAGGACTGATGTCCCAAGGCCGCTGAAATCAGACAAGATGGGGGATTCGACAGAATTAGGATCAGCTGAAGAGGACCACAGCTTGTGCTGTTTCTTTCACACCTGAGCTTGTGGAGGAGCATTCCGTCCTGTGTGTGTGGTCTCTGCCTGCTCAAGGATAGGCTGTCAGGGAAAGAAATGTCCCTGAGCAGACTTGAAAAGGGGATTCCAGCAACTGACACCCACAGGAGCCCAATTTTCCCTCGTCCCGGGGCCCCTGTCCCTAGGAGCCCGGGTCTGAGGTCTGAAGCATACTTTCCAGCAGGAACGGGGCAGTCATGATGCAGCCATCGGTCCTTCTCCTGAGCTTGACTGCAAGTGCCCCAACCTGCAATCACTGGGGAAGCAGACACCAGACTCCAGCAATAAATAGAGTGGTGAGAAGCCTGCTCTGCACCAGAGCATCCGAGGAGTTTAGATTCAGGGACTCTGAGATGGAAACCTTCTCACGTATCACCGAGCCCAACCTGCTAAGGGAGCTAAAAGCCAAAGACGGCAGGGGACTTGCCTAAGGTCACACAATGAGTTGATGACACAGCCAGGAGCCAAAACCAGGCCTCCCAATCTCAGATCTCAGGCTCTGTGCCCTGTGCTTCAGGATACCCGTCCCCTACCAGGGAATCTCGCTGTTTCAGAGGAAGAAAGGGCAGTGCCATCTCGAGATTCTACAGGCTCATGGTAACAGCAGTTAACTGACATGAGTGAGGGCTTCTGAAATGTTGCCCGGCAACCCCAGAAGCAAGGAAAACCAGCAGTTTTGCAGCAAGTCGAGGTCTCCTGTCCTGCAGATGGAGAACAAAGCCATCCAACTCAGGCTCAGAGCTGGGAACCCTTAGCACCCCCACCCAGGAAAGGCTCCATGGCTCTAACTTTCAGTAAGTTTCCCTGAGGAGGCAGCCAATGCTCAGAGGGGATGTCCATGGGCTACCCCTGTGACCTGGGCACTGAGGTTCCCAGCTTCACCAACATGGCATCAAAACAGCAAAGATGCCAGCCTAAAGGGACTGTGCAGCCTGGGACAGCAAGCAATTTGGTGGTAACTTCTGAGGACTGATGTCCCAAGGCCGCTGAAATCAGACAAGATGGGGGATTCGACAGAATTAGGATCAGCTGAAGAGGACCACAGCTTGTGCTGTTTCTTTCACACCTGAGCTTGTGGAGGAGCATTCCGTCCTGTGTGTGTGGTCTCTGCCTGCTCAAGGATAGGCTGTCAGGGAAAGAAATGTCCCTGAGCAGACTTGAAAAGGGGATTCCAGCAACTGACACCCACAGGAGCCCAATTTTCCCTCGTCCCGGGGCCCCTGTCCCTAGGAGCCCGGGTCTGAGGTCTGAAGCATACTTTCCAGCAGGAACGGGGCAGTCATGATGCAGCCATCGGTCCTTCTCCTGAGCTTGACTGCAAGTGCCCCAACCTGCAATCACTGGGGAAGCAGACACCAGACTCCAGCAATAAATAGAGTGGTGAGAAGCCTGCTCTGCACCAGAGCATCCGAGGAGTTTAGATTCAGGGACTCTGAGATGGAAACCTTCTCACGTATCACCGAGCCCAACCTGCTAAGGGAGCTAAAAGCCAAAGACGGCAGGGGACTTGCCTAAGGTCACACAATGAGTTGATGACACAGCCAGGAGCCAAAACCAGGCCTCCCAATCTCAGATCTCAGGCTCTGTGCCCTGTGCTTCAGGATACCCCGTCCCCCTACCAGGGAATCTCGCTGTTTCAGAGGAAGAAAGGGGCAGTGCCATCTCACTGAATTCCGGCCAAGGCTGGCTTTGGGCAATAAATAACCAGAATGCAGTTACATGGTAACAGCAGTTAACTGAGTATTAGTCGGGGTTCTTCAGATAAACAGAGTCAATCAGGATAAAGAAAGAGAGGGAGGGAGAGAGATTGATTTTAAGGGGTTGGGGTTGGCCAATGTGAAATCCTGACATCTGCGAGACATGACAGCAGGCTGGAGATTTCCACAGGAATCCATGTTGCAGGCTTGAGTCCAAAGGCAGAATTGCTTCCCCTCAGAGGACTTCAGTCTTTTCCCCCAAGGCCTTCAACTTCTTCAAGGCCACTCACACAATGGAAGGTAATCTGCTTTACTCTAACTCTACTGATTTAAATGTTAATCACATCTAAAAAATAGCTTCACCTCAATATCTAGACTGGTGTTGAACCCAAAAAATGGGTACCATCACCTAGACAGCAACATAAAACCAACCATCACAAGCACTTTTCTCTGTGCCAGGCACTCAGATATTCCAGACAACAGCCCTATGAAGCAGCCAGCACCATCCCCATCACCGAAGAAAACCAAGGACATCCCTGGTGGTCCAGTGGGTGGGGAGCCCGCCTTGCAGTGCAAGGGCACCGGTTTGATCCCTGGCCTGGGAAGATCCCACATGTCCTGGAACGGCTGGACCGGTGTGTCCAATTACAAGCCAGTGCTCTGGGGCACATGCACCCAGAGCTGGTGCTCTGCAATGAGAGAGGCCAATGCAATGGGAGGCCCACACAGCTTGACTGCAACCCCACTGGGAAGCAGACACCAGACTCCAGCAATAAATAGAGTGGTGAGAAGCCTGCTCTGCACCAGAGCATCCGAGGAGTTTAGATTCAGGGACTCTGAGATGGAAACCTTCTCACGTATCACCGAGCCCAACCTGCTAAGGGAGCTAAAAGCCAAAGACGGCAGGGGACTTGCCTAAGGTCACACAATGAGTTGATGACACAGCCAGGAGCCAAAACCAGGCCTCCCAATCTCAGATCTCAGGCTCTGTGCCCTGTGCTTCAGGATACCCCGTCCCCCTACCAGGGAATCTCGCTGTTTCAGAGGAAGAAAGGGGCAGTGCCATCTCACTGAATTCCGGCCAAGGCTGGCTTTGGGCAATAAATAACCAGAATGCAGTTACATGGTAACAGCAGTTAACTGAGTATTAGTCGGGGTTCTTCAGATAAACAGAGTCAATCAGGATAAAGAAAGAGAGGGAGGGAGAGAGATTGATTTTAAGGGGTTGGGGTTGGCCAATGTGAAATCCTGACATCTGCGAGACATGACAGCAGGCTGGAGATTTCCACAGGAATCCATGTTGCAGGCTTGAGTCCAAAGGCAGAATTGCTTCCCCTCAGAGGACTTCAGTCTTTTCCCCCAAGGCCTTCAACTTCTTCAAGGCCACTCACACAATGGAAGGTAATCTGCTTTACTCTAACTCTACTGATTTAAATGTTAATCACATCTAAAAAATAGCTTCACCTCAATATCTAGACTGGTGTTGAACCCAAAAAATGGGTACCATCACCTAGACAGCAACATAAAACCAACCATCACAAGCACTTTTCTCTGTGCCAGGCACTCAGATATTCCAGACAACAGCCCTATGAAGCAGCCAGCACCATCCCCATCACCGAAGAAAACCAAGGACATCCCTGGTGGTCCAGTGGGTGGGGAGCCCGCCTTGCAGTGCAAGGGGCACCGGTTTGATCCCTGGCCTGGGAAGATCCCACATGTCCTGGAACGGCTGGACCGGTGTGTCCAATTACAAGCCAGTGCTCTGGGGCACATGCACCCAGAGCTGGTGCTCTGCAATGAGAGAGGCCAATGCAATGGGAGGCCCACACAGGCCAAAGAATAAAGATGGATGAAAATAAAGAAAGAAACAAAAAGAGGCCAAATGAATAATAAAAAGAGTCCAAAATTTAAAAAAGAAAGAAAGAAAAACCAAGGGATAAGCCCACAGGAAATGGTGGACCATGCCTGGAACCCCAGCCTCCCTTCCTCGTCCACACCTTCCCTCTACTTCATCGTTTCCTTTCAGGCACAGAAAGATGCTTCTAGACCTCAGGCTCTCAGTCTCTGGTGCACATTAGAATCATTGGGTAAAAATTCTTTACAAATCAAAGTTACACAACTGCTATACTAAAATAAACAAAAGGACTTACTGTATAGCACAGGGAACTCTATTCAATATCTTATACTAACATATAATGGAAAAGAATCTGAAAAATAATTGATATATGTATCAATATATATGTATATGTATCATATGTATATGACTAATAACAGGATCACTTTGCTGTATACCTGAAACATTACAAATACATTTCAACTTTTAAACAGAAATATACATTGCATATTAAAAAAAAGAATTAAAAAAAGCTTTAGGGACTTCCCTGGTGATTAAGAGTACAACTTGCATTGCAGGGAATGTGGCTTCAGTCCCTGGTCAGAGAACAGGCCACTTACCACACCCCAAAACTACTGAGCCTGCACACCACAACTTGAGAGTCTGCACATTGCAATGAAAGATCCCACAGGACCCAACCAAGACCCTGTGTCCTACAACTAAGACCCAACACAGCAAAATAAATAAAACTTTTTACAAGAAAAAAAATATTAATTAAAAAAAGTTACTGTGAGTTTACACCCGTATTCCATATTTCCTCTTCTGTTTTCCTGTTGTGTGTATTTCTTAATACCTAAGAGAGTCAAACCATAAAAAGTAATTTAAAAAATTTAAAACAAATAATAATAAAGAAACCAGACCAGAAAACAAACAAAAAACAATGTTCAGATCCCATTCTGGTTCCAGTAGTCAGAGGTGGAGGCCCAAGCATCAGTATTTTAACCTCTTCCGATTGATTCTAATGTGCAGGGAGGTTGAGAACCCCTGTCCTACAGGGTGCCGCAGTCAAGGGATGAATTCCCCTGGTCTACGGAGTGTAGGCTGCCCAACAGAAACTATACAGCCTAAAAGGCAATCAAGTAGCTATAAAATAGCCTACTATTTTACAGGGGAAAACTAGCAACTATATTTCCTCTCTCAGCATGAAATGAGCCATTTCCCATCTGATTTTGAAGTAGCTTACAGTAAGGACTTCCTTAATTATTTAATTGAAAATACAAAAGAGTGAAATGGAGTATAATTCATTCAGGCAATAAGCATTTGGTGAGCACCTGCTGAGTGCTGGGCACAGCGCCTGGCAGCCAGCAGTCAGATCTAATGCAGTTCCTTGTCTTTACAAATCAAAGTTACACAACTGCTATACTAAAATAAACAAAAGGACTTACTGTATAGCACAGGGAACTCTATTCAATATCTTATACTAACATATAATGGAAAAGAATCTGAAAAATAATTGATATATGTATCAATATATATGTATATGTATCATATGTATATGACTAATAACAGGATCACTTTGCTGTATACCTGAAACATTACAAATACATTTCAACTTTTAAACAGAAATATACATTGCATATTAAAAAAAAGAATTAAAAAAAGCTTTAGGGACTTCCCTGGTGATTAAGAGTACAACTTGCATTGCAGGGAATGTGGCTTCAGTCCCTGGTCAGAGAACAGGCCACTTTCCACACCCCAAAACTACTGAGCCTGCACACCACAACTTGAGAGTCTGCACATTGCAATGAAAGATCCCACAGGACCCAACCAAGACCCTGTGTCCTACAACTAAGACCCAACACAGCAAAATAAATAAAACTTTTTACAAGAAAAAAAATATTAATTAAAAAAAGTTACTGTGAGTTTACACCCGTATTCCATATTTCCTCTTCTGTTTTCCTGTTGTGTGTATTTCTTAATACCTAAGAGAGTCAAACCATAAAAAGTAATTTAAAAAATTTAAAACAAATAATAATAAAGAAACCAGACCAGAAAACAAACAAAAAACAATGTTCAGATCCCATTCTGGTTCCAGTAGTCAGAGGTGGAGGCCCAAGCATCAGTATTTTAACCTCTTCCGATTGATTCTAATGTGCAGGGAGGTTGAGAACCCCTGTCCTACAGGGTGCCGCAGTCAAGGGATGAATTCCCCTGGTCTACGGAGTGTAGGCTGCCCAACAGAAACTATACAGCCTAAAAGGCAATCAAGTAGCTATAAAATAGCCTACTATTTTACAGGGGAAAACTAGCAACTATATTTCCTCTCTCAGCATGAAATGAGCCATTTCCCATCTGATTTGAAGTAGCTTACAGTAAGGACTTCCTTAATTATTTAATTGAAAATACAAAAGAGTGAAATGGAGTATAATTCATTCAGGCAATAAGCATTTGGTGAGCACCTGCTGAGTGCTGGGCACAGCGCCTGGCAGCCAGCAGTCAGATCTAATGCAGTTCCTGTCTTTAGCCAGCAAGCTTTAGAGTGGGGCCATCAGAACAGCAAAACAATGTGGGGAAGGCAGGGACAGACACCTGTCTGGAAGGTCCCAGAGTCCAGAGATGGCGGCCTGACACCGATGTGGCAAGTGAAATGCAGGACTTTATACAGTGGAGTCCGTGTTCTCAAAACTCTGAGGGTTAAATAAAATAAATATCTTTTATCTAAAAATATATATATATATGTATATATATATGTTTTATTTTCTAAACTGATCATAGATTTGGTTTTGCCAATATCAATTTTTTAAAAAAGCACAACATGAAAACTGTGAGTTAAGTTTAACTGGGGGCAAAAATGAGGACTGCACCCTGGGACACAGAACCTCAGAGAGCTCTGAGAAACTGCTCCAAAGAGGCAAGGGACAAAGGTCTGTATATATGTGATTTTGGCGAAGGGGGAATACATGCAATCAAATACATAATTTTCCCAAAAATTTCTACCAGTCTTGTAAGGCTTTTGCTAGTCACAAGGATCAGTCCTCACTATGAAAGATTTTAGTGCTTTTCTAGATATAGGGAGATACACAAATCGGGCTCATAAAATCAGCTCCTGAAAATATTTAACTATTGAAGACTGGTCTTGCCAATTTTCTCTAAGCACAGAGGCTCTCATTTCTGCTCTCCACCCTGAACCTTTACGATTTGAGAGCTGGGCTTGGGAGGCCCAAGCATCTTTCCCGATTGATTCTAATGTGCAGGAGGTTGAGAACCCCTGTCCTACAGGGTGCCGCAGTCAAGGGATGAATTCCCCTGGTCTACGGAGTGTAGGCTGCCCAACAGAAACTATACAGCCTAAAAGGCAATCAAGTAGCTATAAAATAGCCTACTATTTTACAGGGGAAAACTAGCAACTATATTTCCTCTCTCAGCATGAAATGAGCCATTTCCCATCTGATTTGAAGTAGCTTACAGTAAGGACTTCCTTAATTATTTAATTGAAAATACAAAAGAGTGAAATGGAGTATAATTCATTCAGGCAATAAGCATTTGGTGAGCACCTGCTGAGTGCTGGGCACAGCGCCTGGCAGCCAGCAGTCAGATCTAATGCAGTTCCTGTCTTTAGCCAGCAAGCTTTAGAGTGGGGCCATCAGAACAGCAAAACAATGTGGGGAAGGCAGGGACAGACACCTGTCTGGAAGGTCCCAGAGTCCAGAGATGGCGGCCTGACACCGATGTGGCAAGTGAAATGCAGGACTTTATACAGTGGAGTCCGTGTTCTCAAAACTCTGAGGGTTAAATAAAATAAATATCTTTTATCTAAAAATATATATATATATGTATATATATATGTTTTATTTTCTAAACTGATCATAGATTTGGTTTTGCCAATATCAATTTTTTAAAAAAGCACAACATGAAAACTGTGAGTTAAGTTTAACTGGGGGCAAAAATGAGGACTGCACCCTGGGACACAGAACCTCAGAGAGCTCTGAGAAACTGCTCCAAAGAGGCAAGGGACAAAGGTCTGTATATATGTGATTTTGGCGAAGGGGGAATACATGCAATCAAATACATAATTTTCCCAAAAATTTCTACCAGTCTTGTAAGGCTTTTGCTAGTCACAAGGATCAGTCCTCACTATGAAAGATTTTAGTGCTTTTCTAGATATGGGGAGATACACAAATCGGGCTCATAAAATCAGCTCCTGAAAATATTTAACTATTGAAGACTGGTCTTGCCAATTTTCTCTAAGCACAGAGGCTCTCATTTCTGCTCTCCACCCTGAACTCCTTTCAGGCGATGTTGAAAATCAGCAGCTGGGCTTCCCCTGGTGGTCCAGTGGGAAAGGAAACGCCTTGCAGTGCAAGGGGCGCCGGTTTGATCCCTGGCCTGGGAAGATCCCACGTGCTGCGGAGCGGCTGGACCGATGTGCCCAATTACCGAGCCCGAGCTCTGGGGCGCATGCGCCCAGAGCCGGCGCTCTGAGACGACAGAGGCCACCACGATGGGAGGCCCACAGAAGCCAAAGAACAAAGACAGATGAAAATGGATAAATGAAAGACCAATAGAAGTGGTCCGCCCATCCCCCTCCCTCCCCACCCCCCCAAAAGATAAATAAATAAAAAATTAAAAAAAAAAAAAAAAGAAAATCCGCAGCTGCAGCAGCACATGATTTAATCCTTGTAGAGGTAGATGGCAAGTGCTAGGTGTATTTGGCGCTAATATCTTGACAATTATAGTTGAGACTAATGTCTTGGGGCTTTCCCGATGGTTCAGTGGGTAAAGACTCTGCCTGCAATGGAGGAGACACAGTAGATGCGAGTTCAATCCCTGGATCAGAAAGATCCCCTGGAGAAGGAAATGGCAACGCATTCCAGTATTCTTGCCTGGGAAATTCCATGGACAGAGGAGGCTGGTGGACTCCTCCAGGGGGCTGCAAAGAGTTGGACATGACTAAGTGACTAAGCATGCATGCATAATGTCTTGGTGTACCAAAACACCTGGCTTCCCAGGAGCCACTGGTGGTAAAGAATTCGCCTACCAATACAGGAGACACAAGAGACATGGGTTTGATCCCTAGGTCTGGAAGATCTCCTGGAGTAGGAAATGGCAACCTGCTCCAGTATTCTTGCCTGGAAATTTCCATGGACAGACAAGTCTGTATTTTGTCCCCACTCACCTTGGGAGATACGTCACTGGTTTCCAAACCCTAGGAACCACCACACTAGACAATGACCTGCGGCCACATATGAGTAGGAACCTCTGGAAATGTCACCTTTTACACCCAGACTTGTCCCACTCTGTCCACCCACAGGCTCCTGAATAAACCACATGTCACACAGAGGCCGTCAGCTCTTTGAAAGAGGACACTTATGTTCTGGAGCATTATCTGATCAGAATTGTTGAACTGGGTATTTTCAGGTGTTTACTGGGAACAAATAAGCACAATTTGGTACTATGTAAGGGAGAAAATGAGCATAACTTTGCTACTAATGGCACCTGGACTTCCAGGACTGGATAATCCTGACTAAACCAGGAGAGAGGGCCACAAAGCTGGCCTCTGTCAGCCTAGATCTGCCATACTGGCCCATCGCTGATGTGGCTCTTTGTAAGCCACTCAGATCAACTGAGTAAGGGGTTCCCTGGCATTAGTGGCTACTAATATGTCAAGGTAAATCTAGGAAAAATTTTGGAGCCCTCCCCACCCCCAAAAGATAAATAAATAAAGTTAAAAAAAAAAGAAAATCCGCAGCTGCAGCAGCACATGATTTAATCCTTGTAGAGGTAGATGGCAAGTGCTAGGTGTATTTGGCGCTAATATCTTGACAATTATAGTTGAGACTAATGTCTTGGGGCTTTCCCGATGGTTCAGTGGGTAAAGACTCTGCCTGCAATGGAGGAGACACAGTAGATGCGAGTTCAATCCCTGGATCAGAAAGATCCCCTGGAGAAGGAAATGGCAACGCATTCCAGTATTCTTGCCTGGGAAATTCCATGGACAGAGGAGGCTGGTGGACTCCTCCAGGGGGCTGCAAAGAGTTGGACATGACTAAGTGACTAAGCATGCATGCATAATGTCTTGGTGTACCAAAACACCTGGCTTCCCAGGAGCCACTGGTGGTAAAGAATTCGCCTACCAATACAGGAGACACAAGAGACATGGGTTTGATCCCTAGGTCTGGAAGATCTCCTGGAGTAGGAAATGGCAACCTGCTCCAGTATTCTTGCCTGGAAATTTCCATGGACAGACAAGTCTGTATTTTGTCCCCACTCACCTTGGGAGATACGTCACTGGTTTCCAAACCCTAGGAACCACCACACTAGACAATGACCTGCGGCCACATATGAGTAGGAACCTCTGGAAATGTCACCTTTTACACCCAGACTTGTCCCACTCTGTCCACCCACAGGCTCCTGAATAAACCACATGTCACACAGAGGCCGTCAGCTCTTTGAAAGAGGACACTTATGTTCTGGAGCATTATCTGATCAGAATTGTTGAACTGGGTATTTTCAGGTGTTTACTGGGAACAAATAAGCACAATTTGGTACTATGTAAGGGAGAAAATGAGCATAACTTTGCTACTAATGGCACCTGGACTTCCAGGACTGGATAACCCTGACTAAACCAGGAGAGAGGGCCACAAAGCTGGCCTCTGTCAGCCTAGATCTGCCATACTGGCCCATCGCTGATGTGGCTCTTTGTAAGCCACTCAGATCAACTGAGTAAGGGGTTCACCCATGGCATTAGTGGCTACTAATATGTCAAGGTAAATCTAGTTTGATAAAACAAAATTATCTTTGAGTCGAAAAGAACCAGGCAAGGACAAAAAGAAAAAAAAGGCACTGTAATCGAGTTATGCAAAAAGAGAACAGTGAGAAACCCTGGGAGATGCCCTTGTTTCCTCTCTGACTGCCCCCAGACTCCTACAGCTCTACTCTCCTTCCTGTTTTTTTTTTTTTTTTTTGGCTGCTCCTTCAGTTTTTGATGCAAGGAACCAAATCTGTGGAAAAGACCCTGATGCTGGGAAAGATGGAGGACAGGAGAATGGGGTGGCAGACGATGAGATGATTAGATAGCATCACTGACGCAATAGACATGTTTTCGCAAACTCCAGGAGATAATGAAGGACAGGGAAGCCTGATTTGCCATGGTCCATGGCATCCCAAGAGTCGGACATGACTTAGCAACTGAACAACAACAAACTGGTTCTAGAACTGCCTCCAGTCAGTTTTCAGCCCTAGAGGTGGCCAGGCCAGCCCCACCAACCTCAGGAAGGGAATGTCGACTCTGGGTTAACAGTCCTGCCAGGATCTAGGAAAGAGAACTAGCAAACTTGCATTTCCAAGACCTATGTTCTGGTGAAATGGGGGACTTCCAACAGAAAGACAAGATATTTATAGATAAGATATTTTCTCCAATGTTTTTTAACAATGACTATGGCTTTTATAATCATACACACTTTTTTATAACTAGATTCAAAAGGATAATATAGGGCTTCCTTGGTGGTCCAGTGGGTAAGGACACTGCCTTGCAGTGCAAGGGGCGCCAGTTCGATCCCTGGCCTGGGAAGATCCCATGTGCCACGGAGCGGCTGGACCGATGTATCAAACTACTGAGCCGGAGCTCTGGAGCGCATGCGCCCAGAGCTGGTGCTCTGCGACAACAGAGGCCACCGCGATGGGAGGCCCACATGGGCCAAAGAACAAAGATGGATGAAACTAGACAAACAAAAGATCAGTGGAAGTGGCCCGCCTACCCCCGTCCCTCCCCACCCCGCCAAAATAAATAAATAAATAAAAAGGATAATATAGATGGGGCACAGGAGACAGTGTAGAGAAGAGGGAGGGTCAGTTGGAATCCTCACACCATCACAAAGGCAGGAAACTTGAGTGCCTACACCAAAAGGAGCCATCTGGGTTGGGTCATTCTTCAGCAAATCAACCCTCAGTTGTGGACGTGTCTGATGGTGAAAGTAAAGTCTGACACTGTAAGAACAATATTGCATAGGAACCTAGAATGTTACTGGCATTAGTGGCTATATGTCAAGGTCCGGAAAAGAACCAGGCAAGGACAAAAGAAAAGGCACTGTAATCGAGTTATGCAAAAAGAGAACAGTGAGAAACCCTGGGAGATGCCCTTGTTTCCTCTCTGACTGCCCCCAGACTCCTACAGCTCTACTCTCCTTCCTGTTTTTTTTTTTTTTTTTTTTTGCTGCTCCTTCCGTTTTTGATGCAAGGAACCAAATCTGTGGAAAAGACCCTGATGCTGGGAAAGATGGAGGACAGGAGAATGGGGTGGCAGACGATGAGATGATTAGATAGCATCACTGACGCAATAGACATGTTTTCGCAAACTCCAGGAGATAATGAAGGACAGGGAAGCCTGATTTGCCATGGTCCATGGCATCCCAAGAGTCGGACATGACTTAGCAACTGAACAACAACAAACTGGTTCTAGAACTGCCTCCAGTCAGTTTTCAGCCCTAGAGGTGGCCAGGCCAGCCCCACCAACCTCAGGAAGGGAATGTCGACTCTGGGTTAACAGTCCTGCCAGGATCTAGGAAAGAGAACTAGCAAACTTGCATTTCCAAGACCTATGTTCTGGTGAAATGGGGGACTTCCAACAGAAAGACAAGATATTTATAGATAAGATATTTTCTCCAATGTTTTTTAACAATGACTATGGCTTTTATAATCATACACACTTTTTTATAACTAGATTCAAAAGGATAATATAGGGCTTCCTTGGTGGTCCAGTGGGTAAGGACACTGCCTTGCAGTGCAAGGGGCGCCAGTTCGATCCCTGGCCTGGGAAGATCCCATGTGCCACGGAGCGGCTGGACCGATGTATCAAACTACTGAGCCGGAGCTCTGGAGCGCATGCGCCCAGAGCTGGTGCTCTGCGACAACAGAGGCCACCGCGATGGGAGGCCCACATGGGCCAAAGAACAAAGATGGATGAAACTAGACAAACAAAAGATCAGTGGAAGTGGCCCGCCTACCCCCGTCCCTCCCCACCCCGCCAAAATAAATAAATAAATAAAAAGGATAATATAGATGGGGCACAGGAGACAGTGTAGAGAAGAGGGAGGGTCAGTTGGAATCCTCACACCATCACAAAGGCAGGAAACTTGAGTGCCTACACCAAAAGGAGCCATCTGGGTTGGGTCATTCTTCAGCAAATCAACCCTCAGTTGTGGACGTGTCTGATGGTGAAAGTAAAGTCTGACACTGTAAGAACAATATTGCATAGGAACCTAGAATGTTAGGTTCATGAATCAAGGTAAATTGGAACTGGTCAGACGGGAGATGGCAAGAATGAGCATCAGCATTGTAGGAATCAGTGAACTAAAATGGACAACAATGAGCGAATTTGATTCAGATGACCATTGTATCTACTACTGTGGGCAAGAATCCCTTAGAAGAAATGGAGTAGCTCTCATAGTCAACCAAAGAGGCAGAAGAAATGCAGTACTTGGGGTCATTGTCAAAGACAACAGAATGATCTCAGCTCATTTCCAAGGCAAATCATTCACCATCACAGTAATTCAAGTCTATGCCCCATCCACTGCTGCTGAGGAAGTTGCAGTTGAACAGTTCCAGGAAGCTTTAACAAAATTTTCTGAAACTGACACCAAAAATGTCCTTTACAGCATAGGAGATCATAATGCAAAAGTAGGAAGTCAAGAGATACTGGAGTAACAGGCAAGCTTGGCCTTGAGTACAAAATGAAGCAGGGCAAAGGCTAACAGAGCTTTTTCGAGGGAACACACTGGTCATAGCAAACACCCTCTTCCAACAACACAAGAGACAACTCCACAATGGACATCACAAGATGGTTAATACTGAAATCAGGTTGATTATATTTTTTCAGACAAACATGGAGAAGCTCTATACAGCAAAAAGAAGACCTGGAACTGACTGTGGCTCAGATCATAAACTCCTTATTGCAAAACTCAGATTTAAATGGAAGAAAGTAAGGAAAACCACTAGGCCATTCAGGTATGACCTAAATCAAACCAAAGTGACAAATAGACTCAAGGGATTAGATCTGATAAAACAGAGTGCCTTACGAATTATGGACGGAGGTTCATAACTTTGTACAGGAGGGAAAACCCGTCAAAGAGGATTAGATGGGGCACAGGAGACAGTGTAGAAGAGGGAGGGTCAGTTGGAATCCTCACACCATCACAAAGGCAGGAAACTTGAGTGCCTACACCAAAAGGAGCCATCTGGGTTGGGTCATTCTTCAGCAAATCAACCCTCAGTTGTGGACGTGTCTGATGGTGAAAGTAAAGTCTGACACTGTAAGAACAATATTGCATAGGAACCTAGAATGTTAGGTTCATGAATCAAGGTAAATTGGAACTGGTCAGACGGGAGATGGCAAGAATGAGCATCAGCATTGTAGGAATCAGTGAACTAAAATGGACAACAATGAGCGAATTTGATTCAGATGACCATTGTATCTACTACTGTGGGCAAGAATCCCTTAGAAGAAATGGAGTAGCTCTCATAGTCAACCAAAGAGGCAGAAGAAATGCAGTACTTGGGGTCATTGTCAAAGACAACAGAATGATCTCAGCTCATTTCCAAGGCAAATCATTCACCATCACAGTAATTCAAGTCTATGCCCCATCCACTGCTGCTGAGGAAGTTGCAGTTGAACAGTTCCAGGAAGCTTTAACAAAATTTTCTGAAACTGACACCAAAAATGTCCTTTACAGCATAGGAGATCATAATGCAAAAGTAGGAAGTCAAGAGATACTGGAGTAACAGGCAAGCTTGGCCTTGGAGTACAAAATGAAGCAGGGCAAAGGCTAACAGAGCTTTTTCGAGGGAACACACTGGTCATAGCAAACACCCTCTTCCAACAACACAAGAGACAACTCCACAATGGACATCACAAGATGGTTAATACTGAAATCAGGTTGATTATATTTTTTCAGACAAACATGGAGAAGCTCTATACAGCAAAAAGAAGACCTGGAACTGACTGTGGCTCAGATCATAAACTCCTTATTGCAAAACTCAGATTTAAATGGAAGAAAGTAAGGAAAACCACTAGGCCATTCAGGTATGACCTAAATCAAACCAAAGTGACAAATAGACTCAAGGGATTAGATCTGATAAAACAGAGTGCCTTACGAATTATGGACGGAGGTTCATAACTTTGTACAGGAGGCGGTGATCAAAACCATCCCCAAGAAAAAGAAATGCAAGAAGGCAAAACGGTTATCTGAGGAGGCTTTACAAATAGCTGAGAAAAGAAGAGATGAGACAGGCAAAGGAGAAAAGGAAAGATATACCCATCTGAATGCAGAGTTCCAGAGAATAGCAAGGAGAGATAAGAAAACCTTAAGTGAACAATGCAAATAGAGAAAAACAATAGAATGGGAAAGGCTAGAGATCTCTACAAGAAAACCAGAGATACCAAGGGAGCATTTCATGGGCATAATAAAGGACAGAAATGGTATAGAACTAATATAAGCAGAAGATATTATGAAGAAGTAGAAAGAATACACAGAAGAACTATAAAAAAAAGATCTTAATGAGCCAGATGACCACGATGGTGTGATCACTCATCTGAAGCCAGACATCTTAGAGTTCGAAGTCAAGTGGGCTCATGAACAAAACTAGTGGAGATGATGGAATTCCAGTTGAGCTATTTCAAATCCTAAAAGATGATGCTGTTAAAGTGCTGCACTCAATGTGCCAGGAAATTTGGAAAACTTTACTTTCTAGGACTGGAAAAGGTCACTTTTCATTCCAATCCCAAATAAGGGCAATGCCAAAGACTGTTCAAACTACCACACCATTGCACTCATTTCACACACAAAGTAATGCTCAAAATCATCTAAGATAAGTTTCAACAGAATATGAACTGAGAACTTCTAGATGTACAAGCTGGATTTAGAAAAGACAGAGGAACCAGAGATCAAATTGCCAACATCTGTTGGATCATAGAAAGAGCAAAGGAATTCCAAAATGTATCTGCTTCTGCTTCATTGACTAAAGTCTTTGACTCTGTGGGTCAAACAACACAAGAGACAACTCCACAATGGACATCACAAGATGGTTAATACTGAAATCAGGTTGATTATATTTTTCAGACAAACATGGAGAAGCTCTATACAGCAAAAGAAGACCTGGAACTGACTGTGGCTCAGATCATAAACTCCTTATTGCAAAACTCAGATTTAAATGGAAGAAAGTAAGGAAAACCACTAGGCCATTCAGGTATGACCTAAATCAAACCAAAGTGACAAATAGACTCAAGGGATTAGATCTGATAAAACAGAGTGCCTTACGAATTATGGACGGAGGTTCATAACTTTGTACAGGAGGTGGTGATCAAAACCATCCCCAAGAAAAAGAAATGCAAGAAGGCAAAACGGTTATCTGAGGAGGCTTTACAAATAGCTGAGAAAAGAAGAGATGAGACAGGCAAAGGAGAAAAGGAAAGATATACCCATCTGAATGCAGAGTTCCAGAGAATAGCAAGGAGACATAAGAAAACCTTAACTGAAAATGCAAATAGAGAAAAACAATAGAATGGGAAAGGCTAGAGATCTCTACAAGAAAACCAGAGATACCAAGGGAGCATTTCATGGGCATAATAAAGGACAGAAATGGTATAGAACTAATATAAGCAGAAGATATTATGAAGAAGTAGAAAGAATACACAGAAGAACTATAAAAAAAAGATCTTAATGAGCCAGATGACCACGATGGTGTGATCACTCATCTGAAGCCAGACATCTTAGAGTTCGAAGTCAAGTGGGCTCATGAACAAAACTAGTGGAGATGATGGAATTCCAGTTGAGCTATTTCAAATCCTAAAAGATGATGCTGTTAAAGTGCTGCACTCAATGTGCCAGGAAATTTGGAAAACTTTACTTTCTAGGACTGGAAAAGGTCACTTTTCATTCCAATCCCAAATAAGGGCAATGCCAAAGACTGTTCAAACTACCACACCATTGCACTCATTTCACACACAAAGTAATGCTCAAAATCATCTAAGATAAGTTTCAACAGAATATGAACTGAGAACTTCTAGATGTACAAGCTGGATTTAGAAAAGACAGAGGAACCAGAGATCAAATTGCCAACATCTGTTGGATCATAGAAAGAGCAAAGGAATTCCAAAATGTATCTGCTTCTGCTTCATTGACTAAAGTCTTTGACTCTGTGGGTCAAAAATTTGGAATGGAATACTAGACCACCTTACCTGGCTCCTTCAAAACCTATATGCTGGACAAGAAGCAACAGTCAGAACTGGACATGCAACAATGGACTGGTTCCAAATTGGGAAAAGAATATGTCAAGGCTGTATATTGTCACCCTTCTTATCAAACTTATATGCAGAGTAAATCATGCAAAATACTGGTCTAGATGAGGCACAAGCTGGAGTAAAGATTGCCAGAAGAAATATCAATAACCTCAGCTAAGCAGATGACACCATCCTTAATGGCAGAAAGCAAAGAGGAACTAAAGAACCTCTTGATAAAGGTGAAACAAGAGAGTGAAAAAGCTGACCTAAAACTCAACATTCAAAAAACTAAGATCATGGCATCCAGTCCCATCACTTCATGACAAATAGGTAGGCAAACAATGAAAACAGTGACAGATTTTATTTTCTTGGGCTCTAAAATCACTGCAGATGGTAACTGCAGCCATGAAATTAAAGAGTGCTTGCTCCTTGGAAGAAAAACCATGACAAACCTAACTAGTGTATTCAAAAGCAAAGACAGCTTTTCCGCCCGCTCCCCTCCCCGAGCGGCGCGCCGGCTGCACTGCGCTCGCTCCGCGCTCCGGGCTCCGGGCTGCGGCCACGCCAGCGCCGCCGCCGTCTCCTCCGGCCGCCATCATGATCATCTACCGGGACCTCATTAGCCATGACGAGATGTTCTCCGACATCTACAAGATCCGGGAGGTCGCGGACGGGCTGTGTCTGGAGGTGGAGGGGAAGATGGTCAGTAGGACAGAGGGTAACATCGATGACTCGCTCATTGGTGGAAATGCCTCCGCTGAAGGCCCCGAGGGCGAAGGTACCGAAAGCACAGTAATCACTGGTGTCGATATTGTCATGAACCATCACTTGCAGGAAACCAGCTTCACAAAAGAAGCCTACAAGAAGTACATCAAAGATTACATGAAGTCAATCAAAGGGAAACTTGAAGAACAGAGACCAGAAAGAGTAAAACCTTTTATGACAGGGGCTGCAGAACAAATCAAACACATCCTTGCTAATTTCAAAAACTATCAGTTCTTTATTGGTGAAAACATGAATCCAGATGGCATGGTTGCTCTGCTGGACTACCGTGAGGATGGTGTAACCCCATATATGATTTTCTTTAAGGATGGTTTAGAGATGGAAAAATGTTAACAGCGCTGGCGGTCGCCTCAGACCGGGCACCTGTCCACAGCTGGCTGCTGCGCTTCATCCACACACCACCAGGAACTCAGACAAGCGGGACTGGCATCATCGCGAGCTCGTCATTGTTTTGAACGTTGATTTATTTGGAGCGGAGGCATTGTTTTTGAGAAAAACGTGTCATGTAGGTTGTCTAAAAATAAAACGCATTTAAACTCAAAAAAAAAAAAAAAACAAAAGCAAAGACATCACTTTGCCAACGGAAATCCATGTAGTCAAAGCTATGGTTTTCTCAGCAGTCATGTATGCATGAGAGAGTTGGATCACAAAGAAGGCTGAGCGCTGAAGAATTGATGCCTTTAAATTGTGGAGCTGGAGAAGACTCTTGAGGGTTCCTTGGATGGCAAAGAGATCAAATCAGTCAATCCTAAAGGAAATCAACTCTCAATATTCATTGTAAGGACTGATGCTAAAGCTGAAGCTCCAGTACTTTGGCTACCTGACGTTAAGAGCTGACTCATTGGAAAAGACCCTGGTGCTGGGAAAAACAGAAAGCAAAGGAGAAAGAGACGAAAAAGGACGAGATGGTTGGATGACATCACCAACTCAATGGACATGAGTTTGAACAAACTCCAGGAGATAGTGGAGGACAAGGAAGGCTGGCATGCTGTAGTTCATGGAGTCACAGAGTCAGACACGACTTACCAACAACAACACGAATTCAGAACATGATCCCAACAGGTGCCTATTTCCGGGATCCTAGATCCCAACCGCTACGTGAAATGGACCCAGGGATCCTGTGTTAAGGGCTGGAAAGCAGAGCCTGTAAAGTGACACCAACGCTGGGATCTCTCTGACCTAATAGCCTCTAAGGGGAACCTGGGCTGCCGGCTGCGGCCGCCAGGTGGCGTTCTGATCTCGGCTCTGGTTGGCTCTTTTCCTTCCCTTAGGTCTGGGGCAGGGTTTCCACCTAACCTTGCCCAAGAGGACGCGCCCAGTGCCTGCCGACCGTGGAGCTCGAACCCAAACACCGAGGCACCGCCTGCCTTGACCTCCAAGCCCCAGGACAGGGCCTAGGAACTTCTGGTCTCTGGAGGACACTAGCACAGCACTCGCCTTCGCCTTCAGACCTTGCAGCCCCTGGTCTCCCGGGGACTGGAGGAAAAGGGAGGAAGATAAGACGTGAACGGGTCAGGGGTCCTAAAACGAGGGGACCTCACAATTGAAAAAACGGAAGGCGCCAGCAACCAGACCTCCCTCCGGCTTCCCTGCCAGCCCTGCCCCGCGCTTCGCCCTTCCCCAGTCCTCCTTCCTCTTCCCGCCCAAGGCAAAAGCAGAAGTGTCTGAAAGTCCGGAGGAAGCCGCCGGGGAGCCCCCGGGGTTTCCAGCGCACAGGCAGGAGGGCGGTCCCGCCGCAGCCCCGCGCGACTCCTGCTCCAGCCGCAAAGAGGCCGCTAGGGGGCGCGGCGGGGCGAGCGGGCCACGCCCCTGAGAGCTCCGGCCTCGCGTCGGTTTCCTTAGCGAGGCGAGGCGAGGCCGGTGACCTGCAGGCCGGGACCTGCAGCCCAGGGCGAAGCCCGCAGAATCTCCCGGCGCCCAGGCCGGGTCAGCTTTCCTGTCGGGCCCTGAGGGCAGATCATCTATCCCCCTTGGAGGAGCTCCTGGAACAGAGAAGAGTAAGTTCCGTATTCATCAAATATTGATTGAGAACAGTCTGGTAAGGCCAGGAAATGTCCTTGGCACTAATGATAAATGAGGAATCAAAAGAGACAAAGCCGTTACCTTTGCGAAGTTCATATTCTTTGTGGCAACGAGACAGGAGACAAAGAAGACAGGCAGCCAACAAAGCAGAAGGGGATAGGGGTTGTGGAGAAAAAAACGGGGGTAAGAGAGATACAGAAGTAGGGGATGGTGAGGATTCTTACTTTATACCAGATGGTTACGGAAGGCCTCTCTTATCAGAAGGAAGCACTTCAACAGATACCTAAAGGAGCGGCTAAAGGCAGCAAAGTAGATCTCTGAGGTGAGAAGAGAAAAATAAGAGACACTTTGTACTTCTAGGGAGTGAATTTTCAAGGCAGGATTCCAGGACTTCCCTGGCAGTCCACTGGTCAAGATTTTTCCTACCAGGGAAGAGGGTTTAATCCCTGGTTAGGGAGTTAAGATCTCACATGCCTCCCAGCCAACAAACCAAAACACAAGACAGAAGCAATAGTTAACAAATTCAGTAAGACTTTAAAGATGATTCATTGGGCTTCCCTGGTGGGTAAGGGCACCGCCTTGCAGTGCAAGGGGCACCGGTTCGATCCCTGGCCTGGGAAGATCCCACGTGCCACGGAGCTGCTGGACCGATGTGTCCAATTACCGAGCCGGAACTCTGGGGGACATGCGCCCAGAGCCGGCGCTCTGCAACGAGAGAGGCCACCGCGATGGGAGGCCCACAGGAGACGAAGAACAAAGACGGATGAAAATAGAGAAATGAAAGACCAATACAAGTGGCCCCCCCCTTCCCCCTCCCTCCCCCCCCCCCCCCAAAAGGTTTCCAGCGCACAGGCAGGAGGGCGGTCCCGCCGCAGCCCCGCGCGACTCCTGCTCCAGCCGCAAAGAGGCCGCTAGGGGGCGCGGGCGAGCGGCCACGCCCTGAAGCTCCGGCCTCGCGTCGGTTTCCTTAGCGAGGCGAGGCGAGGCCGGTGACCTGCAGGCCGGGACCTGCAGCCCAGGGCGAAGCCCGCAGAATCTCCGGCGCCCAGGCCGGGTCAGCTTTCCTGTCGGGCCCTGAGGGCAGATCATCTATCCCCCTTGGAGGAGCTCCTGGAACAGAGAAGAGTAAGTTCCGTATTCATCAAATATTGATTGAGAACAGTCTGGTAAGGCCAGGAAATGTCCTTGGCACTAATGATAAATGAGGAATCAAAAGAGACAAAGCCGTTACCTTTGCGAAGTTCATATTCTTTGTGGCAACGAGACAGGAGACAAAGAAGACAGGCAGCCAACAAAGCAGAAGGGGATAGGGGTTGTGGAGAAAAAAACGGGGGTAAGAGAGATACAGAAGTAGGGGATGGTGAGGATTCTTACTTTATACCAGATGGTTACGGAAGGCCTCTCTTATCAGAAGGAAGCACTTCAACAGATACCTAAAGGAGCGGCTAAAGGCAGCAAAGTAGATCTCTGAGGTGAGAAGAGAAAAATAAGAGACACTTTGTACTTCTAGGGAGTGAATTTTCAAGGCAGGATTCCAGGACTTCCCTGGCAGTCCACTGGTCAAGATTTTTCCTACCAGGGAAGAGGGTTTAATCCCTGGTTAGGGAGTTAAGATCTCACATGCCTCCCAGCCAACAAACCAAAACACAAGACAGAAGCAATAGTTAACAAATTCAGTAAGACTTTAAAGATGATTCATTGGGCTTCCCTGGTGGGTAAGGGCACCGCCTTGCAGTGCAAGGGGCACCGGTTCGATCCCTGGCCTGGGAAGATCCCACGTGCCACGGAGCTGCTGGACCGATGTGTCCAATTACCGAGCCGGAACTCTGGGGCGCATGCGCCCAGAGCCGGCGCTCTGCAACGAGAGAGGCCACCGCGATGGGAGGCCCACAGGAGACGAAGAACAAAGACGGATGAAAATAGAGAAATGAAAGACCAATACAAGTGGCCCGCCCGTCCCCCTTCCTCCCCACCCCACCCCCCAAAAAGATAAATAAATAAAATAAATGTTTAAAAATAAATAAATAAATAAATAAAGATGATTCGCATCAAGGCAAGACCCCTCCCTCCCTCCCTCCCCGTGTTACCTAAGTGACCCCTGTCCACCCCACTTCATCCATCCAATCATTTTATTTTTAAAATTAATTAATTAATTTGGCAGTGTTTGAGACTTTAGTTTCCCAACTAGGGATCAAACCTGTGTCCTCTGCATTGCAAGGCAGATATTCAACCACAGGACCACCAGGGAAGTCCCAACCATTTCTTTGATCGGTAGTCCTCAGCCAGCTACCTTTTCTATGGTGGACTTTATGCTGGTGTATGGCATTTCTATATCTCTAGATCCAGGATATGGAAATGAACAAGACATTTTTCTTGGAGGGAAAAGAGACCTTCATACTCACTCTGGTAGGATCAGAGAATGATGCAACCTTCTTGGAAAGTAATTTAACAATTCACTTTTAAGTGTGGGCACCCTTTGAACCAAATCCTCAGTCTGAGACTCCAGGCCAGGCATCTCAGCATGGCAGTCAGGACCACTGACTGGAGCTAGATCGACTGGGTTTTAACTACAGCAACATGTCATAATCAGCTTCCCAGGTGGCTTGGTGGTAAAGAATTCACCTGCCAATGCAGGAGACACAGGCGATGTGGGTTCGATCCCTGGGCTGGGAAAATTCCCCAGAGGAGAAAATGGCAACCAAGTGCAGAAATCCCATGGACAGAGGAGCCTGGTGGGCTATAGTCCACGGGGTCGAACACAACTAAGCACTACACACTGCACGCTAACATCTCTTATCAGCCCTGGGACCCTGAAAATAATATTCACCTGTGCCTGAGCTTTCACATCTATCACATCAAGCTAATAATAATTACCTAACTTATAGGATTGTTGAGAAAATGCATTGCAAATGGTTTAGATCAGTGCCTGGCTCATTGCAAGTGTTCCATAAATGTTAGCTATTATTATTTGCTTATGCAAAGGTTTGCACAAAAGCCCAAGTTGAAGCCCAAGTTGACCTGTTCACCACAATGTTCTTTGCTGTATTATCCACATAGTTCTAGATTGGAGCAACCTCAGTGAATATCCAACTATAGGGAGATGATTAAACAGATTATAGTACATCCATTCTATAGTAGAGAATGTAATTTTAGAAAGATTGTGCCAGAGAAAGACATCATACCAGATCAAATATCAAAAAGTGGTGAGTCTCCTGGAATTCTGGGATGTGTATCATGGGAGGACTGGGAAACACTTGGCTCTTGGGGTCTCAGTTCCTCTGATAAGAGTTAATTTCATCTGTTACTTGCATCGTCCATCCATATCAATCAAAAATTTTAAATCAAATAAATATATTTTAAATTTTGGCCCTTTAATTGCTATTTTATTTATCTATTTCCGTCCATCTTTAGTCTTTGGCCTGTGTGGGCCTCCCATCACAGTGGCCTCTCTGGTTGGAGAACACTGGCTCTGGGCGCACGCGCTCCAGAGCTCTGACTTGTAATTGGACACACTGGTCCAGCCGCTCCATGGCATGTGATCTTCCCAGGCCAGGGGTCAAATCAGTACCCCTTGCACTGCAAGGTGGACTCTTTACCCACTAGACCACCAGGGAAGCCCTAAATCAAATATCTTTTGACTCAGCAATTCTACTTCCAAGAGCTTATCCTAAAGGTAAACTTACATATTTGCATAAAAACTCATCAACAAGAAGGTTTGCAGCAGCATTGATAAAGATGGAAACAACTTTATTGTCCATCAACAGAGGATTAGTTAAATAAATTATGACCTTTATCAAACAACCGTGCAGAAATCCCATGGACAGAGGAGCCTGGTGGGCTATAGTCCACGGGGTCGAACACAACTAAGCACTACACACTGCACGCTAACATCTCTTATCAGCCCTGGGACCCTGAAAATAATATTCACCTGTGCCTGAGCTTTCACATCTATCACATCAAGCTAATAATAATTACCTAACTTATAGGATTGTTGAGAAAATGCATTGCAAATGGTTTAGATCAGTGCCTGGCTCATTGCAAGTGTTCCATAAATGTTAGCTATTATTATTTGCTTATGCAAAGGTTTGCACAAAAGCCCAAGTTGAAGCCCAAGTTGACCTGTTCACCACAATGTTCTTTGCTGTATTATCCACATAGTTCTAGATTGGAGCAACCTCAGTGAATATCCAACTATAGGGAGATGATTAAACAGATTATAGTACATCCATTCTATAGTAGAGAATGTAATTTTAGAAAGATTGTGCCAGAGAAAGACATCATACCAGATCAAATATCAAAAAGTGGTGAGTCTCCTGGAATTCTGGGATGTGTATCATGGGAGGACTGGGAAACACTTGGCTCTTGGGGTCTCAGTTCCTCTGATAAGAGTTAATTTCATCTGTTACTTGCATCGTCCATCCATATCAATCAAAAATTTTAAATCAAATAAATATATTTTAAATTTTGGCCCTTTAATTGCTATTTTATTTATCTATTTCCGTCCATCTTTAGTCTTTGGCCTGTGTGGGCCTCCCATCACAGTGGCCTCTCTGGTTGGAGAACACTGGCTCTGGGCGCACGCGCTCCAGAGCTCTGACTTGTAATTGGACACACTGGTCCAGCCGCTCCATGGCATGTGATCTTCCCAGGCCAGGGGTCAAATCAGTACCCCTTGCACTGCAAGGTGGACTCTTTACCCACTAGACCACCAGGGAAGCCCTAAATCAAATATCTTTTGACTCAGCAATTCTACTTCCAAGAGCTTATCCTAAAGGTAAACTTACATATTTGCATAAAAACTCATCAACAAGAAGGTTTGCAGCAGCATTGATAAAGATGGAAACAACTTTATTGTCCATCAACAGAGGATTAGTTAAATAAATTATGATGCATCCATCCTGTGAAAGATTGAGCAGCCACTAAAGTTAATGAAGCAGATCTGTCTGTGCTGATGTGGAAGAATCTCCAAGATGCACTAAGTTAAAAACACAACATAATAACAATGTCATGCCACTTTGCACCCATTTAAATGGCTGAAATTTAAAAATACCGATGACGCCAAACATTTGTAAAAATGTGGTGCAACTAGAAAATACACATGCTGCCAGTGGTTGTATAAAATGGCACAACCATTTTAGAAAACCATTTGGCAGGTTGTGTGTTTTCGTTCTTGAACATACACTCAGCAGAGACCTAGCAAATCCACTCTTATGTATTATCCAAGAGAAATAAGAATATGTCTTCATACGTGGTACACACAAATACTGATAGAAACTTTATTTGTAATAGCCCCAAATCAGAAACAACTCAAATGGCTGTCAGCAGATAAACAGACAAATGGATTGTGGCAAAACAGCTGCTCTTGCTGCTTAGTAGCTGGAGTTGTGTCCAGCTCTGTGCAACCCTCTGGACTGTAGCCTGCCAGGCTCCTCTGTTCATGAGATTTCCCAAGCAAGAATACTGGAGTGGGTTACCATTCCTTTTTACAGGCTATCTTCCCAACCCAGAGATCAAATCTGCGTCTCATGCATTGCAGACAGATTCTTTACCACTGAGTCATCAGGGGAGCCCCTGTGGTAAAACTACTCAACTATAAAAATGGGATTCTGCCTCCAGGAGTTCACCACTGGGAACTTACTCCTCCCAGTCAACAATAAAAAGGAATGTACAGCTCCTGTGCAACTACATTAAAGTGAAAATGTGAAGGTATTAGTTGCTCAGTCATGTCCAACTCTTTGCAATCCTATGAACTATAGCCCACTAGACTCCTCTATCCATGCAATTTCCCAGGCAAGAATACTGAAGTGGATTGTCATTTCCTTCTCCAGGGGATATTTCTGACTCAGAGATTGAACCTAGGTCTCTTGCATTGCAAGCAGATTTTTTACTGTCTGAGTCACTGGGGAAGCCCATGCAAACTATATGAATGAATCTCAAAATCATTATTCTGAGTGAAAAAACCTAACACAAAAGAGCTCCATTTTTTGAAGTTCTATAACAGGCAAAATTAAGCTAAGGTCATAGAAAGCTGACCAGTGAATTGGGATTGGGGGTGTTAAACCAGAAAGGCTAACCGAGAACTTTCTGTGGTGACTGGAAGTCTCCATATCTTGATTGGGATGTGGGTTATGAGAGTGCTCAGTTCAGTTCAGTTGCTCAGTCATGGCTGACTCTTTGCAACCCCATGGACTGAAGAACTCCAGGCTTCCCTATCCTTCACCATCTCCTGGAGCTTGCTGAAACTCATGTCCATTGACTCAATGATGCCATCCAACCATCTTGTCCTCTGTCGTCCCCTTCTCCTTTTGGCTTCTATTTTTCCGAACATCATGATCTTTTCCAGTGAGTCAGCTCTACTCATCAGGTAACCAAAGTATTGGAGCTTCAGCTTCAGCACCAGTTCTTCTAATGAATATTCAGAGTTGATTTCCTTTAAGATTGCTTGCAGTCCAAGGGACTCTCAAGAGTCTTCTCCAGCACCACGGTTCAAAGGCATCAATATTTTGACACTCAGCCTCCTTTATGGTCCAACGTTCACATCCATACATGACTACTGGGAAAACCAAAGCTTTGACTATACGAACTTTTGTCAGCCAAGTGATGTCTCTGCTTTTTAATAGTCTGTCTAGGTTTGTCATAACTTTTCTTCCAAGGAGCAAGTATCTTTTAATTTCATGACTTTATGAAAAGCTAGAAAACTCGTAAAATTTTGCATTTTTTTTTTTTTAAAGATTTATTTATTTATTTATTTTGGGCGAGGGTCAGGTTGGGGAGGGAGGGGAGCAGGTGGGCCACTTCTATTGGTCTTTCATTTCTCTATTTTCATCCGTCTTTGTTCTTTGTCTCCTGTGGGCCTCCCATCGCGGTGGCGTCTGTCGTTGCAGAGCTCCGGCTCTGGGCACATGCGCTCCAGAGCTCCGGCTCGGTGATTGGACACATTGGTCCAGCCGCTCCGCGGCATGTGGGATCTTCCCAGGCCAGGGATCGAACCAGTGCCCCTTGCACTGCAAGGCGGTGTCCTTACCCACTGCACCACCAGGGAAGCCCGACACATACTCTTTGAGGGCTCTATTGATGTTGTTCTGTTGCTAAGTTGTGTCTGACTCTGCCACCCCATGAACTGCATTCCTGTCCTTCACTATCTCCCAAAGTTTACTCAAACTCAAGTCCATTGAGTCGGTGATACCATCCAACTATTTCTGTTGCCTCCTTCTTCTTCTTCTTAACTGGTTCCTAAAAGTCTTGGCCTCTAGCGCATTGCCTGGCAGAGGGTCATCTTAATCCCAAACACCAAAAACCTTCCCCCTCGATATCCTGAAGTCCATGAACTTTAAATGCAGTGAGGCAGATCACTTGCTACTGTAGTTTCCAGTTCCAGAGCAGTGATTCCTGAAATGACTGACTTCACCCAGTACACCTGCCCCAGTATGAGAAGAAATCACAACAAAATTCCCATATAATCTTGGAGGGAATAAAATGCATTGCTAACTATGACTTGAATCCAGAATTCATAAAACAGAAGACTGATCAATTCAACTGACTTTAAAAAATTTTAAGTCTGTAAACAAATTCGGAAGACAAATAACAAACTGGGAAAATATTTGTATGTTCATATAACAGAAGAAGAGTTTAATTTCTCTAATATAAAAAGAGATCCTGGGGCTTCCCCTGGTGATCCAGTGGGTAAAGACACCGCCTTGCAGTTCAAGTGCTCTGCGTCGACAGATGCCACCGCGATGGGAGGCCCACAGGAGCCAAAGAACAACAACGGATGAAAATAGAGAAATGAAAGACCAATAGAAGTGGCCCGCCCATCCCCCTCCCTCCTCACCCAACCCTCCAAAAGATAAATAAATTTAAAAAAGAGACAGATCCCGGGCTTCCCTGGCGGTCCAGTGGGTAAGGACACTGCCTTACAGTGCAAGGGGCGCCTGTTTGATCCCCGGCCTGGGGTAGACCGATATGTCAAATTACTGAGACAGAGCTCTGGGGCACATGCGCCTGGAGCCGGTGCTCTGCGAGGAGAGAGGCCACTGTGATGGGAGGCCCACACAGGCCAAAGAACAAAGATAAATAAATGAAAGATCAATAGAAGTGGCCCCCCCAAGAAAATAGTAAATTAAAAAAGAGAGAGAGAGATCCTCTAAATTGGTGGACAACCCCTAAATTTTAAAATGGCAAAAGTTCTGAAAATAAAGTTATAGATAAATGACTTCTATAAAAAATTAAGGTATACTTTCTGTCCTTTTCCTCTGAATAAAAATTTAATATTCTATAAAGTTTCAAGACTTGTCTAGTCGGTGATACCATCCAACTATTTCTGTTGCCTCCTTCTTCTTCTTCTTAACTGGTTCCTAAAAGTCTTGGCCTCTAGCGCATTGCCTGGCAGAGGGTCATCTTAATCCCAAACACCAAAAACCTTCCCCCTCGATATCCTGAAGTCCATGAACTTTAAATGCAGTGAGGCAGATCACTTGCTACTGTAGTTTCCAGTTCCAGAGCAGTGATTCCTGAAATGACTGACTTCACCCAGTACACCTGCCCCAGTATGAGAAGAAATCACAACAAAATTCCCATATAATCTTGGAGGGAATAAAATGCATTGCTAACTATGACTTGAATCCAGAATTCATAAAACAGAAGACTGATCAATTCAACTGACTTTAAAAAATTTTAAGTCTGTAAACAAATTCGGAAGACAAATAACAAACTGGGAAAATATTTGTATGTTCATATAACAGAAGAAGAGTTTAATTTCTCTAATATAAAAAGAGATCCTGGGGCTTCCCCTGGTGATCCAGTGGGTAAAGACACCGCCTTGCAGTTCAAGTGCTCTGCGACGACAGACGCCACCGCGATGGGAGGCCCACAGGAGCCAAAGAACAACAACGGATGAAAATAGAGAAATGAAAGACCAATAGAAGTGGCCCGCCCATCCCCCTCCCTCCTCACCCAACCCTCCAAAAGATAAATAAATTTAAAAAAGAGACAGATCCCGGGCTTCCCTGGCGGTCCAGTGGGTAAGGACACTGCCTTACAGTGCAAGGGGCGCCTGTTTGATCCCCGGCCTGGGGTAGACCGATATGTCAAATTACTGAGACAGAGCTCTGGGGCACATGCGCCTGGAGCCGGTGCTCTGCGAGGAGAGAGGCCACTGTGATGGGAGGCCCACACAGGCCAAAGAACAAAGATAAATAAATGAAAGATCAATAGAAGTGGCCCCCCCAAGAAAATAGTAAATTAAAAAAGAGAGAGAGAGATCCTCTAAATTGGTGGACAACCCCTAAATTTTAAAATGGCAAAAGTTCTGAAAATAAAGTTATAGATAAATGACTTCTATAAAAAATTAAGGTATACTTTCTGTCCTTTTCCTGCGTGCAACATGTCAAAGCAAGGATGTGGTGGGTCCGCTGGGGTGAAATTCTGGATTTCCTTCGATCTTCTGGTTGGAGCAGTGATCAACTCTGCTGACAATACAGGAGCCAAAAATCTATATATCATCTCTGTGAAAGGGATCAAGGGATGACTGAATAGACTTCATACTGCTGGTGTGGGGGACATGGCAATGGCCACAGTCAAGAAAGGCAAACCAGAGCTCAGAAAGAAGGTACATCCAGCAGTGGTAATTCGACAGTGAAAGTCATACAGGAGAAAAGATGGTGTGTTTCTTTATTTTGAAGATAATGCGGGGTCATAGTAAACAGTAAAGGCGAGATGAAAGGTTCTGCCATCACAGGACCAGTTGCAAAGGAATGTGCAGACCTGTGGCCCAGAATTGCATCCAATGCTGGCAGCATTGCGTGATTCTTTGGTGTATTTGTAAAAAAAAATAAAGTAAAACTTATTTGCTCCTAATGCTTGCACTCCTGTTTGTTTCTATATGTAACTCTTCTTGACATTGCCTCATTCTTAGCCCTTTTTAAATAAAACTACCTGGTGCAAAAAAAAAAAAAAAAATTTGAGGTACAGTTGCTCTATAATATTGTGTTAGTTTCTGCTATACATCAAAGTGAATTAGCTATACATAGACATATGTCCCCCCCCCCCTTTTTTTAATTTCCTTCCCATTAGGTCACCACGGAGCACTGAGTAGTGTTCCCCGTGCTATGCATTAAGTTCTCATTAGTTATCAGTTTTATACATGGTAGTTGTTAGGTCGATGGAGGCCCATGGGGTCTAGCTGTTCCAGGAAGCAGTGGTCTCAAAAGATTTCCTGCTGACTCATCACTGGCGCCATCTGCATCTGGAGTTTTCCCGTCAGACCCAGTACAGCTCAAACAAAGAAAATGCCTCTATGTAGGAGCAAGACCTTGCCCCTCCCCTGACTTGACCCTGAGCAGATAAAAGCCCCTTATCCTGCCTCTGGGAGAGACTTCACGGGCCCACCCGTGAACCTCGCCTGGGAGCAAGATCCCAAATAAAACTTAACTTTTTGCTTATAATTTGGCCAACTTGCCTGTCTCTTGCTGCTTCAAGATCTTACAATAGTGGTGGTGGTTTAGTCTCAAAGTCATATCCAACTCTTTGCAACTCCACGGACTATAGCTCATCAGGCTTCTCAGTCCACGAGATTTTCCAGGCAAGACTACTGCAGTGGTTGCTATTTCCTTCTCCAGGGTATCTTCCCAACCCAGTGACTCAACCAGCCTCTCTTGAACTGGTAAGCGGGTTCCTCACTGCTGAGCCACCAGGGAAGCCCATGTTATAGTCAGTAGTATATACATAGGTCAATCCCCATCTCCCAATCCACCTCCACCATAAATAACTCTTAAAGATCAAAATATCTTTCAATCTTACAAGAGAGAAATAAAACCACATAACATTGCTGAGAGTCAACAATTACTTTTACCTAGAAATCACAGCAATTGCATACAGGTAATACTAATACAAGATTGAGATATCAGTTTTATCCTTTCCGAATGGCAAAGATGAAAAAGGTTTGTAAACACCTTAGGTTGACAAAACTCTGAAATAACCTGGATCTTGAGGGAAGAAGCCTAACTTATACAGTTGCTATGGAAGCAGATGTCTCAAATGACAAATGTAAATACCCTTTGACCTAGCTATTCCTCCACAGAAAACTATTCTACGCATACCTGAGATGTATTCGGTTATTCACCACGCTGTTTATAAGCTCAAATGATTAGGAAAAAAACTAAATGCCCAGCAATTGGTAGACTGGTTAAATAAATTATGGTACATTCACACACACACACACACACACACACACGCACAACCAAGCATTAGTAAGTATAGAAGGAAATGATCTCTAAGATACACTGATAGATTTTTTTTTTTTGCCCTCTTTTATTGGTCTTTCATTTATTTACTTTCATCAATCTTTGTTCCTTGACCTGTGTGGGCCTCCCATTGCAGTGGCCTCTCTTGTCACAGAGTGACAGCTCTGAGCGCATGCCCTCCAGAGCGCTATCTCGTAATTGGACACATTGGTCCAGCCACTCCACGGCATGTGGGATCTTCCTGTGCCAGGGATTAAACTGGTGCCCCTTGCACTGCAAGGCAGACTCTTTACCCTACTGGACCACCGGGGAAGCCCAGATACACTGATAGATTTTTAAAAGCCATACACACAAGGTAAGGTTCAGAACAATGTGTATAGTGTGTTACCATCTTGGTAAACAAATACAGATGTGTGCATTACAGTATCTGGAAAAACTGAAAACATCTGTTCTGCCTGGAAAGGGGAAGTAGGGAGGCTGGAAAATAGAGGTAGTAGGGAAACATCTCACTGGATATTGTTGGGCTTTTGGATTTTGAACCCTGTGAATAACTACCTATTCAAAATAAAAAACAAACAAAACAACTAGCTCTGGCAGAGATTTCAGTAAATACCTCACTCTAACCAAAGCATTAGCATAACAGGGTCAGACAGATAGATAATCTCAGCAATGGGGGGTCCCTCCCTGCCAAAGTCTGCTCTATTCTTGTTTTGTGTATTGTCCCCAAACATTTTCACTGGATCAAGGTCTGTGGAGCCACTGGGTGACACTAGACTTAAGGTCTTAAACAGGTGCTAGTCTGAGCTTCCTGAGCTCCTGCTGGGCTGGCCCTGTCCTGAGGAATCCATGGGGCAGGAAGCCAGGGCCATGGAGGCAGGAGCTCAGAGGCAACCTGAGGTGTCAGTACTAATCCAAGTGGGAGACTGAGTTAAGACACAAGATAGGAGAGCAGTCAAGTGAGACTGGGGTGTAGACTGTTGCAAAGCAACAGGCCAGCTAAGCCAGGTGTTCTGTGGTGGACCAGGAAGGTCTCCTGACCCCAAAGCAGGTAAGAAAGAGTGGTCTTATTCACCATTACTCCCGGGACCCACATTGGTGCCTCCAATGCCTACAATGCTGGGCTCTGTCAGGTTGACGGTTCTGACCCCACCCGGGACTGCCCTCTTGCCAGGGCACACGTCCAGAGCCTCGATGAACTACAAGTCACAGTTCCTCCTCCTACCGCTCTGGTAAGAGGGGGAGTCACCATACTGGAAAAAGAAATTGGCCCTGATGAGCAGAAGGCGGTAGAACTGCCTTTACACAATGATAGGCAGGAGCGGGGTGACATATGGAACCCACATGATCAACATGGATAAAGCCTTGCACTGCAAGGCAGACTCTTTACCCTACTGGACCACGGGAAGCCCAGATGATAGATTTTTAAAAGCCATACACACAAGGTAAGGTTCAGAACAATGTGTATAGTGTGTTACCATCTTGGTAAACAAATACAGATGTGTGCATTACAGTATCTGGAAAAACTGAAAACATCTGTTCTGCCTGGAAAGGGGAAGTAGGGAGGCTGGAAAATAGAGGTAGTAGGGAAACATCTCACTGGATATTGTTGGGCTTTTGGATTTTGAACCCTGTGAATAACTACCTATTCAAAATAAAAAACAAACAAAACAACTAGCTCTGGCAGAGATTTCAGTAAATACCTCACTCTAACCAAAGCATTAGCATAACAGGGTCAGACAGATAGATAATCTCAGCAATGGGGGGTCCCTCCCTGCCAAAGTCTGCTCTATTCTTGTTTTGTGTATTGTCCCCAAACATTTTCACTGGATCAAGGTCTGTGGAGCCACTGGGTGACACTAGACTTAAGGTCTTAAACAGGTGCTAGTCTGAGCTTCCTGAGCTCCTGCTGGGCTGGCCCTGTCCTGAGGAATCCATGGGGCAGGAAGCCAGGGCCATGGAGGCAGGAGCTCAGAGGCAACCTGAGGTGTCAGTACTAATCCAAGTGGGAGACTGAGTTAAGACACAAGATAGGAGAGCAGTCAAGTGAGACTGGGGTGTAGACTGTCGCAAGGCAACAGGCCAGCTAAGCCAGGTGTTCTGTGGTGGGCCAGGAAGGTCTCCTGACCCCAAAGCAGGTAAGAAAGAGTGGTCTTATTCACCATTACTCCCGGGACCCACATTGGTGCCTCCAATGCCTACAATGCTGGGCTCTGTAAGGTTGAAGGTTCTGACCCCCAAAGGGACTGCCCTCTTGCCAGGGCACACGTCCAGAGTCTCGATGAACTACAAGTCACAGTTCCTCCTCCTACAGCTCTGATAAGAGGGGGAGTCACCATACTGGAAAAAGAAATTGGCCCTGATGAGCAGAAGGCGGTAGAACTGCCTTTACACAATGATAGGCAGGAGCGGGGGTGACATATGGAACCCACATGATCAACATGGGTGCCCCTTGCTACTCCCTATGGATGGACATGTGTAACAACCGCAACCTGACGCAGTTCTGATTATATCGACTGAAAAAAATGCAAAAATTCTCAGTCCAAAAGTTGAGAATTATGTTTTATCTGGCAAACTTTATGAGGACTTCGAGCCCAGGAGATAGTCACTCAGATAGTTTTGAGAGATTGCTCTGTAGATGGAGAGGAGGAGCCAGGACATATGAGGCCATTACCACGGAAACCAGGTAGGCAGGACATCAAAAGATCACTATTAAGTAAAGAAAGCCAGGCATCAAGTGAATGGATTTAGTGGTTTTCTTTGTAAGAGAAGATGCATGAGTCAGGACTCTTTGAAATCCTTCCTTTTGATAAGCACATTATGGATCTACAGCATGAATCCTGTTCTTCCATTCCTGGGTTCCCTCAGGGTACACCTTTGGGGGCTGCCGCCCTGGTTGAAAGCTCACTTGATGATCCTGTTTACATCCTGAGTTCCCTCGGGACTCCCCTTGGGGGCAGCTGTAATGACTAAGGGCTTGATGGTGCAATGTCCTTTGTTGACGGATAGGGCGAGGGGCATTCTTAGTCCACAGTTAAGAGTCCTACCAGCAGTAAGTTTCAGCCTGCAGAGGTGACGAGTGAGGGTGAGTGAGAGTTAGAGGAAGTATGGAGCAGACGGAGCCTATGGACCAGTTGTAAACCCAAGGTCAGCTCCATGAATGGGGACTGCAGTTGTCCCGGGAGCTCCTGTCTGTTTCCCTTCAGAAAGAGAGGCCCGAAGGAGCCATGCAGGAGCTGCCCCCTGGACCTGTCGGAAAGCTTTTTTGTGCAGTGATAAGGGGGCGGACAGAAGCGACAAGGAGACAGTACCTCTCAGGTCTCCATCTGTAGGAGTATGTTTGATCACCATGACTTCCCTCAGGCTGCTCACAGTCAATGACTGAGCACACCAGGGATCTCAAGGCAGGCCTATATCCTGGAGACAGGACACTCTTTGACAAGCAACTTTGACTCAAGAACTCCTACTCAGCAAAGACAGAACTTTTCTAGAAGTTCACTGCACTCTCAGACATCCTGTCTACCCTTGCCTCCTCTTCCCCTCTCCTCCTCAAGGCCTGAGGCTCTGTCAACCTCCCCTGGCTTCCTTACCCGTTCCCCTCTCAGATCTTTCCTGGTGAATCTCTTGGGATCTAACTTCACCTTGGCATCTACATGGGAAGACCTGAACTAACACAAATGCTATTGCTATTGTGTATAAAACATTTTTCTGACATTCTTTGCAACCAAAGGAAAAAAAAGCCTGTGTGATAATCATTAGTGTTTTCATCAAATAATTTCAGGTCCCTCACCTCCGGGCACATTGCTTACTTGCACTAAGTTGCTCCAAGTCAATAAGGTTCAAGGACTCCTTTCTTTAACCCTAATACTTCCTCACTAACATATATTGATTCTTTTTATCTAATTCAGTGCTTGCCAATAGCCATACCATTGCCATTGTGGATCAGCATAATCCTGTTCTTCCATTCCTGGGTTCCCTCAGGGTACACCTTTGGGGGCTGCCGCCCTGGTTGAAAGCTCACTTGATGATCCTGTTTACATCCTGAGTTCCCTCGGGACTCCCCTTGGGGGCAGCTGTAATGACTAAGGGCTTGATGGTGCAATGTCCTTTGTTGACGGATAGGGCGAGGGGCATTCTTAGTCCACAGTTAAGAGTCCTACCAGCAGTAAGCTTCAGCCTGCAGAGGTGACGAGTGAGGGTGAGTGAGAGTTAGAGGAAGTATGGAGCAGACGGAGCCTATGGACCAGTTGTAAACCCAAGGTCAGCTCCATGAATGGGGGCTGCAGTTGTCCCGGGAGCTCCTGTCTGTTTCCCTTCAGAAAGAGAGGCCCGAAGGAGCCATGCAGGAGCTGCCCCCTGGACCTGTCAGAAAGCTTTTTTGTGCAGTGATAAGGGGGCGGACAGAAGCGACAAGGAGACAGTACCTCTCAGGTCTCCATCTGTAGGAGTATGTTTGATCACCATGACTTCCCTCAGGCTGCTCACAGTCAATGACTGAGCACACCAGGGATCTCAAGGCAGGCCTATATCCTGGAGACAGGACACTCTTTGACAAGCAACTTTGACTCAAGAACTCCTACTCAGCAAAGACAGAACTTTTCTAGAAGTTCACTGCACTCTCAGACATCCTGTCTACCCTTGCCTCCTCTTCCCCTCTCCTCCTCAAGGCCTGAGGCTCTGTCAACCTCCCCTGGCTTCCTTACCCGTTCCCCTCTCAGATCTTTCCTGGTGAATCTCTTGGGATCTAACTTCACCTTGGCATCTACATGGGAAGACCTGAACTAACACAAATGCTATTGCTATTGTGTATAAAACATTTTTCTGACATTCTTTGCAACCAAAGGAAAAAAAAGCCTGTGTGATAATCATTAGTGTTTTCATCAAATAATTTCAGGTCCCTCACCTCCGGGCACATTGCTTACTTGCACTAAGTTGCTCCAAGTCAATAAGGTTCAAGGACTCCTTTCTTTAACCCTAATACTTCCTCACTAACATATATTGATTCTTTTTATCTAATTCAGTGCTTGCCAATAGCCATACCATTGCCATTGTGGATCAGGTCACTCTTCTCTGTGGGAGACAGAAATTTGCATTGTAGGATGTTTAGAAGCATCACTGGTCCCGGCTTACTAGTTGTCACAGTTGTGACATGCAAAAATGTCTGCAGACACTGTCACCTAGGGACACTGACAGAGCTCACCTAGAGAGGAAACTCACTGTCAGTTGAGAATCACTAAGGTCGCTAACAGCTGCAAAAAGAGATAAAGTATAAAATGGAATTATATAAAATGCTCAATCAAAACCAGACAATAAGGGTTTTCCAGGTGGTTTAGTGGCTAAAAATCTGTGCTTCTACTGCAAAGGGCACGAGTTCGATCCCTGGTCAGGAAACTAAGATTCCACATGTCTCACGACGGCATGGCAGCTAAGCCCACATGCTGCAGCTGCTGAAGCCAGAGCGTCTAGAACCTGTGCTCTGTAACAAGAGCTGTCCCCACAGTGAGAAGCCCTTCAGCTGTGAAACGAAGCGTGGTTCCCACTCACCGCAGCTAGAGAAAGCCCCGTGCAGCAGTGGAAACCCAGTGCAGCCATACATAAATAAGATAAATTAAAAAAAAAAAATCTCGGCTTCCCTGGTGGTCCAGTGGGTAAAGAGTCCGCCCTGCAGTGCAAGGGGCACCGGGGAAGATCCCACATGCCTTGGAGTGGCTGGACCAGTGTGTCCAATTGCAAGCCAGTGCTCTGGAGCCGATGCACTGAGACCAGTGCTCGGCAGTGAGAGAGGCCGCTGCGATGGGAGGCCCACATGGGTCGAAGAATAAAGATAGATGAAAATAAATAAATAAATAAAACAATAAAAGAAGCCAAAATTTATATATATATATATATATATATATATATATATCTCAAAACAACTTCTGGAGCTATTAAACAGGTATAGCAAGGTGGCAGTTCCTACTGATAGAAATAAATGACTAAATAAATAAATTAACACGGATGGGCCTGGAGATTATCCCAGTAAGTGAATTAAGTCAGACTTAGAAAGACGAATACCATATGATGTTACTTACATGTTAGATCTAAAATATGATACAAATGAACTTATTTACAAAACAGAAACAGACACACAGGCTTCAAAAATAAGTTTATGGTTACCAAAGGGGATAGTTGGGGGGTGGGATAAATTAGGAATTGAGATTAACATATACACACTACTATACGTAAAATGGGGCTTCCCTAATGGCTCAGACAGTGAAGAATCCATCTACAATGCAGGAGACCTCGGTTCAATCCCTGGGCTGGGAAGATCCCCTGGAGAAGAGAATGGCAGCCCACTCCAATATTCTTACTGGAGAACTCCTACGCAGAGGAGCCTGGTGAGCTGTAGTCACAAAGAGTCAGACACGACTGAGCGACTAACACTTCCACATATATAAAATAAATAATCAGCAAGGACCTACTATATACCACAAGAAACTCCACTCAGTGTTCTGTAATAACCTATATGGGGAAATAACCTGAAATAGAATGGATACATGTATAACTGAATCACTTTGCTCTACACCAGAAACTAGTACACCACTGTAAGTCAACTCTACTTCAATAAAAATAAAAAGTAAAACTAAGTAAATGCCTGAATAAGTAGGAAACAAGTGATAAATCTTCTATGCAGAAGAATTCCAGATAATGTATATAGAATAGATATGCTATTATGAGTCAAATTGTGTCCCTCAAAAAAAATGTTACGGCGTTCCTGGTGGTCCAGTGGGTAAAGAGTCAGCCTTGCAGTTTGATCCCTGCAGGTTTGATCCCGTGCCGTGGAGCAGCTGGACGGATGTGTCCAATTGCCGGCCAGCATTCCGGAATGCATGCACCCAGAGCCAGTGCTCTGCAGCGAGAGAGGCCACTGTAATGGGAGACCCACACATGCCAAAGAATAAAAGATGGATGAAAATAAATGATGGCTTAAAGGCAAAAAAAATAAACATAAATAAGTAAATAAATAAATAAATATGTTAAAGTCCTAAATCCCAGTACTGTGACTGTGACCTTATTTGGAAAAACTGTTGCAGATGCAGTTCAGTTAGGATGAGGTCATTAGGGTGGGCCCCATTCAATACTAGGTGTTCTTGTAAGAAGAGAAGGATACAAAGACAATGGGGAGAACACTGTGTGCTGATGGAGCAGAGGCTGGAGAGATGCAACTACAAGCCTGGCAATGCCAAAGCTGCCAGCAGCACCAGATGCAAGGATAGAGGCTTGAAGCGAAATCTCCCCTAGAAGCTTCAAAGAGATCATGGTTCGAACTTTATTTGAAGCTTCTGGTTACCAAAGGGATAGTTGGGGTGGGATAAATTAGGAATTGAGATTAACATATACACACTACTATCGTAAATGGGGCTTCTAATGGCTCAGACAGTGAAGAATCCATCTACAATGCAGGAGACCTCGGTTCAATCCCTGGGCTGGGAAGATCCCTGAGAAGAGAATGGCAGCCCACTCCAATATTCTTACTGGAGAACTCCTACGCAGAGGAGCCTGGTGAGCTGTAGTCACAAAGAGTCAGACACGACTGAGCGACTAACACTTCCACATATATAAAATAAATAATCAGCAAGGACCTACTATATACCACAAGAAACTCCACTCAGTGTTCTGTAATAACCTATATGGGGAAATAACCTGAAATAGAATGGATACATGTATAACTGAATCACTTTGCTCTACACCAGAAACTAGTACACCACTGTAAGTCAACTCTACTTCAATAAAAATAAAAAGTAAAACTAAGTAAATGCCTGAATAAGTAGGAAACAAGTGATAAATCTTCTATGCAGAAGAATTCCAGATAATGTATATAGAATAGATATGCTATTATGAGTCAAATTGTGTCCCTCAAAAAAAATGTTACGGCGTTCCTGGTGGTCCAGTGGGTAAAGAGTCAGCCTTGCAGTTTGATCCCTGCAGGTTTGATCCCGTGCCGTGGAGCAGCTGGACGGATGTGTCCAATTGCCGGCCCAGCATTCCGGAATGCATGCACCCAGAGCCAGTGCTCTGCAGCGAGAGAGGCCACTGTAATGGGAGACCCACACATGCCAAAGAATAAAAGATGGATGAAAATAAATGATGGCTTAAAGGCAAAAAAAATAAACATAAATAAGTAAATAAATAAATAAATATGTTAAAGTCCTAAATCCCAGTACTGTGACTGTGACCTTATTTGGAAAAACTGTTGCAGATGCAGTCCAGTTAGGATGAGGTCATTAGGGTGGGCCCCATTCAATACTAGGTGTTCTTGTAAGAAGAGAAGGATACAAAGACAATGGGGAGAACACTGTGTGCTGATGGAGCAGAGGCTGGAGAGATGCAACTACAAGCCTGGCAATGCCAAAGCTGCCAGCAGCACCAGATGCAAGGATAGAGGCTTGAAGCGAAATCTCCCCTAGAAGCTTCAAAGAGATCATGGTTCGAACTTTATTTGAAGCTTCTGGCCTCCAGAACTGTAGGAGAATAAATTTCTATCATTTAAAGCCACCCATTTGTGGTACTTCTTTATGCAAACCTAGGAAACTAAGCCATTCCTCAAGGACCTATAGAGCATAATTCCACAGTCCTCAAGTGAGCTCTGGGCATAATAAGTTCCTTCCAAGGAGCACAGTGTGGAAAGAGGGAAACAGAGTAACTTTCCAATGAAGAAATATGACAGACATGACCTCAGTCAGGTGATCAAGGTCGTATCAGTAGTGATAACTCATTTTGATAGTGTGCACCTTGTTATGATACAATGAATATAGGACTTTCTTTGTGGTCTTCCTCTCAAGAACCCATAACTCCTTTCTAAGTATGATAAAAATGCCAGATCAATTTCAGAGAAACATTGTTTGAAAGGGACTAAGGCTCCTCAAAGTTGTCAAGGTCATCAAAACCAAGGAGAGGCTGAGAAACTCTCACAGCTGAGGAGAGCTGCAAGGTCACATGATAACTCAATGTAATATGGTGTCTTGAATAGAATCCTGGATCAGAAAAAGGGCATTAGGTAAAAATTAAGAAAATCTGCTATCAATGGAGGGATGGGTAAAGAGGATGTGGTGCAACAACACAGAGGAATATTACTCAGCCACTAAAAGGGAAAAAATCATATCATTTGCAAAGACATGAATAGACCTAGAGGCTGTCATACAGAGTGAAGTAGGTCAGAAAGAGAAAAAAGTACATCATATAATATTGCTTATATGTGGAATCTAGAAAAATGGTACTGATGAATTTATTTGCAAAGCAGAAAAAGTTACAGATATAGAGAGCAAACTTATGGTTATCAAGGGAAGAGGAGGAAGGGGCAAATAGGGAGACTGTGACTGACATATATACGCTACTACGTATAAAAGAGATGACTAATAAGGACCTATTGTATAGGAGAGGGAACTCTATTCAGTGACCTGTCATGACCAAAATGGGAAGAAAATCTAAAAGAGAGAAGATATATATGTACATACAACTGATTCATTTCACTGTACAGCAAAAACTAACACAACAGTGTAAAGAAACTAGACTCCAATTTAAAAATTTTTAAGAAAATCTGAATAAAGCATATTAACAATTGTCTGTTATTTATCAGTATTGGTTCATTAATTGGAACAAATGTAGCATATTAACATAATATGTCAATAATAAAGGAAACTGGGGGTGAGCTGTACAGGAACTCTGTACCATCTCCTCAATTTTTATATAAAACTATAACTGTTCAAAAAATGAAGTCTGTTTTTTTAAGTTTAAACATTTATTTTATTTATTTATCTTTTGGGGGTGGGGTGGGAGGGAGGGAGATGGGCGGGCCACTTCTATTGGTCTTTCATTTCTCTATTTTCATCCGCCTTTGTTCTTTGGCTCCTGTGGGCCTCCCATCCGCAGTGTCCTCTGTCGTCAGAGTGCCGGCTCTGGGCGCATGCACTCCAGAGCTCTGGCTTGGCAATTGGACACATTTCCCAGGCCAGGGATCCATGAGAACATTGTTTGAAAACCAAAGCTGAGAGGCTGAGAAACTCTCACAGCTGAGGAGAGCTGCAAGGTCACATGATAACTCAATGTAATATGGTGTCTTGAATAGAATCCTGGATCAGAAAAAGGGCATTAGGTAAAAATTAAGAAAATCTGCTATCAATGGAGGGATGGGTAAAGAGGATGTGGTGCAACAACACAGAGGAATATTACTCAGCCACTAAAAGGGAAAAAATCATATCATTTGCAAAGACATGAATAGACCTAGAGGCTGTCATACAGAGTGAAGTAGGTCAGAAAGAGAAAAAAGTACATCATATAATATTGCTTATATGTGGAATCTAGAAAAATGGTACTGATGAATTTATTTGCAAAGCAGAAAAAGTTACAGATATAGAGAGCAAACTTATGGTTATCAAGGGAAGAGGAGGAAGGGGCAAATAGGGAGACTGTGACTGACATATATACGCTACTACGATAAAAGAGATGACTAATAAGGACCTATTGTATAGGAGAGGGAACTCTATTCAGTGACCTGTCATGACCAAAATGGGAAGAAAATCTAAAAGAGAGAAGATATATATGTACATACAACTGATTCATTTCACTGTACAGCAAAAACTAACACAACAGTGTAAAGAAACTAGACTCCAATTTAAAAATTTTTAAGAAAATCTGAATAAAGCATATTAACAATTGTCTGTTATTTATCAGTATTGGTTCATTAATTGGAACAAATGTAGCATATTAACATAATATGTCAATAATAAAGGAAACTGGGGGTGAGCTGTACAGGAACTCTGTACCATCTCCTCAATTTTTATATAAAACTATAACTGTTCAAAAAATGAAGTCTGTTTTTTTAAGTTTAAACATTTATTTTATTTATTTATCTTTTGGGGGGTGGGGTGGGGAGGGAGGGAGATGGGCGGGCCACTTCTATTGGTCTTTCATTTCTCTATTTTCATCCGCCTTTGTTCTTTGGCTCCTGTGGGCCTCCCATCCGCAGTGTCCTCTGTCGTCGCAGAGTGCCGGCTCTGGGCGCATGCACTCCAGAGCTCTGGCTTGGCAATTGGACACATCAGTCCAGCTGCTCCACGGCACGTGGGATCTTCCCAGGCCAGGGATCAAACTGGCACCCCTAGCACTACAAGGTGGTGTCCTTACCCACTGGAACACCAGGGAAGCCCTGTTTTTTTAAGTTTAATGACAAAAAAGCCAGTGCTACAAATATGTCAGTATTCTCCAAAATTATAAAAGTTGACAGTTTTTTTTTTTTTTTAAAGATACAAAATTTAGTCTGGTGCTCATTCAAAAAAACACTTTAGTATTGGGTCTTTATGCCACAGCTGCTGGTACTGTACGAGGCCATTTGTTTCCGTGGGAGGTATGTGACTTGGGGGACAGGGTCGTTCCCTGGGTGCCTGCTTCCCTTGATGACTCCCTAGATGAGAGATGAGGCCCATAAAACCAATCTGGCCGTGTGATCTCTTACAAATATACAGAAATAATAAACAGTCCTATCTAACACATAGCACTTTCTACGTAAGCATTTTGGGGCTTCCCTGGTGGCTTAGCAATAAAGAATCCAGCTGCAATACACCTGATTCCATCCCGGGGAGTGGTAGAATACCCCAGTATTCTTGCCTGGGAAATCCCATGGACAGAGGAGGCTGGTGGGCTAAAAATTCATAGGGCTGCAAAGAGCCAGACACCACTGAGAGTGTAAGCATTTAAAAAAAAAAAAATATATATATATATATATATATATATATTAAATTTTGGCCTCTTTTATCATTTTTTAAATTCATTTATTTTCATCCAACTTTATTCTTCGGCCCGTGTGGGCCTCGCATCACTTTGGCCTCTCTCACTGCAGAGCACCGGCTCTGGGCACATGCGCTCCAGAGCGCTGGCTTGCAATTGGACACACCCGTCCAGTTGCTCCGCGGCACGTGGGATCTTCCCAGGTCAAGGATCGAACTGGTGCCCCTCGCACTGCAGGGCAGACTCTTTACCCACTGGAACACCAGGGAAGCCCGTGTGTAAGCATTTTAATTATAATAACTCTTTATCCTCACAACATCCTTATAGAATAAATATCATTAATTCTCCCACATTACATTATGGAAACCAGGGCACAGAGAACTTTAATAATGAGCCCAAATCATGATGCAGCAAGTAAATGACCTAAGCCAACTAGCTCCAGACTCTGGGTCTAGACATGATAGCATACTATGGGAAACCAAACTGCTAAAGAGAATTTCATGATAACTTATGAAACCAGGGGAAGAGGTAGCTGGAGAAATTGTGCAAGTCATAATAAACAGTACATTTGTATAGGAATTATAATACAGGGGTCAAATTAACTATGCTTCAGTAAAAAATAAAAAACAAAACATGCAAATCAAAAATGTGGGCCTTGGAATTAGACTTCCAGAGCTGAACCTCCAGAACTGTTGCTCACCTACTATGTGATCAAAGCAAGCTGCTCACTTTCTATGGTAGCCAGAATAAGGGTCTCTCCAAAGGTGTCCATGCATTCATTTCCAGAAATTGTGAATATATTAGGTTATGAAGTAAAGGAGAATTAAGGTTCCAGGTGGAACTGAGTGACTAATCAACTGGCCTTAAGATAGGGAGGTTGTTCTGGGTTAGGCAGGTAGGTCCAATGTAATCACAAGGGTCCTTAAAACTGGATGAGGGAGGGACTTTCCTGGTGGTCCAATGGCTCTGTTTCTACACTCCCAATGTAGGGATCCAAGTTCAATCTCTTGTCAGGGAACTAGATCCCACATGCCGCAACTAAGAATTTGTGTGCCACAATTAAAAATCACCCATGTTGGAACTAAAAAGATCCCACATGCCGCAACAAAGATCAAAGAGCCTGAGTACTGCAATAAAGAAATAAATAAGTATGTGTATATATACATAAATGGACAAGGGAGACTGAAGTGCGATTCAGTCAAACTCAGAAAAGATGTGACAACTGCAGCAAGCTCAGAGTGCAGCTATATGAGAATTCAACCCATCACTGCTGGCTTTGAAGCTGGAAGGGGACCTTGGCCAAGCAATGCAGCTAAAATCCTTGGAATAGAGCCCAGTACCATAGTAAGTTGCTCAATAAATGCTACAAAAACACTAAATAGAAACAGTTGAGGGAACCACAATGAACACTGAAAATATTGGGTGAAATGTTGTTCTGGAACAGGATGTTAGAGAGGTGACCAAGGATTACCCCATCATTTACATACTCATTGCAAAAGGAGGAAGTGCCTTTATAATAGAGAAATCTGCAACTGTAAGAGTTAGGAGGGAAAGGGGCAGGGCACAATTTTTGAAAAGAATGACAGCCCAAGGACACGGCATAAACCCATTAGAATCAAATGGGTCCAAGATGGCAGACAAGACCTTGATCCTCAGTCAGCAAGTTAAATGACACATCCAGAGGCGCCATGCAAAACTGTTTAATGGAGTTACAGATTTGTATAGGAATTATAATATAGGGGTCAAATTAACTATGCTTCAGTAAAAAATAAAAAACAAAACATGCAAATCAAAAATGTGGGCCTTGGAATTAGACTTCCAGAGCTGAACCTCCAGAACTGTTGCTCACCTACTATGTGATCAAAGCAAGCTGCTCACTTTCTATGGTAGCCAGAATAAGGGTCTCTCCAAAGGTGTCCATGCATTCATTTCCAGAAATTGTGAATATATTAGGTTATGAAGTAAAGGAGAATTAAGGTTCCAGGTGGAACTGAGTGACTAATCAACTGGCCTTAAGATAGGGAGGTTGTTCTGGGTTAGGCAGGTAGGTCCAATGTAATCACAAGGGTCCTTAAAACTGGATGAGGGAGGGACTTTCCTGGTGGTCCAATGGCTCTGTTTCTACACTCCCAATGTAGGGATCCAAGTTCAATCTCTTGTCAGGGAACTAGATCCCACATGCCGCAACTAAGAATTTGTGTGCCACAATTAAAAATCACCCATGTTGGAACTAAAAAGATCCCACATGCCGCAACAAAGATCAAAGAGCCTGAGTACTGCAATAAAGAAATAAATAAGTATGTGTATATATACATAAATGGACAAGGGAGACTGAAGTGCGATTCAGTCAAACTCAGAAAAGATGTGACAACTGCAGCAAGCTCAGAGTGCAGCTATATGAGAATTCAACCCATCACTGCTGGCTTTGAAGCTGGAAGGGGACCTTGGCCAAGCAATGCAGCTAAAATCCTTGGAATAGAGCCCAGTACCATAGTAAGTTGCTCAATAAATGCTACAAAAACACTAAATAGAAACAGTTGAGGGAACCACAATGAACACTGAAAATATTGGGTGAAATGTTGTTCTGGAACAGGATGTTAGAGAGGTGACCAAGGATTACCCCATCATTTACATACTCATTGCAAAAGGGGGAAGTGCCTTTATAATAGAGAAATCTGCAACTGTAAGAGTTAGGAGGGAAAGGGGCAGGGCACAATTTTTGAAAAGAATGACAGCCCAAGGACACGGCATAAACCCATTAGAATCAAATGGGTCCAAGATGGCAGACAAGACCTTGATCCTCAGTCAGCAAGTTAAATGACACATCCAGAGGCGCCATGACAGTTCCACCCCTCCCTAAAAGAGCTGGAATAATCCTCCCACTCATTAGCATATGGAATTACCCAGCCTATAAAAGCTAAGAACGCCATGCTTTCGGGGCCGCTGGATTCTCTCTGCCATGGCCCACACTCTGTCTGTGGAGTGTGCTTTCTCTGACTCTGAATAAATCCATTTCTTACCTATCACTTTGTCTCTTACTGAATTCTTCTCTGCAAAGAGACATGAAGAACCCGAACCTCAGTGGGTCCAGACATCAGGTGAGTGATTTTAATTACCAGGGTTTTGGCTAGGTTCGAGTCCCGGCCGTGTGGGTTCAAGTCCCAAGCAGGGTCTAGGCTGGGTTGGAGTCCCAGCCAAAGTCCCAAGCAGGGTTTAGGCTGGGTTCGAGTCCCGGCCACGTGGGTTCAAGTCCCAAACATTTGATTAAGTCTGGGCCCTGGGTTTAAGTCTCAAATTAAGGTTCAACACTCTCACAACTACCATCTGAGCTCAGTCTTCAAATATAACATCATGGAAGGTGGGACTCTGAACATTCAAGTCCCTCTGATAGGATGCAATCAGAAAGTACAGCACCATGTTTGAAAGACTTCTTATCAAAAAAGTTAACCTGAACCAAATCAAGCTACAGAGCTGGCTTTCCACTTGCACAAAACACAAGGAATCAAGGAGGAAGTTAAATAACATGAGGAAACATTGACACCAATCCTGAATGTGGTAATATTCTACAATTGCCTCAGTCTCTTCAAAACCGTTGTGTCATGAATTTAAAAAGGATGTGAAGGGTGGCTTTTATGCAATAGAGCCCAGTACCATAGTAAGTTGCTCAATAAATGCTACAAAAACACTAAATAGAAACAGTTGAGGGAACCACAATGAACACTGAAAATATTGGGTGAAATGTTGTTCTGGAACAGGATGTTAGAGAGGTGACCAAGGATTACCCCATCATTTACATACTCATTGCAAAAGGGGAAGTGCCTTTATAATAGAGAAATCTGCAACTGTAAGAGTTAGGAGGGAAAGGGGCAGGGCACAATTTTTGAAAAGAATGACAGCCCAAGGACACGGCATAAACCCATTAGAATCAAATGGGTCCAAGATGGCAGACAAGACCTTGATCCTCAGTCAGCAAGTTAAATGACACATCCAGAGGCGCCATGACAGTTCCACCCCTCCCTAAAAGAGCTGGAATAATCCTCCCACTCATTAGCATATGGAATTACCCAGCCTATAAAAGCTAAGAACGCCATGCTTTCGGGGCCGCTGGATTCTCTCTGCCATGGCCCACACTCTGTCTGTGGAGTGTGCTTTCTCTGACTCTGAATAAATCCATTTCTTACCTATCACTTTGTCTCTTACTGAATTCTTCTCTGCAAAGAGACATGAAGAACCCGAACCTCAGTGGGTCCAGACATCAGGTGAGTGATTTTAATTACCAGGGTTTTGGCTAGGTTCGAGTCCCGGCCGTGTGGGTTCAAGTCCCAAGCAGGGTCTAGGCTGGGTTGGAGTCCCAGCCAAAGTCCCAAGCAGGGTTTAGGCTGGGTTCGAGTCCCGGCCACGTGGGTTCAAGTCCCAAACATTTGATTAAGTCTGGGCCCTGGGTTTAAGTCTCAAATTAAGGTTCAACACTCTCACAACTACCATCTGAGCTCAGTCTTCAAATATAACATCATGGAAGGTGGGACTCTGAACATTCAAGTCCCTCTGATAGGATGCAATCAGAAAGTACAGCACCATGTTTGAAAGACTTCTTATCAAAAAAGTTAACCTGAACCAAATCAAGCTACAGAGCTGGCTTTCCACTTGCACAAAACACAAGGAATCAAGGAGGAAGTTAAATAACATGAGGAAACATTGACACCAATCCTGAATGTGGTAATATTCTACAATTGCCTCAGTCTCTTCAAAACCGTTGTGTCATGAATTTAAAAAGGATGTGAAGGGGTGGTTCTCTATTCCACCCGTCATTCAGGAACCCAGGCCTCTCTCATCCATGAAGTTGCCATAGTTCACACACCTCCTATAAGGAAGAAGAGGATATGCGGAGTCTTGTGGGATGGCTTGTAATAACATGCCTGAAAGTAGTACATTTCAGCTTCACCTGGCCACTACCCAATTGCAAGAGAGCTGGGAGATGAGCCTGGAAGCTTGGGAAGAACAAGAGAAGAGAATGGTGAGCGTCCAACCGGACTTTCCACACACATGTCACCACTTACCCTTCCAATAATGCAAGGCTCAATGTGACCTCTGCCAGGCAATCCTTAGCTGGGCATACCCTCAGTTATGTGCAATCCCTCACTTTGAGATGGACCAGCAACCCAGTGTCCTCCCTCCTCCCCATCCTCTGTGTGCATGCTCAGTCGCTCAGTTGTGTCTGACTCTTTGTGACCCTTTGGACTGTAGCCCACCGGATTCCTCTGCCCATGGGATTTTTCAGGCAAAAATAATGGAGTGGGTTGTCATTTCCTCCTCCAAGGGATCTTCCAAACCCAGGAATTGAAAATGTGTCTCCTGCATTGCAGATAGATTCTTTACTGCTGAGCCACCAGGGAAGTCCCCTCATCCCCTACAGCATCAATCACAAATACCAAGGTCTCCCTGTCTAAATATCTCTAAACAGACTTCACCTCTCCATCTGGAAGATCCAGAGCCTCTGGTCTGGCCTCTCTTCATGTGAAGGATCCTTCTCTTGGGTGGGGGAGTTGGGCGGCGGTGCTATATCCTTGCCATAGGCTGCAAGTGAGCAAATAAAGAAGTAGGCAAGATAACTTAATGTGCTGTGAAGGAACCAGAGACTGAAATGGTAAAGAATGACTATTTGCGGTGAGAAAGAGGAGCTATTTATATGGATCAAAAAGTTAACCTGAACCAAATCAAGCTACAGAGCTGGCTTTCCACTTGCACAAAACACAAGGAATCAAGGAGGAAGTTAAATAACATGAGGAAACATTGACACCAATCCTGAATGTGGTAATATTCTACAATTGCCTCAGTCTCTTCAAAACCGTTGTGTCATGAATTTAAAAAGGATGTGAAGGGGTGGTTCTCTATTCCACCCGTCATTCAGGAACCCAGGCCTCTCTCATCCATGAAGTTGCCATAGTTCACACACCTCCTATAAGGAAGAAGAGGATATGCGGAGTCTTGTGGGATGGCTTGTAATAACATGCCTGAAAGTAGTACATTTCAGCTTCACCTGGCCACTACCCAATTGCAAGAGAGCTGGGAGATGAGCCTGGAAGCTTGGGAAGAACAAGAGAAGAGAATGGTGAGCGTCCAACCGGACTTTCCACACACATGTCACCACTTACCCTTCCAATAATGCAAGGCTCAATGTGACCTCTGCCAGGCAATCCTTAGCTGGGCATACCCTCAGTTATGTGCAATCCCTCACTTTGAGATGGACCAGCAACCCAGTGTCCTCCCTCCTCCCCATCCTCTGTGTGCATGCTCAGTCGCTCAGTTGTGTCTGACTCTTTGTGACCCTTTGGACTGTAGCCCACCGGATTCCTCTGCCCATGGGATTTTTCAGGCAAAAATAATGGAGTGGGTTGTCATTTCCTCCTCCAAGGGATCTTCCAAACCCAGGAATTGAAAATGTGTCTCCTGCATTGCAGATAGATTCTTTACTGCTGAGCCACCAGGGAAGTCCCCTCATCCCCTACAGCATCAATCACAAATACCAAGGTCTCCCTGTCTAAATATCTCTAAACAGACTTCACCTCTCCATCTGGAAGATCCAGAGCCTCTGGTCTGGCCTCTCTTCATGTGAAGGATCCTTCTCTTGGGTGGGGGAGTTGGGCGGCGGTGCTATATCCTTGCCATAGGCTGCAAGTGAGCAAATAAAGAAGTAGGCAAGATAACTTAATGTGCTGTGAAGGAACCAGAGACTGAAATGGTAAAGAATGACTATTTGCGGTGAGAAAGAGGAGCTATTTATATGGGACTATCAGGGAAGGCTGCACTGAGGAGAGAGCAGCAGATAGAATCATCCAGAAAAGCAATATTCTTACTGCTGTGCTCTGTTGTAGAACTCTGTCACTCCCCCTTCAAGTGGTAGAGTCCCTGTTTCCTCCCCTTGAACCTGGACAGGTGTTTCAACTTGAAAAAATTCATAATAAAATATAACATCAGTGATGCTGTGTGACTTTTCAGATTTGGGAGTCAACCAATGTCCCTTGCCTTCAACCCTGGCTAAACTAACAGAGACAGTCAGCCTCCGAGAGCCAGTCATGGAAGTGAACCACCTCTGAAGCAGTTCCTCAGGCCTCAGTTGATTTGCCCCTGCTCTTGCTGAGTGGAACAAAACTGCATCTTCCTCCTCAAACCCTGCCCAAGTTACAGAGAGGTAATAAGCAAAATGGGTAATGGCATTTTTGAACCCGCTGAGTTTGGGAGTATTTCCTTAGGGAGCAGTAGTGCTGAGCTAATTTCTGAAAACTAAGGAGCCAGTCGTGGAGAGGTCTTCCTAAAGCATTTCAAGCATTGCCAGTCGCAGGTCTGAGGGCTCTAAGGCAGGAGGCACGCTGAAGAAGCAGGTAAGGCCCCCAGGCTGAGCCAGGAGCAGCAGGACCTGTGGCTGCAGGAGGGCTGGAGCCACATCGGGCAGCGCCTCGAGCACCACGGAGTAAGTTGGAAAGGTATCAGAAGTTCTGCGGGAGCCTTTGGAGGGCTGTGAGCAGGAGAGTAGTGGGAGCAGCCTGTTCCTGAGAGGTGGCTCTAGCTGCGCAGGGGGTAGTGATCTGGGGCAAGATGAGCTGAAGCAGGAAGATCAGTTAGCACATCACTGCAGCTGTTCAACTCCATTGCAAAGGTCACTGAACACTAAGGAGAAAAAAGTAGATTCTGGGCATGCTTTGTAGACATAATAGGTCTTGTTTTTGTTTGGTTTTGTTTTTTGTTTTTTAATCAATATTCTTATGGAAGTATAGTTGATTTACAATGTTATGTTAATTACTGCTATACAGCAAAGTGGTTTAGTTATACATAATTTAGTTATATGTACATTGCTTTTGTTTTAATATATTCTTTTTCATTATGGTTTATCATAGGATATTGAATCCAGTATTCTGGGTTATACAGTAGAACCTTAAAAGCTTACATCTGCTAGCCCCAACCCCCTACGCTACCCCTCCCCCAATCCCCTTCCCCATGGCAACCACCCATCTGTTCTTTATGGCCCTGATTCTGTTTCATACACAGGTTCTTCACTTGTGCCATATTTTATTTTATTTTAAATTTTAATTTAATTTTATTTGGGACTGTGCTGGGTCTTTGTTGCTGTGTGCAGGCTCTCTAGTTGTGGCAAGCGGGAGCTAGCCTCTTGCAGAGCATGAACTCTAGGGCCCACAAGCATCAGTAGCTATTGCATGTGGGCTCGGGAGTTGCATCACACGGGCTTAGTTGTTTCTCAGCATGGGAGATCTTCCCAGACCAGGGACTGAACCTGTATCTCCTGCACTGACAGGTGAATTCTTAAGCACTGGACCACCAGGAAAGTTCTGTGCCACATTTTATGTTCTACACATAAGGGATTTTATATGGTTCTTTCTGTGTCTGACTCATTTAGTATGATAATCCCTAGTTGCATACGCTGTAAGCTTTTTTTTTTTAGGCTTTCTTGATAGACGGATGAGAGGTGAGGGATAAGGAAGAATGAAGGTGAACTTTAAGGTTTTTCTCTAAAGCAGTCAGGTGACTAACAGTGCTCCTGGCTGGGAGGGGAAGGCTTGGGGAGGAGCAGAGTTGGGGTGGGGAAACTTCCCTTTCCTTTCCCTCAGGATATGCTATTTCAATGAGGCTGTAGAAAGAATTTCAAGCTGCTTAAATAACGCTAACCAAGCAGTTATGGGCAGGCAAAGTTTCTGGGTCTGGTGGAGTTGGAGATTCTGGTAATTCCTTGACTTTCTTTAAGAATTTCTCTCTGGGGACTTCCTTGTTCCTCAGTGGCTGAGACTCCATGCTCCCTCTACAGGGAGCCCAGGCTTGATAATCTGGTCAGGGAACTAGGCCATAACTAAAGATAGTATATGCTACAACTAAGACTTGGTGTGGCCAAATAAATAAATATTAAAAAGAAAAAAGGTGGGTACTCTCCTAAAATTTACAATGTTATGTTAATTACTGCTGTACAGCAAAGTGGTTTAGTTATACATAATTTAGTTATATGTACATTGCTTTTGTTTTAATATATTCTTTTTCATTATGGTTTATCATAGGATATTGAATCCAGTATTCTGGGTTATACAGTAGAACCTTAAAGCTTACATCTGCTAGCCCCAACCCCACGCCACCCTCCCCAATCCCCTTCCCCATGGCAACCACCCATCTGTTCTTTATGTCCCTGATTCTGTTTCATACACAGGTTCTTCACTTGTGCCATATTTTATTTTATTTTAAATTTTAATTTAATTTTATTTGGGACTGTGCTGGGTCTTTGTTGCTGTGTGCAGGCTCTCTAGTTGTGGCAAGCGGGAGCTAGCCTCTTGCAGAGCATGAACTCTAGGGCCCACAAGCATCAGTAGCTATTGCATGTGGGCTCGGGAGTTGCATCACACGGGCTTAGTTGTTTCTCAGCATGGGAGATCTTCCCAGACCAGGGACTGAACCTGTATCTCCTGCACTGACAGGTGAATTCTTAAGCACTGGACCACCAGGAAAGTTCTGTGCCACATTTTATGTTCTACACATAAGGGATTTTATATGGTTCTTTCTGTGTCTGACTCATTTAGTATGATAATCCCTAGTTGCATACGCTGTAAGCTTTTTTTTTTAGGCTTTCTTGATAGACGGATGAGAGGTGAGGGATAAGGAAGAATGAAGGTGAACTTTAAGGTTTTTCTCTAAAGCAGTCAGGTGACTAACAGTGCTCCTGGCTGGGAGGGGAAGGCTTGGGGAGGAGCAGAGTTGGGGTGGGGAAACTTCCCTTTCCTTTCCCTCAGGATATGCTATTTCAATGAGGCTGTAGAAAGAATTTCAAGCTGCTTAAATAACGCTAACCAAGCAGTTATGGGCAGGCAAAGTTTCTGGGTCTGGTGGAGTTGGAGATTCTGGTAATTCCTTGACTTTCTTTAAGAATTTCTCTCTGGGGACTTCCTTGTTCCTCAGTGGCTGAGACTCCATGCTCCCTCTACAGGGAGCCCAGGCTTGATAATCTGGTCAGGGAACTAGATCCCACATGCCATAACTAAAGATAGTATATGCTACAACTAAGACTTGGTGTGGCCAAATAAATAAATATTAAAAAGAAAAAAAAGGTGGGTACTCTCCTACACCACTTCCAGTGCCTATTCTGGAAGCTTTCTCTATCCTTTTTTTTTTCTTTAATAAAACTGCTGCTGCATGGGGAAAAAAAAGAATTCCTTTCTGTTTGTTTGCCTACCTAGCTTTAAGATCCTCTATGCAGAGTGTGGTTGTTGTAATTAGTATGGCAAAGATCCCATTTGGAAGCTGAAACACATCCAAGGGAGGAAATGGAACTTAACAGTAGGGGCTCAAGACCAATAGAAGTGGCAAAAAAAAAAAAAGCATAAAAAAAAGGAGAAAGATCAGCTATAATCACACATTAAAAGACAAACCTGTCAATATTTTAATGTGAATTTTTTTCAGGTCCTTTTCACTGTAACTAATGTGTGTGTGTGTGTGTGTTTGGCCACTTCTATTGGTCTTTCATTTATCCATTTCCATCCATCTCTGTTCTTTGGCCTGTGTAGGCCTCCCGTCACAGTGGCCTCTTTTGCTGCAGAGCACTGGCTCTGGGCGCATGGGCTCCAGAGCTCCGGCTCGGTAGTTGGACACATCAGTCCAGCCGCTCCGCGGCACGTGGGATCTTCCCAGACCCAGGAATGAACCAGCGCCCCTTGCACTGCAAGGCGGTGTCCTTACCCACTGGACCACCAGGGAAGCCCTGTAACTAATCTTTTAACCTTGGTGACTGAATGGTATTCAAAATTTGTTTACCTGTCTTGCTTTAACTTTCTCTCAAGCTTATCTCCAGTGTGGAATTCTCCCTCTTCCTTTGAAGTCACTATCTTCATTCAGGCTCTGCCAGGACTCTGTCTTGCTGAGGACGTGAACTGCCAGATCCAGCCCCAGGGCACCAGAATGGTGCAGCAGGAGCCACTGTCTTCAAGCTGCTCTGAGGCCCACAGTAAGTAAAGGCATTGCAAGGGCAGGACTGGCAGGGCTTGGGGATCAGAATAGAGCACTAAGGACAGCCTGAATGTGGCTGATCTTGATCATTGGAAAGAACTACTCAAAAGGCAACAATTGGTAAAGGAAGTATCCCCAGGTGAGACTGGACACTGCTTCTGCCAGGATCAGGACTCCACACAGACTCAACTTCATTCCCTCTATTCAAGTTGCAAAGCAATAAGAACCAGAATAAGGGTTTTCACTGCATCATGTGCTCTGGCAGTCAGGGGTTCTTTAATGGGGGAGCCTAATTCAAGGGGGCAAGTGTTTACTTAGATGGCAAGGGCAAATCTACACTTCAGGTTTAGAAAAGACCCTTGGAAAACATTCCGTTAGACTCAATCACAGGCTTCCCTGGTGGGTCAGTGGAAAAGAATCTGCCTTCAATGCAGGAGACCCAGGTTTGATCCCTGGATCAGGAAGATCCCACTCCAGGACTCTTCCCTGGAGAATCCCATGGACAGAGGAACCTGGCAGGCTATAGTTCATGGGGTCTTAAAGAATTGAGCATAACTGAGTGAGTAATAATTTAGCAAATATATTTGCTGACTTAAAAATGAACACTACTGCAGAAATACTGTCTTTAAAATGGGCAAGGTCTTCATGATTAAGGTTTGGACCTACCACCTGCTCTTCTATCATTTTGAGAAGCTTCATATTAATAAATGCTTTTGGGTGACTGCAAAACTGTTGACTTTCTGTCATCAAATCTGATTAGTCCAGCCGCGCGCACGTGGGATCTTCCCAGACCCAGGAATGAACCAGCGCTTGCACTGCAAGGCGGTGTCCTTACCACTGGACCACCAGGAAGCCCTGTAACTAATCTTTTAACCTTGGTGACTGAATGGTATTCAAAATTTGTTTACCTGTCTTGCTTTAACTTTCTCTCAAGCTTATCTCCAGTGTGGAATTCTCCCTCTTCCTTTGAAGTCACTATCTTCATTCAGGCTCTGCCAGGACTCTGTCTTGCTGAGGACGTGAACTGCCAGATCCAGCCCCAGGGCACCAGAATGGTGCAGCAGGAGCCACTGTCTTCAAGCTGCTCTGAGGCCCACAGTAAGTAAAGGCATTGCAAGGGCAGGACTGGCAGGGCTTGGGGATCAGAATAGAGCACTAAGGACAGCCTGAATGTGGCTGATCTTGATCATTGGAAAGAACTACTCAAAAGGCAACAATTGGTAAAGGAAGTATCCCCAGGTGAGACTGGACACTGCTTCTGCCAGGATCAGGACTCCACACAGACTCAACTTCATTCCCTCTATTCAAGTTGCAAAGCAATAAGAACCAGAATAAGGGTTTTCACTGCATCATGTGCTCTGGCAGTCAGGGGTTCTTTAATGGGGGAGCCTAATTCAAGGGGGCAAGTGTTTACTTAGATGGCAAGGGCAAATCTACACTTCAGGTTTAGAAAAGACCCTTGGAAAACATTCCGTTAGACTCAATCACAGGTTTCCCCTGGTGGGTCAGTGGAAAAGAATCTGCCTTCAATGCAGGAGACCCAGGTTTGATCCCTGGATCAGGAAGATCCCACTCCAGGACTCTTCCCTGGAGAATCCCATGGACAGAGGAACCTGGCAGGCTATAGTTCATGGGGTCTTAAAGAATTGAGCATAACTGAGTGAGTAATAATTTAGCAAATATATTTGCTGACTTAAAAATGAACACTACTGCAGAAATACTGTCTTTAAAATGGGCAAGGTCTTCATGATTAAGGTTTGGACCTACCACCTGCTCTTCTATCATTTTGAGAAGCTTCATATTAATAAATGCTTTTGGGTGACTGCAAAACTGTTGACTTTCTGTCATCAAATCTGATTATTCTCTCAGAGGAGTTGGGGGAAAGGCACAAATAAATGACAATGCAAATATATTTGATTTGGAAGTATAGGGTGATAATTTTATGGTAAGTTCACCTTGGTATTCACTTTAGTTTCTAAGCAAAAAATTAATTAGTAGGAAGTGGCAAGTGTCCTGAGAAGATCCTTTCAGTAGAAAATTCCCCTCACTGTCCCCTTGGGGCATGTGACAAAAGCTCTGCCAATCAAACGCTCTCTCACAGAGCATTGCTATTTGAGCAGATAGGAGAGAAGGGGTATAACCTTTGGTCTTAGTGAACTAAGAGAGGGGTAGAGCTCTAAGGAACCAAAAGGAATTCCCTGTCCATATAGTAAACTCAAAGGGGGACACTAGGATTCAATTCCCCCATTATTCATTTCATGAACTTTTACTGAGCATGCAGTTGCTACTATGTAGGTACCTGTGAAGTTCCTGGGCACAAGGGTTTTCTGTACATCCCCTCCCATTTTCTTTGATTATAGGAAACTGCCTTCATTCAGCTTTCTGACCTTCCCTGATTTCCAACGGATAGATTCCAACGGATAGATTGTTAATTAGGGACTGGTGGGGATGTGAGACCAGGGAGAAACAGTCAAGAACAGTCTTGGGGCAAGATCCTGTTTTCCCATCAGCAGATGCATACACACAACATCTTTGAGCTGTTTTGCAGATACTGAGACCTCCTTCAGGTGGGAGAAGTTATGGTATGCTGCCCACAAGCATGTAGACCCCAGACCAGTTAAACCTGAAGGCTGATGATGTTGACTCCTTCTACTTATCTCACCACCAACCCATCGGGAAGAAAAAAAGCCCCTGCAGAGGACCTGGCAGCTATAGTTCATGGGGTCTTAAAGAATTGAGCATAACTGAGTGAGTAATAATTTAGCAAATATATTTGCTGACTTAAAAATGAACACTACTGCAGAAATACTGTCTTTAAAATGGGCAAGGTCTTCATGATTAAGGTTTGGACCTACCACCTGCTCTTCTATCATTTTGAGAAGCTTCATATTAATAAATGCTTTTGGGTGACTGCAAAACTGTTGACTTTCTGTCATCAAATCTGATTATTCTCTCAGAGGAGTTGGGGGAAAGGCACAAATAAATGACAATGCAAATATATTTGATTTGGAAGTATAGGGTGATAATTTTATGGTAAGTTCACCTTGGTATTCACTTTAGTTTCTAAGCAAAAAATTAATTAGTAGGAAGTGGCAAGTGTCCTGAGAAGATCCTTTCAGTAGAAAATTCCCCTCACTGTCCCCTTGGGGCATGTGACAAAAGCTCTGCCAATCAAACGCTCTCTCACAGAGCATTGCTATTTGAGCAGATAGGAGAGAAGGGGTATAACCTTTGGTCTTAGTGAACTAAGAGAGGGGTAGAGCTCTAAGGAACCAAAAGGAATTCCCTGTCCATATAGTAAACTCAAAGGGGGACACTAGGATTCAATTCCCCCATTATTCATTTCATGAACTTTTACTGAGCATGCAGTTGCTACTATGTAGGTACCTGTGAAGTTCCTGGGCACAAGGGTTTTCTGTACATCCTCCCATTTTCTTTGATTATAGGAAACTGCCTTCATTCAGCTTTCTGACCTTCCCTGATTTCCAACGGATAGATTCCAACGGATAGATTGTTAATTAGGGACTGGTGGGGATGTGAGACCAGGGAGAAACAGTCAAGAACAGTCTTGGGGCAAGATCCTGTTTTCCCATCAGCAGATGCATACACACAACATCTTTGAGCTGTTTTGCAGATACTGAGACCTCCTTCAGGTGGGAGAAGTTATGGTATGCTGCCCACAAGCATGTAGACCCCAGACCAGTTAAACCTGAAGGCTGATGATGTTGACTCCTTCTACTTATCTCACCACCAACCCATCGGAAGAATGCCCATGAGCTGATCACACCCTCTTTTACTATAAAACTTGCCACTATCTTCCCTGAATTGTGACACTTGGTTCTGAGGACACTGGCCCACCGTGTCCCCCTTTGCTTGGCAAAAACAATAAAGCTCTCTTTTCTACTTCTCCCAAAACTCTGTCTCTGAGATTTAAAAAAAAAAAAAAAATTGGCCTCTTTTATTGTTCCCCCATTTATTTATTTTCATCCATCTCTATCCCTTGGCCTATGTGGACCTCCCACTGCAGTGGTTCTCTCATTGCAGAGCAACGGCTCGGCTCTGGAGCGTGTCAGAGTGCTGGCTCATTACTGGACACGTGGGATCTTCCCAGGCCAGGGATCGAACCGGCGGCCCCTGCACTGCAAGGCGAACTCTCTACCCACTGGACCACCAGGGAAGCCCTGTCTCTGAGATTTGATTGGTCACCAGCAGACAGAGAAGCCGAGCTTTTGGCATCACAACGAGTACCAGGCACTGTATTATATACTTTCACATATTCATTTCATTTAACAGATGGAGACAGATTCAAAAACTTTCAAGACACGTGCTTCAGGTCACACAGCCAGGTGAGGATTCTGGCCTCTGAGTTCTGCCTCTGACTCTACTAGTGATTTATCTACTTATACTGCAGTTTAAGCCAAGGCTTGCCCACACCCAGTTGTAGGGATGAAGTGAAAGAAAAATACCAACATAATTTTTTTTAATTGAAGGATAATAGCTTCACAGAGTTGTGTTGTTTATTGCCAAACATCAACATGAGTTGGCCTCAGGTATACATGCTTTCCTTCCCTCCAGAACTTCCCTCCCGTCTCCCTCCCGATCCCACCCCTCCAGGTTGTTACAGAGTCCCTGTTTGAATTCCCTTAGTCTTACAGCAAATTCCCATTGCTTATCTCTTTTACATATGGTAAAATAAGTTTCCATGTTACTCTTCCCATACATCCCACTCTCTTTCCTCCCCCCAGCAGATTATTTTTAACTACATGAGGTTGACTCAAAAAGTAGAATACATTTTCTTTCAAGCAAATGAGTATGAAAACTTATGTACAGTCCCTGAAAACACATTGCTGGAAGGGGCGGAGACAGGAAGGGAGATTTCCCAAGAGAGAATGGGTGAGGCCACAGATGCAGACACAGCAACACACACAAAACAGAATTCTCCCCCATCAGAGAGGATGAACTTCAAACAGCCAATGGGAAGCTGAGGGTTGAGGTGCTTGGACTGAAAAAGGTAAACAGTCAGCCTCTTGGCTGTAAGTGAAAGAAACCCAGTTCTACTAGCTTAGAGGACCACAGAAAGCCTCAAGGGCAATGACAACTAAGGCTAGCTCTCTCTCTTTCTCCCTTTCCTTTTGTCTATGCATCGCTCTGTATGTCAACTACTCTCAGACAAGTTCCTACAAGTGAATGCAATAATAGTTGTTGGCAGTTTTCAGACTACACCTCCCAACTACCTCACCCAAGAGCTTCACCCCTTGCCCTGTGCCAAGTCAAACATCCTGGCATAGAACCAGAATAGTAGGCAGGTGAGGTGAGGACTAGTTAGCAGAGGAGAAGAGGAGGCAGCCTATGGTGATGATAATCCAAAAGAAATGAGGACATGATTCTGCAATGAAAACATTAAATATCCTCCACATGCAGCTATCGTTCTAATTGGTTTTAGTTCTTTCTGGTTGTAATTGCCTCATTGTCCCCATAACTTCAGGAATGATTTGGCCGATACGAGAGGTAAGGGAGCTCAACTGGTATCCCTCATTTATGTTAGCAGCATCATTATTCTCATTTATGGTATATTCTGTTGGCTGACTTTTATGCCTATTAGCTTTGATGGACTATGACTTTTGGAAATTTGTGTGTGCTGATCATCTCTGCTAACTGTCCAAGATTTTTCTGTAGATTTTCCTTCTAAATTGACTTTTAACTTCTATTTGAGTATGTGGCCCATTAACAAGAATAATTACAAAGACTTAAATATAACAGTTCAGAAGTAATTAAGCATTTTTAAGTAGATAGATTCAAAATAGTGTTTACTTGCAAAAGAATTCATTAGACTGTATAGCACAGGGTACTATATCCAATCTCCTGGGATAAACTATTATGGAAAAGAATATCTTAAGATATGTGTGTGTATAAACTGAGTCTGTACAACATAAATTAATATGACATTGTAAATCAACTATACTTTGACTTTTTTAAAAATACATTAGAGAACTGCCCTGGTAGTCCACTGGTTAATACACCAGATTTCTACTGAAGGGGGTCTCAGTTAGATCCCTGGTCAGGAAGTTAAGATCCCAGCAACACACACAAAACAGAATTCTCCCCATCAGAGAGGATGAATTTAAAAGAGGACTGGGGGGCTTGGACTGAAAAGGTAAACAGTCAGCCTCTTGGCTGTAAGTGAAAGAAACCCAGTTCTACTAGCTTAGAGGACCACAGAAAGCCTCAAGGGCAATGACAACTAAGGCTAGCTCTCTCTTTCTCCCTTTCCTTTTGTCTATGCATCGCTCTGTATGTCAACTACTCTCAGACAAGTTCCTACAAGTGAATGCAATAATAGTTGTTGGCAGTTTTCAGACTACACCTCCCAACTACCTCACCCAAGAGCTTCACCCCTTGCCCTGTGCCAAGTCAAACATCCTGGCATAGAACCAGAATAGTAGGCAGGTGAGGTGAGGACTAGTTAGCAGAGGAGAAGAGGAGGCAGCCTATGGTGATGATAATCCAAAAGAAATGAGGACATGATTCTGCAATGAAAACATTAAATATCCTCCACATGCAGCTATCGTTCTAATTGGTTTTAGTTCTTTCTGGTTGTAATTGCCTCATTGTCCCCATAACTTCAGGAATGATTTGGCCGATACGAGAGGTAAGGGAGCTCAACTGGTATCCCTCATTTATGTTAGCAGCATCATTATTCTCATTTATGGTATATTCTGTTGGCTGACTTTTATGCCTATTAGCTTTGATGGACTATGACTTTTGGAAATTTGTGTGTGCTGATCATCTCTGCTAACTGTCCAAGATTTTTCTGTAGATTTTCCTTCTAAATTGACTTTTAACTTCTATTTGAGTATGTGGCCCATTAACAAGAATAATTACAAAGACTTAAATATAACAGTTCAGAAGTAATTAAGCATTTTTAAGTAGATAGATTCAAAATAGTGTTTACTTGCAAAAGAATTCATTAGACTGTATAGCACAGGGTACTATATCCAATCTCCTGGGATAAACTATTATGGAAAAGAATATCTTAAGATATGTGTGTGTATAAACTGAGTCTGTACAACATAAATTAATATGACATTGTAAATCAACTATACTTTGACTTTTTTAAAAATACATTAGAGAACTGCCCTGGTAGTCCACTGGTTAATACACCAGATTTCTACTGAAGGGGGTCTCAGTTAGATCCCTGGTCAGGAAGTTAAGATCCCACATGCTGCACATTGCTGCCAAAAAGAAAAAAAAAAAAAAATACAGCCCTATATTTGCATCTTCCACCTCATTTAGCATAGGAGAGAAAAATAAAAAACAGGAGGAGCAAACTGGGGAGGACACGTGGGCTGGATTGACTCCCTGACTTATCATGCACACAGTGACCCTTGGTAGATTCTTTAGTCATTTAAATTTCTATTTCATTCTTTCTGAAATGGCTAACATCACCTACTCAGGGATTTTAGAAGTAGAGATAACAGATGCTTAGTACAGGGTATTAGTTTAGTGAAAGTCGTCTCAGTCCTGTAACCCCATGGACTGGCAACAATACTGGAGTCGGTAGCCATTCCCTCCTGCAGGGATCAAATCCAACTCTACTGCATTGCAGGTGGATTCTTGATCAGCTGAGCTACCAGGGAAGCCCAGTACAGGGTATGGGAGGCTTAATAAATGGTGCTTATCAATTTTTTTTAAACTTCAGCTGCTTCCTCTTTTTTATTTATTTTTTTTTTTTGCTTCATTCATTGGTTCTTTACTTATTCATTTTCATCCATCTTTATTCTTTGGCCTGTGTGGGTCTCCCATGCAGTGACCTCTCCTGTTGCAGAGCACTAGCCCTGGGCACATGCGCTCCAGAGTGCTGGTTCATAATTGGACACACTGGTCCAGCTGCTCTGCGGCACATGCGATCTTCCTGGGCCAGGGATCAAACTGGTGCCCCTTGCAATGCAAGATGGACTCTACCCACTGGACCACCAGGGAAGCCCGGTGCTTATTAAAGCAGAATTTAATTAAGCATTTTAAGTAGATAGATTCAAAATAGTGTTTACTTGCAAAAGAATTCATTAGACTGTATAGCACAGGGTACTATATCCAATCTCCTGGGATAAACTATTATGGAAAAGAATATCTTAAGATATGTGTGTGTATAAACTGAGTCTGTACAACATAAATTAATATGACATTGTAAATCAACTATACTTTGACTTTTTTAAAAATACATTAGAGAACTGCCCTGGTAGTCCACTGGTTAATACACCAGATTTCTACTGAAGGGGGTCTCAGTTAGATCCCTGGTCAGGAAGTTAAGATCCCACATGCTGCACATTGCTGCCAAAAAGAAAAAAAAAAAAAAAAAAAATACAGCCCTATATTTGCATCTTCCACCTCATTTAGCATAGGAGAGAAAAATAAAAAACAGGAGGAGCAAACTGGGGAGGACACGTGGGCTGGATTGACTCCCTGACTTATCATGCACACAGTGACCCTTGGTAGATTCTTTAGTCATTTAAATTTCTATTTCATTCTTTCTGAAATGGCTAACATCACCTACTCAGGGATTTTAGAAGTAGAGATAACAGATGCTTAGTACAGGGTATTAGTTTAGTGAAAGTCGTCTCAGTCCTGTAACCCCATGGACTGGCAACAATACTGGAGTCGGTAGCCATTCCCTCCTGCAGGGATCAAATCCAACTCTACTGCATTGCAGGTGGATTCTTGATCAGCTGAGCTACCAGGGAAGCCCAGTACAGGGTATGGGAGGCTTAATAAATGGTGCTTATCAATTTTTTTTAAACTTCAGCTGCTTCCTCTTTTTTATTTATTTATTTTTTTGCTTCATTCATTGGTTCTTTACTTATTCATTTTCATCCATCTTTATTCTTTGGCCTGTGTGGGTCTCCCATGCAGTGACCTCTCCTGTTGCAGAGCACTAGCCCTGGGCACATGCGCTCCAGAGTGCTGGTTCATAATTGGACACACTGGTCCAGCTGCTCTGCGGCACATGCGATCTTCCTGGGCCAGGGATCAAACTGGTGCCCCTTGCAATGCAAGATGGACTCTACCCACTGGACCACCAGGGAAGCCCGGTGCTTATTAATTTTAGCCAAAGCCATTCTGCTCAACACTCTGAAAGATCTTTATCCCAGATTGGGAAGTGGGGGACTTTCAGTGCTCCTCTACATGCTCATCTGCCCAAGGTATGAAGAAAGCTATCAATCACATGTTCACTGGGATCTTCTCTCTCGGAGCCCAAATTGCCCTGCATGGCTTATAGTCTATTTGATTTTTCTATTGCACTGCTGTACATGTCTTGCATTGTTAACTCAGACTAGCAGCTCTCACATTGTTCAATGTTTCACTGCCAGTTGCCAAACTGACCTCATTTCCTGCCAAGTTAACCTCGTTTCCGTTTTTGATAAGGTTACTAAATGAATGGATTCTGAGAATACTGCAGGCACAGTATATCTGGGTTCTGCAAGGGGGACGATAAGGTCCTGTGGTGTCTCTGTGGGCAGGATGGCCAAAAAAATGGGAGAAACACTGTAGATACCAGGAATCATGACGGCCTGGACAAATGCCTCCAGCAGCCCTTTGATCAAGCCAAAGAAAGGTTTGGTTATGGGAAGTAGACAGGCACAGAAGGGTCAACCTGGGAATAAGAACTCAAGTGGTCATGAAAAAATACCCTCCAAGATCTAGAGTACGCAGCCTACTCACTCATTCACATAGCAAATATTTATTGATTGCATGGATAGGGCACCATGTAAGGCCCTGGCTATAGAGGAGAACAAAAACAGGTCTGATTTCTGCCTTTTTGGAACTTACATTCTAGTGGTAGCGAGAGAGACAACAAACACACATATCGTCTGGAAGTTTCTAAAACAGATGTGATATCAAGAAAGCAGCATGACTTGGGGCAGGAGAGGCATTGTCCAGTGAGCTAGAGTATGAGCAGCCAGCTGTGTGAACATCTGGGGAGACAGCCAGCTAGGCAAAGGGAAAAGAAAATGCAAAGGTCCTAAAAAGAGGAGGTCAGACTCCCCTGGTGGTCCTGTGGTTAAGAATCCACCTGCCAATGAAGGAGACAAGAGTTCAATCCCTGGTCAGGGAAAAACCCACATGCCAAAGGGCAAGTAAGCATGCAAGCCATAGATACTGAGCCCACAAGCCCTACAGCCTGTGCACCACAACTAGAGAGTAGACCCTACTTGCTGTAACTAGAGAAAGTCTACGTGTACCAACAAAGATTCATCTCATACACACTCACAAAAAAAAAAACAGAGAGAGAATGTGCTTGGTATATTTTGATCTAGAGAGAAAAGTGGGTCTAGGGAGCAGAAATGAAGTGAGAAAGGTGGAGAGGAGCAAGGAGTGGAGTTTCTAATGAAGAGTTTCCCAGATTATAGGTTCCATTAGTGTTCCCAGAGTCACAGCTCTGGTTTCCTCAGCCCCCAAGTCAGCAGAAGTAGAGATTGGAGCAGCCCCATTTGCTCCCCACCACCACTATCACCTTGGATTGAAATAAACTTTATCTACTTACCCCAATGGTCCATGCACACATTATGATTTCTTTCTGATGCTGAAAGCTTAGCTTCTCTGTTGTTACTGTTCAATAGCCTAGTTGTGTCTGACTCTTTGTGACTTCATGAACTGCAGCACACCAGGTCTCACCCTGTCCCTCACCATCTCCTGGAGTTTGCCCAAGTTCATGTCCACTGCATCAGTGATGCCATCTAGCCATCTCATCCTCTGACACACTCTTCTCCTTCTACCCTCAATCATTCCCAGCATAAGGGTCTTTTTCAGTGAGTCAGTTGTTGCATCAGCAGGGCCTGGGAATAAGAACTCAAGTGGTCATGAAAATACCCTCCAAGATCTAGAGTACGCAGCCTACTCACTCATTCACATAGCAAATATTTATTGATTGCATGGATAGGGCACCATGTAAGGCCCTGGCTATAGAGGAGAACAAAAACAGGTCTGATTTCTGCCTTTTTGGAACTTACATTCTAGTGGTAGCGAGAGAGACAACAAACACACATATCGTCTGGAAGTTTCTAAAACAGATGTGATATCAAGAAAGCAGCATGACTTGGGGCAGGAGAGGCATTGTCCAGTGAGCTAGAGTATGAGCAGCCAGCTGTGTGAACATCTGGGGAGACAGCCAGCTAGGCAAAGGGAAAAGAAAATGCAAAGGTCCTAAAAAGAGGAGGTCAGACTCCCCTGGTGGTCCTGTGGTTAAGAATCCACCTGCCAATGAAGGAGACAAGAGTTCAATCCCTGGTCAGGGAAAATCCCACATGCCAAAGGGCAAGTAAGCATGCAAGCCATAGATACTGAGCCCACAAGCCCTACAGCCTGTGCACCACAACTAGAGAGTAGACCCTACTTGCTGTAACTAGAGAAAGTCTACGTGTACCAACAAAGATTCATCTCATACACACTCACAAAAAAAAAAACAGAGAGAGAATGTGCTTGGTATATTTTGATCTAGAGAGAAAAGTGGGTCTAGGGAGCAGAAATGAAGTGAGAAAGGTGGAGAGGAGCAAGGAGTGGAGTTTCTAATGAAGAGTTTCCCAGATTATAGGTTCCATTAGTGTTCCCAGAGTCACAGCTCTGGTTTCCTCAGCCCCCAAGTCAGCAGAAGTAGAGATTGGAGCAGCCCCATTTGCTCCCCACCACCACTATCACCTTGGATTGAAATAAACTTTATCTACTTACCCCAATGGTCCATGCACACATTATGATTTCTTTCTGATGCTGAAAGCTTAGCTTCTCTGTTGTTACTGTTCAATAGCCTAGTTGTGTCTGACTCTTTGTGACTTCATGAACTGCAGCACACCAGGTCTCACCCTGTCCCTCACCATCTCCTGGAGTTTGCCCAAGTTCATGTCCACTGCATCAGTGATGCCATCTAGCCATCTCATCCTCTGACACACTCTTCTCCTTCTACCCTCAATCATTCCCAGCATCAGGGTCTTTTTCAGTGAGTCAGTTGTTCGCATCAGGTGACCAAAGTACTGGAGCTTCAACTTCAGCATCAGTCTTTCCAATGAGTATTCAAGGTTAAATTCCTTTAAGATTGACTGGTTTGATCTCACTGTCCAAGAGACCTCAGGAGTCTTCTCCAGCACCACAGTTCAAAGACATCAACTCTTTGGTGCTCTGCCTTCCTTACCATCCAGCTCTCACAAGAGTATTTGACCACAGGAAAGACCACAGCCTTGACTAAACAGACCTTTGTCAGCAGAGTGATGTCTCTGATTTTCAACATGCTGTCTACGTTTGTCATAGCTTTCCTGCCAAGAGCCAATTGTCTTCTGATTTCATGGCTGCAGTCCACAGTGATTTTAGAGCCCAAGAAGAAGAAATCTGTCGCTACTCCACCCATTCCCCTTCTATTTGCACAAAATAATGGAACCAGATACCATGATCTTTCTTTTTTTTTAATATTTAGTTTTAAGCCAGCTTTTTCACTCTCCTCATTCACCCTCATTGAGAGTTTCTTTAGTTCCTCTTTGCTTTCTGCCATTAGAGTGGTATCATCCATGTATCTGAGGTTGTTGATGTTTCTCCTGCCTGTCTTGATTCCAGCTTGAAATTCATCCAGCCCAGCATTTTTCATGTTGTGCTCAGCGTATAAGTTACACCAGTGTCAAATTAAATCTCAAAGACAGAGTTTTAGGGGAAGTAGAAAAGAGCAGTGTTGTTGCTATGCCAGGCAAAGGGAGAGACAACAGGTTAATGTCCTCAAAACCATGGGTCCCAACCTGGGGAGGATAGTGACAAATTTTACAGTAAAAGAGGGCATGATCAGCTCTTGGGCATTGCTCTGATGGGCTGGTGCTTTGGAACTGGATCAAAGAATTGATACTTTGGAACTGTGGTGCTGGAGAAGATGCTTGAGAATCCCTTGGAAGAAGATCAAACCAGGCAATCCTAAAGGAAATCAACCCTGAATATTCATTGCAAGGACTGATGGTGAAGCTGAAGCTCCAATATTTTGGTCATCTGATGTAAAGAGCCAGCTCATTGGAAAAGACCCTGATACTGGGAATGATTGAAGGTAGGAGGAGAAGGGAATGACAGAGGATGAGATGCTTAGATAGCGTCACTGACTCAATGGACGTGAGTTTGAGCAAGCTTCTAGAGATGGTGAAGGACAGGAAAGCCTGGCATGACTCAGTCCATGGAGTTGCAAGGAGTCAGACACAACTGAGCAACTGAACAACAACAATTACATACATAGTTAAATACACTATATCGATTTGTAGGTAAAGAAATATAGCTTGTCTCTTATACTAAAAATATTATTATAAAAATGGATTATTCATGGAATTCCCTGTAGGTCCAGTGATTAGTACTTGCCACTTCTGACACAGAAGGGAAGTGGGCAGGGCACAACCTTTTTAAGGATAACATATCCCAAGAGCATGACATAAACTGATTAAATCCAAACAAGTTCAAGATGGCAGACCAGTTGATTTCCACTAGACTTTGAGCCTCAGCTTATACTTACTATAACGCATCCACAAGCCAAATGACCGGCTTCCCTGGTGATCCAGTGGGTAAGGACACTGCCTTGCAGTGCAAGGGGTGCCAGTTTGATCCCTGGCCTGGGAGGATCCCATGTGCTGCGGAGCGGCTGGACCAATGTGTCCAAGTACCAAGCTGGAGCTCTGGAGCGTATGCGACCAGAGTTGGTGCTCTGCAGCAAGAGAGGCCACTGCAATGGGAGGCCCACATGGGCCAAAGAACAAAGATAAATGAATCAAAGATCAATAGAAGTGGCCAAAACATAAAAAAAAAACTTAAAAAAAAAAAAAAGATAAGCTAAATGCCACATCTGTAAGTGCCAAGGGAATTCCAAGGTCAATCAAAAAGGTCAAAAGTAGGCAGTGGGCCAAGTCCTGGGCCCTTCCCCAAATAGAGAGTTCTTCTCACTCAGCCTATGAAATTACCCATTCCTATAAAAACTGATGGTCTGCCTCTGGACAAAGGTCCACCCCATATGCTCAATTACTGGAATGAGGAGGCCTAGGCTCTCATGTCCCTGTTGCACATGGTGATGTGTCTGGGGAGCCTAGGATAATGGGGACGGTGGCCAGCCAGACATTTACTTTTGTGGTCAACAACAGGGCAACTCTCTCCCTTCTCACTGAAGGGTATGGTCCCTCCAAAGAAGGCTCACAGCCCATAATGGGAGTCTCAGGCACAATTGAATACCCTCGGGTCACTCCATCTGTCCTTTGTACTTTTTGAGATCTTACTTAACTCATTCTTTCCTTATAATGCCCTAATGCCCTATATCCCTCTTAGGGCGAGACATCCTTCATAAGTTTGGTGTCTCCTTATATATTCTCCCCTTAAATTTGGCTACTATGCTTCTTATACAAACTAGCCATGACATAAGTCATCGGCTTCCTAAACCTCCCTCTCCTAGTCTTTGGCTCCATCCCGCTGGAGTGACATGCCTTTTGGCTACACCCTCTCATATTGATGTCTTCCCTTTCTGACCTACTGCTATTCCACCCCACTATGGGAGCAGAATAGTCTATTCCCATAAACTAACCCCTTACTTGTCTTCTACCTCTCTACCCCTCAGCCAACTACCTTCCTAGAACCAAAATGGACAGAACCATTTGACGTCATCTTGACTACTTCTACCGCAGCCAAACTGAAGGGATACCCCACTTGGGTTCACATTTCCAATCTCAAATGAGCCCCCATTTCTGAATTTCGGTCTACCCTCACAGGCCCTATGTCCTGAAGATCACCAGACTCCCATCTATTCCAGAGGAATGAAGCTCCCAAGACTGGAACATTTTCAAAATCCTTATAGTTCATGTCTCTTTCCCTTGACTCACAGACTTTCTCAAGTCATTATTAGAAGACCTCCTCTGGTACCCCTGTCCCAGACCCCTGACTTCCCTAGGTGATACTGACTCCCTAATTCAAGAATTCTGGTTTCAGGGAACCTTTCTGGACTTCACGCCAACTCAGATCACTTTCTACACCCTCTGTCCCTTTTTCCTTGTTTTAGGAGATGAAAGACCTAATCTTGATATTTCTCTTCCTTACAGCCACCTCCCAATCGAACACTCCATTACCAAAATACATCATATTAACCTTCTTATCATGCTTTTTAAGTTTTTTCCAGAAATTTCTGATCAACAGAGTCACTGCCATCTCTTGTGCAGCAACCCAAGAACACATCAAGGTCATGTTCCTCCTCCAGACTCCAGAGGCCAAACCCCTCATCATTGAAGCCCCTTAGTCACGCAGAAAGCAGCGAGATACGATGACGTCGCTTCTGCGCCTTTTCTGTATGCTTTCGGAGTCTTACGGTGGCAAAAAGTTGAGGCAATCCCATCATCCCATGCGGCCACAACTTCCTGGAGTCTCCGCCCCCACAAAGCTCTCTGCCCACGAGATCACCTGGCACCACCCTCTCCCCTCCTTCAGCTTTTACTCCTTACCCGGCCCCTTATCCAGCTGCTTAAAACACCCCTCCCCCGGCGCCATGCTATCTTTGGACTCTTGATCATCTCTCTTCGCACAACTCAAATAAACCCTCATCCTGCCTGTCTGAAAAAAAAAAAAAAAAAACCGAAACCGATGGTCTTCCCAGGTGGCAAAGTGGTAAAGGATTCATCTGCCAATGTAGAACACGCGAGAGATGGGGGTTAAATCCCTGGCTCAGGAATATTGTCTGGAAACGGCAATCCTCCTCAGTATTCGTCCCTGGAAAATCTCATGGATAGAGGGGCCTGGCGGGCAACAATCCATGGGGTTGCAAAGAGTGGACATGACTGAGCACACATGCACGCACAAAAACTGATAATCTCATACTCTGGTGCTGCTCTCGCCTTCTGAGAGTGCCCATACTCTGTGAAGTGTGTTTTTCTATATATAAATCCACCCCTTCCCCATCATTTTGTCTCTCACTGATTTTTTTTGGTGATGAGACATCAAGAACCTAAGCTTAGGGCTTCCCTGGTGACTCAGTGTTAAAGAATCTGCCTGCCTATTCTGGAAACACAGATTTGAATCCTGGTCTAGGAAGATCCCACATGCAATGGGGCACCTACGTCCATGTGCCACATCTACTGAGCCTGTGCTCTAGAATTCCTCTGTAGCAAGAAAAGCTACTACAGTGAAAATACTCAACATTCAAAAAGAAACTCAACATGTGGGGGACTTCCATAGTGGTCCAGTGGCTAAGATGCCTCACTCCAAATGCAAGGGGCCTGCATTCAACGCCTGGGTGAGGAACTAGATTCCACATACCACAGCTAAGGCCTGATGAGGCCAAATAAATAAATAAAAATAAATATTAAAGAAAAGTCTGGGCTTCCCCTGGTGGTCCAGTGGGTAAGGACACCGCCTTGCAGTGCAGGGGGTGCCGGTTTGATCCCTGGCCTGGGAAGATCCCATGTGCCGCGGAGCAGCTGGACCGATGTGTCCAATCACCGAGCCGGAGCTCTGGAGCGCGTGTGCCCAGAGCCGGTGCTCTGCAACCACAGATGCCACCGCGATGGGAGGCCCACAGGAGCCAAAGAACAAAGACGGATGAAAATAGAGAAATGAGAGACCAATAGAAGTGGCCCGCCCATCCCCCTCCCTCCCCACCCCACCCACCAAAAGATAAATAAATTTAAAAATTAAAAAAAAAAAAAAATCCATAGGTTCAAGTCCCACTTTGGGTTGCAAAGTTTCACTTTCACTGCCATGGCATAGGTTCAATCCTTGATCAGAAAACAATCTCTTGCAAGCCATATGACACAGTCAAAAAAAAAAAAAATATATATATATATAATAAAAATGGATTTTTTTTGTGGCTGAACTGTGTGACATGTGCGCACGTGGGAACTTTGTTCCTTAATCAGTGATGGAACCCATCCTCTTTGCAGTAGAAATGCACAGTCCTAAGCACTGGACTGTCAGAGGATTCCCAAAAATGTATTATTCAAACAGGTGTTAGGAAACTGGAGTGAAAAAATAAATCACATCCCTACTTCATTATGTGTGTGCTATGCTGAATCCCTTTAGTCATGTCCGACTCTTTGTGACCCTATGGAATGCCAGGCTCCTCTGTCCATGGAATTCTCCAGGGAAGAATACTTTAGAGCAAAACACATTCCAGATGAAGGAAAGGTTGGGATGTGAGAAGTGAAAAACAAATACAGTGTTGCAGAAAAGAAAGTGGGGCTGGAAAGAATGGTTACATCCCAGATCTCAGTGGGGTGTCCACTGAGTACGAATTCTTGGCTTCACACAGGAAAGAATTCTATCTAAGCTATGATAAAGTCAAAGATTTATTCAAGGAGATTTATACACTCCATAGAAAGAACATGGGTTATCTCAGAAGGAAAAGGATGCCAGGTTACGGGGCTTGTCATTTTTTATAGGGGTGGATCATTCATAGGCTAATGAACGTGAGGATTATTCCAACTATTTTGAGAAAGGGGTGGGGAATTCCAGGAACTGGGCCACTGTCTACTTTTTTGGCCTCTTATAGTTGGCCTCATAACTATCATGGGGCTGGTGGGTGTGTCATTTAGCTTGCTGATCTATTACAATAACTGCTTACTGAGACTCAAGGTCTAGTGCAAGCCATCATCCACCATCTTGGAACTAGTTGTTGTAACCAGTTGATGCCATATCCACAGTGGCTTTAGTTCTTTTGAAGTTTGTGCCCTGCCCTCCTTCCTGTCTCAGTACTAGAAGAGCATATGATAGAATTTTGTATTTTGCTGTGGACAAATCTTACTCAGTTTGTTAAAATGAACACAAAAAATAATTGGATAAATCAAAACACTGTAAAAGAAAATACTAATAAATTCCAGAGGAGCCTGGCAGGCTACAGTCCATAGGATCACAAAGAGTCCAACACAATTGAGGGCAGGAGGAGAACGGGATGACAAAGGATGAGACGGTTGGATGACATCACTCAGTCAATGGGCGTGAGTTTGAGCAAACTCCAAGAGACGGTGAAGGACAGGGAGGTCTGGTGTGCTGCAGTCCATTGGGTGGCAAAGAGTTGGACATGATCTGTTGACAACCACACAGAATAATACAACATCTATTGAGAGCAACTGGCAGTATCTATCAAAACAAGTACGTCTGCCCTTTGATCCAGCAGTTCTGCTTTTAAATATTTATCCTGCAACCTTTCATGAAAAAAGATGTAGGGTTGCCATCATTGCAGCCTTGTTTCTAGTAATAAAAGGGCAGAGACACCAAAATATTCATAATAAATTGACATTAAATTATGACAAATTGGCTTCCCTAGTGGTCCAGTGGGTAAGTACACTGCCTTGCAGTGCAAGGGGCACCGGTTTGATCCCTGGCCTGGGAAGATCCCACGTGCCTCAGAGTGGCTGGACCTATGTGTCCAATTACCAAGCCCGAGCTCTGGAGCGCATGCGCCCAGAGCCGGCACTCTGTGACAACAGAGGCCACTGAGATGGGAGGCCCACACGAGCCAATGAGCAGAGATGGATGAAAATAGATAAATGAAAGACCAATAGAAGTGGCCCGCCCAACCCCCTCCCTCCCCAACCCGCCCCCCGCCAAAAATAAATAAATTAATTAATTTTTTAAAATTATGACATATTTGTAAAATGAAATGCTAGTACCTGTTAGAAGGAAAGAAGCAGATGACTCAAAGTAATGGTATGGACTAATTTCTAAGATAAGTCATTAAGGGGAAAATAATGTATTTAATCTGCTAACATTTGTGTTTTTTTAAAAAAGAATAACATATGCTTTAAAAATGCACAGAGTATTTTAAGAAGTATATATATATGAAAGCAGTGACAGTAGAAGAGACTTTGTTTTCATTGTAAACTCTTTTCTTTTTGGTACCAGGACCTGGGACCAAACCTTATTTTTTGTTCGTTTGTGTGTGTGTGTCTTTTTTTTTTCCTTTTTCCCTTTTTCAAAAAAATTTTTTTCATTTTAAAAATTGTCTTCCCTTATGAAAAAGATTTCATTGTATATTCTGTTGACTAAAAAAAGGAACAACTTGAGAATTGTGGGTTAAGTTTTATTTGGGGCATAATTAGGACTGCAGCCCGGGGGGCAGCATCCCAGATAGCTCTGAGAAACTGCTCCAAAGAGGCAGCAGGAGGAAGGCCAATATTTAAGGGTTTTGGTGAGGGGGGAGTTTAATATCATTAAACAGTCATTTTACAAAGGTCCCCAGTCATGAGGATCTGATGTCACCATGAGAAGATTTAGTGCTTTTCTAAATATGAGGAGATGCAAGGATTGAGATAACAAAAGCTGTTTCTAAAAGCATCCACCTGTCTGAAGATCTGCCCCACCAGATTCCCTGGAGCACAGAGTGCCTCTACCCCACCCTGATCTCCATCAGCGGGTATTGAAGGTCAGCAGCTCTCAAGAGCAGGTCTCAGCCTCACCCTGATCTCCTTCAGGGGCAATTGAGGGTCAGCAGCTCTCAACAGCACAGGGTCTGGTCTCTGCAGAGGCAGAGGGCAAATGTCCTTGTTGTCCAGGCGTTGGCAATGTCACTGGCAAATGCCAATTTGTAGTTGACAATTCTTTTGTACTCTTTGGGTTTTATGTTGTACACATGTTATCCTATTTTAAAAAATAGATTATAATTGAAGGTAAGGGGTGGAATTGTTCATATATATGTTTGTGCAAATACAGAAAATAGCCAGTCATTCTCACTATCCTGTAACAAATGGTGGGGAGGAAAGGGATGTGAGGTGAAGCTCTACTTTTCACTTTGATATTCTGCTATATTGTTTTAATGTGCTATGGTAAGCATATACAGATTTTCTAATTTAAAAAAATTAATAGTACTTTTTTTACAGAAATGTGTTGGTACAAAACTGAAAAGACTATATGCAGAGTCCAGAGTACTTGGTCAGGGCAGTTTCACCTTGGCAGGGAATTTCAGACCAGATGGGTCTTTAGGCAGCTTTCATCATAAAACATTCCTTAAATCTATGATCTTTAAGTCTTGGCGGACCAGCCTTAATTTCTCCAACTGGATTGTTAAGGCCAGAGAGTCTCAGTTTTGCTTTTAATATAAAAATGTTCCTCATCTCTTAGCACAAAGGCACATAAGCTTGCCAAATAGTCTCACTTGAATGCGGGGACGTCTGTTTTTTCACAGCTGACATGGGATAGACTCAGTGCCTACAGCTGTTAAGGTCACATATTGTTGTTCTAACCTTTCCTGTCACAAAGAGAAATGTAAAACAATTTTCCTGGTAAAGAAGACTTAGTCAGCACATCTTGCTTTGGGTTTGGTAAAACAAGAATTTATTTGTTCAAAGTCAGTGGACCAAGAAGGGTTGGCCAGCCATGATCTCAATTTACACAACACCAACAACAGGGACTGTCGGTGTGGAGTCCAGGGCTTTACCCTGGGCACCACTTGGGTCTCTAATTAATCATTGATCTGTTACCAAAAGAAAAAGTGGTAACTTCTTTTTTTTTTCTGCTGTGCTGAGTACTTCCCAGTTGCTATTTATTATTGATCAGTTGCTAAGTCGTGTCCAACTGCTTGGGACCCCATGAACTGCAACATGTCAGGCTTCCCTGTCCATCATTATCTCCTGAAGTTTTTCAAACTCATGTCCATTGAGTCAGTAATGCCATTCAACCATCTCATTCTCTGTTGCCCCCTTCTCCTTCTTCCTTTTATTTTTCCCAGCATCAAGGTCTTTTTATTGATGAATTGGCTCTTTATATCAGGTGGCCAAAGTACTGGAGCTTCAGCTTCAGCATCAGTTCTTCCCATGAATATTCAGGGTTGATTTAGGATTGACTGGTTTGATCTCCTTGCTGTCCAGGGGACTCTCAAGAGTCTTCTTTAGCATCATAATTCGAAAGCATCAGTTCTTCGGCACTCAGCCTTGTTTTATGGTCCAATTCGCATCAGTAGTTCCTAGACTGGGGATCAAACTCATACCATGCAGTGGAAGCATGGAATCAACCACTGGACTGCCAGGGAATTCTCATAGAACTTACCCTTAATATGTACTGAAAGACTGCAGTAACATATGAATACATGCCCAAATGGACAGATGGTTAATAAATGCACATACATGCATTAATTAATCAAACACTTTCTCATGGGGGCAGGCAGACCTACAATGTATGGATCATGGACACTTACAAACCTTGAAAGTAGAGACAGGATGTTATTTTTCAATTTTTTGCATCTCTTAGCACAAAGGCACATAAGCTTGCCAAATAGTCTCACTTGAATGGGACGTCTGTTTCACAGCTGACATGGGATAGACTCAGTGCCTACAGCTGTTAAGGTCACATATTGTTGTTCTAACCTTTCCTGTCACAAAGAGAAATGTAAAACAATTTTCCTGGTAAAGAAGACTTAGTCAGCACATCTTGCTTTGGGTTTGGTAAAACAAGAATTTATTTGTTCAAAGTCAGTGGACCAAGAAGGGTTGGCCAGCCATGATCTCAATTTACACAACACCAACAACAGGGACTGTCGGTGTGGAGTCCAGGGCTTTACCCTGGGCACCACTTGGGTCTCTAATTAATCATTGATCTGTTACCAAAAGAAAAAGTGGTAACTTCTTTTTTTTTTCTGCTGTGCTGAGTACTTCCCAGTTGCTATTTATTATTGATCAGTTGCTAAGTCGTGTCCAACTGCTTGGGACCCCATGAACTGCAACATGTCAGGCTTCCCTGTCCATCATTATCTCCTGAAGTTTTTCAAACTCATGTCCATTGAGTCAGTAATGCCATTCAACCATCTCATTCTCTGTTGCCCCCTTCTCCTTCTTCCTTTTATTTTTCCCAGCATCAAGGTCTTTTTATTGATGAATTGGCTCTTTATATCAGGTGGCCAAAGTACTGGAGCTTCAGCTTCAGCATCAGTTCTTCCCATGAATATTCAGGGTTGATTTAGGATTGACTGGTTTGATCTCCTTGCTGTCCAGGGGACTCTCAAGAGTCTTCTTTAGCATCATAATTCGAAAGCATCAGTTCTTCGGCACTCAGCCTTGTTTTATGGTCCAATTCTCGCATCAGTAGTTCCTAGACTGGGGATCAAACTCATACCATGCAGTGGAAGCATGGAATCAACCACTGGACTGCCAGGGAATTCTCATAGAACTTACCCTTAATATGTACTGAAAGACTGCAGTAACATATGAATACATGCCCAAATGGACAGATGGTTAATAAATGCACATACATGCATTAATTAATCAAACACTTTCTCATGGGGGCAGGCAGACCTACAATGTATGGATCACGGACACTTACAAACCTTGAAAGTAGAGACAGGAGTGAGAGGTACTGGGAGCTGTTCTGATGATAGTCCAGAGCCTGTACCAGTTTGACCAGAATGGAATGTGTCTGCATTACAGCAAGTAGCCTGCAAAAATCAAGCAGAGATCCCCAAGGAGAAGAAGTACAAGCTGATGTATGGGATGTTCTTCTCTATCCACTCCTTTGTCTGCAAGATGTCCCCACTGTAAGATCTCGATGCAGCAAGAGACAGGCAAATTGGCCAAATTATAAGTAAAAGTTAAGTTTTATTGGGATCTTGCTTCCGGGCGAGGTTCACGGGTCTAAGAGGTGAGCCAGTGAAGTCGTGCCCAGAGGCGAGGGTAAGGGGCTTTTATCTGCTCAGGGTCAAGTCAGGGGAGGGGCAAGGTCTTGCTCCTACATAGAGGCATTTTCTTTGTTTGAGCTGTACTGGGTCTGGCGGGAAAACTCCAGATGCAGATGGCACCAGTGATGAGTCAGCGGGAAATCTTTTGAAACCACTGCCTCCTGGAATGGCTAGGCCCATGGGCCCCATCAACCTAACACCCACTAGACATGAAGGACAGCTTCCTGGCCTTCCAAACAGTCCTTACAAGCCCCACTACTACGAAACACCCACTGGGATCGAGGTTGTCATGATTACTGACTTGGGGTGGGACCCAACCTGAGATGTGCCACACCACGCATCCACAATACACTGTGCATGCAGCCAGTGGTGAAGAATGCCCTGTGCCCTGTGGGCCAAATTGCTTGAAAAAAGCTCTTCCTCTTCTGATGGGTTTCCCATCTCCCGCCCATGCTCTGCTCTTCTCTTCCTGGTTCAGCAGTAGAGTGCTGAAGGGAGCACTCTACCGCTCAGAAGAATCCTGGTCTGTCTGGGGCCCTTCCTAACCTGTTTCCCCTGAGGACCCCCTACTACAAGCCCTGCCCCTGCTCATCCCTCTCTAGCCTTCCAGGGAAACAGCCCAAAACCCTCCTTGCTGCGCTCCCCAGCATAGGAAGGAAGCCAAGTGGGGTTCCTGCACTTCCAAACCAAGCCCTCTCTCCAGGTTTATTTCCTACATAAAGCTGTGAGAAGTACAGAATAAACTTTTTATCATCCTGATTTAAAAAAGCCAGAGATATACACAATGAACACAATGAGTCCAAGACTAGGGCACTTTCTATTAGGATCAAAAAAGGCCTTGCCCCCAGGTCAGTGCCCGAGTGCGTCCCCAGCCAAGCAGAGTACCTAGCACAGCCTTATCTGAGTGGCTACCATGTATGGGTCCCTACCAAGGAGCCTCTTATCCTTCCTTATGGCCAAGATTAGGCTGGTACTTCAAGAAATATCTGCCTAAGCCTCCTGATTCTCAAAGAGATAAACGGATGCTGAAAGCTTAACTTCTCTGTACACCAGTGTCAGATTAAATCTCAGAGACAGTTATGGGGAAAGTAGCAAAGAGTAGCTTTATTCCTTTGCCAGGCAAAGGGGGATACAGCAGGTTAATGCCCTCCAAACCATATGTCCACACTTGGGGAAGATAGTGACAAGTTTTATAGCAAAAATGGGTGTGATCAGCTTGTGGACAGTCTTCTGATGGATTGGTGGTGAGGTAAGTAGGAGTCAGCATCATCAGCCTTCAGGTTTAACTGGTCTGGGGTCTATCTACATGCTTATGAGCAGCATACCATAACTTTTCCCACCTCGAGGGAGTTTCAGTATCTGCAAAATAACTCAAAGATAAAGGCTGCCCTCATGGCTCAGTCAATAAAGAATCTACTTGCAATGCAGGAGACCTGGGTTCGATCTCTGGGCTGGGAAGATCCCCTGGAGAAGGAAATGGCAACCCATCCCAGTATCCTTGCCTGGGAAATCCCGCAGACAAGGGAGCCTGGTGGGCTACTGTCCATGGGTGGCAGAGTTGGACACAACTGAGTGACTAAACCACCACCATTGTTGTGTGTATTTATTCCTCAGTGAGAAAACAGGACCTTGCCCCAGAGCTGCTCTTGAGGGTTTCTCCCTGGTCTCACACCTCTCCAGTCCCTCATTAACAACTGCTTGCATCTGCCCATTGGAACTCAGGGAAGGTCCTGGAGGCTGAATGAAGGCAGTTTCCTGCAATCAAAGAAATGGGGGAATACAGAAAGTCTCTGTGCCCAGGAGCCCCACAGGGCCCTGCACAGTATCCAAATCTATTTGCGCAACAGTGCAAAATATGTAAAACTGTTGCTTCATTTATTCAACTAGTATTAACTGTGGATCTCTTAGGAACTCTAGGGAAACAAAAATAAATGACACATTCTTTGCCATTTAGGAACTCTATGCTTCATTTTCTGGACAGTTTCCCAATTGCAGCATAAAACGACGTATTCTAGACTTGTGGTAATCTTTTTATTTTATCTTTATATGTTTCCCTTACAAAAAGGTGCGTAAATTTGTGGATGTTGAGGAATTATTTAATTCCAAGGACTGAATTGACAATTGTCTAATTCTATGGGAAAAAAAATGGCTTCCTCTGTATTTGGTTCTTTGATTCCAGATATTCTATTCCCATTTTTTTTCTATCTCCATTTTTCACAGCAGGAAACATGTATATGTCAAAGTGTGATCACATCCACCCCTCAATTTGGGAAGATAGTGACAAGTTTTATAGCAAAAATGGGTGTGATCAGCTTGTGGACAGTCTTCTGATGGATTGGTGGTGAGGTAAGTAGGAGTCAGCATCATCAGCCTTCAGGTTTAACTGGTCTGGGGTCTATCTACATGCTTATGAGCAGCATACCATAACTTTTCCCACCTCGAGGGAGTTTCAGTATCTGCAAAATAACTCAAAGATAAAGGCTGCCCTCATGGCTCAGTCAATAAAGAATCTACTTGCAATGCAGGAGACCTGGGTTCGATCTCTGGGCTGGGAAGATCCCCTGGAGAAGGAAATGGCAACCCATCCCAGTATCCTTGCCTGGGAAATCCCGCAGACAAGGGAGCCTGGTGGGCTACTGTCCATGGGTGGCAGAGTTGGACACAACTGAGTGACTAAACCACCACCATTGTTGTGTGTATTTATTCCTCAGTGAGAAAACAGGACCTTGCCCCAGAGCTGCTCTTGAGGGTTTCTCCCTGGTCTCACACCCTCTCCAGTCCCTCATTAACAACTGCTTGCATCTGCCCATTGGAACTCAGGGAAGGTCCTGGAGGCTGAATGAAGGCAGTTTCCTGCAATCAAAGAAATGGGGGAATACAGAAAGTCTCTGTGCCCAGGAGCCCCACAGGGCCCTGCACAGTATCCAAATCTATTTGCGCAACAGTGCAAAATATGTAAAACTGTTGCTTCATTTATTCAACTAGTATTAACTGTGGATCTCTTAGGAACTCTAGGGAAACAAAAATAAATGACACATTCTTTGCCATTTAGGAACTCTATGCTTCATTTTCTGGACAGTTTCCCAATTGCAGCATAAAACGACGTATTCTAGACTTGTGGTAATCTTTTTATTTTATCTTTATATGTTTCCCTTACAAAAAGGTGCGTAAATTTGTGGATGTTGAGGAATTATTTAATTCCAAGGACTGAATTGACAATTGTCTAATTCTATGGGAAAAAAAATGGCTTCCTCTGTATTTGGTTCTTTGATTCCAGATATTCTATTCCCATTTTTTTTCTATCTCCATTTTTTTCACAGCAGGAAACATGTATATGTCAAAGTGTGATCACATCCACCCCTCAATTTTTTTTGCCACTTAAGCTCCCTCCCTCTTTTCTCCTCTCTCTCGCTCTCATACATATGCATCCACTCACACATACACAGCAACATAAAATGGCAATTAGAGTCTAAAAGCTTACAAAGTCCAAAATGGGGTCAAGATAAATAACGATACAAAATGCTACTTTGGGCTTCCCTGGTGGTCCAGTGTTAAGAATCCCCTTCGCTATGCAGGGGACATGAGTTTGATCCCTGGTCCAGGGATTCCACATGCCACTAAGAGCAACTAAGCCTGCGTATTACAACTACTGAGTCCACGAGCTGCGATTGCTGACGTCCCTGTGGCTAGAGGCCACCAAGAGAAACCATGGCAATGAGAAACCCGCCCACCGTAAGAAAGACGAACCTCTGCTTGCTGCAACGGGAGAAAGCCAGAGTGCAGGGTTGAAGACCCATCACAGCCAACAAAATAAATGAATAAATTCTCTTTTTAAAAAAAGAAAGAAAAGTTTTAAAAATGCTACTTTAATGAAAGGTATCCAGCCTTGTCTATTAAATGGACAAAGGTTTCTTTCTTAACAAGAATGCTCAGTGTTACTATGGTCAAAACTGCTCCTTTGGCAAATTCTGGCTGGAGGCTGTATACATTGGGAAAACTCTTGGGAGAGCACTGAACCATCCACCGAAAAGCTTTAACATATCCCTGCCCCAAGTCCTTGTGATCGCACTTCTCACAGCAAGGAGGTGGTGCAAAAGAAGTTACCCTTTATTTTTAGAATATAATCCCCAGGGTTTTTGAATAAATGACACATTCTTTGCCATTTAGGAACTCTATGCTTCATTTTCTGGACAGTTTCCCAATTGCAGCATAAAACGACGTATTCTAGACTTGTGGTAATCTTTTTATTTTATCTTTATATGTTTCCCTTACAAAAAGGTGTGTAAATTTGTGGATGTTGAGGAATTATTTAATTCCAAGGACTGAATTGACAATTGTCTAATTCTATGGGAAAAAAAATGGTTTCCTCTGTATTTGGTTCTTTGATTCCAGATATTCTATTCCCATTTTTTTTCTATCTCCATTTTTTTCACAGCAGGAAACATGTATATGTCAAAGTGTGATCACATCCACCCCTCAATTTTTTTTGCCACTTAAGCTCCCTCCCTCTTTTTCTCCCTCTCTCTCGCTCTCATACATATGCATCCACTCACACATACACAGCAACATAAAATGGCAATTAGAGTCTAAAAGCTTACAAAGTCCAAAATGGGGTCAAGATAAATAACGATACAAAATGCTACTTTGGGCTTCCCTGGTGGTCCAGTGTTAAGAATCCCCTTCGCTATGCAGGGGACATGAGTTTGATCCCTGGTCCAGGGATTCCACATGCCACTAAGAGCAACTAAGCCTGCATATTACAACTACTGAGTCCACGAGCTGCGATTGCTGACGTCCCTGTGGCTAGAGGCCACCAAGAGAAACCATGGCAATGAGAAACCCGCCCACCGTAAGAAAGACGAACCTCTGCTTGCTGCAACGGGAGAAAGCCAGAGTGCAGGGTTGAAGACCCATCACAGCCAACAAAATAAATGAATAAATTCTCTTTTTAAAAAAAGAAAGAAAAGTTTTAAAAATGCTACTTTAATGAAAGGTATCCAGCCTTGTCTATTAAATGGACAAAGGTTTCTTTCTTAACAAGAATGCTCAGTGTTACTATGGTCAAAACTGCTCCTTTGGCAAATTCTGGCTGGAGGCTGTATACATTGGGAAAACTCTTGGGAGAGCACTGAACCATCCACCGAAAAGCTTTAACATATCCCTGCCCCAAGTCCTTGTGATCGCACTTCTCACAGCAAGGAGGTGGTGCAAAAGAAGTTACCCTTTATTTTTAGAATATAATCCCCAGGGTTTTTTTGAGGGGGTGGGGGTGGGAGGCACATCTATTGGTCTTTCATTTATCTATTTTCATCCATCTTTGTTCTTTGGCCCATGTGGGCCTCCCATTGCAGTGGCCTCTCTTGCTGCAGAGCACTGGCTCTGGGTGTACGCGCTCCAGCGCTCTGGCTCGGTAGTTGGACACATGGGTCCAGCCGCTCTGCAGCACGTGGGATCTTCCCAGGCCAGGGATCGAACTGGCGCCCCTTGCACTGCAAGGTGGTGTCCTTACCCACTGGACCACCAGGGAAGCCCCCAAACAGTTGTTTTAAAAAATGTGAAAATAGCAAACCATTCCCCTCCTCTCCATTCCATAAACTTTATCTCTTTTCCTGCTTTTCTCCATACTGCATATTCTATATTCATATATTTGTCTATGTTTCCTCCCCACTGTTTCCAAAGATTCAAAGCAAAAAATGTCGCTAATGCCCTTAAATAAGTCTTTACACATAGTAGGTACTCATAAATGCCTGTTTAACTAATAAACTATTTATCATGGTGAAAATTAAAGCCAATGCAAAAATAGAGTAATAATGATTAAGTACATTTTGGCAGTCCTTTGATTGGCTATTGCATAGCTATTACAAATGTAATTACAAGAACTATATCCTTGCCATCCCCTGACCTCTTCAGAGCAATTCCTCAGAGTTATCTGAAACACTGACTCCCATTTTGCCCCACATAAAACTTAACTCTCAACACTAAAAAAAAAAAAAAAAGAACTATATCCACTTGGAAAATAGATACACTTTTCTTTTTAAAAAAATTTTCTTGGATTGTAGTTGATTTACAATGTTGTGTTAATTTCAGGTGTACAGCAAGGTGAATCTGTTTACATATATCTACTCTTTTATAGATTCTGTTTCCATATAGGCCATTATAGAGTGCTGAGTAGAGGTACCCGTGCTATGCAGCACGTCCTTATTAGTTATCTGTTTTATACACAGTGGTGTGTATATGTCAACTCCAATCTCCCAATGTATCCCAGCCCCATTACCTGCTGGTAACCGTAAGTTTGTTTGATACATCTGTAACTCTGAAATATAGATATAATGTTAAGGGGGAAATCGAAATGCAAGATAGTATGTAGGTGTGGTAGATTCTTAAGTAATGACCCCAGTGAACCAGGCCTGCCCATATCTGGATTTTCATTACATGCCATCTCACACTGACTCTGGGTTTCCCATACAACTTGTGGATGAGAGGACATCAGTAGAGATGGTTTGGACAGCAACTTGAAAACTGTTTGCACAGTAGTCTTGACCTCTCTCTCTTGGTGCTTCTGAAACCCTGCTATCCAGGTAGCATGCTGGAAATATACACCCAGCCTGTAGCCAGCACCAGACACTGAATGTCTCATTCATAAAATGAGGTTGTATTATACAGCATCCAGCCCCAGTTGAGCCACCAGAAGATGGCAGTGGCATGAACGACCCTGGCTGATAACAGCAGAAGAAATGCCCATTTGAGCTCTGCTCAAACTGATGACTCCAGGACTGTGAGCAAGTGAAAGGGTTGTGGCATTAAGCACTAAGTCTGGAGGTAGTATGATAGAGTACCCCCTTTGTTGAAATAGGTGTGCCCACATAGGACAGAAGTAGCAGTGCTGTTCACACAGAAAGAACTCCCAGTGATTCTGTGATGAAAGACGCTTAGGCGAGGAGACCTTGACTAGGTGTGACTTACCAGGCAAGACTGCCAAAACAGAGACCACCATATTCTAGAGAAGAAACAGCCACAAAAACAAGCTCACAAATGAGGACAGTGGTTCTGTTTAGAGTGATGAAAAGGTTTTGGAGGGACTTCCTGGTGGCCCAAGGGTTAAGTATTTGCCTTGCAGGGGACATGGGTTCAATCCCTGGTCCCACGTGCCCTGGAGCACCCAAGCCCTCGGCCGTGACTACTGAGTCCCTGAATTCTGGAGACTGCACACCACAACTAGAGAGTCTGTGTGCCACAACAAAATATTTCTCCATTATAGAGTGCTGAGTAGAGGTACCCGTGCTATGCAGCACGTCCTTATTAGTTATCTGTTTTATACACAGTGGTGTGTATATGTCAACTCCAATCTCCCAATGTATCCCAGCCCCATTACCTGCTGGTAACCGTAAGTTTGTTTGATACATCTGTAACTCTGAAATATAGATATAATGTTAAGGGGGAAATCGAAATGCAAGATAGTATGTAGGTGTGGTAGATTCTTAAGTAATGACCCCAGTGAACCAGGCCTGCCCATATCTGGATTTTCATTACATGCCATCTCACACTGACTCTGGGTTTCCCATACAACTTGTGGATGAGAGGACATCAGTAGAGATGGTTTGGACAGCAACTTGAAAACTGTTTGCACAGTAGTCTTGACCTCTCTCTCTTGGTGCTTCTGAAACCCTGCTATCCAGGTAGCATGCTGGAAATATACACCCAGCCTGTAGCCAGCACCAGACACTGAATGTCTCATTCATAAAATGAGGTTGTATTATACAGCATCCAGCCCCAGTTGAGCCACCAGAAGATGGCAGTGGCATGAACGACCCTGGCTGATAACAGCAGAAGAAATGCCCATTTGAGCTCTGCTCAAACTGATGACTCCAGGACTGTGAGCAAGTGAAAGGGTTGTGGCATTAAGCACTAAGTCTGGAGGTAGTATGATAGAGTACCCGCTTTGTTGAAATAGGTGTGCCCACATAGGACAGAAGTAGCAGTGCTGTTCACACAGAAAGAACTCCCAGTGATTCTGTGATGAAAGACGCTTAGGCGAGGAGACCTTGACTAGGTGTGACTTACCAGGCAAGACTGCCAAAACAGAGACCACCATATTCTAGAGAAGAAACAGCCACAAAAACAAGCTCACAAATGAGGACAGTGGTTCTGTTTAGAGTGATGAAAAGGTTTTGGAGGGACTTCCCTGGTGGCCCAAGGGTTAAGTATTTGCCTTGCCTTGCAGGGGACATGGGTTCAATCCCTGGTCCCACGTGCCCTGGAGCACCCAAGCCCTCGGCCGTGACTACTGAGTCCCTGAATTCTGGAGACTGCACACCACAACTAGAGAGTCTGTGTGCCACAACGAAATATTTCTCATGCTGCAACTAAGAACCAATGCAGGTAAACTTTTTTTAAGTTTTGGAGTTACTTTGTGCTGACAGTTGTACAGCATTGTGAATGTGGTTTATTACTGTATAATCTAAATCCGGTTAGTTAAAATGGTACATTTTTAAAAAAATTAAAAACCAAAAAGGCATATCTAGGGAAATCCCCTGGTGGTCTAGTGGTTAGGATTCCTGTTCCCAATGCAAGGGATACCTGTTCACTCCCTGGTCAGTAAACTAAAATACCACAAGCCCCAAGGTTCAGCTGAATAAAATCACAAAAAATTTTAAAAAAATCTCCCACAAAACCACATAAGCAATGTCACCTATCACAAACTTCCTCCAAAGATGGCAACGTTTCCCTAACACACAATATCATCAGTTCCTCCACCACTGTGAACAGTTCTCACCGCGGGGCAATATCCACTCAAGGGTCCTTTCTAGCTTTCCCTGCAGACTTGGGCTAGTGATGCCATCCTAGGTGATGTGGAAGGTCCTGCCATCCTTTCAACAGCCCTGAATGCCATGATGAAGTGGTAGAACTTACCTTCTTCAAATGAACCATATGCCAGTTGGCCAGATCCTCACATTGTTCCTCAGTTTCTCCCAGGAGGTAACCAGGCACACTGCACTTCCCGTCACGCCTGTGACCAAGAATATGCTTTAGTTTCAGAGCATGCTTCCCTGCCTCCTACAGCAAGACCTGACCGTCCCAGCCATCCTCAGGTACTCGCCCCTTTACACGATGCACTGTGCCAACCTTGGCTTTAGATGGCTTCATGAAACCCATGGGTGGCATGTCTGGCTGAAACCTCCTGTAGAGGAATGAAGGCAGATAATCCGGGCACCTCACTCCCATTCTCTTTGAGAACAACCTCTTCCGCAGGGTGTGGAGACCTTCTAGTTTCCTGAGTCTGGTGGGGTTTGGGTGGTGAAAGAGCCCTCATAGGAAACATGTTTGGCCAGTGCCTTCCAGTGGCTTTTATCCTAAAGCTGGGTCTGTTGGCACTGACTCATCCATCCCTTGAGGCATCGATACTCAGTCTGCACACCACAACTAGAGAGTCTGTGTGCCACAACGAAATATTTCTCATGCTGCAACTAAGAACCAATGCAGGTAAACTTTTTTTAAGTTTTGGAGTTACTTTGTGCTGACAGTTGTACAGCATTGTGAATGTGGTTTATTACTGTATAATCTAAATCCGGTTAGTTAAAATGGTACATTTTTAAAAAAATTAAAAACCAAAAAGGCATATCTAGGGAAATCCCCTGGTGGTCTAGTGGTTAGGATTCCTGTTCCCAATGCAAGGGATACCTGTTCACTCCCTGGTCAGTAAACTAAAATACCACAAGCCCCAAGGTTCAGCTGAATAAAATCACAAAAAATTTTAAAAAAATCTCCCACAAAACCACATAAGCAATGTCACCTATCACAAACTTCCTCCAAAGATGGCAACGTTTCCCTAACACACAATATCATCAGTTCCTCCACCACTGTGAACAGTTCTCACCGCGGGGCAATATCCACTCAAGGGTCCTTTCTAGCTTTCCCTGCAGACTTGGGCTAGTGATGCCATCCTAGGTGATGTGGAAGGTCCTGCCATCCTTTCAACAGCCCTGAATGCCATGATGAAGTGGTAGAACTTACCTTCTTCAAATGAACCATATGCCAGTTGGCCAGATCCTCACATTGTTCCTCAGTTTCTCCCAGGAGGTAACCAGGCACACTGCACTTCCCGTCACGCCTGTGACCAAGAATATGCTTTAGTTTCAGAGCATGCTTCCCTGCCTCCTACAGCAAGACCTGACCGTCCCAGCCATCCTCAGGTACTCGCCCCTTTACACGATGCACTGTGCCAACCTTGGCTTTAGATGGCTTCATGAAACCCATGGGTGGCATGTCTGGCTGAAACCTCCTGTAGAGGAATGAAGGCAGATAATCCGGGCACCTCACTCCCATTCTCTTTGAGAACAACCTCTTCCGCAGGGTGTGGAGACCTTCTAGTTTCCTGAGTCTGGTGGGGTTTGGGTGGTGAAAGAGCCCTCATAGGAAACATGTTTGGCCAGTGCCTTCCAGTGGCTTTTATCCTAAAGCTGGGTCTGTTGGCACTGACTCATCCATCCCTTGAGGCATCGATACTCAGTAGTAGGCCAAGGCCGCTGTTACAAGAAATCCTGGTGGGGCATGGAGCTTTCTCTCTTCCTCTGCGGCTGCTGCCCTGGCCCAGACCTGCCTGTACACCTCAGCTTTCTCCAGCACCTATGCAGTTCAGCACTGAGCTTTTGACTTTTTTGCTTCTAGACACAAGTGAGTATGTGTTCCTAATGTCCCCACTTTTCATCTTTGTGTGCTATCTTTAGCCCTTCTTTCTGAGAGTTGCTTCACCTCTGCACCAAGGTCCTGGTAATTCCCCTTTTAACTCAATTAGATGACTTGATTCTTTCCCACTTCCTCTTTCCTTCCATTGTTATGCAGGCACCGAGAGCTGGATTAGGTAGCAGGGTAACTCCACAGCTCTCTTCCCAGTTCAGCCTCTGCCTCTGAGGGCGCACTTCCAACAAGGCCCACACCTCCTCCATACTGTCTTCCCACCTGGAAAACTGGGAACAAAGGAGTGGGAAGTGTGGGAGAAATGAACAAGGGAGGGTTTGGCTGAGGCAGTGGAGAGGAGGAAAATGTTGCCCTCGTAGGGCCTCTGGCTGGGTATGAAAATGAAACTGGCAAAGATAGGTTCACAAGAGAACTGCACATAACTTTGAATACATTTTTATTTAATTCTTCACAGGAGAATGAATACCTGAAGAAGTGACCAGAATGGGAAGCTTTTATACACCTCTTAGGCAAATAATGAATGTGTAAAGAATTGACAAGAACCTATTATAAAAAGTGAAGTAAGTCAAAAAGAAAGACAAGTACAGTATCCTAACACATATATATATATGGAATCTAGTAAGATGGTAATGATAACACACGAGTGAAACGATGGAAAAACAGACATAGAGAACTGACACGTGGACACTGTGGGGAATGAACAGTGAGTGGGAGGCATAGGGGGGAATGTAATCAGTGAAAGATAGCTTCTTCCAGTTTCCTGAGTCTGGTGGGGTTTGGGTGGTGAAAGAGCCCTCATAGGAAACATGTTTGGCCAGTGCCTTCCAGTGGCTTTTATCCTAAAGCTGGGTCTGTTGGCACTGACTCATCCATCCCTTGAGGCATCGATACTCAGTAGTAGGCCAAGGCCGCTGTTACAAGAAATCCTGGTGGGGCATGGAGCTTTCTCTCTTCCTCTGCGGCTGCTGCCCTGGCCCAGACCTGCCTGTACACCTCAGCTTTCTCCAGCACCTATGCAGTTCAGCACTGAGCTTTTGACTTTTTTGCTTCTAGACACAAGTGAGTATGTGTTCCTAATGTCCCCACTTTTCATCTTTGTGTGCTATCTTTAGCCCTTCTTTCTGAGAGTTGCTTCACCTCTGCACCAAGGTCCTGGTAATTCCCCTTTTAACTCAATTAGATGACTTGATTCTTTCCCACTTCCTCTTTCCTTCCATTGTTATGCAGGCACCGAGAGCTGGATTAGGTAGCAGGGTAACTCCACAGCTCTCTTCCCAGTTCAGCCTCTGCCTCTGAGGGCGCACTTCCAACAAGGCCCACACCTCCTCCATACTGTCTTCCCACCTGGAAAACTGGGAACAAAGGAGTGGGAAGTGTGGGAGAAATGAACAAGGGAGGGTTTGGCTGAGGCAGTGGAGAGGAGGAAAATGTTGCCCTCGTAGGGCCTCTGGCTGGGTATGAAAATGAAACTGGCAAAGATAGGTTCACAAGAGAACTGCACATAACTTTGAATACATTTTTATTTAATTCTTCACAGGAGAATGAATACCTGAAGAAGTGACCAGAATGGGAAGCTTTTATACACCTCTTAGGCAAATAATGAATGTGTAAAGAATTGACAAGAACCTATTATAAAAAGTGAAGTAAGTCAAAAAGAGAAAGACAAGTACAGTATCCTAACACATATATATATATGGAATCTAGTAAGATGGTAATGATAACACACGCAGTGAAACGATGGAAAAACAGACATAGAGAACTGACACGTGGACACTGTGGGGAATGAACAGTGAGTGGGAGGCATAGAGGGAGTAACATGGAAACCTGTACTATCATACGTGAAAAAGATAGCTATTTTCATTGCACTGTGGGGATAGGGGATCCTGCAGGGGTGTGGTGCGACGGCCTGGAGGGGTGGGATGGGGGGTACTGAGGAGGGGGTGGAGGAGGGAGGGGGCCAGGGTTATATATATGACTAATTTGGGAATATACATATCTGTAAACAACAAAACTCTGTAAAAATAAAAAGTCAAATAAAATAAAAAAAGGAATTGACAAGACAGAGGGATTTGTGCTAGAAGTAATAAATGGCCAAGAAGCAACTAGGAAGATAAAGGTTTAACACAGTTTGTTTATACAACCTCAGCCCCAAATTCCCTGTTCCTGGCGACAAGGAAGTTCTCCTTCCTCTTGGTATATAGGGAGGGTATTTTCACAAGGTAGTTTTGTGACCTGTTTCAGGGAAGAAGGGCAGGGAGATCAGAATGACCTTTCTGGTTCTGCTACTTCTTAGTTTTATTTTTTTAATTTTATTGTATGTTTTCATTTTCATTTTATTTTAAAATTTTTGGCTGCAGCAAGTAGCATGTGCATGTGGACTGTGCTCTTAAGTGATTATTCTTATCCTTCTGGGGGACCCTTTTGAAAATCTGATGAATGATACAAAATTGTATCCCTAGGAAAATACATACAAACACAGAAACCAAACCTTGGACTCGTTGCCTTCTTGAATCCTGGAAGCACAGGCTAAGTGGGTAATCAGCCCTTTCCTTCTTTGTGAATCCCATCCAGAGTTCAGTGTAGTTCGGAGAAAGCATTCATTTGTTCATTCATTCAACAAGTAATTCTTTGAGAAACTTCCAAGTGTCAGGCCCCACGCTGGGCCACATTGTGAGGCAGAAAGAGGTGAATCGGACACAGTGCCTGCTCCAGGGACGCTCACGATCTGGCGGGGAGACCTATAGAGAGCAGACAATGAGGGTACAGAGATGGAAGAGGCAGCCCCTCAAACGGAGGGGGGCTGCAGGGAGGGGGCAGAACTGCTTCCCACACTTCCCCTTCCCCCAGCAATCAGTTCCTACACCTCTGACTACAAAGCAAAGCGGTTTTAGAAAGCCCAAGCGTAGCCTGAGGGGCTGACTGAGCTCTCACCCCCACTCCCACCGCCACGCCCGGCCAGCTTTCACAAGTCCGCTGCCTTGCACCCATCTTCCTCGCTCCCCACAGACTCCCTGAGAACTGTCCATTCACAGCCACCCAACCCGCAGCCTACCCTATCTGAGGGCATTCTCAGCTCCCCAGGCTGGCTTTTAAGTATGTAGCCAATCCGCAGTTGTACTTCCTCCTTTTTTTTTTTTTTTTGCTTAAACCCTATTCATTTTACCAGTTGAGCCGCAGGGAAACAAGGAATAACAAAAATAACTAACTTTAAGGAAGTTACAGATTTGCAAGAAACCTGGGGAGTCCTGGTATGAGCTGGTCTTTACTCATAAAATGGAAGGCTGGGCTGGGCTGGACCTGGCCTGACTTCCTCTCATCTGTTCCTTTAATCGCCCTCCCTGGAGTCCTAGGGAAAAGCCACTGACTATGCGTGGCCTGTCAGCCTTCCTACCTGTCTGGGTTGGATGCTAGGCTGTTTTGGGTATTCCAGTTGCTTTGCTATCACACCTCTTCCCCCAAACACCCCTTGAAAGACTCTGGCTGCCCTTCTTCCCTTCCTGCTTCTTGACTCCTGAGGAGAAGGTCCCTTTCTTCTCGGGTATCTGAAGAGACTCCCGGCAAATTGTATCCCTAGGAAAATACATACAAACACAGAAACCAAACCTTGGACTCGTTGCCTTCTTGAATCCTGGAAGCACAGGCTAAGTGGGTAATCAGCCCTTTCCTTCTTTGTGAATCCCATCCAGAGTTCAGTGTAGTTCGGAGAAAGCATTCATTTGTTCATTCATTCAACAAGTAATTCTTTGAGAAACTTCCAAGTGTCAGGCCCCACGCTGGGCCACATTGTGAGGCAGAAAGAGGTGAATCGGACACAGTGCCTGCTCCAGGGACGCTCACGATCTGGCGGGGAGACCTATAGAGAGCAGACAATGAGGGTACAGAGATGGAAGAGGCAGCCCCTCAAACGGAGGGGGGCTGCAGGGAGGGGGCAGAACTGCTTCCCACACTTCCCCTTCCCTCAGCAATCAGTTCCTACACCTCTGACTACAAAGCAAAGCGGTTTTAGAAAGCCCAAGCGTAGCCTGAGGGGCTGACTGAGCTCTCACCCCCACTCCCACCGCCACGCCCGGCCAGCTTTCACAAGTCCGCTGCCTTGCACCCATCTTCCTCGCTCCCCACAGACTCCCTGAGAACTGTCCATTCACAGCCACCCAACCCGCAGCCTACCCTATCTGAGGGCATTCTCAGCTCCCCAGGCTGGCTTTTAAGTATGTAGCCAATCCGCAGTTGTACTTCCTCCTTTTTTTTTTTTTTTTGCTTAAACCCTATTCATTTTACCAGTTGAGCCGCAGGGAAACAAGGAATAACAAAAATAACTAACTTTAAGGAAGTTACAGATTTGCAAGAAACCTGGGGAGTCCTGGTATGAGCTGGTCTTTACTCATAAAATGGAAGGCTGGGCTGGGCTGGACCTGGCCTGACTTCCTCTCATCTGTTCCTTTAATCGCCCTCCCTGGAGTCCTAGGGAAAAGCCACTGACTATGCGTGGCCTGTCAGCCTTCCTACCTGTCTGGGTTGGATGCTAGGCTGTTTTGGGTATTCCAGTTGCTTTGCTATCACACCTCTTCCCCCAAACACCCCTTGAAAGACTCTGGCTGCCCTTCTTCCCTTCCTGCTTCTTGACTCCTGAGGGAGAAGGTCCCTTTCTTCTCGGGTATCTGAAGAGCCCTCTCAGCCTGAGTAGCTTTCACACCTCCCAGAAGCTCTCTGACGTGGAGACCTGGACGTCATACTGTAATGTGCATTTGTTTCTAGGCAATTTGTGTCTACTTTAGAAAATTAGTAAGTTCATAGTTTTTTTAAGATGAAGGCAAAACCCTTTAGATTTGTGAGGTAAAGATAGTAAGGGACAGGGACATCCCTGGTGGTCCAGTGGCTAAGACTCTGTCCTTCCACTGCAGGGGGCACAGGTTTGATACCTGGTGTTGAACTAAGGTCCCACATGCTGCATGGTACAGCCCAAAACAAAACAAAGCAAAAAAAAAAAAAAAACACAAAAAGATCACCATAGTAAGTACAAGATGTGTGTATTTAAGCATAGGAAGGAAAGGAGGGACAAAGAGATACCTAGTATTCTGTGCATGCGTGCTAAGTCACTTCAGTCATGTCAGCCTCTGCGACCCCCATGGACTGTAGCCTGCCAGGCTCTTCTGTCCATACAACTCACCAGGCAAGAATCCTGGAGTGGGTAGCCATTCCCTTCAGAGGATCTTCCTGACCCAGAGATCAAACCTGCATCTTTATCACCTGCATTGGCAGGCGGTTTTTTGTTTTTTGTTTTTTTTACCACTAGCGACACCTGGGAAGCTCACCTAATATTTGAGAGGTACTAATTATACACGTGGCACTGGAATTTTAAATATTCATGAAATCCTAAATATATATGACTCTAAATATTCATGCAAGAAATCTTAATGCAGAAGATAGCAACCAGTCTGGCTCCATCCTCTGTCCAAAATATACAAATAAAACCCATAGCTGCTCAGCTGACTACTTGGTGAGCCACGTGGTGGCCAGCTGTGTTGATATGGGCATTTCTTTGGCGTTAGTTTGTTCATCAATGGGGAAACTTTCATCCACGGGCATACCTTTGTTCAAACCTCAGAACTCTGTTCCTTTAATCGCCTCCCTGGAGTCCTAGGGAAAAGCGACTGACTATGCGTGGCCTGTCAGCCTTCCTACCTGTCTGGGTTGGATGCTAGGCTGTTTTGGGTATTCCAGTTGCTTTGCTATCACACCTCTTCCCCCAAACACCCCTTGAAAGACTCTGGCTGCCCTTCTTCCCTTCCTGCTTCTTGACTCCTGAGGGAGAAGGTCCCTTTCTTCTCGGGTATCTGAAGAGCCCTCTCAGCCTGAGTAGCTTTCACACCTCCCAGAAGCTCTCTGACGTGGAGACCTGGACGTCATACTGTAATGTGCATTTGTTTCTAGGCAATTTGTGTCTACTTTAGAAAATTAGTAAGTTCATAGTTTTTTAAGATGAAGGCAAAACCCTTTAGATTTGTGAGGTAAAGATAGTAAGGGACAGGGACATCCCTGGTGGTCCAGTGGCTAAGACTCTGTCCTTCCACTGCAGGGGGCACAGGTTTGATACCTGGTGTTGAACTAAGGTCCCACATGCTGCATGGTACAGCCCAAAACAAAACAAAGCAAAAAAAAAAAAAAAACACAAAAAGATCACCATAGTAAGTACAAGATGTGTGTATTTAAGCATAGGAAGGAAAGGAGGGACAAAGAGATACCTAGTATTCTGTGCATGCGTGCTAAGTCACTTCAGTCATGTCAGCCTCTGGACCCCCATGGACTGTAGCCTGCCAGGCTCTTCTGTCCATACAACTCACCAGGCAAGAATCCTGGAGTGGGTAGCCATTCCCTTCAGAGGATCTTCCTGACCCAGAGATCAAACCTGCATCTTTATCACCTGCATTGGCAGGCGGTTTTTTGTTTTTTGTTTTTTTTACCACTAGCGACACCTGGGAAGCTCACCTAATATTTGAGAGGTACTAATTATACACGTGGCACTGGAATTTTAAATATTCATGAAATCCTAAATATATATGACTCTAAATATTCATGCAAGAAATCTTAATGCAGAAGATAGCAACCAGTCTGGCTCCATCCTCTGTCCAAAATATACAAATAAAACCCATAGCTGCTCAGCTGACTACTTGGTGAGCCACGTGGTGGCCAGCTGTGTTGATATGGGCATTTCTTTGGCGTTAGTTTGTTCATCAATGGGGAAACTTTCATCCACGGGCATACCTTTGTTCAAACCTCAGAACTCTGGTCTTCGTAAGTCACTATCCACAGGGAAGGCTGATGCAGCCAAGAGATAACACACAAGCCCTGTGCCCCACTAAGATTCAGATACTCTCATGTTTCTACCTCATTGCTTCCTATCTTAAATGCGACAACTGACTCCATCTCTTTCCATTGGCTTCTTCCAATATATTTTTCCTTGGTTCAATAAAGCATGCAATTTGAGCATTTAATCACATGCCCTCTGAGACAGCTGGCCTGATACTTTCCTTGGAGATTCCCATGCAATCATCATAAAACAGCTACTCTTATACCCCTTGTTTCTCCAAATCCTGTTCAGCTGGAGGCTCAGTACTTCTGTCCTCTTTTTTCCTTCCTCTCAAACACTGTCCTCCCAATGTTGTCCTGAGTCCTTTTGCTGATCCCTACAACAGCCTAAAAAGTCTGGAGACTAGGTTATACAGTCAACACAAGCCCTGTCTTCCAAAGGCAAGTCTCAGGCCCCCATGTCTAGGACTACAAAGCTCATTGACTCAACTCCAGGTGAGCCCTTCACTATTCCTGGTTTGATTTGTTGTTATTCATTTTTTGTTTCCTTTCTGAATGTTGAGCATTCTTTGGCTGGAAAATTGTTCTTAAATTTGCTTCTCCTGATCTATATTGCTGGCACCACACCTTCATCTAAGCCATTCTAGGTATGTATTTTTCTAGTTGGGAATATATTGTAGCTTCCCAGCTTTCTCTAAAACTCCTAACACTTCTCCACTTAGCTGATACAGTAATGAGAAAGAAGGAAGGAAGGAAGGGAAGAAGGGAGAAAATCACCAACCTCATAAATCTTGAAATCTTGAAAGCCAGCATATTCCGGGCAAGTTTCCCATTTGTGGCAGTGAATCTGTGACTCCACAAATATGTCGCTTCTTTAAAAAGAAATTAATTGGGTTTTATCCTTCCTTTCACACTTGCAATCAGTTGCAAATAGCAGAGAACCAACTAAAACCAGTAAAGAAAAGAATGGCATTATTGCCTCAAACAGTTATGAAGCGCTGTTGGTTTGTTGGCTTGAAGTCAGTGTGGACCCAGAGAGCTTTTTGTTTTGTTTCAGTTTTGTTGGCATCGTGGCATGTGGGATCTTAGTCTGTAGACCAGGAAGGAATTGAACCTGTTCCCTCTGCAATGGAAGTGTGGTGTCTTTTTTTTAAAAAAATAATTGAATTAGTAAGTACTTTGCCTTTTTGTAAAAAAAAAATTTAAAAGCAGCACATGTAATTTAATGACTGATACAATCCAGAAACATATTGAACAATCAGTCCAAGAAGAAATGCAGGCATGTTGCTTTGCAGTGAATATACCTGGACTCAGAAAACCAAATGTCATTCTTGTGACTTCCCAGCTTTTTCTCTGTTCTGCTGAGGCTCAGTACTTCTGTCCTCTTTTTTCCTTCCTCTCAAACACTGTCCTCCCAATGTTGTCCTGAGTCCTTTTGCTGATCCCTACAACAGCCTAAAAAGTCTGGAGACTAGGTTATACAGTCAACACAAGCCCTGTCTTCCAAAGGCAAGTCTCAGGCCCCCATGTCTAGGACTACAAAGCTCATTGACTCAACTCCAGGTGAGCCCTTCACTATTCCTGGTTTGATTTGTTGTTATTCATTTTTTGTTTCCTTTCTGAATGTTGAGCATTCTTTGGCTGGAAAATTGTTCTTAAATTTGCTTCTCCTGATCTATATTGCTGGCACCACACCTTCATCTAAGCCATTCTAGGTATGTATTTTTCTAGTTGGGAATATATTGTAGCTTCCCAGCTTTCTCTAAAACTCCCCTAACACTTCTCCACTTAGCTGATACAGTAATGAGAAAGAAGGAAGGAAGGAAGGGAAGAAGGGAGAAAATCACCAACCTCATAAATCTTGAAATCTTGAAAGCCAGCATATTCCGGGCAAGTTTCCCATTTGTGGCAGTGAATCTGTGACTCCACAAATATGTCGCTTCTTTTAAAAAAGAAATTAATTGGGTTTTTATCCTTCCTTTCACACTTGCAATCAGTTGCAAATAGCAGAGAACCAACTAAAACCAGTAAAGAAAAGAATGGCATTATTGCCTCAAACAGTTATGAAGCGCTGTTGGTTTGTTGGCTTGAAGTCAGTGTGGACCCAGAGAGCTTTTTGTTTTGTTTCAGTTTTGTTGGCATCGTGGCATGTGGGATCTTAGTCTGTAGACCAGGAAGGAATTGAACCTGTTCCCTCTGCAATGGAAGTGTGGTGTCTTTTTTTTAAAAAAATAATTGAATTAGTAAGTACTTTGCCTTTTTGTAAAAAAAAAATTTAAAAGCAGCACATGTAATTTAATGACTGATACAATCCAGAAACATATTGAACAATCAGTCCAAGAAGAAATGCAGGCATGTTGCTTTGCAGTGAATATACCTGGACTCAGAAAACCAAATGTCATTCTTGTGACTTCCCAGCTTTTTTCTCTGTTCTGCTCTTTCACTACAGAATAACTTTGTCCAATGGGCAATGTTGGAGAAGAACCACCTTAGCTAGTTTCAACAGAAAGGTATTTACCACCTTTATTAAGTAGCTTTCAGATCAATGTAGAGCCTATTAAAAGAGAAAAAGGTTAGTTGCTCAGTCCCGTCTGACTCTTTCTAATCCCATGGATCAGAGTTCCCATAGCCCACCAGGCTCTTCTCTAGGAGGAATTCTCCAGGCAAGAATACTGGAATACCTTGCCATTTCCTTCTCCAGGGGACCCTCCCAACCCAGGGATCAAACCCACATCTCCTGGATTGTAGGCAGATTCTTTACCAGACAAGTCACCAGGGAAGCCCAACAAAAGAGAACCTAGGCTGAGTTTTCAGGAACAACTTTTTTTTTTTTTGACTATTCTGGGTTTTCACTGCTGCCACAGGCAGCTGCAGGGAGTGCAGGCTACTCTCTAGTTGAGGTGAACAGGTTTCTTATTGTGGTGACTTCTCTTGTTGTGGAACTCAGGCTCTAGGGCACATGGGCTTCAGTAGTTGCGGCATATGTGCTCAATAGTTGTGGCTCTGAGGCTCTAGAGCACAGGCTCAATAGTTGTGGCTCAGGGGCTTAGCTGCTCCTCAGCATGTGGGACCCTCGTGGATCAGGGATCAAACCTGTGTCTCCTGCATGGGCAGGCAAACTGTTTACCACCGAGCTACCAGGGAAGCCCAGAAGTGTGGTGTCTTAACCACTGGACCACCGGAGAAGTTCCTGGACCCAGAGTTTCAATTGATGTTCTTTATCCTTCTGTTGCTCTTGCTCAGCTCTTTTCCTCTGTATTTTGGTTTCATTTTCTAACCTACACCTTCACACGTGGAAGATAACTCTGGCTTTACTTGATCTTACATCTACAGTTCCAGAGGAGAAAAGACCCTTTGTACATACAAATTACAAAGGTTACCTTGGTCCAGCTAATCTCACCTGCTCTTTCCTGAATGAATTACATTCATCACTGTGGTCAGGGAGGTGCAGAGCTCTGATTGCACCCCAACTCATGCCTGTGGGATAAGAGCAAGGCTCCCCCAAAGCAGTCCCACCAGGCCCTTGTAGAACAAGGGGTCGGGGCTTCTGAAGGAAATGGGGGACAGAGACAGCAGAGGTCCAGGCTCCTTTCTGCGGAGTTGGTGTTGGGAGGGATGTCACACGTGCTGGACTCCTCCTCCTCTTTGTTCTTGGGTGTCTTTCCTCTTCCTTGAACCTTCTCCCCACTTCTTTGCCACTCATATCCTATGTGACTAACTTATTTTTTTCAATTGAAGTATAGTTGATTTATAATGTTGTGCCAAGTCTCTGTTGTATAGCAACTAAGTTATATGCATATCGACATTCTTTTTTAAAGATTCTTTTCCTTAATGGTCTATCACAGGCTACTGAATACAGTTCTCTGTGCTATACATTAGGGCTTTCTGGTTTTTTTGCACTGAAAAGTATGTGAAACTTCCCCAGCCAGGGATCAAAATCCTGGCCCCCCGCAGTGAAAGCAAGGAGTCTCAACTACTATTCAACCACCAGAGAAGTCCCCACGCCTTGCTGTTTATTTATTCTAAATATGATAGTTTGCACCTACCAACTTCAAACTCAAAGGCCATTTCCTCTCGACCCCTACCCCGGCAACCTCAAGTCTGTTCTCCATGTCTATGAGTTTGTTTTGTTCATTTATGCCATATTTTAGACTCCACATATAAATGATATCATAGGCATTTGTCTTTCTCTTTCTGACTTACTTCACTTAGTATGATAACCTCTAGTTGCATTCTATGTACTTAACTTCTATTTGGGTGTTATATCTCAGCTTAAATGTCACTCACAAGAGATGCAGCCTCCAGCCCCACACATTGTTATATATATCTGACAGACATTCTCAGAGCAATTTTGTAATTCAAAAATAGTTTTTTATGTAACTTCACATTGGTTGAAAGTCTGTCTCCTTCAGTAGGCTGTGAACACCAGGGTCAGGATTCCCTCAGACTTAGCTCCTAATTTTGCTCTTGGTTGCATTCTTAGCTCCTAGCTTGGTTGCATATGACAAGTATTCACTTTCTTATTTATCCAGAAAAGTAAATAAATAAAAGGAAGCGATAAATTAAAGATTCAGATAAATAAGATATGTATCCCTGGTTTCAGGGCTTTCCCAGTGGTAAAGAATCTGTCTGCCAATGCAGGAGATACAGGCAATGTGGGTTCGATCCCTGATGTCAGGAAGGTCCCCTGGAAGAGGAGATGGCTACCTCCTCCAGTATTCTTGTCTGGGAAATCCCATGAACACAGTAGCCTGACTGGCTACAATCCATAGGGTCACAAAGAATCATATACAACTTAGCAAGTGAACACATGCATATTTCTATATTCAAGGAGTAGCCACTTTTATATTTGCAATAGACCAATGATTTTCAAATTGCAAAACTCAATGGATGGTAAAATTAACTTGGTGGATTGCAATTACAATTCTTTTTTTTAAAAAACATTTATTTTATTTATTTATCTTTTGGGGGTAGGGTGGGAGGGAGGGGGGCGGGCGGGTCATTTCTAATAGTCTTTCATTTTTCTATTTTCATCCATCTTTGTTCTTTGGCCCGTGTGGGCCTCCCATCGCAGTGGCCTCTGTCGTTGCAGAGCACTGGCTCTGGGCGCATGCACTCCAGAGCTCCGGCTCAGTAATTGGACACATTGGTCCAGCAGCTCATCAACACGTGGGATCTTCCCAGACTAGGGATTGAATCTCAGGTGCATTGAGTCTGTTCTCCATGTCTATGAGTTTGTTTTGTTCATTTATGCCATATTTTAGACTCCACATATAAATGATATCATAGGCATTTGTCTTTCTCTTTCTGACTTACTTCACTTAGTATGATAACCTCTAGTTGCATTCTATGTACTTAACTTCTATTTGGGTGTTATATCTCAGCTTAAATGTCACTCACAAGAGATGCAGCCTCCAGCCCCACACATTGTTATATATATCTGACAGACATTCTCAGAGCAATTTTGTAATTCAAAAATAGTTTTTTATGTAACTTCACATTGGTTGAAAGTCTGTCTCCTTCAGTAGGCTGTGAACACCAGGGTCAGGATTCCCTCAGACTTAGCTCCTAATTTTGCTCTTGGTTGCATTCTTAGCTCCTAGCTTGGTTGCATATGACAAGTATTCACTTTCTTATTTATCCAGAAAAGTAAATAAATAAAAGGAAGCGATAAATTAAAGATTCAGATAAATAAGATATGTATCCCTGGTTTCAGGGCTTTCCCAGTGGTAAAGAATCTGTCTGCCAATGCAGGAGATACAGGCAATGTGGGTTCGATCCCTGATGTCAGGAAGGTCCCCTGGAAGAGGAGATGGCTACCTCCTCCAGTATTCTTGTCTGGGAAATCCCATGAACACAGTAGCCTGACTGGCTACAATCCATAGGGTCACAAAGAATCATATACAACTTAGCAAGTGAACACATGCATATTTCTATATTCAAGGAGTAGCCACTTTTATATTTGCAATAGACCAATGATTTTCAAATTGCAAAACTCAATGGATGGTAAAATTAACTTGGTGGATTGCAATTACAATTCTTTTTTTTAAAAAACATTTATTTTATTTATTTATCTTTTGGGGGGTAGGGTGGGGAGGGAGGGGGTCGGGCGGGCCACTTCTATTGGTCTTTCATTTATCTATTTTCATCCATCTTTGTTCTTTGGCCCATGTGGGCCTCCCATTGCAGTGGCCTCTGTCGTTGCAGAGCACCAGCACTGGGCGCATGCACTCCAGAGCTCCGGCTCAGTAGTTGGACACATTGGTCCAGCAGCTCATCAACACGTGGGATCTTCCCAGACTAGGGATTGAACCGGCGCCCCCTGCACTGCAAGGTGGTGTCCTTACCCATTGGACCACCAGGGATGCCCACAATTACAATTCTTAAAACATTAACTAGTATAGAATACAAAATAGAAACGGCCTAGAAAACATCAGATTGCCTCACATATGATAAAGGTAAGTGTGTTATTCCATCACATTCTTATTTCAGCATATAATATTACAGATACACACACACACCTTTTATTATAGGTTGGGTCAAAATGTTTTGAAAGCCCTACATGAAACTGCTTGGACTGAAGTATCTTGCAGTTCAGAGCAATCCAGAGCTCTAGATATTAAGTGATATCATCATTGGAAAATAACACCTGGGAAGCTCATTCTCATTCAAATATCCAAAGTGGAAGTAGAGACACAATTTCAGGATGCTCTTGCAGGGTGAACTCTGGGTTTCTATGCTTTGATTGGCTTGTGTTACATCCTCAAGCTAGTTAATCATATGTACAGTTAAGTGTGTTTTCTCTATTCTTTCTTTTTCAAATAACAGATGACTTAATGTTTTTCAAAGCTGAATACAAAATTAAAAAAAAAAAAAAAAAACCTTTCTGCCTGCTGCCATGTGTGGTTGGGCCATACAATGCATATTCCTATAAGTCACCGAATTAATTAAGAACCTGGAGGAATAGAACTCAGAAAGGCTACAGTGACGTGAGTATGATGTGGAAGGAACTGGGGCTATTGTCCTGAACAGATGGTTTTGTTTGTTTGTTTGTTTTGATTTTTGGCTACTTCCATTGGTCTTTCATTTATTTGTTTTCATCCATCTTTGTTCTTTGGCCTGTGTGGGCCTCCCATTGCAGTGGCTTCTCCTGTAGCAGAGCACCGACTCTAGACACACGCGCTCCAGAGCACTGGCTTGTAACTGGACACACCAGTCCAGCAGACTCTTTACCCACTGGACTACCAAGGAAGCCCCAGATAGGGTTTTAATCCCTGTTTCATGACTTGCTATGTGGATTCAGGTGAAGGGATTTAATACATATTTGCTAAAGACTCACCGAGAGTGAGGCCTTGTGTCAACTGGGGGAAGTACACAAATAATCACTATACCATGGGCTTCCTTCCATGGGTGGCTCAATGGTAAAGAATCCACCTGTCAATGAAGGAGACATGGGTTCGATCCCACGTGACACAGGGCAACTAAACCTGTGCATCACAAATATTGAGCCTGGGCTTCCCCTGGTGGTCCAGTGGGTAAGGACACCACCTTGCAGTGCAAGGGGCGCCGGTTCGATCCCTGGCCTGGGAAGATCCCACGTGCCACGGAGCGGCTGGACTGATGTGTCCAATTACCGAGCCGGAGCTCTGGAGCGCATGCGCCCAGAGCGGGTGCTCTGCGACGACAGATGCCACCGCGATGGGAGGCCCACAGGAGCCAAAGAACAAAGACGGATGAAAATAGAGAAATGAAAGACCAATAGAAGTGGCCCGCCCAACCCCCTCCCTCCCCACCCCACCCCCCAAAAAGATAAATAAATAAAATAAATGTTTAAAAAAAAAAAACAAATATTGAGCCTGTGTTCTAGAGCCTGACAGCCACAAATACTGAGCATATCCGCCCAAGTTACTGAAGCATGTGTGACCTAGAGCTCGTGCTCTGCAACAAGAGAAGCCACTGCAAGAAGAAGTCCACACATTGCAACAAAGAGTAGCCTCTGCTCGCCATAAATGGAGAAAGCCTTTGTGTACCAGCAAAGACCCAGTACAATCAAAAATAAATAAGTAAATAAATCTTTAAAAAGGAAAAAGCAAAACAGTGATGCTAAAGTTGAAGCTCCAATACTTTGATCACCTGATGCAAAGAGCCTTTTCATTGAGAAAAAGAGTAAGATGCTGAGAAAGACTGAGGGCAGGAAGAGAAGTGGGCAACAGAGTATGAGATTGTTGGACGGCATCATTGAATCAATGGACATGAATTTGAACAAACTAAATCTAGTGTGCTGCAGTCCATGGAGTGGCAAAAAGTCAGACACGACTTAGTGACCAAAACAACGATACCATACACTGTCTCCAAGGTATTTACAATATGGTAGGAGATACAAGTACACTTGAGTGTCAGTTTTCTCATCTGGAAATGTATATAATAATAGACCTTCATTTCATCTTTTAGGAACAGTAAATGAATGAATTCGGATACTTAGCTTGGTGCTAATAGTAGAGCAGCCCTTGATACATGTTTTCTATTCAACTTTATAAAATGAAAATAAGACACTCTTCTTCAGTATTAAAGACTGCAAGTCAGATGCTGCAAGTCAGATGCAGTTTTGAAAAGCTAGTTATAGAAATTTATAACTGAATAAAGTTCTATGAATATAGATAAGATGTAGATATAGTTGTAGATGAAAGAAAGCCTGTAAATTCTGAATTATTTTAGTGTTTTTTCCTTTGGGTTATATGTTTCCCCTGTGGACTTTTTCAAATTTGAGATTGTATCAGTGAGATACAGGTTTACTGCACTTAACAGACAACTTCTAAGTCAGAACGGTTAAACACGGTGACGGCTCACACCCAGTCTGCTCCTGTCAACTTTGCAGCATCCTCTAGTGCTGACTCCACGATCCACAGCACCAATCCTTTCTTGTGGCACCTTTATATCAGCATGCGGGAGGAGAGCATTTGGAGAAAAGCACACTCTATGTCCTAAATGCCTCCACTGAGAGGTAGCTGATGCCACTTCTCACATTTCATTGGCCAAAGCAAGCCTTGTGTTTGCGTGCAACTCTAAGAATTCCATCTAACTTCAAAGGAGTGGGGAAGTACCGTCCTCTCAAGTGCTCTGCAGAAGAGAATTGGAAATATTTGCAAGTGGTGGCAGTCTTTACTGACAGTCTCGTACTGTTACCAAAACTGCTGCCCCCAAATCATATCATATCCCTGCCCCTCTCTTGAATGGAAACCAATTACTCTCATCTAAGTTTCAGGGAAAAAAAAAAACCAAGGCAAAAGTCCTGTGGCAGGAGGGAGCACGGCTATTTGAAAAAATCAAAAGATGGACTGGCGTGCAGAAAGCACGATATTGTTACTGAATTCGTTGACTGGACCAGCTCTGGCGTCCTAGCCCCAGCTGAGACCCCTTGTCCTCAGATAGAGAGGTTCTTTTTCTGGTCAGATTTGCACATTCAATAAGGAAACCTATGGTGAAAAAGGATGGGTGCTGTGGATCTTGGGGACTGGCATCCAGGCCTGCTCCTTAAGAATTTTGGGATGATGGGTAACTTGTTTTAGAGCTTTGTGTAAGGTTTTTCACCTTTAAAGGCTTAGATTTCTCCCTGTGTAAGATGAGTAGGGCATACAATGTAAGTCTCTAGGCTCCAAGCTCTAAAATACTAAGAGCTGCAAAGAGGGAAAAATAAGTACTGTTTAAGCCTAATATGGCGGAAGATTTGACTTGCAATACATCTTGAGCCTCATTATATGCCCACTGGAATGCATTAGCATGCTCAATGCTATTGCCACCAGGCCTTGACAGTTGACAATCACCATGACAACAACCAGAAAAGACCCTGGAGGACTGAAAAGGAGAGTTGCATCAGTGAGATACAGGTTTACTGCACTTAACAGACAACTTCTAAGTCAGAACGGTTAAACACGGTGACGGCTCACACCCAGTCTGCTCCTGTCAACTTTGCAGCATCCTCTAGTGCTGACTCCACGATCCACAGCACCAATCCTTTCTTGTGGCACCTTTATATCAGCATGCGGGAGGAGAGCATTTGGAGAAAAGCACACTCTATGTCCTAAATGCCTCCACTGAGAGGTAGCTGATGCCACTTCTCACATTTCATTGGCCAAAGCAAGCCTTGTGTTTGCGTGCAACTCTAAGAATTCCATCTAACTTCAAAGGAGTGGGGAAGTACCGTCCTCTCAAGTGCTCTGCAGAAGAGAATTGGAAATATTTGCAAGTGGTGGCAGTCTTTACTGACAGTCTCGTACTGTTACCAAAACTGCTGCCCCCAAATCATATCATATCCCTGCCCCTCTCTTGAATGGAAACCAATTACTCTCATCTAAGTTTCAGGGGGAAAAAAAAAAAAAGCCAAGGCAAAAGTCCTGTGGCAGGAGGGAGCACGGCTATTTGAAAAAATCAAAAAAGATGGACTGGCGTGCAGAAAGCACGATATTGTTACTGAATTCGTTGACTGGACCAGCTCTGGCGTCCTAGCCCCAGCTGAGACCCCTTGTCCTCAGATAGAGAGGTTCTTTTTCTGGTCAGATTTGCACATTCAATAAGGAAACCTATGGTGAAAAAGGATGGGTGCTGTGGATCTTGGGGACTGGCATCCAGGCCTGCTCCTTAAGAATTTTGGGATGATGGGTAACTTGTTTTAGAGCTTTGTGTAAGGTTTTTCACCTTTAAAGGCTTAGATTTCTCCCTGTGTAAGATGAGTAGGGCATACAATGTAAGTCTCTAGGCTCCAAGCTCTAAAATACTAAGAGCTGCAAAGAGGGAAAAATAAGTACTGTTTAAGCCTAATATGGCGGAAGATTTGACTTGCAATACATCTTGAGCCTCATTATATGCCCACTGGAATGCATTAGCATGCTCAATGCTATTGCCACCAGGCCTTGACAGTTGACAATCACCATGACAACAACCAGAAAAGACCCTGGAGGACTGAAAAGGAGAGTTGCATCAATGCCAGGTCCCAACCGCACCCCATTTCTCCAATAACTCATGAATAATCTTTCCTCTTGTCCCAAATCCCTCCCTTTTCCTTTGACCTTCCAATTTGTTTGGTGTCTCCACCAGAACTGGGTTGAGGAGTTGATCTGCCAAATAGAATCTGCTCTCCATTCTCTGGCCTTTGAGTAAAGCTTCTGCAGTTTTCCTTTCCCCATTGGTTTCCATATTGGATGTGTGAATCTGATTGGAAAAAGAACTTCCCAATCTGAGACAAGGGGTTTCGCCTGGGGCTAGGGTCCTGGAGCTGGCCCAGTGGACCAATTAGGTAACAGTACCATGCTTCCTGCATTCCAGCAGATCTTTTTGATTTTTCAAAGAACTATGCTCCCTCCCAACACAGGACTCTTGCCTTGGCTGTTTTGTTTTTCTTTTTTTCCTGATTGAGATATATATATATATACATGTGTATATAAAATGTAATAATTTGACTTTGCCAGGTCTTAGCTATGGCATGCAGGATCTTCAGTTTTGGCATGCAGGATCTAGTTCCCTGACCAGGGATGGAACCCAGGCCCTTGGTATTGGGAACATGAAGTCTTAGTTGGGCGACCCCCAGGGAAGTCCTTGATTGTGACACTTCTGACTCCCTATCTTGATCGAATTTTCCTTCAGACTGAGGCAAGTTTGCCCTTCCTTAGGGAAATTTTTGATTTCTCTTCTCAGTCAGTTCCTCTGCTTTCAAAGTGTCTGGTGCCCCCACTTTAGGGTGCTTCGCTCTAATCTGCAGTTAATCATGTGATGATTTTATTAATGACTTTCTCTTCAGCAGTTGCTGTAGGAATCATGTTGTTTTGCCCACCCCCACATCTCCATCATTGATCCAGTGCCTGGGACTGTTGCTTGTGAAAGAAGAAGTGAATATTCTCAAGAATCGGAGACTTTTTCTTTTTTTTTTTTTTTTTAAGATTTATTTATTTTATTTTGGGGCGGGGTCAGGTTGGGGAGGGAGGGAGCGGGCGGGGCCCCTTCCATTGGTCTTTCATTTCTCCATTTTCATCTGTCTTTGTTCTTTGGCTCCTGTGGGCCTCCATCGCGTGGCATCTGTCGTTGCAGAGCGCTGGCTCTCACCCCTGAAACCAGAAAAGACCCTGGAGGACTGAAAAGGAGAGTTGCATCAATGCCAGGTCCCAACCGCACCCCATTTCTCCAATAACTCATGAATAATCTTTCCTCTTGTCCCAAATCCCTCCCTTTTCCTTTGACCTTCCAATTTGTTTGGTGTCTCCACCAGAACTGGGTTGAGGAGTTGATCTGCCAAATAGAATCTGCTCTCCATTCTCTGGCCTTTGAGTAAAGCTTCTGCAGTTTTCCTTTCCCCATTGGTTTCCATATTGGATGTGTGAATCTGATTGGAAAAAGAACTTCCCAATCTGAGACAAGGGGTTTCGCCTGGGGCTAGGGTCCTGGAGCTGGCCCAGTGGACCAATTAGGTAACAGTACCATGCTTCCTGCATTCCAGCAGATCTTTTTGATTTTTCAAAGAACTATGCTCCCTCCCAACACAGGACTCTTGCCTTGGCTGTTTTGTTTTTCTTTTTTTCCTGATTGAGATATATATATATATACATGTGTATATAAAATGTAATAATTTGACTTTGCCAGGTCTTAGCTATGGCATGCAGGATCTTCAGTTTTGGCATGCAGGATCTAGTTCCCTGACCAGGGATGGAACCCAGGCCCTTGGTATTGGGAACATGAAGTCTTAGTTGGCGACCCCCAGGGAAGTCCTTGATTGTGACACTTCTGACTCCCTATCTTGATCGAATTTTCCTTCAGACTGAGGCAAGTTTGCCCTTCCTTAGGGAAATTTTTGATTTCTCTTCTCAGTCAGTTCCTCTGCTTTCAAAGTGTCTGGTGCCCCCACTTTAGGGTGCTTCGCTCTAATCTGCAGTTAATCATGTGATGATTTTATTAATGACTTTCTCTTCAGCAGTTGCTGTAGGAATCATGTTGTTTTGCCCACCCCCACATCTCCATCATTGATCCAGTGCCTGGGACTGTTGCTTGTGAAAGAAGAAGTGAATATTCTCAAGAATCGGAGACTTTTTCTTTTTTTTTTTTTTTTTAAGATTTATTTATTTTATTTTGGGGCGGGGGTCAGGTTGGGGAGGGAGGGGAGCGGGCGGGCCACTTCCATTGGTCTTTCATTTCTCCATTTTCATCTGTCTTTGTTCTTTGGCTCCTGTGGGCCTCCCATCGCGGTGGCATCTGTCGTTGCAGAGCGCTGGCTCTGGGCGCATGCGCTCCAGAGCTTCGGCTCGGTAATCGGACACATCGGTCCAGCTGCTCCTCGACACATGGAATCTTCCCAGGCCAGGGATCGAACCGGCGCCCCTTGCACTGCAAGGCGGTGTCCTTACCCACTGGACCACCAGGGAAGCCCAGGAGACTCTTTCTTTTCCTCCAAAAAGTCTATTGGAATTCGACACTTGACAAATACTTGCTGATTTCATTTTGGAAGTTCCACCTGGATGGAATATTCCTGAACCCTCTGAACATGTTGGTTGTGGTCCCTGTAAGGGGAACATTTATCCACCCTTGACCAATCTGGGAGTCTGAGGATTTAAGGAGCCATCTCACATTTTGCTTTCGTCCCCACCCTTTCAGATTGAGCAATCCAGGTTTCTGTTTTTCAGACCCATCCTGTACCTGCTAGCTTCCCATTCATTTGCATAAGTATTTCAAGACTACTCTAGACCTGTGAGGTTGGCTTGACTGAAGTATCAGAAGTTGCTGCAAACAACAAAATCAAACTGTCTCCTCTACCTACGTTTTGAAATAAAGACTTGATCAGGAAGCAAAAGCAAAGTCAACTCTTTGGTTTGATGTTTCCTTAAAGAAATAAAGGCAGTGATGAAGCTCTTTTTTTAGCTAAGGAAATTCCCTTTGAAGTCTGGGCTTTGTTTTGCAGATAGGAGGCCTTGTGTGCTGTCAAAGGATCTGAATATAGGCTCTCCAATAAAATTTCAGTAATGGATTTATCAGGGTGAAACTGCAAGCAGGCCCCTGGCCTGTCTGAGACATTTCTGCTTCTGACACCTCCTTAATGGCCTGGAAAATTCTGGATTCCAGTTGTCTAACGTAGCAGACTATTTAAAACATTAATTATGTTACATCCTTATTTATAAAAACAGGTTAAACTGCAGTTTCAAGTGGCTCGTCCACAACAACAAACAGGGTAGAGACTTTGTTGATAAATAACTCGCATTCCACAAGGCAGAGTCACACCCAAAGCTCCTGGAAACCAGGGCTACAATCTTGATCTAGCTAACTCTGCATACCACAGCTAATTGGTTTAAAAAGTGCCTGATTTATTTTTTTCAACATTCAAAAATCATTTCAATATAAGTTTATATTTCTTTAGTGAATGGCACCATCCTAGATAGACTTGCAAGTTAACAGAGTTGAAGACCAATTGCACCTAAAATACAATGTGATCAGCCTTCTCAATTTGTGAGGTTAGTCTACTTTCTGTCTTTCTAGTGCCCTCATTACCTTACTGGCTCCCTTACTATGGCCCACCCTTTCCTTTCTTGTTTTTTGCCTCTCCTTCCCCAGTGATGGTCATATATCTGGCTAAATTATATCCCTTTAATATGATTTCTATATATATATATAAAGCTATATAACATATATGTATATAACTATTGATATTATGTGAACATGATGAAAATTTCAAAGATCATAAAAGACAAGAGTCATACAAATTAATTCTCCTTGCCACTCTTGTTTCCCAACCTCTAGTTCTCCTTTTCTAAGGCAACCACTGTTAGTTTCTTGTGTCTTTATGATAATAATCTATGCATATACAAATGGTAACAGATTTTACTGTTCTGTATCTTGCCTATTTCATCAAGTAATATTTTGGAGATTGTTCTTGGTCAGTTCATATAGAAATGATTCATTATTTTTATAGCTGTATCCTATCATGTAATCTAGTTATGACCTGGGTATGTGTATGTGTATGTGCTCACAGGTATAAAAGTTTTATTGAATTTCCCTTCAAAGCCTTATATAGCTCTTACTTCGCTTTCCAGGAGGATGTGATGTCTGGTCCCCCAAGTCCTGCCTGTCTTCTACTGCCTTTCACTTTCTGTCCCCTTCCTCCCATAGGTGATGGCCCTGGTGAGTGTGTGTCGGGGGTGGGCGGGGTGGGGGGAGGCTGAGTCTATTTGAAGTGGTCTTTGAAGGCAGCTGGAAGAGGAGAGAGAGAGGCAGCATGCCAATGGGGGGAAGAGTCGGCCCTCTGATATGGAGACCAGTTCGAAAAAAATAGAGACTTTGTTGATAAATAACTCGCATTCCACAAGGCAGAGTCACACCCAAAGCTCCTGGAAACCAGGGCTACAATCTTGATCTAGCTAACTCTGCATACCACAGCAAATTTGGGTTTAAAAAGTGCCTGATTTATTTTTTTCAACATTCAAAAATCATTTCAATATAAGTTTATATTTCTTTAGTGAATGGCACCATCCTAGATAGACTTGCAAGTTAACAGAGTTGAAGACCAATTGCACCTAAAATACAATGTGATCAGCCTTCTCAATTTGTGAGGTTAGTCTACTTTCTGTCTTTCTAGTGCCCTCATTACCTTACTGGCTCCCTTACTATGGCCCACCCTTTCCTTTCTTGTTTTTTGCCTCTCCTTCCCCAGTGATGGTCATATATCTGGCTAAATTATATCCCTTTAATATGATTTCTATATATATATATAAAGCTATATAACATATATGTATATAACTATTGATATTATGTGAACATGATGAAAATTTCAAAGATCATAAAAGACAAGAGTCATACAAATTAATTCTCCTTGCCACTCTTGTTTCCCAACCTCTAGTTCTCCTTTTCTAAGGCAACCACTGTTAGTTTCTTGTGTCTTTATGATAATAATCTATGCATATACAAATGGTAACAGATTTTACTGTTCTGTATCTTGCCTATTTCATCAAGTAATATTTTGGAGATTGTTCTTGGTCAGTTCATATAGAAATGATTCATTATTTTTATAGCTGTATCCTATCATGTAATCTAGTTATGACCTGGGTATGTGTATGTGTATGTGCTCACAGGTATAAAAGTTTTATTGAATTTCCCTTCAAAGCCTTATATAGCTCTTACTTCGCTTTCCAGGAGGATGTGATGTCTGGTCCCCCAAGTCCTGCCTGTCTTCTACTGCCTTTCACTTTCTGTCCCCTTCCTCCCATAGGTGATGGCCCTGGTGAGTGTGTGTCGGGGGTGGGCGGGGTGGGGGGAGACTGAGTCTATTTGAAGTGGTCTTTGAAGGCAGCTGGGGAAGAGGAGGAGAGAGAGAGAGGCAGCATGCCAATAGCGGCGGGCTGGACAGGATGTTTGCGGCTTTGTCGGCGCCCTCTGATATGCGAGACCAGCATCCCAGGCCTCCTCCTTCAGCATTTGGGGATGATAAGCAACTTATTTTAGGGCTTTGTGTAAGACTTTTCACCTTTAAGGGTTTAGATTTCTCCCTGTGTAAGATGAGTAGGGTATACAATGTAATGTCTAAGTCTCCAAGCTCGAAGCTCTAAAGTTCTAAGAAAATTAGCTATCAAATATTCCGCTCGTGGGAGTGCAAAGGCTACATTCCACAGAGAGGGTAATTTGGCAATATTCTTGAAAATTACAAATATTGATCCCTATTAACCCAATAATTCTCCTTCTAGGGATTTAGTCTAGTTACACTTACATAAGCACAAAACTATGTAGATTCAAGGTTGTTCATTGCAGCATTGTTTATATCTCAAAAGACTGGAAATAGTCTAAAAGTATCCATCAATAAGGGATCAGAGTGTATCTTTCCAATGTAACATTATACAACCAAAAAATTAAATGCAGATACAATGAAATATTGTATCACAATGAGAATGAGCAAACTACAGTTACATGCAGTAGCGTATGAACATCAAAACAATGTAGAGAATATGTAAAGCAAAAGAAGATGAACTCAAAAAAAGCACACACTGCATGAATCTATTTAAGTTCAAAAACAGGAAAGAGAAATCTCCAGTGATAGAAGCTGGGGCTATCATTACCCCTGGGTGAAGGGCAGTGACTGAAAGGAATCACAAGTGTGTTCTGAGATACTTGTCATGTTATCTTTTGATTTGAGAAGTGGTTCATAGGTGTGTGCTATTTGTGAAAATTTATAATGTGGGCATTTTTTTTTTTTTTTTTTGTATTCTATATAGCAGTAAGATTATAAAAGAATACATAAACTCTGTAAGAGACTGATATAGACTCTTTAAGAACTGATATAAAGCAACCTGATAGATACTGTGTGAATAATAAAAAAAACCAACAATAATCAAATACTTCCATATCTCTTAAAAAATGGGGAAATATACCTGTACTTGGTTATACATCCATATGATACTTTTGGAAAGATGCTCAAGAAACTGATAATCTTGGTTGGTTGTGAAGAGAGATTCATAGTCAAAAGAGAGACTTTTACTGAGTGTTTCACTGTGTATTATAAAATGTATAAAGTTCTGTTGTATTATAAAATAAAAAAGGAAGCACTCTAATTCCAAAAAGAAAAAACAAATTTTTGTGAGCCTAGGAAATACTCAGAAGTAGGGAGGTACTTATTCATAACTAAGAAGGACTATGAAACCCCTCCCAAAACGCCCAAAGATTATACATTAAACTTTAACTCAGTGCTCAGTAGTGGGGAAAGTGGGGCTCATGCAGAATATTTGAATCTTTTGAAAACTGGATAGAACCTTTTCTTTAGGTTCACAACTTTAATCATGATTTAAAAACTAGTCACAAGTTGCTCTTTTTCTTTAAAGCTCTATCTATTAAAGCACTGACATAATACATACAATGGTTTTAACAATAAGACATCAAATATCTTTAAAGAAAAAGAGAACTCCCTCTTTAAACTGAAGAGTGATAAAGAATGCTATGATCCTGTTAGTGTATTGCTGATCACTCTTCAGTGTGCATTTTCCATGTTAGTAATGTATCATCAGCATCCCTCTGGGTCACTACAGATAGGTGAAACTCATTTTCATCATTGTATAATATTGTTTAGTAGGGAGGCAGTACAATTGGTTCATGTATTCCACTTTCCTATGGACAATCACACTGTTGCTCATTTGTGTTTGTTTTGCACTTCAAGTAACACAATAAGCATCTGTGTTAGTTTCCTTTGCAATTTTAACAATTACCACCACGAACTGGGTGGCTTAAAACAACAGAAATTTATTTTCTCTAGTTTCTGGGGCTTCTGGGAGCTGTCAGCAATTCCTGGCATTTTTTAGCTTCTATGTGCATTACTCCCAACTCTGTCTCATGCTTTACATCCCCTTATCTCTGTGTTTTTCTAATTTTTTTCAAGGGTGACAGTTACTGAATTTTGGACCTACCCAAATTTGGAGGAAATATACCTTCCATATCTCTTAAAAAATGGGGAAATATACCTGTACTTGGTTATACATCCATATGATACTTTTGGAAAGATGCTCAAGAAACTGATAATCTTGGTTGGTTGTGAAGAGAGATTCATAGTCAAAAGAGAGACTTTTACTGAGTGTTTCACTGTGTATTATAAAATGTATAAAGTTCTGTTGTATTATAAAATAAAAAAGGAAGCACTCTAATTCCAAAAAGAAAAAACAAATTTTTGTGAGCCTAGGAAATACTCAGAAGTAGGGAGGTACTTATTCATAACTAAGAAGGACTATGAAACCCCTCCCAAAACGCCCAAAGATTATACATTAAACTTTAACTCAGTGCTCAGTAGTGGGGAAAGTGGGGCTCATGCAGAATATTTGAATCTTTTGAAAACTGGATAGAACCTTTTCTTTAGGTTCACAACTTTAATCATGATTTAAAAACTAGTCACAAGTTGCTTTTTTTCTTTAAAGCTCTATCTATTAAAGGAATGACATAATACATACAATGGTTTTAACAATAAGACATCAAATATCTTTAAAGAAAAAGAGAACTCCCTCTTTAAACTGAAGAGTGATAAAGAATGCTATGATCCTGTTAGTGTATTGCTGATCACTCTTCAGTGTGCATTTTCCATGTTAGTAATGTATCATCAGCATCCCTCTGGGTCACTACAGATAGGTGAAACTCATTTTCATCATTGTATAATATTGTTTAGTAGGGAGGCAGTACAATTGGTTCATGTATTCCACTTTCCTATGGACAATCACACTGTTGCTCATTTGTGTTTGTTTTGCACTTCAAGTAACACAATAAGCATCTGTGTTAGTTTCCTTTGCAATTTTAACAATTACCACCACGAACTGGGTGGCTTAAAACAACAGAAATTTATTTTCTCTAGTTTCTGGGGCTTCTGGGAGCTGTCAGCAATTCCTGGCATTTTTTAGCTTCTATGTGCATTACTCCCAACTCTGTCTCATGCTTTACATCCCCCTTATCTCTGTGTCTCTATCTCAGATCTTCTTTTTTCTCTTGAAAGGATGACAGTTACTGAATTTTGGACCTACCCCAAATTTGGAGGATCTCATGTCTAGATCCTAAACTTGACTACACCTGTGAAGTTCCTTTCTCCAAAAAGGCTATGTTCCCAGGTTCCTGTGGACGTATCTTTTGGAGGGCCAACATCCAATCTGCCACAGCATCCTCAGATCCATCCTTCCAACTAGTATTTTAATTTTTCAATAGGGTGGAGTTAATGAATTTTTTGATTATTGAATAGGTGTATGTATTTAAATTTCAATAGATTACTCCTGGAGAGTTTGTGGCAATTTACACTCCCATCAGAGCTTGTTTCCCCAAGTATCATTGATTAGTCTTGTTAATGTTTGCCAATCTAATGAGTGAAAAATGGATTACTGTTTTGCTTTTCCATGACCATTAGTGAAATAAGCATCTTTTAAATGAACTATTTGGATTTTCTCATCCATTAATTGCCTGCTTATACATGTTGCCTGTATTTTAAAAACACTGAGCTATTTGGCTCTTTTAAAAGTCCACTTACAGTGACTCAGCTATGTCAGAGATGTAATGTGTTTGCCATATGTTTTGCGCAGTTCTATTCCATCTATTTCTTTTTTAAAGACTTATCTTAGTGTGACGTCTTGCAAAACTTTCAAAGTATTTAGGCAGAATTTTTTTTTTTTTTGATGATTCTGGGTTTTCTGTCTTAAAAAGTTTCCCCTCACTAAAGTTATATTACTATTCTTTACAAAATTTGTCTTTGTTTTGTATATTTTTATGCCCTTTAACTCTTCTGGTACATAACTTTTGAATATCACATGGCTCTAGATTTGATTACTTACAAATAAATCAGAATCACTGATCAAAGAAACTGGTCTTTTATCACCGGCTTGTATGTCATCTTTGCTTTATTTTAGGTTTACTTGAGATTTCACCTCAGACTACTCGACTATTTGTCTGTGCTATTACATAACTTTACAATAGAGTACCTGAACAATAAATTAAAATTTTGGTTTTCAGTAAGAGAAATTTAAGTGTGTCACTAAGAAAGAGAACCATGAAATTCCCCAGTTGAGGTCAAAAGATAACAGGAGATAAGGTATGCGAACAGAGCTGGGTAAATTGAAAGGCTCTGCAGATAAACGTTAGTTATTATCGCAAAACATGAGCGCACAGAAAAAGAATCTTGGGCTTGGAAGACTGCACTTTTGCTTTGATGGCCTATGCAGGGATTGAAGGGCCAGCTGCGGGGGAGGGCGATCTAACAGCCCCACCCCGAAACTAGGAGTAACAGGGGCAGAGGAAAAAGTGCGTACCCAGGAACCTAGAAACCGGTTCAAAGTCGCAAAAATGGGGACAGCGATTGGGAAGAGAAAGCCGGCATGTGAACCTACGAACAGAGGAATCTCTTGAGGGGGCTACGAAGGCCGGGGCAGGTGCTGGGTCTCTCCTGAAAGTGGCTTGTCGGGAATTTCGGATCCCAAGTCCTCCGGGGGCCGCGGAGACCAGAACCGCCACAAAACAGCGCCGCTGCCGGGCCAGCCGCAGTGGAGTACCAGGCAGCGGTTCCGCCTAACTCCCCTCCCAGGCGGGACCGGCGCGGTCCGGCCCGGCCCGCGGATCGGGGATTGGCTGGAGCGGCGTGTGGGGCGGGGCGGGGCGAGGGCGGGGGGCGGGGCGGGCCGGGGGCCGGGCGCGCGCGCGCGCGGGCACGGGCACGGCGGCGGCGCGCGCGTGCTCCGTCGGTCGGTGAGGCGGCGGCGGATCTGGCTATGGCAGTGGGCGGCGGGCTGGTGTAGTGCCGCACGGGGCAGGCGGGCGGCGACGGAGAGAGACGGGGATGGAGGCGCCGCAGCTGGACGGTTGTGGTGGCCTGGGCTGCTGACCGCACATCCGGAGCTGAGAGCCGGCGGCGGCGGCGGAGCGCCGGGCAGGTGAGTGCGGCGGCGCGGGACCCGGATGCGGCGCGGCTGAGGCGCGGCGCGGTCGTGGCGGGCCTCTGAGGTGCCCCCGCGCGGGCCGCCGGCGCGTTCTTGCCCGCCCCAGCCCGAGGCGCCCGCGACGGGCGTGCCCGCGCCTCGCTTCGTGCTGGCGCCGAGGACCCCCGCCCGCCGGCCCATGGGGGCGCCTGGCTCGCCTGCGACCTCCCGGGGCTCTGCAAGGTGAGCGGCGCTTCCCCGGCCTCTGGGCGGCGGAGACGGGGCCGCGCCCGGGGCTGTCGGCGTTTTGAGTCGCGCTCCGAGGGCCGTCTGCGGAGAGGCGGCGTCCTCGTCCTGCGTCTCTGCGGCCGCCCGCGACTGCACTTTGCTTTGATGGCCTATGCAGGGATTGAAGGGCCAGCTGCGGGGAGGGCGATCTAACAGCCCCACCCGAAACTAGGAGTAACAGGGGCAGAGGAAAAAGTGCGTACCCAGGAACCTAGAAACCGGTTCAAAGTCGCAAAAATGGGGACAGCGATTGGGAAGAGAAAGCCGGCATGTGAACCTACGAACAGAGGAATCTCTTGAGGGGGCTACGAAGGCCGGGGCAGGTGCTGGGTCTCTCCTGAAAGTGGCTTGTCGGGAATTTCGGATCCCAAGTCCTCCGGGGGCCGCGGAGACCAGAACCGCCACAAAACAGCGCCGCTGCCGGGCCAGCCGCAGTGGAGTACCAGGCAGCGGTTCCGCCTAACTCCCCTCCCAGGCGGGACCGGCGCGGTCCGGCCCGGCCCGCGGATCGGGGATTGGCTGGAGCGGCGTGTGGGGCGGGGCGGGGCGAGGGCGGGGGGCGGGGCGGGCCGGGGGCCGGGCGCGCGCGCGCGCGGGCACGGGCACGGCGGCGGCGCGCGCGTGCTCCGTCGGTCGGTGAGGCGGCGGCGGATCTGGCTATGGCAGTGGGCGGCGGGCTGGTGTAGTGCCGCACGGGGCAGGCGGGCGGCGACGGAGAGAGACGGGGATGGAGGCGCCGCAGCTGGACGGTTGTGGTGGCCTGGGCTGCTGACCGCACATCCGGAGCTGAGAGCCGGCGGCGGCGGCGGAGCGCCGGGCAGGTGAGTGCGGCGGCGCGGGACCCGGATGCGGCGCGGCTGAGGCGCGGCGCGGTCGTGGCGGGCCTCTGAGGTGCCCCCGCGCGGGCCGCCGGCGCGTTCTTGCCCGCCCCAGCCCGAGGCGCCCGCGACGGGCGTGCCCGCGCCTCGCTTCGTGCTGGCGCCGAGGACCCCCGCCCGCCGGCCCATGGGGGCGCCTGGCTCGCCTGCGACCTCCCGGGGCTCTGCAAGGTGAGCGGCGCTTCCCCGGCCTCTGGGCGGCGGAGACGGGGCCGCGCCCGGGGCTGTCGGCGTTTTGAGTCGCGCTCCGAGGGCCGTCTGCGGAGAGGCGGCGTCCTCGTCCTGCGTCTCTGCGGCCGCCCGCGAGCTCTCGGCTCTCAGGTGCCTTTTGGCGCAGAGTGGCTTTTAGGGGCGGGGGTCCGGGACTGTTGGAATCGGGTCGTGTTTTCAGGTCCCCGAGCCGCTGCTGACCAGCCCTGGGGCCTTGGGTCAGAGAATCCGAATTTGTTCGTGCGAATAATTACACGCACTTCACCAGGGTTGTTGTGAAGCTAGGACGGGATGCTGTGCATGACCGAATGGCAAGTGCTGGGCTGTCAGGAGGAACTCTGCTGCAGCATCTTCCCTTGTTAACTGCTGATTCCCGGTTGCGGGTGTAGTTTGGGGGGGCACGCTTATTGACGTTGCCAAACCTCCACTGGAGTTGCTTTTATCGTAACAGTGGCCAAGATCCTGGAGTCTTTTTTTGGATAAGGCTGTCTTGGAATACCTGTCTGAAGTACCGAGTAGGGAATGGCTGTTGAAATAAAACGGAGCGAATTTACCTTCCGCTTCGGAGGCAAGATGGGGACACATATTAAACTTGAAGTGAAAATCTAAGTGCCACTTTACTCTGTCACTTGTTACAGAGTATAAACAGTAGAATATGGAAACAGACTCCTTTCCCTGCATTGCTACATACGAAGGGAGTGACAAGTGCTTCTGTAAACATCATTGTGGGCAGTGTCGCTGTCTGGTGAAGTCATCATAATTCAATTAGATGAGTGCTTATTGTGAAGCACTGAATGGATGTTTGGAAATATGATTCCTAATAAAATCATCGACAACGAGTCACAATTCTCAGCAGTTCATTAATCATTTGGGGATTTTTAGGTTACAGTGTTAAGATTTTTTTTTTTATGGTAAAAGCAGAACTACTAAAGTCTTGATAATGGAGCATAGGAGAGGGTGGTCAGTTAAAGAACCTAGTTTCAGAAGGCAAGCGTGGGACAAAGTACAACTCTTAGTAAGTTTTAGAACAGGAGTTGTACCCCGGGGGCTCGCCGGCCCATGGGGGCGCCTGGCTCGCCTGCGACCTCCCGGGGCTCTGCAAGGTGAGCGGCGCTTCCCCGGCCTCTGGGCGGCGGAGACGGGGCCGCGCCCGGGGCTGTCGGCGTTTTGAGTCGCGCTCCGAGGGCCGTCTGCGGAGAGGCGGCGTCCTCGTCCTGCGTCTCTGCGGCCGCCCGCGAGCTCTCGGCTCTCAGGTGCCTTTTGGCGCAGAGTGGCTTTTAGGGGCGGGGGTCCGGGACTGTTGGAATCGGGTCGTGTTTTCAGGTCCCCGAGCCGCTGCTGACCAGCCCTGGGGCCTTGGGTCAGAGAATCCGAATTTGTTCGTGCGAATAATTACACGCACTTCACCAGGGTTGTTGTGAAGCTAGGACGGGATGCTGTGCATGACCGAATGGCAAGTGCTGGGCTGTCAGGAGGAACTCTGCTGCAGCATCTTCCCTTGTTAACTGCTGATTCCCGGTTGCGGGTGTAGTTTGGGGGGGCACGCTTATTGACGTTGCCAAACCTCCACTGGAGTTGCTTTTATCGTAACAGTGGCCAAGATCCTGGAGTCTTTTTTTGGATAAGGCTGTCTTGGAATACCTGTCTGAAGTACCGAGTAGGGAATGGCTGTTGAAATAAAACGGAGCGAATTTACCTTCCGCTTCGGAGGCAAGATGGGGACACATATTAAACTTGAAGTGAAAATCTAAGTGCCACTTTACTCTGTCACTTGTTACAGAGTATAAACAGTAGAATATGGAAACAGACTCCTTTCCCTGCATTGCTACATACGAAGGGAGTGACAAGTGCTTCTGTAAACATCATTGTGGGCAGTGTCGCTGTCTGGTGAAGTCATCATAATTCAATTAGATGAGTGCTTATTGTGAAGCACTGAATGGATGTTTGGAAATATGATTCCTAATAAAATCATCGACAACGAGTCACAATTCTCAGCAGTTCATTAATCATTTGGGGATTTTTAGGTTACAGTGTTAAGATTTTTTTTTTTATGGTAAAAGCAGAACTACTAAAGTCTTGATAATGGAGCATAGGAGAGGGTGGTCAGTTAAAGAACCTAGTTTCAGAAGGCAAGCGTGGGACAAAGTAAAACTCTTAGTAAGTTTTAGAACAGGAGTTGTATTCACCAAAGTGAAAATGACTGAAACCAGAAGCTTTGTTGTCAAACCCTCATCCACATCCTACTGTTGGTCTACTTTCAGAGAGTTTTTTTTAGAAGTGGGGAAAATTGAGTTGGGTTTTGGTTTATTGCCATTTTGCATCTCTTGGCTGTATTTCCTACATTTCTTAGAGACTCAGCTAGAACGGTTTTTGAAACAACTTGCTTTGTGAGGGTAAACAAAATACACAGAAAAAATTAAAAGTTAACCTTGTAATCTAAGTTATGTTCTTCCTGGTAGTTTAATTGTTGTTCTTCCTAAATTAAGACTTTCACTGTTGTCTCACTGGTGGACTGAATAGTAGAAGCCTTACTGGTCACTGGGAAAAGGCTAGGGGTCAGAAGTCACATCTTAGTTCTTAGTTAGGCTCGGTGGTTGTTGTTTAGTTGCTCAGTCATGTCTGACTCTTTGTGACCCCCTGGACTTTCTCCTGCTAGGCTCTTCTTGCCCTGGGATTTTCAGGACAAAAATACTGGAGTGGATTGCCATTTCTTTCTCCAGGGGATCTTCTCCACCCGGGGGTTGAATCCTCAGCTCCTGCATTGGCAGTCATTGGCTGGCAGATTTCTTTATCACTGAGCCACCAAGAATGATGTTTTTGGCCTGGTCCCAAGTAGCTGGGATTTTGGGGATGTCACCTATCTTCTTGGGCCTCAGTTTTTTGTTTATAGCATTTGAGAATGTGTGTGTGGCCATGAGTTGCGGAGGGTTGTGGTGGATTAGAGAATCATATTATATAAAGGAACCTTTCAGGATACTACATTTTTGTGGATTTCTTTATCTTCACTATCTTTTCTGTTGACTTTTTCTTCTCATCCTGAATTCAAAACATCCTAATGCCTCAAGGCACCCAAGCCTGTCTCTCTACTTTTTTTTACCTATATTCTGTGTGGGTGATCTCATCCTTTCCTGTGGTTTAAATACTACCACTGTGTTGTTGACTCTCAGATTTTTATCTTTGAGCCCTGAACTTCAGATTTCATCTACCTGCCTTTATATCTTCACTCCATTTGTCTGTCTTAAACTTGATGTGTTCAAAGTGGAGCTTTTTAAAAAATTTATTTGTTTACTTTTGGCTATGCTGGGTCTTCCTTGCTGCGCAGGCTTTTCTCTAGTTGTGGTGAGCCAGAGCTACTCTTCAGGACAGTGTGCGGGCCTCTCATTGTGCTGGCTTCTCCTGTTGCAGAGCACAGGCTCTAGACTACAGGCTCAGTAGTTGTGGTGCACAGGCTTAGCTGCTCTGTGGCATGTGGGATCTTCCCGCATCAGGGATCGAACCCATGTCTCCTGCATTGGCAGGTGAATTCTTTACCACTGAGCCACCAGGGAAGCCCCAAAGTGGAGCTTTTGATTTCCTTTCTTCAATCTGTTCCTTCCTTAGTAGTCTGCATTTCATAAGAGCACCGCTCTTTCCCACCTTCCATCTACTTAAGTGAAAAATCTGGTGATCTTTTTTAAATTTTGGCTGTAGTGAGTCTCTTTTCTATTTTTAAATTTTGGCCTCTTTTTATTGGTCTTTCATTTATTTATTTTCATTCATATCTGTTCTTTGGCATGTGTGGGCCTCGCACTGCCGTGGTCTCTCTCATTGCAGAGCACGACTCTGAGCACATGCACTCCAGCGCGCTGACTCACAACTGGACACACCAGTTCAGCTGCTCTGCGGCACATGGGATCTTCCTGAGCCAGGGACCGAACTGGCGCCCCTTGCACCACAAGGCGGAGTCTTTACCCACTGGACCACCAGGGAAGCCCTGATTTGTATTTTTGTGAATGAGAAACCAAACAAGCTTTCCAGGGTTATTTTGTTCTTAAGAAGCATTACGTTTTGGTCTTGACCGGAGAGAACTGGTTCTGTAGAATGTGGTAGTTTAATTCCATATTGCATACCAAATTGTATAGGGTAGTAGTTGAGATTTTTAGTGAACAGGTATTTTTATTTCAATTACATTATATATGTTTTTGAATGTGGGACTCCCACTACCCGGCTTGAGTACATTTATGTGTTTCCTCTGAATCATTTGATTCCGTTATATCGTACCATACCTTGGAGATAAATCTCTGTCATTTGGCTTCTGTTAATTGCTCACTTGCAAGCTTTGTCATGTTGTAGAACGAGGCAAATATTGATAATTTCTCCCTGCCTGAGACGGAACCCTTAAGACTGTCTAGCAGGTTTATGAAGAAAGAAGGGTATGGAAAAAGCAAAGTGTAATTCCTTTGTCAGAGTAGATAATAGGAAAAAGATATATTGGAGAAGGAACTCCTAGACAAGAAGAATAATACTGAACATTTACTAGGAGGGATGAAGAAATGGAAGATAGAGGAGAGCATGATAGATTTTTAGGCATATGGGGAGCAGTTTCCCTTCCTGCTCTATTTACCTTCTCATCTCCCTCCCCAGCTTTGACACTTATTTTTCCCTCTGTCTTCTCTGCATTCCCTTGCTTGTATGGGCTGTTTTTTAAGGAATGTCCATGTGTCTTTGGTAGTCTGACGTCTGCTGGGACACTAATCCTTTCTTGAAGAGGCCTTTCTGCTTTCTTTTATCAAGGTCTGACTTGCTGACTTTTCCAGCCACTGAGTCCAGCTTTACCCTTTAGAGTGACTCAAAACTGGTGTACTTCCTTTTTAAGTTCTTGTATATCATGTAGCCTTTATGTTATCATCCATCTCCAGGTTAAATAACCCTGGGTCACAAGGTTCTAGTTGAGAGAGGAAAAAAATGAAAGGAATTAGATGCATGGTTGGGTGTGTATAGTGTTACCTTCCAGTTGCTCTGATGATGCAGATTGCGTATTTCTAATTTAGACCTTTCTTATTCTGAGTTCACAGATTTTGTTTTTAAGTAAAAAGACATTTTAAAAAGGACAGTGACACTGAACTTTTAAAATTAAAAAATATTTTCATGTACAGGCATGCTTTAACACATGCCTAGATTTTTTTTTTTTTTAAAGATTTATTTATTTATTTATTTTGGGCGGGGGTCGGGTTGGGGAGGGAGGGGAGTGGGCCGGCCACTTCTATTGGTCTTTCATTTCTCTATTTTCATTCGTCTTTGTTCTCTGGCTCCTGTGGGCCTCCCATCGCGGTGGCCTCTGTCGATGGCTCTGGGCGCATGTGCTCCAGAGCTCTGGCTCGGTAATTGGACACATCAGTCCAGCCGCTCCATGGCACGTGGGATCTTCCCAGGCCAGGGCTCGAACCGGCGCCCCTTGCACTGCAAGGCGGTGTCCTTACCCACTGGACCACCAGGGGAAGACCTGCCTAGATTTTTTTAACTTTCTTTTATTGTTCTTTTTTTTTTGTCCAAACTTTTGTAACTACTACTGCCACTAGCAGTATACAGAATAATTTCAACACCCCGAAGAACTCCCTCAGGTTATCCTTTTGCTGTCAGCCCCCCTTCAGTTTAAAAAATCCTTTAATTAATTAATTTATTTTTGGCTGTTGCTGGGTCTTGTTTGGATCTTTATTGCTGCGTGGGCTTTTCTCTGGTTGCATATGAGGGCTTATTTCTAGCTGGGGTGCTAGTGTCTAGCTTGTCATTACAGTGGCACAGGCTCTGGGGCATATAGTTGCAGCACGTGGGTTCAGTAGTTGTGGCTCCCAGGCTATAGAACACAGGCTCAGTAGTGACACATGGGCTCAGCCTGCACCACAGCATATGGGATCCCCCTCAATCAGGGACTGAACCAGTTTCTCCTGCATCAGAACATGGATTCTTCACCACTGAGCCTCCAGGGAAGCCTCCCCGCCTTCATTTTAAACACTTGAAGTTATTATATTTTTTTGAAAAAAATTTCTCATGGATAGAAAAGATTAGAACTTGGAATAAGTGAATACTTGATCAACCTAGTTGGTTTTCTTTTAGAAAAACATAATAAACCTTGTACACAGAGAAAGAGTCTATTGTTCAGTCACTAAGTCATGTCCAACTCTTTGCGACTTCATGAACTGTAGCACGCCAGGCTTGCTTGTCCGTCACTATCTCCCCAGATTTGCTCAAACTCATGTCCGTTGAGTGATGCCATGCAACCATTTCATTCTCTGTTGCTCCCTTCTCCTCCTGCCCTCAATCTTTGACGGCATCAGGGTCTTTTCAGTGAGTCAGCTCTTGCCATGAAGTGGTTAAAGTAATGGAGCTTCAGCATCAGTCTTTCCAATAAATATTCAGGGTTTATTTCCTTTAGGATTGATTAATTTGATCTCTTTGCAGTCCAAGGGATTCTCAGGAGTCCTTTCCAGCACCACAGTTTGAAAGCATAATTCTTTGGTACTCAGGCTTATTTATTTATTTTTTTTAAAGATTTATTTATTTGCTTATTTTGGTGGAGGTGGGGTGGGGAGGGAGGGGAGCAGGCGGTTCACTTCTATTGGTCTTTCATTTGTCCATTTTCATCCATCTTTGTTCTTTGGCCCGTGTGGGCCTCCCATTGCGGTGGCGTCTGTCGTTGCAGAGCACCCGCTCTGGGCACATGCGCTCCAGAGCCCAGGCTCGGTAATTAGACACATCGGTCCAGCCGCTCCGCGGCACGTGGGATCTTCCCAGGCCAGGAATGGAACTGGCGCCCCTTGCAGTGCAAGGCGGTGTCCTCACCCACTGGACCACCAGGGAGCCCGGTACTCAGGCTTCTTTATCTTCAACTCTCACACTAGTACATGACTACTGGAAAAACCATAGCTTTGACTGTTATGGACCTTTGTTAGCAAAGTGATGTCTCTGCTTTTTAATATGCCGTCTAGGTTTGTCATAGGTATTCTTACAAGGAGCGAGCATCTTTTCATTTCATGGCTGCTGCATTGATTTTGGAGCCCAAGAAAATAAAAAAAATGTCACTCTTGCCACTTTTCCCGTGTATTGGCCGTGAAGTGATGAGATCGGATTCCATCATCTTAGTTTTTTGCATGCCTTTTTTTTTTTTTTTTAACTTTTATTTACTTCTTTATGGCTGTGTTGGGTCTTTGTTGATGTGTGGGTTTAGCTGCTCTGTGGTGTGTAGGATCTTCCCGGATCAGGGATCGAACCTGTGTCTCCTGCATTGGCAGACGGGTTCTTATCCACTGAGCCACAAGGGAAGCCCTTTTACATGCTTTAAGACAGTGTTTTCACTCTCCTTTCACCTCCATCAATCTTTGACGGCATCAGGGTCTTTTCAGTGAGTCAGCTCTTGCCATGAAGTGGTTAAAGTAATGGAGCTTCAGCATCAGTCTTTCCAATAAATATTCAGGGTTTATTTCCTTTAGGATTGATTAATTTGATCTCTTTGCAGTCCAAGGGATTCTCAGGAGTCCTTTCCAGCACCACAGTTTGAAAGCATAATTCTTTGGTACTCAGGCTTATTTATTTATTTTTTTTAAAGATTTATTTATTTGCTTATTTTGGTGGAGGTGGGGTGGGGAGGGAGGGGAGCAGGCGGTTCACTTCTATTGGTCTTTCATTTGTCCATTTTCATCCATCTTTGTTCTTTGGCCCGTGTGGGCCTCCCATTGCGGTGGCGTCTGTCGTTGCAGAGCACCCGCTCTGGGCACATGCGCTCCAGAGCCCAGGCTCGGTAATTAGACACATCGGTCCAGCCGCTCCGCGGCACGTGGGATCTTCCCAGGCCAGGAATGGAACTGGCGCCCCTTGCAGTGCAAGGCGGTGTCCTCACCCACTGGACCACCAGGGAGCCCGGTACTCAGGCTTCTTTATCTTCAACTCTCACACTAGTACATGACTACTGGAAAAACCATAGCTTTGACTGTTATGGACCTTTGTTAGCAAAGTGATGTCTCTGCTTTTTAATATGCCGTCTAGGTTTGTCATAGGTATTCTTACAAGGAGCGAGCATCTTTTCATTTCATGGCTGCTGCATTGATTTTGGAGCCCAAGAAAATAAAAAAAATGTCACTCTTGCCACTTTTCCCCCGTGTATTGGCCGTGAAGTGATGAGATCGGATTCCATCATCTTAGTTTTTTGCATGCCTTTTTTTTTTTTTTTTAACTTTTATTTACTTCTTTATGGCTGTGTTGGGTCTTTGTTGATGTGTGGGTTTAGCTGCTCTGTGGTGTGTAGGATCTTCCCGGATCAGGGATCGAACCTGTGTCTCCTGCATTGGCAGACGGGTTCTTATCCACTGAGCCACAAGGGAAGCCCTTTTACATGCTTTAAGACAGTGTTTTCACTCTCCTTTCACCTCCATCAAGAGGCTCTTTAGTTCCTTTTTTCTTTCTGCCATTAGAGTGGTATCATCTGCATATCTGAGGGTTGTTGATATTTCTTCTGGCAATCTTGATTCTGGTTTGTGCTTCATCCAGCCTAGCATTTCTCCTGATGTACTCTGCTTGTAAGTTGTATAAGCAGGGTGACAACATACAGCCTTGCCATATTCCTTTCCCAAAAGACTTTAAATTAAAGCAAAAATTACTGTAAAACTTTTGGAACCTGTCACATAAGGCAAATCCCATAATGTCAAGTTACAATAGGGAGCATTTAACAAAGAAATTTGGAGGTTAAGTCTGTGATAAAGATACAATAGATGGCATCACACATCTTTTGATAAACCCAAAGTTCCCATTTACTGCAGTTACAGGGTAAATTAGGGTCAAGTTATGAAGTCTCAGCTTTTCTCCCTTCTCTCTCTCTCTCTAGCGTTGTCACTTTCTGCTAACCTATCCATTTTATTCTAGCATTTAGTTGTTTTAGATATTCCACTTTACTAGGATTGGAGGGAAAGATGTGCTGTCTTTATAGCTCCAGTGTATGGCAATGGTAGCTTTCCACTATTTGATTGTTTCCAGCCTAAAGCAGGTAATAATCTAGAAATTCCCTTATTTCCTCAGAAATGTTTACAAATCCTTCCCTGAGTCCTGGCTTCAGGATTTTTCCCCCACTTCATCACAACTGTGTATTTCCTCATTTTCTTGAGTATTTAAAGTAGGTCACCTGAGGTTATTAGCGGTTGACCCTTTAATTGGGAGTATTTACTGTCAAAACAAAGGATGTTAATCTGGCAGTTCCCTGTGTTGTGGTATTGGTAGAGTACAGGTCAGCAGTTCACTATCCCCTGCTCTAAACCCTGGAGGAACTGCCCATCCCAGACCCTGTAGCTTGTCTCCTGCTGCTCTGGCTACTTGGGAGACCACCAGGCAAATGCTCTTTTTGCCTTCAATGGAAATGTGATCCTGATTATCCATGCCTTCAGGAGGAGGATTATTTGAATTAAAATAAATCCCTGGATAATCCAAAAGCTTTATTTAAACTGCAGTTTAACCACATTCCTGACCATAGTTTTTCCTTGCATTCCTAATAACTAATTTATAATATTTACCAATTTCATGTTTATCTTCTTGTACCATTTAGAAGTAATGACAGTTATGAAGTAAAAGAAGATATGGGAGGGGGCAAAGGAGTTGGATAATCTACAGGCTTTGCCCCACATGAGTCCATGTTGACTAGTTGGTTTAACCACAGTGTTTACTAGACCTTGAAGACCTGAATTCCATGAATTCCTTACCTGCTGAGCCATTGGAAGAAATTTGAGGTGACTCTCAACAAGAGGCCAAACTCCATTTTGAGACGTTTTACTTTACTAGCTTAAATGATTGAGCTTTTGTGATTTAAATGAGTATTGCAGATTGTCAGAATTGTAATTTTACTGCAATTTGAAGTTCTCTTTAATGTTTATTTAATCACTTAACCTGTTAACCATTTTCATAGGAATTAAACTGAAGATCTGCTATTTTAAATAGAAGTGCTCAGTTTTTGTGCCAGGCAACTATCTACTACCTCTGACATGTTACTTATGTATAACTACACAGTAATTAATTTCTATAAAATAGTTGAAATATGGTTATTTGAAAGTGCTTCTTCTTGAGGGACTGATTGAATATGGATGTTGTATTTAGATATGATGCTGTTAAAGTCGATGTTTCCTTTGACTTTAGAAATCATTGTTGATTGCTGCCTTTATGTTATCTGAACAAAAATTTATTTAAAAATTTATTTCTGCAGTTGTAATATATTTGCAAAGGTTGTTCAGTCAGTAAGTTGTGTCTGACTCTGTGACCCCACCACCTGTAGCATACATACCAGGCTGTCCTTCACTATCTCCCAGAGCTTGCTCAGACTCATATCCACTGGGTTGGTGATGCCGTTCAACCATCTCATCCTCTGTCGCCCTCTTCTCTTGCCCTCAGTTTTTCCCAGCATCAGTCTTTTCCAGTGAGTAGGGTCTTCACATCAGGAGACCAGAGTATTGGAGCTTCAGTGTCAGCATCAGTCCTTCCAATATTCATGGATTGATTCAGGGTTGATTTCCTTCAGGATTGACTGGTTTGATCTCCTTACCATCCAGGGCACTCTCAAGCATCTTCTCCAACACCACAGTTCGAAAGCATCAGTTCTTTGATGCTCAGCCTTCTTTATGGATCCATATTAATCAGCTATATGGATATCATTCCTGTAATTGAGATTCATTGTGGTTAATTCTTTTTGGAGGCATATCCTGGGGGAAAGCGAACTGGAGTTCTCTTCACATGCTCTGTGAACCTAAGGAAACATCCATAATAGAAGGTAGTTGTTGATTTTGGACAGTGTTGTGATTAGTTTTAATTCTTTTAATTTTGTTCTTTTGATGGCGTTGGAAATTTTACTTTTCACTGAAAATCATTAGTTGTCTTAACTCGATGTACTTCACCTACCATTCCATTATTAAATTATATTAAACTATTAAATTTTCCCTTAACTAACTGAGAGGCTTCTGGATTTAGATTCTCATTCTGCCTACAAGAAAGGAATGTCTCCTCTGTGTATGTTATGAGAACTATATATGGCATACCAGCCAGTGACAATTATTCTTTTTAAAAAATTTGGCCTCTTTTTTATTGGTTTTTTATTTGTTTATTTTCACCCATCTTTATTCTTTGGCCTGTGTGAGCCTCCCGTTGCAGTGGCCTCTCTCGTTGCAGAGCATTTGCTCTGGGTGCATGCGCTTCAGAGCGCTGGCTTGTAATTGGACACACCAGTCCAGCCACTCCGCAACGTGTAGGATCTTTCCGCGAACCCGCCTGCCTTGCACTGCAAGGCAGACTCCTTACTCACTGGACCACCAGGGAAGCCCAGCAACAATTTTATCTTTAACTTATGAAGAATTCACTGTCTTCTCATTGAGGTACAGGCAGTTACTTTTTAGTCAGTGAGTTTTGTAATTTTATGTATTCTGTCTACTCGTACCTGCTTTCTTTTGTGTTCTTTTGTCATTTAAAGCTATGGCTGTCAATATAGGGTATTAGAAAAACTCTGTGATTTACTGTATAGAATTAAACTATTACCATAGTTAGCATTGTTGAATGTGCACCTGTGTGTCAGGTTATGCTAAGTGCTCTTTGAATATTACTGAGTTAATCTTTATAAGAAACTTTCAACTAAGGTACTAGTGATATCCTTATTTAAAGATGAGGAAACTGAAGCTTTGGGAAGTTAACATGCCAGGTGGCACACAGATTTTAAGGGGGAGACTCAGGTTTCAAGCCTGAGTCTGTATAACTGTAGAATTTAAGCACTTGCTTGTTCCTGTTTTATTTTTTCATTGAGGGATAGTTGGCTTACAATATCATGTAAGTTCGGGTGTACAGCAGAGTGATGATATATTTTTTTTTTTTTATAAATTTTTGGCTGTGCTAGGTCTTCATTGCTCTAGTTAGGACGAGTGGGGGCCACTCTAGTCATGGTGCTCGGGCTTCTCATTGAGGTGGCTTCTGTGGTTGTGGAGCACAGGCTCTAGGTGCGTGGGCCACAATAGCTGTAGCATACAGGCTTAGTTGCTCCTCAGCATGTGGAGTCTTCCAGGACCAGGGATTGAACCCATGTCCCCAGCATTGGCAGGTGGATTCTTAACCACTAGACCACCAGGGAAGCCCAATGAAAAAATTTTAAAGGTTATACTCCATTTATAGTTATTATAAAATATTCCCTGTCTTACACAATATACCCTTGTAGCTTATTTATTTTATGCATAGTCATTGTTACCTCTTAATCCCCTATCCCAGCTTGCTCCTCCCCATTTTCCTATCCCTACTGGTAACCACTAGTTTATTCTCTATGTCTGTAAGCCTTTTTTTTTTGTTTTTAATTCCACATATAATGCTATCATACAGTATTTGTCTTTCTCTGTATGAGTTACTTTATTTAGCACAATACCCTCTGATTCCATGCATGTTGCTATAAATGGGAAGACTTCATTCTTATTTTTAATGGCAGAGTGTATATATATATATAAATGTACACCATCTGTTTTTATCTATTCATTTGTTGATTGACACTGAGGTTGCTTTCTCTTAGCTATTGTAAACAATGTTGCAGTGAACAGGGGGGTAGAATTTATGCTTATAACTGATCACTTCAATAGTTTTTTTTTTTATTTTTTGGGTCCTTCAGAAGAAGCAGAAGAAGGTTGACAGACTATGCAAGTTTGAAGTGTTTTTTTTTTTTTTTTTAAATTCCTCCACCCCCATCATGCCTCTTTTATTTTTATATTTATTTTCATCCATCTTTTATTCTTTGGCATGTGTGAGCCTCCCACTGCAGTGGCCTCTCTCACTGCCGAGCACTGGCTCTGGGCGCATGCACTCCAGAGTGCTGACTTGTAATTGGACACACCAGTCCAGCTGTGCTGCAGCAGGTGGGATCTTCCCGGGACAGGGATGGAACCAGGACAGGGATGGAACCGGTGCTCCTTGCACTGCAAGGCAGACTCTTTACCCACTGGACCACCAGGGAAGCCCTGAAGTGTTGTTTTTTTTAGTATGATAATCACCACTTTGATTTGACAGGACCTGTGTATTTGGATTCAGGAAGCATTTTTTTTTAGTCATTTCACCATTACCTTTCTTTCATTCACTACTTTTTTTTTTTCCTTTCCTTTGACTGCTGTCAGTGGCATTTAGGATTGTAGTCCCCAGACCAGGGATTGACACCTATACCCTCCACGTTGGAAGCACTGAGTCTTTTTTTTTTTTTTGGTCAGTGGGGTGCAGGGGAGCGGGTTGGTGAGGGAGGAGGGTGGGCGGGCCACTTCTATTGTTCTTTCATTTCTCTATTTTCATCTGTCTTTGAAAAGATTTATTTATTTATTTATTTTTGGGTGGGGGTCAGGTTGGGGAGGGAGAGGAGCGGGCGGGCCACTTCTATTGGTCTTTCATTTCTCTATTTTCATTCGTCTTCATTCCTTGGCTCCTTTGGGCCTCCCATCATGGTGGCGTCTGTCGTTGCAGAGCACTGGCTCTGGGCACATTCGCTCCAGAGCCCCGGCTCGGTAATTGGACACATGTGTCCAGCCGCTCTGCAGCACATGAGATCTTCCCAGGCCAGGGATCGAACCGGTGCCCCTTGCACTGCAAGGTGGTGTCCTTACCCACTGGACCACCAGGGGAAGCCCTCATCTGTCTTTGTTCTTTGGCCCACGTGGGCCTCCCATTGCGGTGGCCTCTGTCGTCACAGAGCGCCGGCTCTGGGCGCATGCGCTCCAGAACTCTGGCTCGGTAATTGGACACATCCATCCAGCCGCTCCACGGCACGTGGGATCTTCCCAGGCCAGGGATCGAACCGGCGCCCCTTGCAGTGCAAGGCGGCCTTACCCACTGGACCACCAAGGGAAGCCCAAAGCTGTGGTTTTTCGAGTAGTCATGTACAGATGTGAGCATTGGAGCATAAAGAAGGCCCAGGAATTGATGCTTTCAAACTGTGGTGCTGGAGAAGACTCTTTAGAGTCCTTTGGACAGCACAGAAATCAAACCAGTCAATTCTAAAGGAAATCAACCCTGAGTATTGATTGGAAGGACTGATACTGAAGCTGAAGCTCCAGTGTTTTGGCTGCCTGATGCAAAGAGACAACTCATTGTTAAAGACCCTGATGCCAGGAAAGATTGATGGTGAGAGAAGAGGGTGGCAGAGGATGAGATGGTCAGATGGCATAAGCAGTTACTCAATGGATGTGAGTTTGAGCTAACTCAGATAGAAGAGGACAGGGAAAACGGGTGTGCTGCACTTCATGGGGTCTCAAAAGGTTGGACGTGATTTAGGGACTGGACAGCTAAGGTTTGTCATAGCTTTCCTATCAAGAAACAAGTGTCTTTTAATTTTATGTCTGTAGTCACTGTCTTCAGTGATTTTGGAGCCCAAGAAAATAAAGTCTGTCACTGCTTCCACTTCTTCTTCTGTTTGCCAGGAAGTGATGGAACCAGATGCCGTAGTCTTATTATTATTGTTTTTAATCCCCTGGAGGAAATGGCGACTCACTCCAGTATTCTTTACTATTATTTATTTATTTATTCATTTATTTATTATTTTCGGCTATTGTGGGTTTTCACTGCTGCTGCAGGCTCTTCTCTAGTTGTAGGGAGTGGGTGCTGCTCTCTAGGTGAGGTGAACAGTCTTCTTGTTGTGGTGACTAATTCAGGCTTTACAGAATTGCCGCATATGGGGTCAATAGTTGTGATTCCGAGGCTCTAGAGCACAGGCTCAGTAGTTGTGGCTCACAGGCTTAGTTGTTCCACAGCATGTGGTATCTTCCTAGAGATCAGGGATTGAACTTGTATCTCCTGCAGGTGAACTCTTTACCACTGAACTACCAGGGAAGCCCTTATTATTATTATTTTTTTAATGTTGAGGTTATTCTTTTTTTTTTTTTTAAGTGGTTAGACTTTCTCTCTTTTAAATATTTATTTATTTATTTGGCCTCACCAGGTCTTAGCTGTGGTATATAGAATCTAGTTCCTCAACCAGGGATTGTACCCAGGCGCCTTGCATTTGGAGTGAGGCATCTTAGCCACTGGACCACCATGGAAGTCCCCCATGTTGTGGTTGTTTTTTTTTTTTGAGTGTTGAGTTTTAAGATAGCTTTCTCACTTTTCTGTTTCACCCTCATCAAGTGACCTTTTAGTTCCTCTTCATTTTTTGGCATTAGAGTGGTATCATCTGAATATCTGAGGTTGTTGATATTTCTGAGCAATCTTGAAGATATAAGCAGACCTCAAACCTGATGCCAGGAAAGATTGATGGTGAGAGAAGAGGGTGGCAGAGGATGAGATGGTCAGATGGCATAAGCAGTTACTCAATGGATGTGAGTTTGAGCTAACTCAGATAGAAGAGGACAGGGAAAACGGGTGTGCTGCACTTCATGGGGTCTCAAAAGGTTGGACGTGATTTAGGGACTGGACAGCTAAGGTTTGTCATAGCTTTCCTATCAAGAAACAAGTGTCTTTTAATTTTATGTCTGTAGTCACTGTCTTCAGTGATTTTGGAGCCCAAGAAAATAAAGTCTGTCACTGCTTCCACTTCTTCTTCTGTTTGCCAGGAAGTGATGGAACCAGATGCCGTAGTCTTATTATTATTGTTTTTAATCCCCTGGAGGAAATGGCGACTCACTCCAGTATTCTTTACTATTATTTATTTATTTATTCATTTATTTATTATTTTCGGCTATTGTGGGTTTTCACTGCTGCTGCAGGCTCTTCTCTAGTTGTAGGGAGTGGGTGCTGCTCTCTAGGTGAGGTGAACAGTCTTCTTGTTGTGGTGACTAATTCAGGCTTTACAGAATTGCATATGGGGTCAATAGTTGTGATTCCGAGGCTCTAGAGCACAGGCTCAGTAGTTGTGGCTCACAGGCTTAGTTGTTCCACAGCATGTGGTATCTTCCTAGAGATCAGGGATTGAACTTGTATCTCCTGCAGGTGAACTCTTTACCACTGAACTACCAGGGAAGCCCTTATTATTATTATTTTTTTAATGTTGAGGTTATTCTTTTTTTTTTTTTTAAGTGGTTAGACTTTCTCTCTTTTAAATATTTATTTATTTATTTGGCCTCACCAGGTCTTAGCTGTGGTATATAGAATCTAGTTCCTCAACCAGGGATTGTACCCAGGCGCCTTGCATTTGGAGTGAGGCATCTTAGCCACTGGACCACCATGGAAGTCCCCCATGTTGTGGTTGTTTTTTTTTTTTGAGTGTTGAGTTTTAAGATAGCTTTCTCACTTTTCTGTTTCACCCTCATCAAGTGACCTTTTAGTTCCTCTTCATTTTTTGGCATTAGAGTGGTATCATCTGAATATCTGAGGTTGTTGATATTTCTGGCCAGCAATCTTGATTCTAGCTTGTGATTCATCCAGCCCAGCATTTTACATGATGCATTCTGCATAGAAGTTAAATAAGCAATCTTGATTCCAGCTTGTGATTCCTCCAGCCCAGCATTTTACATGATGTATTCTGCATAGAAGTTAAAGAAGCAGAGTGACAATATGCAGCCTTGACATACTGTTTTCACAATTTTGAACCAGTCCATTGTTCCTTGTGAGGTTCTAACTGTTGCTCCTTGTCCTGCATATAGATTTCTCAGGAGACAGGTAGGTGGTCTGGTATTCCCATCTGTTTAAGAATTTCCTACAGTTTGTTGTGATCCACACAGTCAGACTTTTGTGTAGTCAATGAAGCAGAAGTAGATGTTTTTCTCATATTCTTTTGCTTTCTCTGTGACCCAGTGGATGCTGGCAATTTAATCTCTGGTTTCTCTGCCATTTTAAAATCCAGTTTATACAACTGGAAGTTCTTGGTTTATGTACTGTTGAAGCCTGACTTGAAGGATTTTGCGTTACCTTGCTAGCATGTGAGATGAGCACAAGTGTATGGTAGTTTAAACATTCTTTGGTGTTGCCCTTCTTTGAAATTGGAATGAAAACTGACTTTTTCCAGTGCTGTGGCCACTGCTGAGTTTTCCAAATTTGCTGATACATAGAGTGCAGCACTTTAACAGCATCATCTTTTAGGATTTTAAATGGCTCAGCTGAAATTCCATCATTTCATCATTAATAATGAAATTCATCATTAATATGAAATTCATCATTAATGTGAACAAAGATTCATATTAATGCTTCCAGAGACCCAGCTGACTTTACACTCCAGGATATCTGGCTTTAGGTGAGTGATCACACCATTATGGGTTATTCAGGTCATTAAGACTTTTCCTTGTATAGTTCTGTGGGTTCTTGACATCTCTTCTTAATCTCTTCTGGTTCTGTTAGGTCCTTGCCTTTTCTGTCATTTATTTTACTCATGCTTGCATGAAATATTCCCTTGAAGTCCCCATGTTGTGTTGTTTTTTTGAGTGTTGAGTTTTAAGATAGCTTTCTCACTTTTCTGTTTCACCCTCATCAAGTGACCTTTTAGTTCCTCTTCATTTTTTGGCATTAGAGTGGTATCATCTGAATATCTGAGGTTGTTGATATTTCTGGCCAGCAATCTTGATTCTAGCTTGTGATTCATCCAGCCCAGCATTTTACATGATGCATTCTGCATAGAAGTTAAATAAGCAATCTTGATTCCAGCTTGTGATTCCTCCAGCCCAGCATTTTACATGATGTATTCTGCATAGAAGTTAAAGAAGCAGAGTGACAATATGCAGCCTTGACATACTGTTTTCACAATTTTGAACCAGTCCATTGTTCCTTGTGAGGTTCTAACTGTTGCTCCTTGTCCTGCATATAGATTTCTCAGGAGACAGGTAGGTGGTCTGGTATTCCCATCTGTTTAAGAATTTCCTACAGTTTGTTGTGATCCACACAGTCAGACTTTTGTGTAGTCAATGAAGCAGAAGTAGATGTTTTTCTCATATTCTTTTGCTTTCTCTGTGACCCAGTGGATGCTGGCAATTTAATCTCTGGTTTCTCTGCCATTTTAAAATCCAGTTTATACAACTGGAAGTTCTTGGTTTATGTACTGTTGAAGCCTGACTTGAAGGATTTTGCGCGTTACCTTGCTAGCATGTGAGATGAGCACAAGTGTATGGTAGTTTAAACATTCTTTGGTGTTGCCCTTCTTTGAAATTGGAATGAAAACTGACTTTTTCCAGTGCTGTGGCCACTGCTGAGTTTTCCAAATTTGCTGATACATAGAGTGCAGCACTTTAACAGCATCATCTTTTAGGATTTTAAATGGCTCAGCTGAAATTCCATCATTTCATCATTAATAATGAAATTCATCATTAATATGAAATTCATCATTAATGTGAACAAAGATTCATATTAATGCTTCCAGAGACCCAGCTGACTTTACACTCCAGGATATCTGGCTTTAGGTGAGTGATCACACCATTATGGGTTATTCAGGTCATTAAGACTTTTCCTTGTATAGTTCTGTGGGTTCTTGACATCTCTTCTTAATCTCTTCTGGTTCTGTTAGGTCCTTGCCTTTTCTGTCATTTATTTTACTCATGCTTGCATGAAATATTCCCTTGATAGCTCCAGTTTTCTTGAAGAGGTCACTAGTCTTCCCCATTCTGTTGTTTTCCTCTATTTCCTAACATTGTTCATTTAAGAAGGTCTTCTTATCTCTCCTTGCTATTCTTTGGAACTCTGCATTTAGTTAAGTATATCAGTCCCTTTCTCCCTTGCCTTTTGCTTTCCTTCTTTCCTTAGGTATTTGTAAAGCTTCTCTTACAACCACTTTGCCTTTTTGCATTTTTTTTTGTTTGGGATGGTTTTGGTCACTGATTCATACGATTTTATAAACCTCCATCTGTGGTTCGACAAGTACTCGGTCTACCAGATCGAATCCCTTGAATCTATTTGTCACCTCCCCTGTATAATCATAAGGAATTTGATTTAGGTCATGCTTGAATGGCCTGGTGGTTTTCCCTGTTTCCTCTATTTAAGCCTCAGTTTTACAATAAGAAGCTCATGATCTGAGCTACAGTCAGTTCTAGGTCTTGTTTTTACTGACTGTATAGAGCTTCTCCATCTTTGCCTGCAAAGAATATAATCAGTTTGATTTAATATTGACCTTGGTGAAGTCCCTGTGTAGAGTCATTGTCTCCTGCCTTGTTGGGAAAGGGTGTTTGCTATGACTAGTGGGTTCTCTTGACAAAACTCTGTTAGCCTTTGCCCTGCTTCATTCTGTACTCTAAGGCCAAACTTGCCTGTTATTCCAGGTATCTCTTGACTTCCTATTTTTGCATTCCAGTTGTCTATGATGAAAAGGACATACTCTTTTGGTGTTAGTTGTTAGTTCTGGAAGACTTGTAGATCTTCCTAGAACTGGTCATTTTCAGCTTCTTTGGCATCAGTGGTTTGGGTATAGCTTTGGATTACAGTAATGTTAAATGGTTTGCCTTGAAAATGAATCAAGATGATTTGGTTGTTTCTGAGGTTGCATCCAAGGACTGCATTTCTGACTCCTTTGTTGACTGTGAGGGCTTCTCCACTTCTTTTTTTTTTTTTTAAACCTTTATTTTGCTTTTAACTTTTTTTTTTTTTTTTAAACCTTTAGGCTTCTCCACTTCTAAGAGACTCTTGCCCATAGTAGTAGATATAATAGTCATCTGAGTTAAAATAATTTCACCCATTCTCATCCATTTTAGTTCACTGATTCCTAAATTGTCAAGATTCCCTCTTGCCAACTCCTGCTTGACCATGTCTAATTGACCTTGATTCATGGTTCTAACATTCCAGATTCTTATGTAATACTGTTCTTTACAGTATCAGACTTTACTTTTCACCAGCTGACACATCCACAACTGAGCCTCATTTCTGCTAAATTTCAGAGTGGCTAGATTCTTTCTGGAGCTATTTGTAATTGCCCTCTACTTTTCCTCAGCAGCATATTGGACATCTACTGACCTGGGGGTGCTCACCTTCTGGTGTATATCTTTTTGCCTTTTCATACTGTCCGTGGGGTTTCAAAGGGGTGGCCCCCAGGATTTCTTTCTGTCCTTCTTGAGGGGTCTGGGAGGTCATTTTTATGGGCCTGGTGGTTTTCCCTGTTTCCTCTATTTAAGCCTCAGTTTTACAATAAGAAGCTCATGATCTGAGCTACAGTCAGTTCTAGGTCTTGTTTTTACTGACTGTATAGAGCTTCTCCATCTTTGCCTGCAAAGAATATAATCAGTTTGATTTAATATTGACCTTGGTGAAGTCCCTGTGTAGAGTCATTGTCTCCTGCCTTGTTGGGAAAGGGTGTTTGCTATGACTAGTGGGTTCTCTTGACAAAACTCTGTTAGCCTTTGCCCTGCTTCATTCTGTACTCTAAGGCCAAACTTGCCTGTTATTCCAGGTATCTCTTGACTTCCTATTTTTGCATTCCAGTTGTCTATGATGAAAAGGACATACTCTTTTGGTGTTAGTTGTTAGTTCTGGAAGACTTGTAGATCTTCCTAGAACTGGTCATTTTCAGCTTCTTTGGCATCAGTGGTTTGGGTATAGCTTTGGATTACAGTAATGTTAAATGGTTTGCCTTGAAAATGAATCAAGATGATTTGGTTGTTTCTGAGGTTGCATCCAAGGACTGCATTTCTGACTCCTTTGTTGACTGTGAGGGCTTCTCCACTTCTTTTTTTTTTTTTTAAACCTTTATTTTGCTTTTAACTTTTTTTTTTTTTTTTAAACCTTTAGGCTTCTCCACTTCTAAGAGACTCTTGCCCATAGTAGTAGATATAATAGTCATCTGAGTTAAAATAATTTCACCCATTCTCATCCATTTTAGTTCACTGATTCCTAAATTGTCAAGATTCCCTCTTGCCAACTCCTGCTTGACCATGTCTAATTGACCTTGATTCATGGTTCTAACATTCCAGATTCTTATGTAATACTGTTCTTTACAGTATCAGACTTTACTTTTCACCAGCTGACACATCCACAACTGAGCCTCATTTCTGCTAAATTTCAGAGTGGCTAGATTCTTTCTGGAGCTATTTGTAATTGCCCTCTACTTTTCCTCAGCAGCATATTGGACATCTACTGACCTGGGGGTGCTCACCTTCTGGTGTATATCTTTTTGCCTTTTCATACTGTCCGTGGGGTTCTCTAGGCAAGAATAGTGGAGTGAATAGCCATTTCCTCCTCCAGTGGTCTACGTTTTGTCAGCACTCTCCACTATGACATGTCCTTCTTGAGTGGCTCTGCAGGGCATGGCTCATAGCTTCATTGAGTTACACAAATCCCTTTCTATGACAAGAGTGTGATCCATGATTCTCTGTCTAAATGGAATCACTAAATACAAGTTATGATCTTAACTTATGCTCAATTAATTAGTAGTTTTCTGTGTTAGTGTGCTTATCTACCCTTCTGTTGATATTATGCCTTCCATTTTTTACTTTCTATACATGCTGGCTGAATACTTTATCTGTTTTATTTGTTGGCTGTGCTGGGTCTCTGTTGCTCCAAGCTGTCTTTCTCTAGTGGCAGTGAGTGGGGCTACTCTGCGCTGTGTTGACTTCCCATTGCAGTGGCTTTTCTTTTACTTGTTATGGCATACTGGCTCTTGGTGTGCAGACTGCAGTAGTTTTGGCATGTGGGCTCAGTAGTTGCCTCATGTGGGCCTTTGATGGCATGGGCTTCAGTAGCTGTGGCACCTGGGCTTGGTCGTTCTGTGCCACGCGGAATCTTCCCAAACCAGGGATCATACCTATGTTTTCTGCATTGGCAGGCAGATTCCTTACTACTGAGACACCAGGAAGCCCCTGCATTGACTTTTTACCTGGTTATCTGTTTTGGTTCAGTAGGAAATGGTTGCCTGTAAAAATGAGTTCATGCTCTCTGTAGCGGAGCTCTTCATCAAGGCTACTTTACAGTAATAACTGAAAATTAGAAACCAGGAACTCTGTGATTGAGATCTTGTTCCGAGGATTATTATATTACTCATTTGACTCCACCACGTGGCACAGCTTTTGAGATCTTAGTTCTTTGAGAAGGATTGAACCCAGGCCCTTCATGTCTAAATTATCAGAATTTTTGGCTTTACTTTTCACCAGCTGACACATCCACAACTGAGCCTCATTTCTGCTAAATTTCAGAGTGGCTAGATTCTTTCTGGAGCTATTTGTAATTGCCCTCTACTTTTCCTCAGCAGCATATTGGACATCTACTGACCTGGGGGTGCTCACCTTCTGGTGTATATCTTTTTGCCTTTTCATACTGTCCGTGGGGTTCTCTAGGCAAGAATAGTGGAGTGAATAGCCATTTCCTCCTCCAGTGGTCTACGTTTTGTCAGCACTCTCCACTATGACATGTCCTTCTTGAGTGGCTCTGCAGGGCATGGCTCATAGCTTCATTGAGTTACACAAATCCCTTTCTATGACAAGAGTGTGATCCATGATTCTCTGTCTAAATGGAATCACTAAATACAAGTTATGATCTTAACTTATGCTCAATTAATTAGTAGTTTTCTGTGTTAGTGTGCTTATCTACCCTTCTGTTGATATTATGCCTTCCATTTTTTACTTTCTATACATGCTGGCTGAATACTTTATCTGTTTTATTTGTTGGCTGTGCTGGGTCTCTGTTGCTCCAAGCTGTCTTTCTCTAGTGGCAGTGAGTGGGGCTACTCTGCGCTGTGTTGACTTCCCATTGCAGTGGCTTTTCTTTTACTTGTTATGGCATACTGGCTCTTGGTGTGCAGACTGCAGTAGTTTTGGCATGTGGGCTCAGTAGTTGCCTCATGTGGGCCTTTGATGGCATGGGCTTCAGTAGCTGTGGCACCTGGGCTTGGTCGTTCTGTGCCACGCGGAATCTTCCCAAACCAGGGATCATACCTATGTTTTCTGCATTGGCAGGCAGATTCCTTACTACTGAGACACCAGGAAGCCCCTGCATTGACTTTTTACCTGGTTATCTGTTTTGGTTCAGTAGGAAATGGTTGCCTGTAAAAATGAGTTCATGCTCTCTGTAGCGGAGCTCTTCATCAAGGCTACTTTACAGTAATAACTGAAAATTAGAAACCAGGAACTCTGTGATTGAGATCTTGTTCCGAGGATTATTATATTACTCATTTGACTCCACCACGTGGCACAGCTTTTGAGATCTTAGTTCTTTGAGAAGGGATTGAACCCAGGCCCTTGACAGTGAAAGCTTGGAGTCTAACCACTGGGGCCACCAGGGAATTCCCCAGAAGATTATGTTTTTAGAAAGCTTTATGTGTATTTAATTCTCTGTGGTATTAGTCAGTTTTTGGTCCTATTCTGGTGCATTATCTGCTCACTGAGGTAGGGTGAGTAAACTCTCAGGAATCCTTGGGTACTGCTTCATGACTCAGTGAAGGCAGGCCCATTGTTACTAAGTAAGTAAATAATAGTCTCCAAGGAGACTACCACCTTCTGGTCTTTAGCTTTTATTTATTTATTTTGATTTTTAAAAAATGAAAATTTTTTGTTGAAGAATAGTTGTACAGTATTATAGGTGTACAATGTAGTGATTAATAATTTTTAAAGAGTATACTCCATTTATAGTTACTAAAAAGTATTGGATCTATTCCCTGTGTTGTACAGTATACTCTTTTTGTTTTTTAAAGATTTATTTATTTATTTACTTTGGGCGGGGGTCGGGTTGGGGAGGGAGGGGAGTGGGCGGGCCACTTCCACTGGTCCTTCATTTCTCTATTTTCATTAGTCTTCGTTCTTTGGCTCCTGTGGGCCTCCCATCGCGGTGGCCTCTGTTGTCGCAGAGCACTGGCTCTGGGCGCATGCGCTCCAGAGCTCCGGCTCGGTGATTGGACACATCGGTCCAGCCGCTCCGCGGCACGTGGGATCTTCCCAGGCCAAGGCTCGAACCGGCGCCCCTTGCACTGCAAGGCGGTGTCCTTACCCACTGGACCACCAGGGGAAGCCCTACAGTATACTCTTGTAGCTTATTTTATGCATGATAGTTCATAGCTCTTAATGGCCTACTTCTCTCTTGCCCTCCCCTGCCCCGGTAACCAGTAGTTTGTTTTTTGTATTTGTCTGCCTCTTTATTTATTTATTTATTTTTGACCACACTGGGTCTCTGTTGCTGTGAGTAGGCTTTTCTAGCTGTGGTGGAGGGGGCCTACTCTCTGGTTGTAGTGCTCGGGCTTCTCACTGTAACTTGCTTCTCTTGTTGCAGAGCACGGGCTCTAGAGCGGACTTGTAGTTTTGGTGCATGGCCTAAGTTGCCCTGAGTCATGTGAAATCTTCCGGGACCTGCGATTGAACCTGTATCCTGCAGTCGCAGGTGGATTCTTAATCATTGGACCGAAGATTATGGTTTTAGAAAGCTTTATGTGTATTTAATTCTCTGTGGTATTAGTCAGTTTTTGGTCCTATTCTGGTGCATTATCTGCTCACTGAGGTAGGGTGAGTAAACTCTCAGGAATCCTTGGGTACTGCTTCATGACTCAGTGAAGGCAGGCCCATTGTTACTAAGTAAGTAAATAATAGTCTCCAAGGAGACTACCACCTTCTGGTCTTTAGCTTTTATTTATTTATTTTGATTTTTAAAAAATGAAAATTTTTTGTTGAAGAATAGTTGTACAGTATTATAGGTGTACAATGTAGTGATTAATAATTTTTAAAGAGTATACTCCATTTATAGTTACTAAAAAGTATTGGATCTATTCCCTGTGTTGTACAGTATACTCTTTTTGTTTTTTAAAGATTTATTTATTTATTTACTTTGGGCGGGGGTCGGGTTGGGGAGGGAGGGGAGTGGGCGGGCCACTTCCACTGGTCCTTCATTTCTCTATTTTCATTAGTCTTCGTTCTTTGGCTCCTGTGGGCCTCCCATCGCGGTGGCCTCTGTTGTCGCAGAGCACTGGCTCTGGGCGCATGCGCCCCAGAGCTCCGGCTCGGTAGTTGGACACATCGGTCCAGCCGCTCCGCGGCACGTGGGATCTTCCCAGGCCAAGGCTCGAACCGGCGCCCCTTGCACTGCAAGGCGGTGTCCTTACCCACTGGACCACCAGGGGAAGCCCTACAGTATACTCTTGTAGCTTATTTTATGCATGATAGTTCATAGCTCTTAATGGCCTACTTCTCTCTTGCCCTCCCCTGCCCCGGTAACCAGTAGTTTGTTTTTTGTATTTGTCTGCCTCTTTATTTATTTATTTATTTTTGACCACACTGGGTCTCTGTTGCTGTGAGTAGGCTTTTCTAGCTGTGGTGGAGGGGGCCTACTCTCTGGTTGTAGTGCTCGGGCTTCTCACTGTAACTTGCTTCTCTTGTTGCAGAGCACGGGCTCTAGAGCGGGACTTCGGTAGTTTTGGTGCATGGCCTAAGTTGCCCTGAGTCATGTGAAATCTTCCGGGACCTGCGATTGAACCTGTATCCCCTGCAGTCGCAGGTGGATTCTTAATCATTGGACCACCAGGGAAGTCTGTGGATGTATTTATTTTACTATCATATAAAATTTAAAAGGAATAATACAGTGAGATGTAAGTCTTGTGCCTCTCCTCATTCTCTCTCAGGAAATAATTATTCATTTAAATTTTTGTTAGTTGTCTCTTAGATAACCCATGTATTTATTTTGTTTATTTTTTTGGCCATGTCACTCGCAGGTCTTAGCTCCCCTATCAGGGATTGAACCTGGGCCCTCAGCATGCAGTCCTAACCACTGGATCCCCAAGGAATTCCCAACCTATGCATTAATGAATATGCTGTTTAGTCGCTAAGATGTGCCTAACCCTTTTGTGACCCTCATGGACTGTAGCCCACCAGACTCCTCTGTTCATGGGGTTTCCCAGGCAAGAATACTGGAGTGGGGTGCCATTTCCTTCTCCAGGGGAGCTTCCTGACCTATGTCTCCTGCATCAGCAGGTGGATTCTCTACCACTGAGCCTTCAGCGGGTGGATTCTCTACCACTGAGCCACCTGGGAAGCTGCTATTAATGAATATACACACCCATAAAAACCCACCCTCACAAATGGTAGCTGGCATACTTGTTTTTCTTTGTGTCTTTTCTTATTACTTAGCAAGATATTTGATATTATGTGTATATAATCACAGAACTGCTTTACTCTTTTTCATGTCTTCTTAGTATTCTATTGTGTCAGTATAACATAAGTTTTCTGTTTGTGTATGAATTGACAATTAAATTGTTTCTAATCATTTGCTGTAGCTTTGGCTAGTTTTTTTTTTTTTTTTTTTAAAGATTTATTTATTTATTTATTTTGGGTGGGAGTTGGGTTGGGGAGGGAGGGGAGTGGGCGGGCTACTTCTATTGGTCTTTCATTTCTCTGTTTTCATCCGTCTTTGTTCTTTGGCCCACGTGGGCCTCCCATTGCGGTGGCCTCTGTCGTCACAGAGCACCGGCTCTGGGCGCATGCGCTCCAGAGCTCCGACTCGGTAATTGGACACATCGGTCCAACCGCTCCGCGGCACGTGGGATCTTCCCAGGCCAGGGATTGAACCGGCGCCCCTTGCGCTGCAAGGCGGTGTCCTTACCCACTGGACCACCAAGGAAGCCCTTGAATTAGGTCTTGAAGGACCTGATGATAAAACTTTCTTCATTGAGGGATGGCACAAAATCCAGATTGTAGGCAGTTAAGGGAGCTAGTGGGGATAGACAAATGGAGATAATATTGTCTGATAAGGAAAGGAGAAAAAGGATGGAAGGAAAGAAGGGAGGGACAAATGAGGTATATGTTTTTGCATTCAGAGGTAAAAGATCCATTTGGTAGAAAATGCAAGCAGGTGAGCTAAGATAGGAATTAGATGCCTCAAGATGCTGGATTTTGTGGCTTCTGAAAAAGAATGTTTTTGATAGATAGTACATGGCTGATTCAGAATTCAGGAGGAAACAGCGTACAGTGAAAAGGCTTCTCTTTCTACCTGTCTCCCTGCCACCAAATTTGCATTCCTTGAAGCAACCAGTGATTATAAATGCATTTTTTTAAGTGGCATGTAAGCAAATATATTTATATATCCCCCTTTCCCTCTCCTTTTTTTAAATAACAAAAACATAACATACTCTAAACATAGTTCTGCACATTGCTCCTCCCTCCCCCAAATGTACCTCTCCTTAATGTAATGTGTCAAGTCAGTCATTCCTGGGATGCCTCTTCCTGCTGACCACATATAGTTATCATGTGACTGACTGAATGAATGTAATAGTGATGTTTCTTTTTTTTTTTAAAGATTTATTTATTTATTTATTTTGGGCGGGGGTCGGGTTGGGGAGGGAGGTGAACAGGCGGAGCGGGCGGGCCACTTCTATTGGTCTTTCATTTCTCTGTTTTCATCCATCTTTGTTCTTTGGCTCCTGCGGGCCTCCCATCGCGGTGGCCTCTGTTGTCACAGAGCAGTGGCTCTGGGCGCATGCACTCCAGAGCTCTGGCTCGGTGATTGGACACATCAGTCCAGCCGCTCCGTGGCACGTGGGATCTTCCCAGGCCAGGGATCGAACCGGCGCCCCTTGCACTGCAAGGCAGTGTCCTTATCCACTGGACCACCAGGGGAAGCCCATGATGTTTCTTTTGAATGTTTCTTTTTAAGTCTGCAAAATCACTAAACATTTTATAAACAAACCCTTGATGTGCTTATAATTGTGTGTTAATGTACCTATCTCTTAGTCTATAAAGAAACTATTGCCTTGCTTATCTTAAGGAAATCCTGACTCTTTTTATAAGGGGAAGAATCCTTTTCAAATGGGAAGCTGACTTCCTAATACTGACCCTTTTTTTTTATAACTTTTTTTTTGTTTTGCCTCTAAGTCATCGTTTATTTTTCATCCATCTTCATTCTCTGGCCTGTGTGGGCCTCCCATTGCAGTGGCCTCTATTGTTGCAGAGCACCGGCTCTGGGTGCATGTGCTTTAGAGCGCTGGCTCATAATTGAACACACCGGCCCAGCCGTTCGTCGGCATGTGGGATCTTCCCAGGCCAGGGATCGAACTGGTGCCGCTTGCACTGCACTGCACTGCAAAGCAAACTCTTTACTCACTGGACCACCAGGGAAGCCTCCTAATACTGACTTTTAATACAGAGTTTTCTAAAGGCTGATGTTCAAAGTGCACTAGGAAAGAAACTACAGGAATTAAGAATCCTTTAGGGGCTTCCCCTGGTAGTCCAGTGGGTAAGGACACCGCCTTGCAGTGCAAGGGGCGCCAGTTCGATCCTTGGCCTGGGAAGATCCCACGTGCTGCGGAGCGGCTGGACTGATGTGTCCAATTACCGAGCCAGAGCTCTGGAGCTCTTGCGCCCAGAGCCGGCTCTCTGCAACGACAGACGCCACCGCGATGGGAGGCCCACAGGAGCCGAAGAACAAAGATGGATGAAAATAGAGAAATGAAAGACTGAAAGTGGCCCGCCCACTCCCCTCCCTCCCCAACCCGACCCCCGCCCAAATGAACAGGCGGAGCGGGCCACTTCTATTGGTCTTTCATTTGTCCATTTTCATCCATCTTTGTTCTATGGCCGGTGTGGGCCTCCCATCGCGGTGGCCTCTGTTGTCACAGAGCAGTGGCTCTGGGCGCATGCACTCCAGAGCTCTGGCTCGGTGATTGGACACATCAGTCCAGCCGCTCCGTGGCACGTGGGATCTTCCCAGGCCAGGGATCGAACCGGCGCCCCTTGCACTGCAAGGCAGTGTCCTTATCCACTGGACCACCAGGGGAAGCCCATGATGTTTCTTTTGAATGTTTCTTTTTAAGTCTGCAAAATCACTAAACATTTTATAAACAAACCCTTGATGTGCTTATAATTGTGTGTTAATGTACCTATCTCTTAGTCTATAAAGAAACTATTGCCTTGCTTATCTTAAGGAAATCCTGACTCTTTTTATAAGGGGAAGAATCCTTTTCAAATGGGAAGCTGACTTCCTAATACTGACCCTTTTTTTTTATAACTTTTTTTTTGTTTTGCCTCTAAGTCATCGTTTATTTTTCATCCATCTTCATTCTCTGGCCTGTGTGGGCCTCCCATTGCAGTGGCCTCTATTGTTGCAGAGCACCGGCTCTGGGTGCATGTGCTTTAGAGCGCTGGCTCATAATTGAACACACCGGCCCAGCCGTTCGTCGGCATGTGGGATCTTCCCAGGCCAGGGATCGAACTGGTGCCGCTTGCACTGCACTGCACTGCAAAGCAAACTCTTTACTCACTGGACCACCAGGGAAGCCTCCTAATACTGACTTTTAATACAGAGTTTTCTAAAGGCTGATGTTCAAAGTGCACTAGGAAAGAAACTACAGGAATTAAGAATCCTTTAGGGGCTTCCCCTGGTAGTCCAGTGGGTAAGGACACCGCCTTGCAGTGCAAGGGGCGCCAGTTCGATCCTTGGCCTGGGAAGATCCCACGTGCTGCGGAGCGGCTGGACTGATGTGTCCAATCACCGAGCCAGAGCTCTGGAGCTCTTGCGCCCAGAGCCGGCTCTCTGCAACGACAGACGCCACCGCGATGGGAGGCCCACAGGAGCCGAAGAACAAAGATGGATGAAAATAGAGAAATGAAAGACTGAAAGTGGCCCGCCCACTCCCCTCCCTCCCCAACCCGACCCCCGCCCAAAATAAATAAATAAATAAATCTTTAAAAAAAAGAATCCTTTAGGAATTGTACATTATGTATTTAATGACTAGATTTTAGCTGATTTTATAGAGATGTTCTTAATAATTGGTGAGAGTAATAAATATTGATGTATCTACTTAATTGAAAGGCCATAATAAGACTTTTCAAATAGGTGACATAAAAAAATAAAAATAAGAATAGAGTAAAATTTTAGTGAACATCATGGATAATTTTAGTGAACATCTCTACCCTTTAGAAGAAAAATGTGTTTTTTTTTTTTTTTGACCAGTGTCTGGGGCTTGCAGAATCCTAGTTCCGAGATCAGGGGTTGAACCCTGGCCATGGCAGTGAATATACTGAGTCTTAACCACCAGGGAATTCCAAGTAAAGCCTGTCTTAAACTATGCCAGTAATATAGTTCTATGAACCTTGCTCTAAGGGTACGCCAAAGTGAATGTCTTTGTGTGATGCCATATTTTAAAGGTTGTGGTTTTAACTAGTAAAAGTTTAAGTGATCTGCTTTTATAAAACATAACAGGGGGAGCTTCCCTGGTCGTCCAGTGGGTAAGGACACCACCTTGCAGTGCACAGGGGTGCCAGTTCGATCCCTGGCCTGGGAAGATACCACGTGCCGCAGAGTGGCTGGACCTATGTGTCCAACTACCCAGCTGGAGCTCTGGAGTGCATGTACCCAGAGCCAGTGCTCTGCAACGAGAGGCCACTGCGATGGGAGGCCCACACAGGCCAAAAGAACAAAGATGGAAATAAATGAAAGACCAATAGAAGTGGCCCCCCCCCCCCAAAAAAGAATTTAAAAAAATTATAAAAAAAATAACAGGAACTGGGAAATTATTTTAATGGCTGTTTTCTAAAATATTCACAGGGGCCTTTTCTCTTCAAGAAGTCAAGTAGTTTGTCAGGTTATTTCTGTTTCTATTTCTTTATCTAGAAAATGTGGCAACAGTGTTAACCCATGTGTTGTTAAGTGATCTAACAGTTATTGAATGCTTTACTGTGTTGTGCTTAGTCGCTCAGCTGTGTCTGACTCTTTGCAAACCCATGAACTGTAGCCCACCAGGCTTCTCTGTCCATGGGGATTCTCCAGGCAAGAATACTGGAGCGGGTAACCGTTTCCTTCTCCAGGGCATCTTCCCAACCCAGGATCAAACCCAGGACTGAACCCAGCATCAAACCCAGGTCTCCAACATTGCAGGTGGATTCTTTCCTGTCTTGAGCCACCAGGGAAGCCCAAGAATACTGGAGTGGATAGCTTATCCCTTCTCCAGGGGCTTGTCCAGGAATTGACCCAGGGGTTTGACCCTGGAATTGAACCAGGTCTCCTGCATTGGTGGATTCTTTACCAGCTGAGTTATAAGGGAAGCCTGAATGCTCTCCTAATATGATGTGGAATACTAATGAACTTATTCTGGTCAAAATTCACACCTTTGGAATGTCAGATTTACTCTTCCAAGAGACTGAGGCTTTCCTAGGCACAGAGGCTAGAGGCTTCTTGAAAATTGTGGCATTTTAGAGCTTTAGTTTACAGTTAAATAGGGGCCTAGAGAAGGAGGCCACCAGCTCTAGAGTATGCAGGTTGCTGTGGCTTCCCTAGGGCCACAGGAAGTACCCTTCATGCTTGAGAGTTATTCCAAGAGCTTTTCATCTTGGTTAGTGTGACATCCCACACTAACCCCATCCCAGGGCTTACTGTGAAAGAATTATCTTTTTCTCTGGCACAAGTATTTCTTCAGATATCCAATTAAGAAACAAACATAGAGATACTGGGTGATCATTGAGATAATGGGCTAGATTATAAGTGAGACTGTGCACCGGAGCCACTGTACCCAAAATGGGAGGCCCAACCACAGGCCAAAAGAACAAAAATGGAAAAAAAAGAAAGACCAATAGAAGTGGCCCCCCCCCCCCCAAAAAGAATTTAAAAAAATTATAAAAAAAATAACAGGAACTGGGAAATTATTTTAATGGCTGTTTTCTAAAATATTCACAGGGGCCTTTTCTCTTCAAGAAGTCAAGTAGTTTGTCAGGTTATTTCTGTTTCTATTTCTTTATCTAGAAAATGTGGCAACAGTGTTAACCCATGTGTTGTTAAGTGATCTAACAGTTATTGAATGCTTTACTGTGTTGTGCTTAGTCGCTCAGCTGTGTCTGACTCTTTGCAAACCCATGAACTGTAGCCCACCAGGCTTCTCTGTCCATGGGGATTCTCCAGGCAAGAATACTGGAGCGGGTAACCGTTTCCTTCTCCAGGGCATCTTCCCAACCCAGGATCAAACCCAGGACTGAACCCAGCATCAAACCCAGGTCTCCAACATTGCAGGTGGATTCTTTCCTGTCTTGAGCCACCAGGGAAGCCCAAGAATACTGGAGTGGATAGCTTATCCCTTCTCCAGGGGCTTGTCCAGGAATTGACCCAGGGGTTTGACCCTGGAATTGAACCAGGTCTCCTGCATTGGTGGATTCTTTACCAGCTGAGTTATAAGGGAAGCCTGAATGCTCTCCTAATATGATGTGGAATACTAATGAACTTATTCTGGTCAAAATTCACACCTTTGGAATGTCAGATTTACTCTTCCAAGAGACTGAGGCTTTCCTAGGCACAGAGGCTAGAGGCTTCTTGAAAATTGTGGCATTTTAGAGCTTTAGTTTACAGTTAAATAGGGGCCTAGAGAAGGAGGCCACCAGCTCTAGAGTATGCAGGTTGCTGTGGCTTCCCTAGGGCCACAGGGAAGTACCCTTCATGCTTGAGAGTTATTCCAAGAGCTTTTCATCTTGGTTAGTGTGACATCCCACACTAACCCCATCCCAGGGCTTACTGTGAAAGAATTATCTTTTTCTCTGGCACAAGTATTTCTTCAGATATCCAATTAAGAAACAAACATAGAGATACTGGGTGATCATTGAGATAATGGGCTAGATTATAAGTGAGACTGTGTCCCATCTTCAATGATGTTATGATGTTGTTTAATTGGATTGGGAGAGTGGTGTTCAGTTATAGAAATGTAAGGAGGCATTGATTTGAAATCAAGCAATGCACGTAAAGACAGGAAAATACATTTTTTCATATCCTAATTCAGTTGATACCATTCTTTTAAAAGTATTTGTTTGATTGCACTGGACCATAGTTGCAGCACATGGCATCTTGAATCTTCGTAGTATCGTGTGAACTCTTAGTTGCAGCATGTGGGATCCAGTTCCCTGAGAAGGGATTGAACCCAGACCCTCTGCACTGGGAGCATGATGTCTCAGCCACTGAACTACAGGGAAGTCTCTGGTTGATAGAATTTTAAGAAATTCATAAGCTGAGAATACCTGTTTGATCCTAAGTCACCCACCCGTCTCTGGTACCTTGACATCGACTGTGCTCTCTCCCCTACCTTTTTTTTAAAAAAAATATTTTATTTAGCTGCACCAGGTTTTAGTTGTGGTATGTGGCATCTAGTTCCCTAGATCTGCTGCTGCTGCTTAGTCACTCAGTCGTGTCCGACTCTGTGCAACCCTATGGACTGTAACCCACTAGGCTCCTTTGTCCGTGGGATTCTCCAGGTAAGAATACTGGAGTGGGCTGCCATGCCCTCCTCCAGGGGGAAATTCCCAACCCAGGGGTCAAACCCAGGTCTCCCACATTGCAGGCGGGTTCTTTACCACTGAGCCACTGGAGGAGCCCCTGTATGTGTTTGTGACCCCATGGACTGTAGCCTACCAGACCTTTCCATTCATGGGGCATTCCAGGCAAATATACTAAAGTGGGTTACCATTTCCTTCTCCCTAGTTCCCTGACCAGGGATCAAACCTGGGCGTCCTGCATTGAGCTTGTGGAGTCACACCAACTCTGCTCCCTCTCCCATATATATATATTCTTTAACATTTGTTTATCCCACACTAACCCCATCCCAGGGCTTACTGTGAAAGAATTATCTTTTTCTCTGGCACAAGTATTTCTTCAGATATCCAATTAAGAAACAAACATAGAGATACTGGGTGATCATTGAGATAATGGGCTAGATTATAAGTGAGACTGTGTCCCATCTTCAATGATGTTATGATGTTGTTTAATTGGATTGGGAGAGTGGTGTTCAGTTATAGAAATGTAAGGAGGCATTGATTTGAAATCAAGCAATGCACGTAAAGACAGGAAAATACATTTTTTCATATCCTAATTCAGTTGATACCATTCTTTTAAAAGTATTTGTTTGATTGCACTGGACCATAGTTGCAGCACATGGCATCTTGAATCTTCGTAGTATCGTGTGAACTCTTAGTTGCAGCATGTGGGATCCAGTTCCCTGAGAAGGGATTGAACCCAGACCCTCTGCACTGGGAGCATGATGTCTCAGCCACTGAACTACAGGGAAGTCTCTGGTTGATAGAATTTTAAGAAATTCATAAGCTGAGAATACCTGTTTGATCCTAAGTCACCCACCCGTCTCTGGTACCTTGACATCGACTGTGCTCTCTCCCCTACCTTTTTTTTAAAAAAAATATTTTATTTAGCTGCACCAGGTTTTAGTTGTGGTATGTGGCATCTAGTTCCCTAGATCTGCTGCTGCTGCTTAGTCACTCAGTCGTGTCCGACTCTGTGCAACCCTATGGACTGTAACCCACTAGGCTCCTTTGTCCGTGGGATTCTCCAGGTAAGAATACTGGAGTGGGCTGCCATGCCCTCCTCCAGGGGAACTTCCCAACCCAGGGGTCAAACCCAGGTCTCCCACATTGCAGGCGGGTTCTTTACCACTGAGCCACTGGAGGAGCCCCTGTATGTGTTTGTGACCCCATGGACTGTAGCCTACCAGACCTTTCCATTCATGGGGCATTCCAGGCAAATATACTAAAGTGGGTTACCATTTCCTTCTCCCTAGTTCCCTGACCAGGGATCAAACCTGGGCGTCCTGCATTGAGCTTGTGGAGTCACACCAACTCTGCTCCCTCTCCCATATATATATATTCTTTAACATTTGTTTATTTATTTATTTTGGTGGGGGTGGGGAGGGAGGGGGTGGGCGGGCCACTTTCACTGGTCTTTCATTTGTCTCGTTTCATCCATCTTTGTTCTTTGGCCCGTGTGGGCCTCCCATCGCGGTGGCGTCTGTTGTCGCAGAGCACTGGCTCTGGGCACATGCGTCCCAGAGCTCCGGCTCGGTAATTGGACACATTGGTCCAGCCACTCTGCGGCACGTGGGATCTTCCCAGGCCAGGGCTTGAACCGGAGCCCCTTGCACTGCAAGGCGGTGTCCTTACCACTGGACCACCAGGGAAGCCCCCCATATTTTTAAAACAGTGATTTAATTGTCTTGTTACAGAGTTGATACTGTTGTTTAGTCAGAAGACCAGAGTATTGAGTGTTTATACTCTAAGATGCTTTTTAAGGTGTTCTTGTTCCCTCAGGCCTGAACTTTGGACAGTTCTAATCTGGTATGGTTATGCCAAGTCCTTTATTCTATTCCTGGCATTGCTATCAATTTATCACAGTTTTTCTTTTACATATTTCTGTTAGCGAAAGAGTTAGCAATGGGAAAATACGTTTCATTCACAGACACCTTTATACATTAGAGTGTACGAATATTTTTCCCTACTTACCATTTATTCATGGAATGCTTATTAAGAGGATATGTGGTTATATAGCATATATCCTCTCAATAAACATTATAACCAGTATATAGCATATGCTGTATGAGGCTCTGGGGATGCAAAACTGAAGAAGGCTCATTGCTTGAAGGACCTTTAAAAGAGCCAGACGAAGGAACAGATAATTCTGATGGTGTGTAGTAAGTGCAAATGATAGAGCCTATTCAGAGTATTGTGTGGGGCACAGAATGGAGCAGTAATTCTTAGAGTACAGTCTGGGAACCCCTGAGCTCTTTATCAGAGACCTGGAACATCAAAACTGTTTTTATAATTGAAGACGTTATTTGCTGTTTTTGCCCTTATTTGCTTATGAATATACAATTGAGTTTACCAGAGGCAATATATATGTGATACTACAATAGATTGGGTGCAAAACAGAGATGATAATCTAGCTGTATTTTGTTAAGGTATGCATTAAGGAGATTTGCAGACATACAGAGTTGTATCACTCATTTCACTAAAGATTTTCTTCAAAAAATATGGTTTTTAAAACTAAAATGTGTTTAAAATAATTTCTATTTTTTGGCCACTTCTATTGATCTTTCATTTATTTATCTTCGTTCTTTGGCCTGTGTGGGCCTCCCATTGCAGTGGCCTCTCTCATTGCAGAGCACTGGCTCTGCAGTTGGACACATTGGTCCAGCCGTTCCTTGGCACGTGGGATCTTCCCAGGCCAGGAATCGAACCGGCGCCCTGTGCACTGTAAGGCAGTGTCCCTATCCACTGGACCACCAGGGAAGCCCTAAAATAAAATATTTTAAGTAAACGTTTAATAGGTTTACTCTGTTTTACATGAATAAAAATTTTAAATCTCCAGTTTTAATTTCAACTTCAATAAATGTTGATAGATATAACTTACATAGACAAGAGGTTTGGGTTTGAAAATCACTGGAATGGAAATTTCTAAACTGGTCTCAGGAGAGAGGTGGGCGAGGAAATAAATACTCCTCTGTGAAGGGTGATACCGTGGTTTAGTTACCGGTGTTTAAAAAATTGCCAGTTATAAGGTAAAGTGGCAGGCAATTTCAGAAGTTAGGTGGAAGAGGTGATCACAGAAGGCCTTGTTTACCAGACTGAGATGTTTGTACCATCTCCCATAGTCAGAAATAATAGTTTCTAAAAATATATGGTAAATATGTAAGGCTAATTTCTAACCTTACATATGAAGTAATACTGGAAGCTATTTTACTGTATACATATACAGTAAAATTTTAAATCTAAGGAGGTTAGAAGATTGTGTTTTTGATTTTGTATTATTTGCTAAATTGGCTTTTTAGCATTTTGTATGTCAGAGGTGGTCTTTACTTACAGTACTATCTAACATTGACAACATATAAATAATCTGTGACTTCAAGTTCTCATACTACCTTAAAAAATTATTGTATTCCCTACAAAATGTAGGTTTCAAGTAACCATTTGTCAGTGGTACCAAATTCTTATAAAACATTTTTAGTATGTTAGTTACTGTTATAAGCTAATACTGACAGCCTAGAGGTTAATAGGGAAGCTCAGGTCCTAATGTTCAAATAGAGGACCAATGAGAAAATATTAGCAAAGCATGTATCTTACAAGGAAGGTATGTAATACACACACACAAAATATATAATAATATAAAGAACATGTATAACTCAGTAGTAGAAATTTTAAATAATCCAACTTAAAAACTGATGGATTAACTGGTTTGAATACTCAGTTTTTCCTAGGAAGATACACAAATGGCTAATAAACACATGAACAGTTGCTCAACATTATTAGTCATTAGCGAGATGGAAATTGAAACCATGAGTTAACACTTCACAAGTATGGCTGTAATCAAAAGATGGATAATAAGAAATGTCGCATGTGGAGTTGGAATCCTTACACATTGCTGATTGGATTGTAAAGTAGTGCAGCCATACTGGGAAAGTAGTTTAAAGTTGAACAGAATTAGTATGTGACAATTGCTGTTGCTAGGTTTATACCAAAGAGAATTGAAACACATGTTCAAAAACACGTTTGTTGAGCAAAGACCCAGCACCACCAAAAATAAACACTTGTATGTGAGTGTTCAAAGTGGTATTATTCATAATAGCCAGAAAGTGGAAACAGTCCAGATGTCCACAACTAATGAGTGGATAAACAAAATGCATTTTATCCATACAGTGGAATAGTATACCACCTTAAAAAGGAATGCAATTCTTATACATTCTGCAATATGCAAACATACTGCAACCTTGAAAACATTAGGTTAAGTGAAAAGAGGTCAGTCACAGAGGACAGTGTATTGTAGCATCCATTTATGTAAAATGTCCAGAATAGGCAATTCCATGGGTGAAACAATTTGACTTAAGAGAGTTAAATTTGTGCTCGCTTCGGCAGCACATATACTAAAATTGGAACGATACAGAGAAGATTAGCATGGCCCCTGTGCAAGGATGACACGCAAATTTGTGAAGTGTTCCGTATTTTTGAATACTACTCAGCTGTTCCCTACAAAATGTAGGTTTCAAGTAACCATTTGTCAGTGGTACCAAATTCTTATAAAACATTTTTAGTATGTTAGTTACTGTTATAAGCTAATACTGACAGCCTAGAGGTTAATAGGGAAGCTCAGGTCCTAATGTTCAAATAGAGGACCAATGAGAAAATATTAGCAAAGCATGTATCTTACAAGGAAGGTATGTAATACACACACACACATATATATAATAATATAAAGAACATGTATAACTCAGTAGTAGAAATTTTAAATAATCCAACTTAAAAACTGATGGATTAACTGGTTTGAATACTCAGTTTTTCCTAGGAAGATACACAAATGGCTAATAAACACATGAACAGTTGCTCAACATTATTAGTCATTAGCGAGATGGAAATTGAAACCATGAGTTAACACTTCACAAGTATGGCTGTAATCAAAAGATGGATAATAAGAAATGTCGCATGTGGAGTTGGAATCCTTACACATTGCTGATTGGATTGTAAAGTAGTGCAGCCATACTGGGAAAGTAGTTTAAAGTTGAACAGAATTAGTATGTGACAATTGCTGTTGCTAGGTTTATACCAAAGAGAATTGAAACACATGTTCAAAAACACGTTTGTTGAGCAAAGACCCAGCACCACCAAAAATAAACACTTGTATGTGAGTGTTCAAAGTGGTATTATTCATAATAGCCAGAAAGTGGAAACAGTCCAGATGTCCACAACTAATGAGTGGATAAACAAAATGCATTTTATCCATACAGTGGAATAGTATACCACCTTAAAAAGGAATGCAATTCTTATACATTCTGCAATATGCAAACATACTGCAACCTTGAAAACATTAGGTTAAGTGAAAAGAGGTCAGTCACAGAGGACAGTGTATTGTAGCATCCATTTATGTAAAATGTCCAGAATAGGCAATTCCATGGGTGAAACAATTTGACTTAAGAGAGTTAAATTTGTGCTCGCTTCGGCAGCACATATACTAAAATTGGAACGATACAGAGAAGATTAGCATGGCCCCTGTGCAAGGATGACACGCAAATTTGTGAAGTGTTCCGTATTTTTGAATACTACTCAGCTGTTAAAAGAAATGCAGAAGACTCAGTCCTAATGAAGTGGCTGGCTCTAGAACCTATCATAAAAAGTGAAGTAAGTCAAAAAGAGAAAGACAAATACAGTGTACTAACACACATATATGGAATCTAGTAGGACGGTCTTGATAACACATGCAGTGAGCTCATGGAAAAACAGACAGAGCATAGACATATGGACATTGTGGGGAAGAAACAGGGAGGGGGAGGCATGGAGGGAGTAACATGGAAACCTATACTGTCATGTGTGGAAAAGATAGCTATTGTCATTGTGCTAAGGGAATAGGAGTGCTCACAATGGCATGAGGCGATGGTCCGGAGGGGTGGGTTGGGGGGAACTGGGGGGGTGTGGATCATGGATATGCATATGACTGATTTGGGAACATACATGTCTGTGAACAACAAAACTCTGTAAAACCTTTAAAATAAAGAATTAAAAAAAAAAAGAGTTAAATTTATGTGGATTAAAAACTATCCTTAAGGCTTTCCATATTTTCCTTTGGAAGAAACAAACATGTATATAATGAATGAAGGCTTCCCTGGTGGTCCTTGTGGTTGAGAATCCACTTACCAAGGCAGGGGACATGGGTTTGATTTTTGCTCTGGGAGGACCCCACATGCCTCAGTGCAGGTAAGCTTGCCAGCCAAAACTACTAAAGCCTTCTCGTCCTAGAGTTTGTACCCTGCAACAAGAGAAGCCACTGCAGTGGCTTCTGCAGTGAGAAGCCTATGTACCGCAATAGACGGTAGCCCCTGTTCTCCACAACTAGAGAAAACCTGCATGCAGCAGCAAAGGCTCAGCACAACCAAAAATAAATAATAAATATTAGGACAATTTAAAAACAGTTAAAAAAAATGATGAGTGAGACTTGCAAGTACTAATAAGTGATGGAAGGTAGTGAAGTGGTGTGGTAGGGGATGAATTAGTTTACAATCTGAATTGTGGTGGTACACAGGAGACTGCTTAGAAGAGGTGACTTTCGAGTTAAGACATGGATGTTAGAAGGTGGAAGATTGACTTGGGAGATAGTACATTCTAAACTGAAAGAACAGCAAGTACAAAAGCACTAAGTTAGGAAAAAAGTAACTATGAGAGGAACGAAATGCAAACTGTTATGACTAAAAGGTAGTAAATGAGGAAGAATGGAAAATGAGGTCAGAGGTAGACAGATTCCAGATTATAAAGGTCTTGATAGGTGAGGATTACAGCTCAGGAAGGGTTGCAGTGGGAAATTTTGGAAAGTTTTAAGCAAGCAATTGGGATAACCTGATACCTGCTCTGTGAGTGCATCCTGGTTGCTCTGACACTCATGAGCAGCTAGAGTGGAGGCAGAGACACTGATTTAGGAGGATGCTGAGCAGAACAGCCCAGAAATGCGGATAATAGCTTAGACTGAGGCTGAGTCAGGGTCAATGGGAGTGTTGGTTGAGTTTGGTATGTGTTGAGAGCAGAGCCAGTTTTTTTTTTTTTTTTTTTAATGGTCTTTTTGTCTGAGATATTGTTTGAAGGGGAAGCAGAACAGGAGGATATCAGTAGTTTACATTGTAAAAATATTGGAAACAATCTGTTGTTGTTGTTTAGTTGCTAAGTCATATCTGGCTCTTTTGTGACTCCATGGACTGTAGCCTGCCAAGCTCATCTGTTCATGGAGTTCTATAGGGAAGAATACTGCAGTGGATTGCCATTACCTTCTCCAGAAAATGTTACTTACCCAGGGGTTGAACCCATGTCTCCTGGATTGGCAGGCACTTTCTTTACCACTGAGCTACCTAACAGTGGTATATCCACACCACGATTGTTCAGTTCAGTTCAGTTGCTCAGTTGTGTCTGACTCTTTGTGACTCCATGGACTGCAACACTGCAGGCTTCCCTGTCCTTCACTGTCTCCTGGAGCTTGCTGAAACTCATGCCCATTGAGTTGGTGATGCCATTCAACCATCTCATCCTCTGTCATCCCCTTCTCCTCCCGCCTTCTGTTTTTTACCAACATCAGGCTCTTTTCTAAGGAGTTGTCCCTTGGCACCAGGTGGTGAAAGCATTGGAGCTTTAGCTTCATTCAGGGACTTAGAAGAGGTGACTTTCGAGTTAAAAATGGATGTTAGAAGGTGGAAGATTGACTTGGGAGATAGTACATTCTAAACTGAAAGAACAGCAAGTACAAAAGCACTAAGTTAGGAAAAAAGTAACTATGAGAGGAACGAAATGCAAACTGTTATGACTAAAAGGTAGTAAATGAGGAAGAATGGAAAATGAGGTCAGAGGTAGACAGATTCCAGATTATAAAGGTCTTGATAGGTGAGGATTACAGCTCAGGAAGGGTTGCAGTGGGAAATTTTGGAAAGTTTTAAGCAAGCAATTGGGATAACCTGATACCTGCTCTGTGAGTGCATCCTGGTTGCTCTGACACTCATGAGCAGCTAGAGTGGAGGCAGAGACACTGATTTAGGAGGATGCTGAGCAGAACAGCCCAGAAATGCGGATAATAGCTTAGACTGAGGCTGAGTCAGGGTCAATGGGAGTGTTGGTTGAGTTTGGTATGTGTTGAGAGCAGAGCCAGTTTTTTTTTTTTTTTTTTTTTTAATGGTCTTTTTGTCTGAGATATTGTTTGAAGGGGAAGCAGAACAGGAGGATATCAGTAGTTTACATTGTAAAAATATTGGAAACAATCTGTTGTTGTTGTTTAGTTGCTAAGTCATATCTGGCTCTTTTGTGACTCCATGGACTGTAGCCTGCCAAGCTCATCTGTTCATGGAGTTCTATAGGGAAGAATACTGCAGTGGATTGCCATTACCTTCTCCAGAAAATGTTACTTACCCAGGGGTTGAACCCATGTCTCCTGGATTGGCAGGCACTTTCTTTACCACTGAGCTACCTAACAGTGGTATATCCACACCACGATTGTTCAGTTCAGTTCAGTTGCTCAGTTGTGTCTGACTCTTTGTGACTCCATGGACTGCAACACTGCAGGCTTCCCTGTCCTTCACTGTCTCCTGGAGCTTGCTGAAACTCATGCCCATTGAGTTGGTGATGCCATTCAACCATCTCATCCTCTGTCATCCCCTTCTCCTCCCGCCTTCTGTTTTTTACCAACATCAGGCTCTTTTCTAAGGAGTTGTCCCTTGGCACCAGGTGGTGAAAGCATTGGAGCTTTAGCTTCATTCAGCGTTAGTCCTTCCGATGAATATTCAGGGTTGATTTCCTTTAGGAGTGACTGAATAGGTCTCTGCAGTGCAAGGGAGTCTCAAGAGTCCTCTCCAGCAGCACAGTTCAAAGGGATCAATTCTTTGGCGCTCAGCCTTCTTTATGGTTCGGATCTCACATCCATATGTGACTACTAGAAAAACCATAGCTTTGACTATAATGGTCCTTTGTTGGCAAAGTAATGTGTCTACTTTTGAATACACTGTCTAGGTTTGTCAGCTTTTCTTCCAAGGAGCAAGTTTCTTTTAATTTCATGACTGTAGTCACCATCTGCAGTGATTTTGGAGCCCAAGAAAGTAGTCTGTCACTCTTTCCATTGTTTGCTCATCGAATGAAGTGATGGTATTGGATGCCATGATCTTTGCTTTTTGAATGTTGAGTTTTAGGCCAGCTTTTTCACTCTCCTCATTTACTTTATTTTTTTATTTTTTTTTTTTTTAAAGATTTATTTATTTCTTTATTTAGGGCAGGGGTCGGGTTGGGGAGGGAGGGGAGCGGGCCGGCCACTTCTATTGGTCTTTCATTTCTCTGTTTTCATCCGTCTTTGTTCTTTGGCTCCTGCGGGCCTCCCATCGCGGTGGCGTCTGTTGTCGCAGAGCACCAGCTCTGGGCGCATGCGCTCCAGAGTTCCGGCTCGGCAACTGGACACATCAGTCCAGCCGCTCCGCGGCATGTGGGATCTTCCCAGGCCAGGGATCGAACCGGCATCCCTTGCACTGCAAGGCGGTGTCCTTACCCACTGGACCACCAGGGGAAGCCCCCTCATTTACTTTAATCATGAGGCTTTTTAGTTCCTCTTCACTTTCTGCCATAGGGCGGTGTCATCGGCATACCTAAGGTTATTGATATTTCTCCTGGAGATCTTGATTCCAGCTTGTGCTTCATCCAGCCCAGTATTTCGTATGATGTACTCTGCATGTAAATTAAATATCTGGGTGACACCATTGTTATATCCAGATGTTAAATAAAACAATGAGAATCAGGCTCTTTTCTAAGGAGTTGTCCCTTGGCACCAGGTGGTGAAAGCATTGGAGCTTTAGCTTCATTCAGCGTTAGTCCTTCCGATGAATATTCAGGGTTGATTTCCTTTAGGAGTGACTGAATAGGTCTCTGCAGTGCAAGGGAGTCTCAAGAGTCCTCTCCAGCAGCACAGTTCAAAGGGATCAATTCTTTGGCGCTCAGCCTTCTTTATGGTTCGGATCTCACATCCATATGTGACTACTAGAAAAACCATAGCTTTGACTATAATGGTCCTTTGTTGGCAAAGTAATGTGTCTACTTTTGAATACACTGTCTAGGTTTGTCAGCTTTTCTTCCAAGGAGCAAGTTTCTTTTAATTTCATGACTGTAGTCACCATCTGCAGTGATTTTGGAGCCCAAGAAAGTAGTCTGTCACTCTTTCCATTGTTTGCTCATCGAATGAAGTGATGGTATTGGATGCCATGATCTTTGCTTTTTGAATGTTGAGTTTTAGGCCAGCTTTTTCACTCTCCTCATTTACTTTATTTTTTTATTTTTTTTTTTTTTAAAGATTTATTTATTTCTTTATTTAGGGCAGGGGTCGGGTTGGGGAGGGGGGAGAGCGGGCGGGCCACTTCTATTGGTCTTTCATTTCTCTGTTTTCATCCGTCTTTGTTCTTTGGCTCCTGCGGGCCTCCCATCGCGGTGGCGTCTGTTGTCGCAGAGCACCAGCTCTGGGCGCATGCGCTCCAGAGTTCCGGCTCGGCAACTGGACACATCAGTCCAGCCGCTCCGCGGCATGTGGGATCTTCCCAGGCCAGGGATCGAACCGGCATCCCTTGCACTGCAAGGCGGTGTCCTTACCCACTGGACCACCAGGGGAAGCCCCCTCATTTACTTTAATCATGAGGCTTTTTAGTTCCTCTTCACTTTCTGCCATAGGGCGGTGTCATCGGCATACCTAAGGTTATTGATATTTCTCCTGGAGATCTTGATTCCAGCTTGTGCTTCATCCAGCCCAGTATTTCGTATGATGTACTCTGCATGTAAATTAAATATCTGGGTGACACCATTGTTATATCCAGATGTTAAATAAAACAATGAGAAATATCTCCATGAACTGATACAATGTAATTTCCAAGATACCTTGTTAAAGAAAAAGGAAGTCAAAAAGCCAAATATGAAAGAATAACTTTTTTATATTAACTAGGTTAACTAGGATGTATTTTAAAAGCATCCTTAAAGTTTGCATATCTCCTCACTTCCCAATTTTTGCCAGTATTTGGTACAATTTTAAAGCCCATCTTGAATTGTAAACACTTGTCACACAGTTCTTTGGTGTATGTGAATCGTTGATTAAACTTTTTTCTGTTTCTTTTTCATTGGGTCTTATGGGACATCTCATGTTGGAATGCTTGTGTAAGTTAGTGTTTGAGACTCTGGAAGAAATGCTTGATCCCTATGACCCTGTCTACTTTCTTGGAAAATGTATATACTTTTTTTGGTTTTCATTATGTATCATGATTTCTTTAAAACCAGGAAAGAACAGAAAGTCATAAAAATTTAATACTTCAACATTGGCTGTGTTTTTACTTAGTTACCTTTTTTATTTTTTTTTTTGCCACCCTGCAGAACATGTGAAATACTAATAATGATGGTAATGATTATTATTGTTTTGGCTATGGGGCATGCAGGATTTTAGTTCCCTGACCAGGAATCAAATGCATGCCTTCTATAGTAGAAGCTCAGATTCTTAACCATTAGACCGCTGAGGACATCTCTTTATTACCTTTTAACAGACATACTTAGTTTCTACATAGTTTTAGGTAACACTTCTGAAATGATTGACATGTTTTCTTAATATTTTCAGTGGCTTTATGTGTATGAAAATCTTCCATCTTTCAGTAAGGAAAACAAAGACTGAATGAAGTAAAATGCCTTAAGTGTTAAGCAGAACATTAAGTGGAATTTTAGCTACATGTGCAATTTCTTTAGTTCACTAAGTGAACATTTTTGTTACCTGACATAATCAGAGTCATTTTATAGGTAATTGGTAATTGATATTTCTCCTGGAGATCTTGATTCCAGCTTGTGCTTCATCCAGCCCAGTATTTCGTATGATGTACTCTGCATGTAAATTAAATATCTGGGTGACACCATTGTTATATCCAGATGTTAAATAAAACAATGAGAAATATCTCCATGAACTGATACAATGTAATTTCCAAGATACCTTGTTAAAGAAAAGGAAGTCAAAAAGCCAAATATGAAAGAATAACTTTTTTATATTAACTAGGTTAACTAGGATGTATTTTAAAAGCATCCTTAAAGTTTGCATATCTCCTCACTTCCCAATTTTTGCCAGTATTTGGTACAATTTTAAAGCCCATCTTGAATTGTAAACACTTGTCACACAGTTCTTTGGTGTATGTGAATCGTTGATTAAACTTTTTTCTGTTTCTTTTTCATTGGGTCTTATGGGACATCTCATGTTGGAATGCTTGTGTAAGTTAGTGTTTGAGACTCTGGAAGAAATGCTTGATCCCTATGACCCTGTCTACTTTCTTGGAAAATGTATATACTTTTTTTGGTTTTCATTATGTATCATGATTTCTTTAAAACCAGGAAAGAACAGAAAGTCATAAAAATTTAATACTTCAACATTGGCTGTGTTTTTACTTAGTTACCTTTTTTATTTTTTTTTTTGCCACCCTGCAGAACATGTGAAATACTAATAATGATGGTAATGATTATTATTGTTTTGGCTATGGGGCATGCAGGATTTTAGTTCCCTGACCAGGAATCAAATGCATGCCTTCTATAGTAGAAGCTCAGATTCTTAACCATTAGACCGCTGAGGACATCTCTTTATTACCTTTTAACAGACATACTTAGTTTCTACATAGTTTTAGGTAACACTTCTGAAATGATTGACATGTTTTCTTAATATTTTCAGTGGCTTTATGTGTATGAAAATCTTCCATCTTTCAGTAAGGAAAACAAAGACTGAATGAAGTAAAATGCCTTAAGTGTTAAGCAGAACATTAAGTGGAATTTTAGCTACATGTGCAATTTCTTTAGTTCACTAAGTGAACATTTTTTGTTACCTGACATAATCAGAGTCATTTTATAGGTAATTGGATTGTAAATTTGAATATGACTTTCTACTTGTCCTGCAGGGGAGATAAGCAAACTAATATTTATAATGTATTTGTGATAAATGAGATACAAGTCACAGAAGGATCCCATGGGAGTGAGCCGTGGTACATCAGAAAGATCTCTAGAGAAAATGTCACTGAACTGGTGCAAGTGCATAGGATCTGGCCTGAATGGACAGGGTGCTGGAATGAGCAGCATCTGCACAGGTACCAGAGGTTTATACTCCAGACTCTCATAGTTAATCTTTTTTTTTTTTTTAATTATTTATTTATTTATCTTTTGGAGGGTGGGGTGGGGAGGGAGGGGAGCGGGTGGGCCACTTCTATTGGTCTTTCATTTCTCTGTTTTCATCCGTCTTTGTTCTTTGGCTCCTGTGGGCCCCACATCGCGGTGGCCACTGTCGTTGCAGAGCACCGGCTCCGCCTCGGTAATTGGGCACATCGGTCCAGCCGCTCCGTGGCACGTGGGATCTTCCCAGGCCAGGGATTGAACTGGCGCCCCTTGCACTGCAAGGCGGTGTCTTTACCCACTGGACCACCAGGGGAAGCCCTTTCATAGTTAATCTTGTTGTTACCAGACCTTAGTCAAATAGTGCCTTGAGAGGTGGATGATATAATTTACTATGGAGGGCAATTCAAGATAGGTGTTATCTCATTGTTTTAGTTTAAGTAGAAGATATTATTGGTATCAGGTTGGTTTATTTCTTTCCCTCAGTTCTTGTCTCACGGTAGCAAAGATTTAGGACAGCAGATTCTTAACCATTAGACCGCTGAGGACATCTCTTTATTACCTTTTAACAGACATACTTAGTTTCTACATAGTTTTAGGTAACACTTCTGAAATGATTGACATGTTTTCTTAATATTTTCAGTGGCTTTATGTGTATGAAAATCTTCCATCTTTCAGTAAGGAAAACAAAGACTGAATGAAGTAAAATGCCTTAAGTGTTAAGCAGAACATTAAGTGGAATTTTAGCTACATGTGCAATTTCTTTAGTTCACTAAGTGAACATTTTTTGTTACCTGACATAATCAGAGTCATTTTATAGGTAATTGGATTGTAAATTTGAATATGACTTTCTACTTGTCCTGCAGGGGAGATAAGCAAACTAATATTTATAATGTATTTGTGATAAATGAGATACAAGTCACAGAAGGATCCCATGGGAGTGAGCCGTGGTACATCAGAAAGATCTCTAGAGAAAATGTCACTGAACTGGTGCAAGTGCATAGGATCTGGCCTGAATGGACAGGGTGCTGGAATGAGCAGCATCTGCACAGGTACCAGAGGTTTATACTCCAGACTCTCATAGTTAATCTTTTTTTTTTTTTTAATTATTTATTTATTTATCTTTTGGAGGGTGGGGTGGGGAGGGAGGGGGATGGGCGGGCCACTTCTATTGGTCTTTCATTTCTCTGTTTTCATCCGTCTTTGTTCTTTGGCTCCTGTGGGCCCCACATCGCGGTGGCCACTGTCGTTGCAGAGCACCGGCTCCGCCTCGGTAATTGGGCACATCGGTCCAGCCGCTCCGTGGCACGTGGGATCTTCCCAGGCCAGGGATTGAACTGGCGCCCCTTGCACTGCAAGGCGGTGTCTTTACCCACTGGACCACCAGGGGAAGCCCTTTCATAGTTAATCTTGTTGTTACCAGACCTTAGTCAAATAGTGCCTTGAGAGGTGGATGATATAATTTACTATGGAGGGCAATTCAAGATAGGTGTTATCTCATTGTTTTAGTTTAAGTAGAAGATATTATTGGTATCAGGTTGGTTTATTTCTTTCCCTCAGTTCTTGTCTCACGGTAGCAAAGATTTAGGACAGCAGAACACTTACACTTCAAACAGGCAGGCTTTTATTAAGCAGGCAGCAGGCAACAGGCAGTATTCATAAGGACAGACCACTTACGGCTCTGTTACAACTCACTTAACAACTCAGGCAGGCACTGTACCCACTAGATGCGAGGGTGGGCAGACCTCTGAAGGAGTGCCCAGATCCTTCTTGGCTTCCTGTTTTATATTGTCTCCACCCCCTGGAGACTTATTTGTTCAGCTCTATGCAAAATAGGGCTTCAGCCACCAAAATGTGCATACACTCAAGGCCAGTCATTGAAGGGTACATGTCTTCCTGCCAGAGGTTCTCACTCTGATCCTCAGCTTTCTCTTTCCTGGGCCTTTTTCCTGTCTTTAGTTTGCCCTCTGAATGGTTCTTCTAGCCGTTGCTATCTTGGACTCCTTTTTCTGTTCTACTGACCTAACATTTTTGTGTGTGTGCATTCAGTCATGTCTGATTGTTTGCAACCTCAAGAACAGTAGCTTTCCAGGCTCCTTTGTCCATCAGATTTTCCAAGAAAGAATACTGAAGTGAGTTGCCATTTCCAACTCCAGTGAATCTTCCCAACCTAAGGATTGAACTCAGATCTCTTGGCATTTACTGCATTTACAGGTGGATTATTTACCACTGTGTCACCAGGGAAGTAACCACTAAATGCTCCCTTTTGTACATTCCCTTATTTATTAGTTGTTATGGTGAATTAGTGGTGAGTGGAAAAGACTAGCCCTTGGACTTAGAGTCAGAGTGTGAGAAACTTTAGATGAGGTTTTTGTTCAGTAGAGGCTTTGTATAACTAGAGGAGAGAAGGTTGACCCTGACTCTGAGAGAAATAAAATGGAATTTTGAAGGAAATATACTTTCTCAAGAAAGTTAGTATTAGACATGATGACTTAAGCCAGATGGATGTATTCACACTACAGACTTCAATGAGATGGATAATGCTATTGCCTCTGTTACAAAGACTGCAAAAGAAAAGTTTCTGTTGTCATGCGTGTATGTTGGTAGTATTTGGACCCTCTTTTGAAGAGTTTATTAATTTGGTAATCTACGTATAGGCTAGCTTCCCAGGTGACTCAGTGATAAAGAATCTGTCTGCAAATGCAGGAGATGCAGGAGACTCAGGTTCCATCCCTGGTTAGGAACATCTATGGGAGAAGGAAATAGCAACCCATTCCAGTATTCTTGCTTGGAAATCCCCATGGACAGAGGAGCCTGGCGGGCTTAGGTCCATGGCATCATAAAGAGTTGGACACAACTTAGCAATTAAACCATGACCATCACCACTACTCATCTGTTTATAACGGCATTCCCATGGGCTTAAAAACCTTTTATTTATGAGAAACTCTCCTGCCCCTAGCCCTTAGCCATCCTGTTCCTATTTCTGACATTCCTCCAACAGTCCACTCTTTCCAGGAAACTGTTTATTAGCCTCTAGTGTATTCTTCTGGAGTTTCTTTATATAAATATGGGCAGTAAAACTGCAGACATTTTTTCCTGTCTTTATCCCAAAAGCTCACCAACAGCAAAAGTAAGGTATTATGCCTATTGATCTGCAGATTGGCCACCTTACTGTCCCCTTTGTACATTTTCTTTTCTTTTTTTACCAAACAGTGGAGATTTTCACAGAAGGTCTTTCTGTAGAGTATGTAGTTTTGTTTTGTCTTTCAGTATATAGTTTCTATTCCCTATGATTTTCCTTTGATAATTTATTTAACCAGTTCTCCATTGTTAGACATTTGATTTGTTTCTGTTTTTGTATTATTGTAAGTGTTGCAGTGAACTACCTTGTGCATCTGGCATTTTGCCCATAGGCAAGTGTATAATTACGAAGTAAATTCAGGTGTGGTTTTACTTATAAAAGGCCATATACCTTTGTAGTTTTTATAGATATTGCTAAGTTGCCCTTAGCAATAGTTTGGACCCTGATTCTCCCACCAGTGAAAAAGGATAATGTGTGTTTCTCTTCCCCTTCCCCAGCTTTATTGAGATTTAATTGACATAGCATATGTACATTTAAGGTGTACAATGTGATGATTTGATACAGGTATATATTGCAAAATATTTACCACAGTAAGGTTACTTAAAGCATTCATCACATAATTTATATACTTGCCATTCTGTTGTTCAGGTGATGGTGTGTATTTCTTCACAACCTTGCCAAAAATGTACCTTGGCAAAGACATTGAACATTGGGTCTAGGCAAGAAATAATAGAACCAGACATGGAACAATGGACTGGTTTCAGGTTGGGAAAGGAGTACGTCAAGGCTGTATATTGTCGCCCTGCTTATTTAACTTATATGCAGAGAATATCATGTGAAATGCTGGGCTGGATAAATCACAAGCTGGAAACAAGATTGCTGGGAGAAATATCAGCATCCTCAGATATGCAGATGACACCACTTTAGAAATGGAACGGCATTCCCATGGGCTTAAAAACCTTTTATTTATGAGAAACTCTCCTGCCCCTAGCCCTTAGCCATCCTGTTCCTATTTCTGACATTCCTCCAACAGTCCACTCTTTCCAGGAAACTGTTTATTAGCCTCTAGTGTATTCTTCTGGAGTTTCTTTATATAAATATGGGCAGTAAAACTGCAGACATTTTTTCCTGTCTTTATCCCAAAAGCTCACCAACAGCAAAAGTAAGGTATTATGCCTATTGATCTGCAGATTGGCCACCTTACTGTCCCCTTTGTACATTTTCTTTTCTTTTTTTACCAAACAGTGGAGATTTTCACAGAAGGTCTTTCTGTAGAGTATGTAGTTTTGTTTTGTCTTTCAGTATATAGTTTCTATTCCCTATGATTTTCCTTTGATAATTTATTTAACCAGTTCTCCATTGTTAGACATTTGATTTGTTTCTGTTTTTGTATTATTGTAAGTGTTGCAGTGAACTACCTTGTGCATCTGGCATTTTGCCCATAGGCAAGTGTATAATTACGAAGTAAATTCAGGTGTGGTTTTACTTATAAAAGGCCATATACCTTTGTAGTTTTTATAGATATTGCTAAGTTGCCCTTAGCAATAGTTTGGACCCTGATTCTCCCACCAGTGAAAAAGGATAATGTGTGTTTCTCTTCCCCTTCCCCAGCTTTATTGAGATTTAATTGACATAGCATATGTACATTTAAGGTGTACAATGTGATGATTTGATACAGGTATATATTGCAAAATATTTACCACAGTAAGGTTACTTAAAGCATTCATCACATAATTTATATACTTGCCATTCTGTTGTTCAGGTGATGGTGTGTATTTCTTCACAACCTTGCCAAAAATGTACCTTGGCAAAGACATTGAACATTGGGTCTAGGCAAGAAATAATAGAACCAGACATGGAACAATGGACTGGTTTCAGGTTGGGAAAGGAGTACGTCAAGGCTGTATATTGTCGCCCTGCTTATTTAACTTATATGCAGAGAATATCATGTGAAATGCTGGGCTGGATAAATCACAAGCTGGAAACAAGATTGCTGGGAGAAATATCAGCATCCTCAGATATGCAGATGACACCACTTTAATGGCAGAAAGTGAAGAAGAACTAAAGAGCCTGTTGTTGATGGTGAAAGGGGAAAGTGAAAAAGCTGGCTTAAAATTCAGTGTTCAAAAAATGAAGATCGTGGCATGCAGTTCTATCATTTCATGGCAATTAGATGGGGAAAATGTGGAAACAGTGTCAGATTTAATTTTCTTGGGTTCTGAAGTCAATACAGACTGACTGAAGCCACGAAGCCAAGACTCTTGCTCCTTGGAAGAATAGCTATGACAAACCTCTGTAGTCAATTAAAAAGCAGAGGGCTTCCCTGGTGGTCCAGTGGGTAAGGACACCACCTTGCCGTGCAGGGGGTGCCAGTTCGATCCCTGGCCTGGGAAGATCCCACGTGCCGCGGAGCGGCTGGACCGATGTGTCCAAATACCGAGCCAGAGCTCTGGAGCGCATGTGCCCAGAGCCAGTGCTCTGCGACAACAGAGGCCACTGTGATGGGAGGCCCACATGGGCCAAAGAACAAAGATGGATGAAAATAAACAAATGAAAAACCAATAGAAGTAGCTTACCTGCCCCCTCCCTCCCCACCCCCCCAAATAAATAAATACATCTTTTTTTTTTTTTTTTTTAAATGCTTCTTTTTGGCGGGGGTTGGGGGGAGGTAGATTGTGAGAGGGTGGCAGGCGGGCCACTTCTATTGGTCTTTCATTGATCTATTTTCATCCATCTTTGTTCTTTGGCCCGTGTGGGCCTCCCATCGCGGTGGCCTCTGTTGTCGCAGAGCACTGGCTCTGGGCGCATGTGCTCCAGAGCCCCGGCTCGGTAATTGGACACATGGGTCCCAACCGCTCCACGGCACGTGGGATCTTCCCAGGCCAAAGATCAAACCGGCGCCCCTTGCACTGCAAGGCGGTGTCCTTACCACTGGACCACCAGGGAAGCCCTAAATAAATAAATCTTAAAAAAGAAAAAAGCAGAGACATCACTTTGCTGATAAAGATCTGTCTATTGGGGCTACCCTGGTGGTCCAGTGGGTAAGGACACCGCTTTGCAGTGCAAGGAGCGCCAGTTCGATCCCTGGCCTGGGAAGATCCCACGTGCCGCGGAGCGGATGGACCAGTGTGTCCAATTGCCGAGCTGGAACTCTGGAGTGCGTGTGACCAGAGCCAGCACTCTGCGACAACAGAGGCCACTGCGATGGGAGGCCCACACGGGCCAAAAGAGCAAAGATGGATGAAAATAGATAAATGAAGGACCACTAGAAGTGGCCCACCCCCCCTCGCTCCCCAACCCTCACCAAAAATAAATAAATAAATAAATATTCAAAAAAAAAAGATCTGTCTATTGAATGCTGTAGTTTTTCAAGTAGTCACGTATGGATGTGAGAGTTGGGCCATAAAGAAGTTTGAGTGCTGAAGAATTGAGACTTTCAAACTGTGGTCCTGGAGAAGACTCTTAGGAGTCCATTGGACAGCAAGGAGATCAAACCAGTCAACCCTAAAGGAAATCAACCCTGAATATTCATTGGCAGGACTGATGCTGAAGCTGAAGCTCCAGTACTTTGGCCACCTGATGCAAAGTGATGACTCACTGGAAACGACCCTGATGCTGGGAAAAATAGAAGGTAGAAGGAGAAGAGGATGACAGAAGACAAGATGGTTGGATGGCATCACTGACTCAATGGACATGAGTTTGAGCAAACTCAGGGAGAAAGTGAAGGACAGAGACGCCTAACTCGCTGCAGTTCATGGGGTCACAGAGAATCAGACATGACTTAGGAACTGAACAACAATAGTCTTAATTTATATTTTTCTATTGCATGATGTTAAGAGTCTGTCCGTATTTTTAAGACTCTTCACATCCCCACTCCTGGCCATTTCTGTGAACATGCAGTTTTGAAGCAGAAATTATGTTTTCCTGATTTATACTGTTTTTTCCCCTAATTCAAGTTCAACATGTACAGTAGACAATATAAATCTTAAGGGTATAGTGAGGTTGGGCTTTCATAAGCCTCTGACAGGCATTCTGAATTTTTTTTTTTTTTTTTTTTGATGATTTCTGTCAGAAGATGTCAGCAGAAGTTTCATACAACAGCCAAGATAGATTTTTTTCTTTTCAGATGATCTTTACATGGTTTGTGTACTGAAATATTAAAGGGTTGTAGTTGTCTCATTGGGCCATCAGGTTCTCACGAGGCATTTCTGCTGCCTGATAGATGCATTTCTATAGCACAGGTGTTAACAAGTAGAAAACACTTCATCTAAAAACTGATGAAATGTTAGATATTGCTAGATTGTTTTCCTTAGAGACCATACTAATTTACACTGTCGTCAGCAGGGAGGTAAAATGTTTTGGTTGTTTCACATGATCTCAGATAGTTGATACTGTCAGATCTTTTTTTTTTTGAGGGGGTGGGGCGGGTTGAGGAGGGAGGAAGGGAGCAGGTGGGCGGGCTACTTCTGTTGGTCTTTCATTTCTCCGTTTTCATCCGTCTTTGTTCTTCCGCCCCTGTGGGCCTCCCATCGTGGTGGCCTCTGTCGTCACAGAGCACTGGCTCTGGGCACATGCGCTCCAGAGCTCCGGCTTGGTAACTGGACACATCGGTCCAGCTGCTCCGCGGCACGTGGGATCCTCCCAGGCCAGGGATCAAACCGGCACCCCTTGCACTGCAAGGCGGTGTCCTGACCCACTGGACCACCAGGGAAGCCCTCTCAGATGTTTTTGTTAGTCTAACAGATATGATACAATTGGTCACTGTGTTTTTTCCTCTGCTTTTTTTCAGTGAAGTATAACTCATATAGTAAATGGCAAAAAATCATCAATGTATAATATCATGATTTTGTCTTAAAGTAAATAGATCCACCACCAAGAAGTAAGAGACTGCCTGTGTACCACCTCCCACCTCACTCCTGCTTGCTTCTTTCCCAAAGAAATCAGTATTCTGAAAACTAACGCCCTATTGTCTTTCCTGACACCCTATTTTCTTCCCTAATCCAAATCATGTTCAGTCAGAAAAGTGTTAGTCTTTCAGTTCTGTCTGACTCTTTGTGACCCCATGGACTGTAGCCTGCCATGCTTATCTGTCCATGGAATTCTCCAGGCAAGAATAATGGAGTGAGTTGCCATTTCCTTCTCCAGGGGATCTTCCTGATCCAGGGATTGAACTCGTGTCTCCAAAGTTGCAGGCAGATTCTTTACCATATGAGCCATCAGTGAAGCCTCATTCTGGATTAGTGTCCTTATCAGAAAAGACATGAGAGAGCTTACTACACTTGTTGTGTAGCACGTGAAGTTAGAATGAGAAGACGGTTTATAAAAACCAGGAAGAGGTACTTTACCTAGCATCTTACTGTGCTTGCAGCCTGATCTCATACTTCTAATATCCAGAAGTGATGTTTGTTGTTTAAGTCAATCTCCCCCTCCCAAAAAAGAGAAAACCCCAATATGTTCGTGACAACTATCCGTGTTATGTGTAGTGAGTTTTTCCGTGTGGCTTAGTAAAATGAACAAAAATATGTTCTCATTCTTACGGTGTGTAAAAGAATGGTTCCCACTATTTGTCTATGTTTGAGTCACTTCCGGCTTTTAAATTTTTGAGGAGTTTGCAAATTATTTTTATTGCTGAAATATCTTTTTGTAATTCAATACTCATACTAAATAGATTTAAAAAATAATTACCTGTGGTCCTTGAATCCTTTTTCTGGATTATTTATATTTGTGATATGTTGTTCAAAGATTAAAAAGTATTAAAAAAGTAAGCAGTCTCCCACATCTTTTACCAACTATCCAGTTCATGTCTAAGCCAATTCCCTAACAGCAGACTTTGCCCAGGAAACTAATATTACTAGTTTGTGTATAATCTTTCAATGTCTTTTATACTTAAAAGCAAATATGAATATAGATTACATCTTTATCCGTCTGCCAAAAACACATTATAGCAACTATCCTGTTCAGTTCAGTTCAGTCACTTAGTCATGTCCGACTCTTTGCGACCCCATGGACTATAGCACACCAGGCTTCCTGGTCCTTCACCATCTCCCAGAGCTTGCTCAAACTTATGTCCATTGAGTCAGTGATGCCATCCAACCATCTTGTCTTCTGTCATCCTCTTCTTCTACCTTCTGTTTTTCCCAGCATCAGGGTCTTTTCCAGTGAGTCATCACTTTGCATCAGGTGGCCAAAGTACTGGAGCTTCAGCTTCAGCATCAGTCCTGCCAATGAATATTCAGGGTTGATTTCCTTTAGGGTTGACTGGTTTGATCTCCTTGCTGTCCAATGGACTCCTAAGAGTCTTCTCTAGCGCCATTGTTCAAATACCTCAACTCTTAGGTGATAAGCCTTTTTTGTGGCCCAACTCTCATATCCATATGTGACTACTGGGAAAACCATAGCTTTGACTATATGGACCTTTGTCAGCAGAGTAGTCTCTACTCTTGAATACGCTATCTAGGTTTGTCAACTTTTCTTCCAAAGAGCAAGTTTCTTTTAATTTCATGACTGTAGTCACCATCTGCAGTGATTTTGAAGCCCAAGAAAAGAAAGTCTGTCACTGTTTCCATTATCTGCCCATCTATTTGCCATGAAGTGATGGGACCGGATGCCATGATCTTCGTTTCTGATGTTGAGTTTTAGGCCAGCTTTTTCACTCTCCCCTTTCACTTTCATCAAGAGGTTCTTTAGTTCCTCTTCGCTTTCTGCCATTGAGGTGGCGTCATCTGCATACCTGAGGCTATTGATATTTCTCCCGGAAATCTTGATTCTAGCTTGTGCTTCATTCAGACAGGCATTTTGCATGATGTACTCTGCATATAAATTAAATAAGCAGGATGAGAATATGCAGCCTTGACATACTCCTTTCCCCAATTTAGAACTATTGTGTACTTTTTTTTTTTTTGCTTAGCATCTTGCATATTTTTATGTATCAGACCATATTTATAAACTCTAAGGAACTTAATTCATTTTCATTGTGATATAGTATTATATTGCGCTAAGATATCATAATTTACGCATTCTGTTTTGGATTTATACTTTTTAGCTAGTCAGACTAATACTGCAGCAAACATTGTAGTAGATATATTTTGGTGAAATGTATACACATTTTTTTTTTGGATTTATATCTAGGGTGGAATTCTTATAAGCAATGAAAATTTTCATTGCTGTACATTTTTATTATCTTTTTAATTTTTATTTTACTTTTAACTTTTACAGAGTTTTGTTGTTTACAGGTATGTATGTTCCCAGATTAGTCACATGTATATCCCCCATCCCACCCCTCCAGACTGTTGCACAGCACTTCTGCAGGATCCCCTTTTCTCACCATTGCTGTGCATTTTAAGCAAGCCTTGCTATTAGTAGTTTCTTTAATTTTTACCCTTTCTGTTAGGTACACAAGTAATATCTTAATGTGGTTTTAATTTTTATTTTACAGAGTAGTAGTGAGATTGTGTATTTTCCCTTTCTGTTGTCTACTGGCTATATTGGTCCTTTGAGAAACTGTATTTGTAAAAAAGCCAGAATATACAATCTGCATCTGTAAAAGGAAAGAAAAATAGACAGACTATCAAACTCATAAACTGGCAATCTTAATCTGGTTATTTCTTGGATAATCAAGAAATATTTGATTTCATGGATACCAAAGAACTTTTTGTGTAGGGAAAAGTATACCACTCAGCTTGTAGGATACCAGTTCCCACACCAGGATTGAACCTACCCTCCTCCAATGGAAATGCAGATTCCTAACCATTGGACCATCAGGGAATTCCCTGAAAGAATATTTTGAGTGTTCTAATTGCATTTTATCAAAGTAATTATTAGAGTAGAAATTATATTCCTTTAATGTAGGGCTAGGACTTTTGAGGAATACTCTGGTTTCAGCTTTTCATTCAGACAGGCATTTTGCATGATGTACTCTGCATATAAATTAAATAAGCAGGATGAGAATATGCAGCCTTGACATACTCCTTTCCCCAATTTAGAACTATTGTGTACTTTTTTTGCTTAGCATCTTGCATATTTTTATGTATCAGACCATATTTATAAACTCTAAGGAACTTAATTCATTTTCATTGTGATATAGTATTATATTGCGCTAAGATATCATAATTTACGCATTCTGTTTTGGATTTATACTTTTTAGCTAGTCAGACTAATACTGCAGCAAACATTGTAGTAGATATATTTTGGTGAAATGTATACACATTTTTTTTTTGGATTTATATCTAGGGTGGAATTCTTATAAGCAATGAAAATTTTCATTGCTGTACATTTTTATTATCTTTTTAATTTTTATTTTACTTTTAACTTTTACAGAGTTTTGTTGTTTACAGGTATGTATGTTCCCAGATTAGTCACATGTATATCCCCCATCCCACCCCTCCAGACTGTTGCACAGCACTTCTGCAGGATCCCCTTTTCTCACCATTGCTGTGCATTTTAAGCAAGCCTTGCTATTAGTAGTTTCTTTAATTTTTACCCTTTCTGTTAGGTACACAAGTAATATCTTAATGTGGTTTTAATTTTTATTTTACAGAGTAGTAGTGAGATTGTGTATTTTCCCTTTCTGTTGTCTACTGGCTATATTGGTCCTTTGAGAAACTGTATTTGTAAAAAAGCCAGAATATACAATCTGCATCTGTAAAAGGAAAGAAAAATAGACAGACTATCAAACTCATAAACTGGCAATCTTAATCTGGTTATTTCTTGGATAATCAAGAAATATTTGATTTCATGGATACCAAAGAACTTTTTGTGTAGGGAAAAGTATACCACTCAGCTTGTAGGATACCAGTTCCCACACCAGGATTGAACCTACCCCTCCTCCAATGGAAATGCAGATTCCTAACCATTGGACCATCAGGGAATTCCCTGAAAGAATATTTTGAGTGTTCTAATTGCATTTTATCAAAGTAATTATTAGAGTAGAAATTATATTCCTTTAATGTAGGGCTAGGACTTTTTGAGGAATACTCTGGTTTCAGTAGGAAAAGGAGAGTGATTAGAACCTCTACGATGAAGTGACTTTTGGAATTTAATCTTTAATTATAGTATTATTTTTATGGACTTGCCTGGTAGTGGATAAGAATGCCCTCGCCAGACTTGCTGGTTGGTGGTCCAGTGGGTAAGAACACCACCTTGCGGTGCAAGGGATGCCGGTTCGATTCCTGGCCTGGGAAGATCCCACGTGCCATGGAGTGGCTGGACTGATGTGTCCAACTACTGAGCGGGAGCTCTGGAGCTGGTGCACTCAGAGCTGGTGCTCTGTAGCGAGAGAGGCCACTGCGATGGGAGGCCCACACAGGCCAAAGAACAAAGTTGGATGAAAATAGATAAATGAAAGACCAATAGAAGTGGCCAAAAAAAAAAAAAATGCCCTTGCCAGTGTGGGGGGACACGGGTTTGATCCCTGGTCTGGGAAGATTATACACGCCAAGGAGCAACTAAGCTCTTGTGCCACAAGTACTGAAACCCAGGTGCTGCAACTACTGAAGCCTGAGTGCCTAGAACCTGTGCTCCTTGACGAGATTAGCCACCACAATGAGAAGCCTGTGCATTAAAACAAAGAGTAGTTCCTACTCTCTACAACTAGAGAAAGCCTGCATAATACAGTACAGCCAAAAATAATTTTTTAAAATTACCATTTAAAAATATCACCATTGTTTATTGGTTTGTTTATTTATTTACTTTATTGTGATATAGTTGATCTAGAATATATCATTGTAATCTTATTTATTTTTTATGTAGTAACTGACAGGACAGTTTATTCCTGTCTTACTTCTTATCTTGTTGTAACAAAAATTTGTAACCGTATACCAGTTACAGCTCAAGCAAGCAGGATTTCTCAGCTCTTGTCTTGTAGCAAGGAGTTGAAACAACAGACTAGTTACAGGTCAGTTACAGCTCAAGCAGACCAAACTTTTATTAAACAAACAGTGGACAGTACATTCCTGAAGCCTAGGAGCTGACCAGCCCTGAAGGAGAGGCAGTGATCCCTCTTGGCTTTCCTTTTTATACTTCCTGTCTCCTCCTCTTGGTTCTGCCTTATGCAAAATAGGACATGTACTCTGGTTTCAGTAGGAAAAGGAGAGTGATTAGAACCTCTACGATGAAGTGACTTTTGGAATTTAATCTTTAATTATAGTATTATTTTTATGGACTTGCCTGGTAGTGGATAAGAATGCCCTCGCCAGACTTGCTGGTTGGTGGTCCAGTGGGTAAGAACACCACCTTGCGGTGCAAGGGATGCCGGTTCGATTCCTGGCCTGGGAAGATCCCACGTGCCATGGAGTGGCTGGACTGATGTGTCCAACTACTGAGCGGGAGCTCTGGAGCTGGTGCACTCAGAGCTGGTGCTCTGTAGCGAGAGAGGCCACTGCGATGGGAGGCCCACACAGGCCAAAGAACAAAGTTGGATGAAAATAGATAAATGAAAGACCAATAGAAGTGGCCAAAAAAAAAAAAAATGCCCTTGCCAGTGTGGGGGGACACGGGTTTGATCCCTGGTCTGGGAAGATTATACACGTCAAGGAGCAACTAAGCTCTTGTGCCACAAGTACTGAAACCCAGGTGCTGCAACTACTGAAGCCTGAGTGCCTAGAACCTGTGCTCCTTGACGAGATTAGCCACCACAATGAGAAGCCTGTGCATTAAAACAAAGAGTAGTTCCTACTCTCTACAACTAGAGAAAGCCTGCATAATACAGTACAGCCAAAAATAATTTTTTAAAATTACCATTTAAAAATATCACCATTGTTTATTGGTTTGTTTATTTATTTACTTTATTGTGATATAGTTGATCTAGAATATATCATTGTAATCTTATTTATTTTTTATGTAGTAACTGACAGGACAGTTTATTCCTGTCTTACTTCTTATCTTGTTGTAACAAAAATTTGTAACCGTATACCAGTTACAGCTCAAGCAAGCAGGATTTCTCAGCTCTTGTCTTGTAGCAAGGAGTTGAAACAACAGACTAGTTACAGGTCAGTTACAGCTCAAGCAGACCAAACTTTTATTAAACAAACAGTGGACAGTACATTCCTGAAGCCTAGGAGCTGACCAGCCCTGAAGGAGAGGCAGTGATCCCTCTTGGCTTTCCTTTTTATACTTCCTGTCTCCTCCTCTTGGTTCTGCCTTATGCAAAATAGGACATGTACCCACCACCAATCAGGAATGGAAATACACATGGTTGTATGCTCAAGGGCAGTCAGGGAAGAGGGTATGTCTGGGCACATGCAAAATAAGACTGTTACATATTCACCTAGGTGGGCATGGACTGAATTTTGATTCACAGTTGCAAGTTAAATAATAAGATCTATTGTGCAGGTCTTTCCCATAATTCAGTCTGTTATAATCAGATATATGTATGTATAGAATATTTATGAGCCCTTAATGGGCTACTGGCTGCCTAAAGTTCCTTGAGGACACAGGCGTGTAGCGAGGGCTCATGTGAGGGAGTTGGAAGAGCCTCTATGGTTAGTTCGTATCCACTTTGTGCCTAGGGCACAAGCACAGGAGTTGAAAAAGTCTCTGGTTATTTTGTAGCAAAGGTGTGTCCAGCTCTGCAACCCTATGGACTGTAGCCCACCACACTCCTCTGTCCATGGAATTCTCCAGGCAAGAACACTGGAACGGGTTGTCATTCCCTTCTCCAGAGGATTTTCCATTTAATAGTAGTTCTTATTTAATCCCCTACCTCAGTCACACACTAGCCCCCCCAGCTGTTCTCTGTGAGTCTTTCTTTTTGTTATGTTGGAATTTAGGCTTTTTAAAAAATATATATTATTTTGGCTGTTCTGGGTCTTCATTATGGCATGCGGGCTTCTCTACTAGTGGCACTCTCTTGTGAGGGGTTTGGTTTCATCAAGGGCTATTTTCAGTGCTTGGATGAGCTTTTGAAATTCTCTTCCTCCACCCCACCCCCACCCTTTACAGTTTAATGAATATTTGTCCAGAACTTCTTTTAGTAAATTCTGTTTTATTTTATAGTGGAATTGGGAGTGGATCCTCATGATTAGGTTATAAATAACACTGTTTTTATCTAAAGGATACTAGGAACTTTTAAGAATAAATTGTATTAAATTCTGTGTTTGAGAAATTTAGACTAATTTTGCCTAAGAAGAGTAAGGAGTTTTTAAACAGTGGACAGTACATTCCTGAAGCCTAGGAGCTGACCAGCCCTGAAGGAGAGGCAGTGATCCCTCTTGGCTTTCCTTTTTATACTTCCTGTCTCCTCCTCTTGGTTCTGCCTTATGCAAAATAGGACATGTACCCACCACCAATCAGGAATGGAAATACACATGGTTGTATGCTCAAGGGCAGTCAGGGAAGAGGGTATGTCTGGGCACATGCAAAATAAGACTGTTACATATTCACCTAGGTGGGCATGGACTGAATTTTGATTCACAGTTGCAAGTTAAATAATAAGATCTATTGTGCAGGTCTTTCCCATAATTCAGTCTGTTATAATCAGATATATGTATGTATAGAATATTTATGAGCCCTTAATGGGCTACTGGCTGCCTAAAGTTCCTTGAGGACACAGGCGTGTAGCGAGGGCTCATGTGAGGGAGTTGGAAGAGCCTCTATGGTTAGTTCGTATCCACTTTGTGCCTAGGGCACAAGCACAGGAGTTGAAAAAGTCTCTGGTTATTTTGTAGCAAAGGTGTGTCCAGCTCTGCAACCCTATGGACTGTAGCCCACCACACTCCTCTGTCCATGGAATTCTCCAGGCAAGAACACTGGAACGGGTTGTCATTCCCTTCTCCAGAGGATTTTCCATTTAATAGTAGTTCTTATTTAATCCCCTACCTCAGTCACACACTAGCCCCCCCAGCTGTTCTCTGTGAGTCTTTCTTTTTGTTATGTTGGAATTTAGGCTTTTTAAAAAATATATATTATTTTGGCTGTTCTGGGTCTTCATTATGGCATGCGGGCTTCTCTACTAGTGGCACTCTCTTGTGAGGGGTTTGGTTTCATCAAGGGCTATTTTCAGTGCTTGGATGAGCTTTTGAAATTCTCTTCCTCCACCCCACCCCCACCCTTTACAGTTTAATGAATATTTGTCCAGAACTTCTTTTAGTAAATTCTGTTTTATTTTATAGTGGAATTGGGAGTGGATCCTCATGATTAGGTTATAAATAACACTGTTTTTATCTAAAGGATACTAGGAACTTTTAAGAATAAATTGTATTAAATTCTGTGTTTGAGAAATTTAGACTAATTTTGCCTAAGAAGAGTAAGGAGTATACTTACATTTATTATTAGCCTATATTGTGTTAAATTGGTTATTACTTTTTGCTTTTCTTTTCTTTTTTACCTTTTAAATAAACACTACTATTTCTTTTTTTTTTTAAGAAGCAGTTTCAGTTTTACAGTATAATTGAACGGGAAGTACATGGAGTTTCCGTATATCCCAGCCCCCACACACATGGCCTCCCCCACTGTCAACATCCTGCACTAGCATGTTGGCAGTTTTTGAGTTGACTAATTATTCCCTTGCTTTTGGGAAAGTAAGCAGTTTGATACATTTTGACATCATCCTAAAATTTATAACATTACTTTCACTTAGAAAGCATATTATTGACCTTATTTCAAAAACAAAGAAACCAAGACTAGAATTAAATTACTTGCTTCCTAGCTAAATTTTATTTTGAAGGTTCTAAATGAAGAAAGATTTTCAACTTTAATAGCAACGGTTATGCTTTCCTTTGATTCCTGCTAATTATCAAAACTTTTGATAAAACTTCTGTTTTCAGCCTTCTGTCTTTTCAATGTAAAACGTTCATGCTTGAAATTTTTATTAACATTTCTGACTTGGGAACTTCTCTGGTGGTCTAATGACTAAATCTCAGGGCTCCCAGTGCAGGGCACCTGGGTTAAATCCCTTCTTGGGAAATTAGATCCCACAATCCACAACTAAAGATGCTACATGGGGGGCTTCCTCTTCCCCTGGTGGTCCAGTGGGTAAGGACACCGCCTTGCAGTGCAAGGGGCACCGGTTCGATCCCTGGCCTGGGAAGATCCCACGTGCCGCAGAGCGGCTGGACTGAGTGTCCAATTCCGAGCTGTGGTCTTCATTTATGGCATAGCGGGCTTCTCTACTAGTGGCACTCTCTTGTGAGGGGTTTGGTTTCATCAAGGGCTATTTTCAGTGCTTGGATGAGCTTTTGAAATTCTCTTCCTCCACCCCACCCCCACCCTTTACAGTTTAATGAATATTTGTCCAGAACTTCTTTTAGTAAATTCTGTTTTATTTTATAGTGGAATTGGGAGTGGATCCTCATGATTAGGTTATAAATAACACTGTTTTTATCTAAAGGATACTAGGAACTTTTAAGAATAAATTGTATTAAATTCTGTGTTTGAGAAATTTAGACTAATTTTGCCTAAGAAGAGTAAGGAGTATACTTACATTTATTATTAGCCTATATTGTGTTAAATTGGTTATTACTTTTTGCTTTTCTTTTCTTTTTTACCTTTTAAATAAACACTACTATTTCTTTTTTTTTTTAAGAAGCAGTTTCAGTTTTACAGTATAATTGAACGGGAAGTACATGGAGTTTCCGTATATCCCAGCCCCCACACACATGGCCTCCCCCACTGTCAACATCCTGCACTAGCATGTTGGCAGTTTTTGAGTTGACTAATTATTCCCTTGCTTTTGGGAAAGTAAGCAGTTTGATACATTTTGACATCATCCTAAAATTTATAACATTACTTTCACTTAGAAAGCATATTATTGACCTTATTTCAAAAACAAAGAAACCAAGACTAGAATTAAATTACTTGCTTCCTAGCTAAATTTTATTTTGAAGGTTCTAAATGAAGAAAGATTTTCAACTTTAATAGCAACGGTTATGCTTTCCTTTGATTCCTGCTAATTATCAAAACTTTTGATAAAACTTCTGTTTTCAGCCTTCTGTCTTTTCAATGTAAAACGTTCATGCTTGAAATTTTTATTAACATTTCTGACTTGGGAACTTCTCTGGTGGTCTAATGACTAAATCTCAGGGCTCCCAGTGCAGGGCACCTGGGTTAAATCCCTTCTTGGGAAATTAGATCCCACAATCCACAACTAAAGATGCTACATGGGGGGCTTCCTCTTCCCCTGGTGGTCCAGTGGGTAAGGACACCGCCTTGCAGTGCAAGGGGCACCGGTTCGAGCCCTGGCCTGGGAAGATCCCACGTGCCGCAGAGCGGCTGGACTGATGTGTCCAATTACCGAGCCGGAGCTCTGGAGCGCGTGCGCCCAGAGCGGGTGCTCTGCAATGACAGACGCCACCGTGATGGGAGGCCCACAGGAGCCAAAGAACGAAGACGAATGAAAATAGAGAAATGAAAGATCAATAGAAGTGGCCCGCCCGCTCCCCTCCCTCCCCAACCCGACCCCCGCCCAAAGTAAATAAATAAATAAATCTTAAAAAAAAAAAAAAAAAGATGCTACATGGTCCACCAAAGATTGAAGATCCGTAGTACTGTAACTAAGACCCAGCACAGCCAGATAAATAAATAGTTATAAAAAAAATTCTGACTTGACGTATTACTGATAAATGTAAATAATTTGAGACATGGCATGTGGCATACATTCTAATTCAGTTTGAATGGGCTAGTCCAGAAATGAATTAGGATGCTGCTGTCATAAAGGCAAAATGCTGTTTGTGAAGAATAGGACATAATAACTGTGAGGAGAAGGCACTGAGCTCCCTGATCCTTGGGAAACACCTATGAGTTTTAAGGCAGTGCCATAAAATTTTATAAAGGCTATAGGATTTTCTCAGTGAGCTGGAAAAACTAGATTAAAAGAAAAAAAAGACAGGTATTTTTTACTACATTAAAACCAATATTTGGACTTCTCTGGTGGTCCAGTGGGTAGGGATACTGTCTTGGAGTGCAAGGGGTGCCAGTTTGATCCCTGGCTTGGGAAGATCCCACGTGCCGCGGAGCGGCTGGACCGACGTGTCCACCTATTGAGATGGAACTCTGGAGCGCATGTGCCCAGAGCTGGTGCTCTGCAGCGAGAGAGGCCACTGCGATGGGAAGCCCACACAGGTCAAAGAACAAAGATGGGTGAAAGTAAATAAATGAAAGACCAATAGAAGTGGCCAAAAAAAGAAAAAAAACCCAAACAAACCAATATTTGTCTAAAGACACCATAAAGAAAGTGAAAACATAAACCAGAAACTTGGGGGCGCAGATTATAATGTATGTCCCAGAGAGTTAGTGTCCTGAACAGGGCCACATCATGAGTGTACAACCTCTGCAGTCACACAGGACCATGTGCTTATGCTGTTTTTTTAAATGTGACCTTGAAGTCTTTATTTGTTTACTTCTTTGAAAAATAAATTTGTTTTTGGTTGTGCCAAGTCTTTATTACTATATGCAGGCTTTCTCTAGTTGCAGCAAGTGGAGGCTACTTTCTAGTTGTGCGTGGTTTTCTCATTGCAGTGGCCTCTTGTGCCAGAGTGTGGGCTCAGTAGTTGGGGTACATGGGCTTAGTTGCTGCTCTTGAAACTTCCTGGATCAGGAGTCCAACTCATGTCCCCTGCATTGGAGGCAGATTTTTAACCACTGGACCACCAGGGAAGTCCCCCTATGTTTATTTTAATGCCAAACTGTTACTCTCTTGAAATTCTTCTTATTATTTTTTTAATTTAGTTTTATTTGTTTGGCAGTTGGGTCTTAGTTGTGGCACTTGGGTTTTAAAAATTTTTAATTTTCCAAACTGTTACTCTTTGAATTCTTCATTTAATTTTTTAGTGGCTTATAAGCCATAAAATGCTGTTTGTGAAGAATAGGACATAATAACTGTGAGGAGAAGGCACTGAGCTCCCTGATCCTTGGGAAACACCTATGAGTTTTAAGGCAGTGCCATAAAATTTTATAAAGGCTATAGGATTTTCTCAGTGAGCTGGAAAAACTAGATTAAAAGAAAAAAAAGACAGGTATTTTTTACTACATTAAAACCAATATTTGGACTTCTCTGGTGGTCCAGTGGGTAGGGATACTGTCTTGGAGTGCAAGGGGTGCCAGTTTGATCCCTGGCTTGGGAAGATCCCACGTGCCGCGGAGCGGCTGGACCGACGTGTCCACCTATTGAGATGGAACTCTGGAGCGCATGTGCCCAGAGCTGGTGCTCTGCAGCGAGAGAGGCCACTGCGATGGGAAGCCCACACAGGTCAAAGAACAAAGATGGGTGAAAGTAAATAAATGAAAGACCAATAGAAGTGGCCAAAAAAAGAAAAAAAACCCAAACAAACCAATATTTGTCTAAAGACACCATAAAGAAAGTGAAAACATAAACCAGAAACTTGGGGGCGCAGATTATAATGTATGTCCCAGAGAGTTAGTGTCCTGAACAGGGCCACATCATGAGTGTACAACCTCTGCAGTCACACAGGACCATGTGCTTATGCTGTTTTTTTAAATGTGACCTTGAAGTCTTTATTTGTTTACTTCTTTGAAAAATAAATTTGTTTTTGGTTGTGCCAAGTCTTTATTACTATATGCAGGCTTTCTCTAGTTGCAGCAAGTGGAGGCTACTTTCTAGTTGTGCGTGGTTTTCTCATTGCAGTGGCCTCTTGTGCCAGAGTGTGGGCTCAGTAGTTGGGGTACATGGGCTTAGTTGCTGCTCTTGAAACTTCCTGGATCAGGAGTCCAACTCATGTCCCCTGCATTGGAGGCAGATTTTTAACCACTGGACCACCAGGGAAGTCCCCCTATGTTTATTTTAATGCCAAACTGTTACTCTCTTGAAATTCTTCTTATTATTTTTTTAATTTAGTTTTATTTGTTTGGCAGTTGGGTCTTAGTTGTGGCACTTGGGATCTTGTGTCACAGGGGAATATCTTAGTTGTGGCATTCTAGCCTGTGGTATCTTAATTCCCTTACTAAGAACCTGTATTCTCTGCATTGCACAGTGGATTCGTAACCATTGGATCACCAAGGAAATCCTTGACATTCTCAATTTTTGACTAAGTGGCTCTGCTTTTTTGTATTTTAATGAGACTGCAAATTATGTAACCAGTCTTGGTCCTGAATAAACAAAGTGTATTACTTAATAAGAGACAACCCAATAAAAATGGCAAAGAACTCTTAAAAAAGGGATGCAGAAAGGAATGTAAATTATTAATAAACTTGGGAAGAGTTCTTCAACCTTATTAGATCTTTAACCCAGTCAAGTACAAAGAGATTATAGTATGATACCATTTTATGTGTTCTGTTTTCCTACAAATTATGAAATTTGATTTTACCAAGAAGATGTGTTATTGATTTAAATGCTGCTGGTCAATTAGTAAAGTGATTCAATTGAAGACAATTCAGCATTTTTGGTGAAGTGGGGAATTTGGATGCCCTGTGACCCACCAGTTTTCCACTTTGTGTATCCCAAAGAAATTCTTGTATACCTGGAGACTTGAATAGTAGTGTTGATGAAAGCAAAAAACGAAACCAGACAAATGTTTGTCATTAGAACAGATAAAGATATTGTGGCATTTATGTAATGAAACACCATTCAAAGCAGTGAAAATGTAACATGGATAAAGCTTAGAAAAATACTAAGTGAAAAAATTCACATCCCCAAATACTTCATTTTGCGTACCAGTTTATCAAACTGGCATGCTGAAAAAGTGGTGGGGGGAGTATATAGACCTAAACAAAATATTATGTAAGGACATATACACATGTGATAGTGTTATGTTTTAAAAAGTAATAGGGTATTAAATAATTAGGATAAAGGTTAGGAGGAGGGGGCATTTAGATAGTGTTCTTTTGTGACATGGTGATTTATAATTTACAGTGTTCATCTTATGCTTGCCTACATTTGTCTTTCCATGTATTTTGTGTGTGTCAGACATTGCATTAAAGAAGTAAGAGGTCAGCCAGGAGAGGTAGGATGGGGGGGACTGAGAGCGGAGCACAGGAGGGAGGGGCAAGGGATATACTTATGACGAATCTGGGATTATATATGTAAACAACAAAACTGTAAAAGCAAAATAAAAATAATTTAAAAAAAAGAAGTAAGTTGGGGAAAGCTGCCTTGGTTAGCAGCTTATGATGTACATGGAGGAATGGCTTGGAAGGTAGGAAGATAACTAGCATATTAGACAAGAGGTTTCAAGAAAGAGGAGGTGATCCACATAAGAGAATTCAGATAGTTGAATAGGGCATCCACTTAATTCCCTTTCAGTGCTAACATTTTGTAATTTAAATGTTGTGATTTATGTGTTTTCTATATTTTTCCCATATTTAAAAATACAGAGTTAGAAGCAATTATGTCATATAAGTGATAACAGTTATTTTTAATTTAGTTCATTTAGGTGTTAACATTTTTTCTCTTTACCCTTTTTTGTAGTGTATCTTCTAATCTGAAAAAGTCTTCCATGAAAACTTCACTTTTAAAATATACATAATGCTGTCTGTTTTCCTAAAACACTGAAATGGGGCCTATCATTTTAAGGTAAGAATCCAGTTTCGTGTCAGAAGTAAGATGTGAGTATTGGTTAGATTCTAAGTCTTTTTAGTTCTTCTGGAGTGGACAGGGGAAAGAAATTGTAGGGTTTGTTTTAAGGCAGATACTTATGATTATGTTTGCCACAGATTTAACCCAACTTATTGAATGAGAAGATAAAGATATTGTGGCATTTATGTAATGAAACACCATTCAAAGCAGTGAAAATGTAACATGGATAAAGCTTAGAAAAATACTAAGTGAAAAATTCACATCCCCAAATACTTCATTTTGTACCAGTTTATCAAACTGGCATGCTGAAAAAGTGGTGGGGAGTATATAGACCTAAACAAAATATTATGTAAGGACATATACACATGTGATAGTGTTATGTTTTAAAAAGTAATAGGGTATTAAATAATTAGGATAAAGGTTAGGAGGAGGGGGCATTTAGATAGTGTTCTTTTGTGACATGGTGATTTATAATTTACAGTGTTCATCTTATGCTTGCCTACATTTGTCTTTCCATGTATTTTGTGTGTGTCAGACATTGCATTAAAGAAGTAAGAGGTCAGCCAGGAGAGGTAGGATGGGGGGGACTGAGAGCGGAGCACAGGAGGGAGGGGCAAGGGATATACTTATGACGAATCTGGGATTATATATGTAAACAACAAAACTGTAAAAGCAAAATAAAAATAATTTAAAAAAAAGAAGTAAGTTGGGGAAAGCTGCCTTGGTTAGCAGCTTATGATGTACATGGAGGAATGGCTTGGAAGGTAGGAAGATAACTAGCATATTAGACAAGAGGTTTCAAGAAAGAGGAGGTGATCCACATAAGAGAATTCAGATAGTTGAATAGGGCATCCACTTAATTCCCTTTCAGTGCTAACATTTTGTAATTTAAATGTTGTGATTTATGTGTTTTCTATATTTTTCCCATATTTAAAAATACAGAGTTAGAAGCAATTATGTCATATAAGTGATAACAGTTATTTTTAATTTAGTTCATTTAGGTGTTAACATTTTTTCTCTTTACCCCCTTTTTTGTAGTGTATCTTCTAATCTGAAAAAGTCTTCCATGAAAACTTCACTTTTAAAATATACATAATGCTGTCTGTTTTCCTAAAACACTGAAATGGGGCCTATCATTTTAAGGTAAGAATCCAGTTTCGTGTCAGAAGTAAGATGTGAGTATTGGTTAGATTCTAAGTCTTTTTAGTTCTTCTGGAGTGGACAGGGGAAAGAAATTGTAGGGTTTGTTTTAAGGCAGATACTTATGATTATGTTTGCCACAGATTTAACCCAACTTATTGAATGAGAAGATGGTTTAAGTATTTAAAGCTTTATTAGAGAGGTTAATTAAAAACTGAGAGCTTTTTGGATTCAGCAGTTAGGTCATTGCTGTCTCCATGAGAGGCCATGTTAGGACAGTGTTTGTTGCAAAAAATAAGTTTGCAGTGAAGAGACATCGATAAAGTGAACATTTTAGCTGTTAAGTGATTTATTAAACCAGTGTATGGTATGTATTTAGAATGTAGCAATCGTTTCCCTAAGCACTGGAGTTATAGGGTGACAATGTATATCTTGGTTTAAGCGTCTTGTAGGTAATTTAATGCTCAAATATTTTTCCCCAACTGTATTTAGATGTAATTGACATACAACATTGTGTATTTGCTCAACTATTTTATGCTTTTATTCTTGCCTTCTGTGTTATAAATTACCTGGTACACCCTAGTTACACTGTTAAAGGGACTTGTATTCCCTGCCTGGGATTGATTTGCATCTTAGACGGGGCTGATAGTCTAGCAGGCAAGTTAGGTGTTTAACAACACTGGTCACTGTGATAAGTACTGCAAAAGCCAAGTATTGACTACCTGAGACAGGGGAGTGGAATTTGGTGCTTTGTGAGTTCATTCAGCAGGATAGATTTCAGAGGCAGATTTGGCAGTGCATATGGAAGAAAGAAATCATGTATATGAAGGCAAGATTTTGAGTGCGTAAAAGTGTGATAGCACCATAACAGAAGTAGGGAAACCACAAGGAAAGACTGGTTATTAGAGCTCAAGCAGATGGGACTGGAACATATGAATTCTGTTAGACATGTTTTTATTTTGGAGGTACAGACAGAACTTTAAAAATATCGTGAGACTAAGCTTTAGAAAAAAGATAGTTTAGAGCCCTAAGAAACAGACTTTAGAGTAATTCACATAGAGTTTAAGCTGTGAAAGTATTTCTAGTATCCTAGCAGAGGGAACTTTGGGAAATGCCTGTTGTAAATAGTGTTGCTAAAAAGTGTTGCTAAAAAGAATCAATAAAGGGAAAATAAGAAGTATGAAGGTATTATGTCTTTCTTTGAAGTACAATAAAGACTTTCAAGAGGAGGCTCCTGAGAGGGATGAGGTGCTTAGAAAGATTAAAGATTTTAATACTGGGCTTCCCTGGTGGTCCAGTGGATAAGGACACCACCTTGCAGTGCAAGGGGCGCCGGTTCGATCCCTGGCCTGGGAAGATCCCACGTGCCGCGGAGCGGCTGGACCAATGTGTCCAGTTACTGAACCGGAGCTCTGGAGCGTATGTGCCCGGAGCCGGTACTCTGCGACATGAGACCACCGCGATGGGAGGCCCACACGGGCCAGAGAACAAAGATGGATGAAAATAGATAAACGGAAGACCAATAGAAGTGGCCTGCCCGCCCCCCTCCCTCCCCAACCTGCCCCACCTCCCAAAAAAAAAAAAGATTTTAATACCCTAGAAGGGCATTAAGTTTAATTAAATTCAATAACCTCTCAGGTATTAATATAAACTAATAATTAATAAGTATTAGGTTAATATTATAAGAAAGTAACATAGCAATTAGTAAGAGACTCTTGATAATTGAGAGAGCAGATTGAGTAGACCAAGATGAATTATAAAGGATTAAGCAAATGGTTTTAAAAAATACAAGAAACCATGAGAAATAAAATAGAATGTTTTTCAAGTAGTTTGTGTAGGACATATGACAGTGATCATTTTGAAGAGTTAGCTCCATGGAAGGTCCTGTAGCATTTTGTGTGTTCATGTGTGCTCAGTCATGTCTGACTCAGTGATCCCATGGACTGTAGCCCACCAGGCTCCTCTGTCCATGGGATTTTCCAGGCAAGAATACTGAACTGGGTTGCCATTTCCTACTCCATGAGGTATTTTTAATACAATAAAATAGATTTTTTAATACAACACAGAAAGTAGGACGAGTAGAAAAAGGTGAATTAGATGCATGTAGAGCTTGTACTTCCTGATGAATGTTTATATGGATTTTTAAATTTTGTTTTCAAAATATTTATTTTATTTGGGTATGTCGAGTCCTAGTTGCTGCACTCAGGGTCTTCTTCCACTGTGATGCACAGAAACCCAGAGCGTGGGCTTTAGTAGATGCGACACTTGGGCTCTCTAGTTGTGGTACTGACTCTGGAGTGTGTAGGCTCAGAAGTTGTGGGTCACAGGCTTAGTTGCTCTGTAGTATGTGGGATCTTAGTTCTCTGAACAGGAATTGAACCTCTGTCCCTTGTATTGCGAGGTGAATTCTTTTTTTGTCATTGTTATAATTTTACTTATTTATTTGGGGCTCATTTTTATTGAGATATTGAAAAATTTTTTTGGCCTCTTTTATTGGTTTTATTTATTTATTTGTTTATTTTCATCCATCTTTATTCTTTGGCCGATGTGGCCCTTCCATTGCAGTGGCCTCTCTCATTGCAGAGCACCGGCTCTGGGCACGTGTGCTCCAGCGCGCTGGCTTGTAACTGGACACATTGGTCCAGCCGCTCCGCGGCATGTGGGATCTTCCTGGGCCAGGGAAGAACTGGTGCCCCTTGCACTGCAAGCTGGACTGTTTACCCGCTGAGCCACCAGGGAAGCCTGCAAGATGAATTCTTAACTACTGGACCACCAGGGAAGTCCCTGAATTTTGGTTTTTTAAAATTATAAAATGTGCATAACAAAAATGAACATTTTGACTATTATTATTTGGCCCCTCCCTGACTATTGTTATTTTTATCCTTTATAATAAGTTAACATCTGCTATATATGAATTAGGTAAGCTTCTTCATATATACAAAGCATCTGAATGTTCAGTTTCATCTGCACAATTATTGCTCACTTTTCTCAGATACATTGAAAGAATAAATTGTTCCATTTCATATTGTCATGGCGGCCTTCTCTTGCTGTTGTTTATACCTGTAAATTGAGAAATGAAATACCCATGAGTTAGTCAGTCAGTTCGGTTGCTCAGTCGTGTTGGACTCTGCGATACCATGGACTGCAGCACGCCAGGCTTCCCTGTACTTCACCATCTCCCAGTGCTTGCTCAAACTCATGTCTATTGATTCAGTGATGCCATCCAACCATCTCATCCTCTCTTGTCCCCTTCTCCTTCTGCCTTGTGTTTTTCCCGGTTTCAGGGTCTTTTCCAGTGAGTCGTTCCTTCACATCAGGTGGCCAAAAGTATTGGGCTTCAGCATCAGTCCTGCCAGTGAATATTCAGGGTTGATTTCCTTTAGGATTCACTGATTTGATCTCCTATACCCAAGAGTACCCCCATTTTAAAACCTTTAATAAAAAGGAAATTTCCAGATCACATCATGATTGCAAGATGTGAGAGCTGAGCAGTCTATTTGTGGGGACTAAATTGTACACAAGTATGTGGGATCTTAGTTCTCTGAACAGGAATTGAACCTCTGTCCCTTGTATTGCGAGGTGAATTCTTTTTGTCATTGTTATAATTTTACTTATTTATTTGGGGCTCATTTTTATTGAGATATTGAAAAATTTTTTTGGCCTCTTTTATTGGTTTTATTTATTTATTTGTTTATTTTCATCCATCTTTATTCTTTGGCCGATGTGGCCCTTCCATTGCAGTGGCCTCTCTCATTGCAGAGCACCGGCTCTGGGCACGTGTGCTCCAGCGCGCTGGCTTGTAACTGGACACATTGGTCCAGCCGCTCCGCGGCATGTGGGATCTTCCTGGGCCAGGGAAGAACTGGTGCCCCTTGCACTGCAAGCTGGACTGTTTACCCGCTGAGCCACCAGGGAAGCCTGCAAGATGAATTCTTAACTACTGGACCACCAGGGAAGTCCCTGAATTTTGGTTTTTTAAAATTATAAAATGTGCATAACAAAAATGAACATTTTGACTATTATTATTTGGCCCCTCCCTGACTATTGTTATTTTTATCCTTTATAATAAGTTAACATCTGCTATATATGAATTAGGTAAGCTTCTTCATATATACAAAGCATCTGAATGTTCAGTTTCATCTGCACAATTATTGCTCACTTTTCTCAGATACATTGAAAGAATAAATTGTTCCATTTCATATTGTCATGGCGGCCTTCTCTTGCTGTTGTTTATACCTGTAAATTGAGAAATGAAATACCCATGAGTTAGTCAGTCAGTTCGGTTGCTCAGTCGTGTTGGACTCTGCGATACCATGGACTGCAGCACGCCAGGCTTCCCTGTACTTCACCATCTCCCAGTGCTTGCTCAAACTCATGTCTATTGATTCAGTGATGCCATCCAACCATCTCATCCTCTCTTGTCCCCTTCTCCTTCTGCCTTGTGTTTTTCCCGGTTTCAGGGTCTTTTCCAGTGAGTCGTTCCTTCACATCAGGTGGCCAAAAGTATTGGGCTTCAGCATCAGTCCTGCCAGTGAATATTCAGGGTTGATTTCCTTTAGGATTCACTGATTTGATCTCCTATACCCAAGAGTACCCCCATTTTAAAACCTTTAATAAAAAGGAAATTTCCAGATCACATCATGATTGACTGAGAGATGGTGTCAGAGCGTAGAAGCAGGATCAGAGAACATTCAGGATCAGTGAAAGACCTCTTCCTGGAAATTCCCTGGCAGTCTGTTGATTAGAACCCTGAGCTTTCACTCCTGAGGGCCTAGATTGAATCTCTGTTGAGGGAACTAAGATCCCAGAAGCTGCAAGGTGTAACCAAAAAATGAAAGAATAAAGTAAAATAAAATAATACAAACAAAACGTTTTCCTCTTAATTGAAGGAAGAGGTTTGGTTACTTTGCTCATTGACATTGGATACTAAGAAAAAAACACAGCTGTAGAACCCTCAACTGTGTTTAAGTGCCACGCTCCTTAGCTCGTAAAGCTAATGAAGTATAAAAATACATTAGCCTGGGCTTGCCTGGTGGTCCAGTGGGTAAGGACACTGCCTTGCAGTGCAAGGGATGCTGGTTCGATCCCTGGCCTGGGAGGATCCCACGTGCCGCGGAATGGCTGGACCGATGTGTCCAACTACTGAGCTGGAGTTCTGGAGTACATGAGCCCAGAGCTGGTGCTCTGCAGCAGGAGAGGCCACTGTGATGGGAGGCCTACCCACACATGCCAAAGAACAAAAAGGATAAATGAAAGATCAATAGACATGCCCCCCCCCAATACATTAGCTTTATCTTAGAAATTTTTATATTTAGCATGTTCAAAGATCCACTTCGGTCGCTAACACACATGATTCCAAATTTTGTCCCAGTAAAATGATATTTATCACTAGTGCATCATAACAAGTACTTAGCATGAATGAGTTTAAATGAATGTTACGCCATCCACAACTCTATGTGACTTTATTGTTCTTATTTTATTTATCATTGTATTTCATCCTATCATCAGCTTCCCTCTAAAATGGAAGTTACCCACATTTTATAGATAAAGGAATCATTAAATTTGGGATATTGTACAAGTGTGGGCATTTGGAAAGACCTCAGTATGTTCTTCCTAAACACTAACATTTTAACTATTTTTCATTGTACAATTCCTGACATAAATAGTGTTGTGAATCCATCAGCACTATCCATCTCCACAACTTATTTTATCACCCCCCAAAACCAGATAACCATTACTCCTCTCTGTCTGTATGAATTTGCCTGTTCGCTTTGGTTCATGTAAGTGGAAGCATACAGTGTTTTTTTCCTTTCATGATTGGTTTATTTTCCTTAGTATAGGTATCCTCAAGGTTGATCTGTGCTGTAGCATATATACAATGTCCATTTTAAGACTGAGTAGTATTCTGCTATGTGTATTAATATGTACCACATTTTGTTTATCTGCCCATGTGTTAAGGGAAATTTGAGTTGTTTCCACCTTTGGCTATTGTTAATAAAACTGCTGTGAACATGGGTATACAAATATGACTCCCTGTGTTTAATTGTTTTAGGTTATATACCAAGAAGTAGAAATACTGGATCATGTGGTAATTCTGTTTGAATATTTTGGGAACAGTGGTTGCACCATTTTACATTCCCACCAGTAATATACAAGAGTTATAATTTTTTCACATTTTTGCCTTAATATGGTGTATAGTAGTGTTTTTGGTTTTGAGCAGTAGGACATTTTGAGTTTATTTACTTCCTTAAAAGAAAGATTCTCATAGATTGTTTTCTAGTAGTCTTAGAAGTAACACAAATACTCATGCTCTGATGTAAGGTCAGACTGGGTAAAGAAAGTTGCCACCTAGTTACTAAGAAATTTTAGCAAGATATCTTCACAAACATGAAAATTATGGGACCTTGAAAAGACTGCATTGCCAAAAAATTATAGTTATTCTATGTAACCTGACTGTGATGTTTACTGTACTGAGTACCTCCCCTTGGCTTAAGAGAAAGCTATGTGTTTTATCACTAGTGCATCATAACAAGTACTTAGCATGAATGAGTTTAAATGAATGTTACGCCATCCACAACTCTATGTGACTTTATTGTTCTTATTTTATTTATCATTGTATTTCATCCTATCATCAGCTTCCCTCTAAAATGGAAGTTACCCACATTTTATAGATAAAGGAATCATTAAATTTGGGATATTGTACAAGTGTGGGCATTTGGAAAGACCTCAGTATGTTCTTCCTAAACACTAACATTTTAACTATTTTTCATTGTACAATTCCTGACATAAATAGTGTTGTGAATCCATCAGCACTATCCATCTCCACAACTTATTTTATCACCCCCCAAAACCAGATAACCATTACTCCTCTCTGTCTGTATGAATTTGCCTGTTCGCTTTGGTTCATGTAAGTGGAAGCATACAGTGTTTTTTTCCTTTCATGATTGGTTTATTTTCCTTAGTATAGGTATCCTCAAGGTTGATCTGTGCTGTAGCATATATACAATGTCCATTTTAAGACTGAGTAGTATTCTGCTATGTGTATTAATATGTACCACATTTTGTTTATCTGCCCATGTGTTAAGGGAAATTTGAGTTGTTTCCACCTTTGGCTATTGTTAATAAAACTGCTGTGAACATGGGTATACAAATATGACTCCCTGTGTTTAATTGTTTTAGGTTATATACCAAGAAGTAGAAATACTGGATCATGTGGTAATTCTGTTTGAATATTTTGGGAACAGTGGTTGCACCATTTTACATTCCCACCAGTAATATACAAGAGTTATAATTTTTTCACATTTTTGCCTTAATATGGTGTATAGTAGTGTTTTTGGTTTTGAGCAGTAGGACATTTTGAGTTTATTTACTTCCTTAAAAGAAAGATTCTCATAGATTGTTTTCTAGTAGTCTTAGAAGTAACACAAATACTCATGCTCTGATGTAAGGTCAGACTGGGTAAAGAAAGTTGCCACCTAGTTACTAAGAAATTTTAGCAAGATATCTTCACAAACATGAAAATTATGGGACCTTGAAAAGACTGCATTGCCAAAAAATTATAGTTATTCTATGTAACCTGACTGTGATGTTTACTGTACTGAGTACCTCCCCTTGGCTTAAGAGAAAGCTATGTGTTTTGATTTCTGAGCAGGTATACCTATGATTTCCAAAGATTGGACAGGATGATTAACTGAGTTAGAATGCTTCCCTTCCCCCAGTGGATATACTTGGAAATCGGAACTTTTATAAGGAGGTGGAAAGATTTTCATCGTGCTGTTGACTGATGCATTGTCTGTTTAACAGTTGGGAAAAGACATTCCTTGTTCAGATCGTTAATAGAATGATAAAAGTTACTAAGTGAAAAAAAGTGCCAATGAGATTATAGTTCCTGCAGGAAAGTTCTTCTTTTTTAAAAAAACTTTTATTTTACTTTTAACTTTTACAGAGTTTTGTTGTTTACAGATATGTATGTTTTTATTTTATTTTTAAAAAACATTTATTTATTTATTTTGGTGGGGGTGGGGAGGGAGAGGGTGGGCGGGCCACTTCCACTGGTCTTCCATTCGTCTAGTTTCATCCATCTTTGTTCTTTGGCCCGTGTGGGCCTCCCATGTGTGGCATCTGTTGTCGCAGAGCACCGGCTCTGGGTGCATGCACTCCAGAGCTCTGGCTCAGCAATTGGACACATTGGTCCATCCACTCCGTGGCACGTGGGATCTTCCCAGGCCAGGGATCGAACTGGCGCTCCTTGCACTGCAAGGCGGTGTCCTTACCCACTGGACCACCAGGGAAGCCCTGTATGTTTTTAGATTAGTCATATGTTTATCCCCCCATCCCACCCCTCCAGACCTGCAGGAAGGCTTTTGAAGCTTTGTATTTTTTTTGCAGTTGTCATTAAGATTTGGAAATACTGAAGTAGATCATATTCATTGACTTCAGTATTGTTATAATTATGTTTTCCCTTGGTGAATCATGTTTTTACTTGGAAGATTTAGAAGCTTCTTGTCATGTTACATGAACATTATGAATAAACAGGGTGGTTTAAACTTGCCTTATAGTTTTTACTAGTTATTCTTTCCCTAGTTCTTTGCCTCAGGAATTTTTTTTGTTTGTTTAATATGCACTGGATGATTATGCATTAGAAAAATGTTCATAAAGATTATATTGTTGAATATCTATTGTTTCTGGTTCTTTGACAACATGCTTTTTGCTTTAACTCAGAAAATAACTGTGGGTAGATTGTCATATAGTCTGCCACAGACAGTAAGGATATTGTGAAAGAAATTGTGGCTATCTGTGTAGCATGACCTTTCAAAACTGTTTTCTTTGCTGCAGGCATCTCACTTGGCCTTTGACTGCCATGACAGAGGAATTTATCATCGTGCTGTTGACTGATGCATTGTCTGTTTAACAGTTGGGAAAAGACATTCCTTGTTCAGATCGTTAATAGAATGATAAAAGTTACTAAGTGAAAAAAAGTGCCAATGAGATTATAGTTCCTGCAGGAAAGTTCTTCTTTTTTAAAAAAACTTTTATTTTACTTTTAACTTTTACAGAGTTTTGTTGTTTACAGATATGTATGTTTTTATTTTATTTTTAAAAAACATTTATTTATTTATTTTGGTGGGGGTGGGGAGGGAGAGGGGTGGGCGGGCCACTTCCACTGGTCTTCCATTCGTCTAGTTTCATCCATCTTTGTTCTTTGGCCCGTGTGGGCCTCCCATCGCGGTGGCATCTGTTGTCGCAGAGCACCGGCTCTGGGTGCATGCACTCCAGAGCTCTGGCTCAGCAATTGGACACATTGGTCCATCCACTCCGTGGCACGTGGGATCTTCCCAGGCCAGGGATCGAACTGGCGCTCCTTGCACTGCAAGGCGGTGTCCTTACCCACTGGACCACCAGGGAAGCCCTGTATGTTTTTAGATTAGTCATATGTTTATCCCCCCATCCCACCCCTCCAGACCTGCAGGAAGGCTTTTGAAGCTTTGTATTTTTTTTGCAGTTGTCATTAAGATTTGGAAATACTGAAGTAGATCATATTCATTGACTTCAGTATTGTTATAATTATGTTTTCCCTTGGTGAATCATGTTTTTACTTGGAAGATTTAGAAGCTTCTTGTCATGTTACATGAACATTATGAATAAACAGGGTGGTTTAAACTTGCCTTATAGTTTTTACTAGTTATTCTTTCCCTAGTTCTTTGCCTCAGGAATTTTTTTTGTTTGTTTAATATGCACTGGATGATTATGCATTAGAAAAATGTTCATAAAGATTATATTGTTGAATATCTATTGTTTCTGGTTCTTTGACAACATGCTTTTTGCTTTAACTCAGAAAATAACTGTGGGTAGATTGTCATATAGTCTGCCACAGACAGTAAGGATATTGTGAAAGAAATTGTGGCTATCTGTGTAGCATGACCTTTCAAAACTGTTTTCTTTGCTGCAGGCATCTCACTTGGCCTTTTGACTGCCACATGACAGAGGAAGTAGTATAGAAAAGGCAATATAAATGACTGCCTTGTTGATCTCCGTACAGCTTTCTAATATAAGAGCTTGTTAAACAGTCACATATGTTATCAAATATAACTTTTTTGTTTACAGAGAGGATGAACTCACTTTACGTGTTATACATAAAGAGTACATTTTAAGTGTAAGTTTTAAAATTTTATTATAGTTGGTTTACAATACAATGTTGTGTTAGTTTCAGGTGTATAGCAAAGTGAACAAGTTATATATGCACATGGAGATTCTTTTGTCATATGGGCCATCCCAGACTATTGAGTAGAAAGCAGGGATTTACTAGTTACCTATTTTATATATAAAGTCTAAAATATTTTATGAACACACTACTTATTAGTAATGTGTATATGTCAGTATTAATCTCCCAATTTATCCCTCCTGCGTAAGTATAATTTTTAAGATGAAATAACAGTAAATTATTATAGTAAAAATTGAAATGGAAAATCATTTATATTGCTTTGAAGAGAGGTCTAAATTGTTTATTCAGAGTTTTAAGATTTTTGTGGCAAAGATTTTAGAGCAACTTTGGAATTATCTTTCTGTTGTTCCTGAAGAGTTTTTTTTAAAAACTGTGAAAGCAACTAAGGAACCTGAGAAAGCACCAACTTTATTTTAAACTTTTATCGTATTTTCCACTAGTAGCTTAGCTCTGTAATGTAAGTATTTATTTATTTCTCATTCAGCAAGTCATTACTGAGGTCCTGTATCAGGCACAGTGCACAGAGAACTGCAGAGATGAAAGAGCCTGTTCCCGTCACTCAGGGACTCAGTATTTAGATTTCAACAAAGACTGTGGGAATACAGCTAAGAAGGACCTCAGTTCCTTGCTACAGATGCTGATGTCACTTTCTTCCTGGAATCTAGAGATAGACAGAGGTGATGAAGAGTGGTAGTTAGGGCTTCCCTGGTGGTCTAGGGGGTAAGGACACTGCCTTGCAGTGCAGGGGATGCCAGTTTGATCCCTGGCCTGGGAAGATCCCACGTGTCGCAGAGCGTCTGGACTGATGTGTCCAACTACTGAGCCGGAGCTCAGGAGGGCATGTGCCCAGAGCCGGTGCTCTGCGACGAGAGAGGCCACTGTGGTGGGAGGCCCACATGGGCCAAAGAACAAAAATGGATGAAAATAAATAAATGAAAGACCAATAGAAGTGGCCAAAAAAAAAAAAACAAACCCTGTAAGAGTGGTAGTTAGAGCCATGAAGATGGTCAGGATTCTTAGGTGTAAATAGTGCTGAAGAGAAGCAACTGCAGGTGTTAGGAAAAATCTAGAGTTGGGGTTTGATTATCATTAACACTTGAGGTCATAGGCACAGTAAAATAGGGCTTGGGTTCCCATCAAATGGATTCTTCACACTAGGTGCCGCCGAAGGACTTTTGGCTCACTACCTTAAATTCATGTACTTTGCAACTCTGTACTTACGAAAAACATGGTAATTTTAGTTAGAAGATCAGTCAAGAGGAGAAAGAGAGCCGTCAATGTGTCCATTTCTGCCAGGGTTTAAAAAGCTTATGTGCAAAGTGATAAACAAGGATGAGACCTGTTGAGTTTAAATAGTGAGTGATCTCTGGACATCACAATAGTAGCCTCATCAGTGTTGTCCCCAGCTCCTCTTCATGATTCTGTTTTCTGTTTGAATGGAGAAGGGTGAGAAGAAAAACACAGGGGTAGAGTGCACAGTATTGGACGGAATGTCACTGAGGAAGCATGGACTGAATGTAACTAAGGGAGCATATATAAGTTTTTCTTTTTTTTTTAATTTGGGCCTCTCTTTATTGGTCTTTTATTTATTTATTTTTCATCCTTCTTTACTCTTCAGCCTGTGTGGGCCTCACATTGTGGTGGCCTCATTGCAGAGCGCCAGCTCTGGGCGCATGCACTCCAGAGCGCTGGCTTGTAATTGGACACACTGGTCCAGACGCTCCGCGGCACGTGGGATCTTCCTCGGCCATGGATCAAACCGGTGTCCCTTGCACTGCAAGGCGGACTTTTACCCACTGGACCACCAAGGAAGCCCAAAGAGCTTTTTTTTTTTAATTGAAACAGTTGAGGTGCAATATTATGTTAGTTTCAGGTGGAGTACATGCAATTTGACATATGCTACAATATGAAAAGGGCTTCCTGATGGCTTAGATGGTAAAGAATTTGCCTGAAACACAGGAGAATCAGGTTCGATCCCTTGGACCGGTAGATCCCCTGGAAAGGGGAATGGTTGCCCACTCCAGTACTCTTGCCTAGAGATAATCCCCATGGATAGAGAAGCCTGGCGGGCTACTGTCCATTGAATTGCACAGGGTCAGACACAATTGAAGTGACTCAGCACATACACATACGTTATGAAATGATCACCACGATTGGTCTGGTACCCATCTATCCCTATATACAAAATTATTACAACATTATTAACCTTGTTCTTAATGCTGTATATTAGATACTTGTGACTTTTTTAAGTTATGTAACTGGAGGCTTGTACCTTTTAATTCCTTTTGCTTGTTTTGCCCACTTCTTACCCCCTCTCTCTTCTGGCATCTGCCTGTTTGTTCTCATTTTGTGTTTTCATTTTGTTTATTTGTTTTTTAGATTCCACAAGTGAGTGAGATCATGCAATGTTTATCTTTTTCTGATTTATTTTACTTAGCTTAATGCCCTCTAGATCCATCTTTGTTGTACAAAATGGCAAGATCCCTCTCCCTCTTTATGGCTAAGTAATATTTCTGTATAGATATAGATATTTATCAATTTGTCTGTTGATGGATACTTAGGTTGCTTTCATATCTTAACTATTGTAAATAATGCTGGACATTGGAGTGTATGTACCCTTCTGAATTAATGTTCTGATTTTTTTCAAACAAATACCCAGAAGTGAAATTGCTGGCTCATATTGGAAGTTCTATTTTTAATTTTTTGAGGAACCTCCATACTGTTTTCAGTAATTTTGGTTCTGTTCCTCACATTGTGGTGGCCTCATTGCAGAGCGCCAGCTCTGGGCGCATGCACTCCAGGGCGCTGGCTTGTAATTGGACACACTGGTCCAGACGCTCCGCGGCACGTGGGATCTTCCTCGGCCATGGATCAAACCGGTGTCCCTTGCACTGCAAGGCGGACTTTTACCCACTGGACCACCAAGGAAGCCCAAAGAGCTTTTTTTTTTTAATTGAAACAGTTGAGGTGCAATATTATGTTAGTTTCAGGTGGAGTACATGCAATTTGACATATGCTACAATATGAAAAGGGCTTCCTGATGGCTTAGATGGTAAAGAATTTGCCTGAAACACAGGAGAATCAGGTTCGATCCCTTGGACCGGTAGATCCCCTGGAAAGGGGAATGGTTGCCCACTCCAGTACTCTTGCCTAGAGATAATCCCCATGGATAGAGAAGCCTGGCGGGCTACTGTCCATTGAATTGCACAGGGTCAGACACAATTGAAGTGACTCAGCACATACACATACGTTATGAAATGATCACCACGATTGGTCTGGTACCCATCTATCCCTATATACAAAATTATTACAACATTATTAACCTTGTTCTTAATGCTGTATATTAGATACTTGTGACTTTTTTAAGTTATGTAACTGGAGGCTTGTACCTTTTAATTCCTTTTGCTTGTTTTGCCCACTTCTTACCCCCTCTCTCTTCTGGCATCTGCCTGTTTGTTCTCATTTTGTGTTTTCATTTTGTTTATTTGTTTTTTAGATTCCACAAGTGAGTGAGATCATGCAATGTTTATCTTTTTCTGATTTATTTTACTTAGCTTAATGCCCTCTAGATCCATCTTTGTTGTACAAAATGGCAAGATCCCTCTCCCTCTTTATGGCTAAGTAATATTTCTGTATAGATATAGATATTTATCAATTTGTCTGTTGATGGATACTTAGGTTGCTTTCATATCTTAACTATTGTAAATAATGCTGGACATTGGAGTGTATGTACCCTTCTGAATTAATGTTCTGATTTTTTTCAAACAAATACCCAGAAGTGAAATTGCTGGCTCATATTGGAAGTTCTATTTTTAATTTTTTGAGGAACCTCCATACTGTTTTTCAGTAATGGCTGTTGCAGTTTACAATTTTGCCAAGAGTGCACAAGGGTTTCCTTTTCTCCCAATGTGTCTTCCTTTTCTTGCCAACACTTGTTGCTTAGTTTTTTGACAATAGCCATTCTGACAGGTGGAGGTAGTATCTTATTATTGTTTTGGCTTATATTTCCCTAATGATTACTGATGTTGAGCATCTTTTTAATGTATCTATTGGCTATCATTATGTCTTTGGAAAAACGTCTGTTCAGGTTCTCTGCCCATTTTTTTTTTTTTTAAGATTTATTTATTTATTTTTGGGCGGGGGTCAGGTTGGGGAGGGAGTGGAGCAGGTGGGCCACTTCTACTGTTCTTTCATTTCTCTATTTTCGTCCATCTTTGTTCTTTGGCTCCTGTGGGCCTCCCATCGTGGTGGCGTCTGTCGTCGCAGAGCGCCGGCTCTGGTAGCATGCGCCCCAGAGCTCCGACTCGGTAATTGGACACATCGGTCCAGCCGCTCCGCGGCACGTGGGATCTTCCCAGGCCAGGGATCGAACCGGCGCCCCTTGCACTGCAAGGTGGTGTCCTTCTCCACTGGACCAACAGGGGAAGCCCACTCTGCCCATTTTTTAATTGGGTTGTTTCTTGATGTTGAGTTGTATGAGTTTATATTTTGGCTATTAGCCTCTATATTGGATATATTGTTTTCAAATATTTTTTCCCATTCAGTGGGCTGTCTTCTCATTTTGTTGATAGTTTCCTTTGCTGTACAGACATTTTTAGTTTGAGGTAAATCTACTTGTTTATTTTTGGCTTTGTTTTATTTATTTATTTATTTATTTTGGGGGGAGCGGGTTGGGGAGGGAATGGGATGGGCAGGCCACTTCTATTGGTCTTTCATTTCTCTATTTTCATCCATCTTTTGCTGTCTGGCTTGTGTGGGCCTCCCATTGCAGCGGCCTCTATTGTTGCAGAGCACCGGCTCTGGGCGCATGCGCTCCAGAGCTCCAGCTCGGCAATTGGACACATTGGTCTAGCCGCTCCGTGGCACGTGGGATCCTCCCAGGCCAGGGATCGAACTGGCGCCCCTTGCACTGCAAGGCGGTGTCCTTACCCACTGGACCACCAGAGAAGCCCGATTTTGTTTTATTTGTTTGAGGAGATGTATCCCCCAAATATTACTAAGGCCAATGTCAAAGAGTGTACATTCTGTGTTTTCTTATGAGAGTTTTATGGTTTCAGACTTTTACATCTTTAATGAACATTTTGACTTTACTTTTGTATATGGTGTTGAGAAATTTTTTTTTTTCTTTTTTGGTCGCTTCTATTGATCTTTCATTTATTTCTGTCTTTGTTCTTTGGCCTGTGTGGGCCTCCCATCGCAGCGGCCTCCCTCATCGCAGAGCACCGGCTCTGGGTGCATGCGCTCCAGAGCTCCGGCTCAGTAGTTGGACACTTCGGTCTAGCCTCTCCGGGGCACGAGGGATCCTCCCAGGACAGGGATTGAACTGGTGCCCCTTGCACTGCAAGGTGGTGTCCTTACCCACTGGACCACCACGGAAGGCCCTGGTGTTGAGAAATTGGTTCAGTTTGATTCTTTTTCATGTAACTGACCATCCAAAAAGAACACCATTTATTGAAGAAGCTGTCTTTTCTTCATTGTATATTCTTTCTTTATTTATTTATTTGTTTTTGGGGTGAGGTGAGGTGGGGTGGGATAGGGAGGGGGCGGGTGGGCCACTTCTATTGGTCTTTCATTTATCTATTTTCATCCATCTTTTGCACTTTGACCCATGTAGGCCTCCCATCACCGTGGCCTCTATTATCGCAGAGCGCCAGCTCTGGGTGCATGCGCTCCAGAGCTCCGGCTCAGTAGTTGGACACTTCGGTCTAGCCTCTCCGGGGCACGAGGGATCCTCCCAGGACAGGGATTGAACTGGTGCCCCTTGCACTGCAAGGTGGTGTCCTTACCCACTGGACCACCACGGAAGGCCCTGGTGTTGAGAAATTGGTTCAGTTTGATTCTTTTTCATGTAACTGACCATCCAAAAAGAACACCATTTATTGAAGAAGCTGTCTTTTCTTCATTGTATATTCTTTCTTTATTTATTTATTTGTTTTTGGGGTGAGGTGAGGTGGGGGTGGGATAGGGAGGGAGGGGGCGGGTGGGCCACTTCTATTGGTCTTTCATTTATCTGTTTTCATCCATCTTTTGCACTTTGACCCATGTAGGCCTCCCATCACCGTGGCCTCTATTATCGCAGAGCGCCAGCTCTGGGCGCATGCGCTACAGAGCTCCGGCTCGGTAATTGGACACATCGGTCCAGCCACTCTGCGGCACGTGGGATCTTCCCAGGCCAGGAATGGAACCAGCGCTCCTTGCACTGCAAGGCGGTGTCTTTACCCACTGGACCACCAGGGAAGCCCCATTCATTGTATATTCTTACCTCACCTCCTTTGTCATAGATTAATTGATTTATTGAGTGTGAGCTCATTTCTGAATCTTCTGTTAGGTTCCTTTGGCCTGTATGTCTGGTTTTGTGCTAGTACCGTACTGTTTTGTGTTTTGACCATGCTGCATTGCTAGTGGGATCTTAGTTCTCTGACCAGGGATTGAATCCAGAACCTTGGCAGTAAAAGTGCAGTCCTAAACAGTGGGCTCAGGGAATTCTCCCATTTGTTTTTTAAAACTTATTTATTTATTTGGCTGCACTGCATCTTAGTTGCAGCATGTGAGACCTTTAGTTGTAGCATGCAGACTCTTACTTGCCACATGTGGGGTCTGTTTCCCTTACTCGGGATAGAACTCAGGCTCCCTGCATTGGAAATCACCAAGGAAGTCTCCCCTACTTCCCCTATTACTATTTTGATTACTCTTGCTCTGTAGTATATGTGGTTTGATTTCAGGGGGCAAGATAGCTCCAGCTTTGTTCTTCCTCAAGATTGTTTTGGCCCTTTAGGATCTTTTGTGTTCATATGTGGGTTTTAACCATGGCCTTGCAGCTGCCCAAACTACATGTTTGACTAAATTAGTGAAGTCCAAATTGCCATAACAGACTGAAAATGAATAATATCTTAAACATAATAAGATGTTTATTTCTTACTCATGGAACAGTGCAGAGTAGGATGGGCTTCTTTGGCTGGTGGTTCTCTTTCAGGTGGTTTCCTTCGTCTCATGACTCTTCATTCTCTGTGACCAGTGGAAGAGGAAGGAGAAAGTGTAAGTGGTGCACAAACTCTTTGAAAAGCCCTCACTTTAAGAGACACAGGTCAACTCCAGTTAACATTCCACTCAAGGGCGCAATGCAAGGGGCGCCGGTTCGATCCCTGGCCTGGGAAGATCCCACGTGGCGCGGAGCAGCTGGACTGACTGAGCTGGAGTTCTGGAGCGCATGCGCCCAGAGCCGGTGCTCTGCGACAACAGACACCACTGCGATGGGAGGCCCACACAGGCCAGACAGCAAAAGATGGATGAAAATGGACAAATGAAAGACCAATAGAAGTGGCCCGCCTGCTCCCTCCCCACCCCACTCCCACCAAAAAAGCGTTTTTAAACCTTAAAGCACTGCAAGGCGGTGTCTTTACCCACTGGACCACCAGGAAGCCCCATTCATTGTATATTCTTACCTCACCTCCTTTGTCATAGATTAATTGATTTATTGAGTGTGAGCTCATTTCTGAATCTTCTGTTAGGTTCCTTTGGCCTGTATGTCTGGTTTTGTGCTAGTACCGTACTGTTTTGTGTTTTGACCATGCTGCATTGCTAGTGGGATCTTAGTTCTCTGACCAGGGATTGAATCCAGAACCTTGGCAGTAAAAGTGCAGTCCTAAACAGTGGGCTCAGGGAATTCTCCCATTTGTTTTTTAAAACTTATTTATTTATTTGGCTGCACTGCATCTTAGTTGCAGCATGTGAGACCTTTAGTTGTAGCATGCAGACTCTTACTTGCCACATGTGGGGTCTGTTTCCCTTACTCGGGATAGAACTCAGGCTCCCTGCATTGGTAATCACCAAGGATGTCTCCCCTACTTCCCTATTACTATTTTGATTACTCTTGCTCTGTAGTATATGTGGTTTGATTTCAGGGGGCAAGATAGCTCCAGCTTTGTTCTTCCTCAAGATTGTTTTGGCCCTTTAGGATCTTTTGTGTTCATATGTGGGTTTTAACCATGGCCTTGCAGCTGCCCAAACTACATGTTTGACTAAATTAGTGAAGTCCAAATTGCCATAACAGACTGAAAATGAATAATATCTTAAACATAATAAGATGTTTATTTCTTACTCATGGAACAGTGCAGAGTAGGATGGGCTTCTTTGGCTGGTGGTTCTCTTTCAGGTGGTTTCCTTCGTCTCATGACTCTTCATTCTCTGTGACCAGTGGAAGAGGAAGGAGAAAGTGTAAGTGGTGCACAAACTCTTTGAAAAGCCCTCACTTTAAGAGACACAGGTCAACTCCAGTTAACATTCCACTCAAGGGCGCAATGCAAGGGGCGCCGGTTCGATCCCTGGCCTGGGAAGATCCCACGTGGCGCGGAGCAGCTGGACTGACTGAGCTGGAGTTCTGGAGCGCATGCGCCCAGAGCCGGTGCTCTGCGACAACAGACACCACTGCGATGGGAGGCCCACACAGGCCAGACAGCAAAAGATGGATGAAAATGGACAAATGAAAGACCAATAGAAGTGGCCCGCCTGCTCCCCTCCCTCCCCACCCCACTCCCACCAGAATAAATAAATAAATAATTGTCTACAACGGTAAAAACTTCTTTAAAAAAAACAAAAACCAAAAAACATCCCACTCAAGAGAACCTAGTATATGATCATCCTCTACTGCACGGGATGTTGTAATTAGTGTATGAAGTGCACAGCTATAATCCTGTAGCTGTGGAAGGAGATAAGAAGTCTCTGCCATAGTGAGTTTTGAAAAGTTGGATCTGTAGGTCTCAGTTTTTACTGTGTAAAATAAAGGATTTATACTCCGAAGATTTATAACACAGACATCCGTCTTCCTTAGTGGTTTCCATTAAAAGGCACCAGCAAAGTATTTCCACTGTCTCTATTCACCTTCTAATGAAAGTTTTAAGGACAATGAGGTGACAAAGCTGCTTTTCCTCACTTTGGTTCGTTGTTATCACAGCCAGGCTGCTCAGAGCTCCCTAACTGTATCGCTCCTGGATAAAGACCTTATCATGGTTCTGTAATGAATGGAAGCTTTGGGAGATGAAATAATTCTGAGGTTACATTTTCAGACCAAGTTGTCGACAAACATATTAGTTGGTTTTCAAATATTAAATTAAGAAATTGTTTAATTATTCTACATGTTATTTGGAACACAGAAGAGTTTTATATACTAACATCTAATTAAGGAAGCTGTCTAGAGCCTGTTTCAAAAAGTGTTATCTGTTTTTTGTAATTTAGTATTCAGGTGGTTTCCTTCGTCTCATGACTCTTCATTCTCTGTGACCAGTGGAAGAGGAAGGAGAAAGTGTAAGTGGTGCACAAACTCTTTGAAAAGCCCTCACTTTAAGAGACACAGGTCAACTCCAGTTAACATTCCACTCAAGGCGCAATGCAAGGGGCGCCGGTTCGATCCCTGGCCTGGGAAGATCCCACGTGGCGCGGAGCAGCTGGACTGACTGAGCTGGAGTTCTGGAGCGCATGCGCCCAGAGCCGGTGCTCTGCGACAACAGACACCACTGCGATGGGAGGCCCACACAGGCCAGACAGCAAAAGATGGATGAAAATGGACAAATGAAAGACCAATAGAAGTGGCCCGCCTGCTCCCCTCCCTCCCCACCCCACCCCCACCAGAAAAAATAAAAAAAAAAATGTCTACAACGGTAAAACTTCTTTAAAAAAAACAAAAACCCAAAAAACATCCCACTCAAGAGAACCTAGTATATGATCATCCTCTACTGCACGGGATGTTGTAATTAGTGTATGAAGTGCACAGCTATAATCCTGTAGCTGTGGAAGGAGATAAGAAGTCTCTGCCATAGTGAGTTTTGAAAAGTTGGATCTGTAGGTCTCAGTTTTTACTGTGTAAGATAAGGGAGGTATACTCCAAGATTTATAACACAGACATCCGTCTTCCTTAGTGGTTTCCATTAAAAGGCACCAGCAAAGTATTTCCACTGTCTCTATTCACCTTCTAATGAAAGTTTTAAGGACAATGAGGTGACAAAGCTGCTTTTCCTCACTTTGGTTCGTTGTTATCACAGCCAGGCTGCTCAGAGCTCCCTAACTGTATCGCTCCTGGATAAAGACCTTATCATGGTTCTGTAATGAATGGAAGCTTTGGGAGATGAAATAATTCTGAGGTTACATTTTCAGACCAAGTTGTCGACAAACATATTAGTTGGTTTTCAAATATTAAATTAAGAAATTGTTTAATTATTCTACATGTTATTTGGAACACAGAAGAGTTTTATATACTAACATCTAATTAAGGAAGCTGTCTAGAGCCTGTTTCAGTTTATTTGTAAGTTTTTAGTAGTTAATGATGTCAAGAAAATTATCTTGATAGTTTTTGTAACTGAAATTTGATATCAAATTTGGGTAATGAAAATCTCATTAACCTATACGTCTTTTTTTTGAAGGGAAATCTTAAAATTGTCCCTAGTCATTTGTTTCTCATTTCCATTTAAATTTCAATAGGATTTTGGTCTGAGTGATTGTAATTTCAGAAGTTAACTTATTTGCTAATATACTGAAGCTATTTGTATATAGTTGAAAAGATTTCTTATGAGCAATACTGTTGAGAAAAATGTATTTAAGGAAATGTGTGCGTGTGTGTGTTTCAAGAAACAAATGAATCAGTTCTTGGCTGTAGTATAATTTATTCTTTTAATGTAGTATATCCAATTATCTATTGCTGTAACAACCATCACGAAACTTAGTGGTGTAAAGCATCCAGTTTGTTATGTCTTTTCTCTGTGGTTAGGATCATGAACAAGGCACAGCAGAGTAAGCCTGTCTCTGGTTCATGATGTCCAGGCCTCAGATGGAGAAACTCAGAGTCTAAGTTGTGAAGACCTAGTTATTAAGACGTCTGGCAGTCATTTGAGGTTGGTCAGAACATCTACACATGGTTCTTTAATTTTTTTTTGTAAATTTATTTATTTATTTTTGGCTGTTCTGGTTTTCACTGCTGCTGCAGGCCCTTCTCTAGTTCCAGAGAGTAGGGGCTACTCTCTAGTTTTTGTTGCGGTTACTTCTCTTGTTGTAGAACTCGGGCTCTAGGGCACACAGGCTTCAATAGTTGTGGCACATGGGCTCAATAGTTGCAGCTCCAAGACTCTAGAGGACAGGCTCAATAGTTGTGGCTCACGGGCTTCGTTACTTCGCAGCATATGGGATCTTCCTGGACCAAGGATCGAACCAGTGTCTCCTGCATTGGCAGGTGAACTCTTAACCACTGAGCTACCGGAAAGCCCTCCACATGGTTCTTAAAATAAGCATTTCACTAACAAGTGAAGAGATAGCAAGCGGAAGTTGCCAGTTTCTTAAACCTGGGTCTGCTAGTGCATTATCTCTGCTTTATTTAATTGGTCAAGCAATTACTGAATTCACATTCAAGGGGAGCGAACATAGCCCTTACTTCCCAAAAGGAGGAAAGTAAAAGAATCTTGAAGCCAGTTTATTTTTTAAAACTTTTATTTTACTTTTAACTTTTACAGAGTTTTGTTGTTCACAGACATGTATGTTCCCAGATCAGTCATATGCAAATCCATGGCCCCCTCCCGCCTCCCAGTCCCGACCACACCCAGCCACCCAGGCCTTCGCACCCCGCCCCTGCAGGATCTCCTATTTCCACAGGGCAGTGATATGTTAGTATAGATTTCCATGTTACTCCCTCTGTGCCTCCCTCCCACTGTTCATACCCCAGTGTGTCCATATGTCTGTTCTCTATGTCTGTTTTTCCATCATTGAAGCCAGTTTTAAATTCATTCCAGGTCACTAGGCTTTATCATGTACTTTTAAGGTCTTTTTGAATTTTCCATATTCTGTTAATTAACTTGGGTGTTTAAAACTCTTATTTCATTGCTAATGTTTTAGTCAATACATTTTAAATTCCTTGAGCGTATTCCCTCAGTTTCCACAGTATATTAGTTTTGAAGCTGAGAAGCAAAGCCAAATGGACCTCTAATGATAACTTTTACTTTAAAAAAAAAAGATCAAAGACAAAAGGCAAAAGTAATGCTGTTTTAATGCCAACAAATTAGATAGCCTAAAATAAATGTATAAATTTTCTGAAGCATACAACCTACCAAGACTGAATGATGAAGAAATAGAAAATCCAAACAAATATTACTAGTAAAGAGATTAATCAGTAGCAGAAACCTTTGAACAAACTAAAGTTCAGCATCAGATAGCTCCATTGGTGAATTCTACCTAACATTTAAGGAATTACCAGTGTTTCTCAAACTCTTAGAAAAAAATCTTAAGAGGAGGAACATTTCCAGACTCATTTTCTGAGGATCGAACCAGTGTCTCCTGCATTGGCAGGTGAACTCTTAACCACTGAGCTACCGGAAAGCCCTCCACATGGTTCTTAAAATAAGCATTTCACTAACAAGTGAAGAGATAGCAAGCGGAAGTTGCCAGTTTCTTAAACCTGGGTCTGCTAGTGCATTATCTCTGCTTTATTTAATTGGTCAAGCAATTACTGAATTCACATTCAAGGGGAGCGAACATAGCCCTTACTTCCCAAAAGGAGGAAAGTAAAAGAATCTTGAAGCCAGTTTATTTTTTAAAACTTTTATTTTACTTTTAACTTTTACAGAGTTTTGTTGTTCACAGACATGTATGTTCCCAGATCAGTCATATGCAAATCCATGGCCCCCTCCCGCCTCCCAGTCCCCACCCCCACCCAGCCACCCAGGCCTTCGCACCCCGCCCCTGCAGGATCTCCTATTTCCACAGGGCAGTGATATGTTAGTATAGATTTCCATGTTACTCCCTCTGTGCCTCCCTCCCACTGTTCATACCCCAGTGTGTCCATATGTCTGTTCTCTATGTCTGTTTTTCCATCATTGAAGCCAGTTTTAAATTCATTCCAGGTCACTAGGCTTTATCATGTACTTTTAAGGTCTTTTTGAATTTTCCATATTCTGTTAATTAACTTGGGTGTTTAAAACTCTTATTTCATTGCTAATGTTTTAGTCAATACATTTTAAATTCCTTGAGCGTATTCCCTCAGTTTCCACAGTATATTAGTTTTGAAGCTGAGAAGCAAAGCCAAATGGACCTCTAATGATAACTTTTACTTTAAAAAAAAAAAAGATCAAAGACAAAAGGCAAAAGTAATGCTGTTTTAATGCCAACAAATTAGATAGCCTAAAATAAATGTATAAATTTTCTGAAGCATACAACCTACCAAGACTGAATGATGAAGAAATAGAAAATCCAAACAAATATTACTAGTAAAGAGATTAATCAGTAGCAGAAACCTTTGAACAAACTAAAGTTCAGCATCAGATAGCTCCATTGGTGAATTCTACCTAACATTTAAGGAATTACCAGTGTTTCTCAAACTCTTAGAAAAAAATCTTAAGAGGAGGAACATTTCCAGACTCATTTTCTGAGGACTCATTTTACCTTGAAACCGAAACCAGACAAGGACACTGCAACAAAAGAAATTACAGGAATATTAAATTATAATAAATTACCAAAAATTGTCCTAATAATGAAACTAGATATTGAAATAAATTTGATACTTTTTTATAACAAAAAGAAAAAATTACAGGCTAATATCCCTGATGAACACAGATGCAAAAATCCTCAATGAAATATCAAATTCAGCATATATTAAAGGAGTCATATACCATGATAAGCGGAATGTATTTCAGGTATGCAGGATGCTCCATATTTGTAAATTAATTAGTGTGACACACCACATAGACAAAATGAAGGATGAAAATCATTTGATCATCTTGCTAGATGGAGAAAAAGTATTTGACAAAAGTTAACATGTGTTCATGATGAAACTCTGTGAAATGTGTATTTAGGGAACATAATAAGGGCCATATAGGCCAAGCCAACAGCTGACATCATAGTCACTGGTAAAGAAAGCTTTTTTCTTTTACTATCAGGAATGAGACAAAGTTGCCCACTCTTCCCATTTTTATTCAACATAGTTGGAAGTCCTAGCTAGAGTAATTAATCAATTGCTCAGTCATGTCCTATTCTTTGTGACTCCATGGGATTGTAGCCTGCCAGGCTCTTCTGTCTGTGGGATTTTCCAGGTAAGAATGTTGGAGTGGATTGCCATTTCCTCCTTCAAGGAGCCAGAGTAATTAGACAAAGAATTTAAAAAAAAAAGCATTCAAATTGGAAAAAGAGTAATTGTCTCTATTTGCAGATGACATGATATTACATATATATATTAATATAGTATGACTTTACTATATCAGTATTAGAAGTGATAAAGTTAGTAAAATTGGCAGTTACAAAAGCCAGTACACAAAAAAAGCAAAATAAAAAAAAAAATGACAAAAAAAAAAAACCCAGAGCACAAAAACCTGTTATATTTCTATATGCTAACAATAAGTCATCAGAAAGAGAAATTAAGGAAACAATCCTATTTAAAATTGCATGAAAAAGAATAAAATACCTAGGAATAAATTTGACCAGGGAGGTAACAGATTGAGAACGATAAGACACTGATGAAAGAAAATGAAGAAGACACAAGTAAATGGAAATGTATTTCATGCTCATGATGAAACTAGATATTGAAATAAATTTGATACTTTTTTATAACAAAAAGAAAAAATTACAGGCTAATATCCCTGATGAACACAGATGCAAAAATCCTCAATGAAATATCAAATTCAGCATATATTAAAGGAGTCATATACCATGATAAGCGGAATGTATTTCAGGTATGCAGGATGCTCCATATTTGTAAATTAATTAGTGTGACACACCACATAGACAAAATGAAGGATGAAAATCATTTGATCATCTTGCTAGATGGAGAAAAAGTATTTGACAAAAGTTAACATGTGTTCATGATGAAACTCTGTGAAATGTGTATTTAGGGAACATAATAAGGGCCATATAGGCCAAGCCAACAGCTGACATCATAGTCACTGGTAAAGAAAGCTTTTTTCTTTTACTATCAGGAATGAGACAAAGTTGCCCACTCTTCCCATTTTTATTCAACATAGTTGGAAGTCCTAGCTAGAGTAATTAATCAATTGCTCAGTCATGTCCTATTCTTTGTGACTCCATGGGATTGTAGCCTGCCAGGCTCTTCTGTCTGTGGGATTTTCCAGGTAAGAATGTTGGAGTGGATTGCCATTTCCTCCTTCAAGGAGCCAGAGTAATTAGACAAAGAATTTAAAAAAAAAAGCATTCAAATTGGAAAAAGAGTAATTGTCTCTATTTGCAGATGACATGATATTACATATATATATTAATATAGTATGACTTTACTATATCAGTATTAGAAGTGATAAAGTTAGTAAAATTGGCAGTTACAAAAGCCAGTACACAAAAAAAGCAAAATAAAAAAAAAAATGACAAAAAAAAAAAACCCAGAGCACAAAAACCTGTTATATTTCTATATGCTAACAATAAGTCATCAGAAAGAGAAATTAAGGAAACAATCCTATTTAAAATTGCATGAAAAAGAATAAAATACCTAGGAATAAATTTGACCAGGGAGGTAACAGATTGAGAACGATAAGACACTGATGAAAGAAAATGAAGAAGACACAAGTAAATGGAAATGTATTTCATGCTCATGATTTGGAAGAACTAATATTGTTAAAATATTCATTCTGATGAAAGCAATCTACAGATTCAGTCTAATCCCTATCAAAATTCAAATGATAGGGACTTCTCTAGTGGTCCAGTGGATAAGAGTCTGCTCTGTGTGCAGGGGAAGCAGGTTCGATCACCTGTTGGGAAACTAATATTCCACCTGCTGTGGAGCAACCAAACCTGTGTGTCAAAACTGCTGACCTGTGTGCTGCAACTAGAGAGCCTGTGTGCCACAGCCACTGAGCATGCCACCAACTATAGAGAGTCCATGTACAGTTAAAGATCCTGAATGCCACAACTAAGACCTGACACAGCCTAATAATTAAATTCAAGTGACATTGTTTACAGAAGCAGAAGAAAGAACCCTAAAGTTTCTGTGGAAACATAAGAGACCCAAATAGTCAGATCATTCTTGAGAAAGTGCAGAGCTGGAGGCATTATACTTTCTGATTTCAAACTATGTCGCAAAGTTACAGATATCTTAATAGTATGGTGTTGGCATAAAAATGCATAGACCAACGGAATAGAATAGAAGCCCAGAAATAAATCCACGGACTGTGGTCAGTTAATTTATGGCAAAGGAGCCAAGAACGTACAGTGAAAAATGGCTTTCACAAAAGCTATTAAGAAAACTGGACAGACACATGCAAGAGGACAAAACTGTACCGGTGCCTTACGTCATATCCAAAATAAACTCGAAATGGGTTAAAGCCTTAAATGTTTAAGACCCCAAACTATAAACTTTAGAAGAAAACATAAAGCAGTAAATTCAGTGATGTTGGTCTTGGTGTTATTATTATTATTATTATTATTTTTTGACATCAAAAGCAAAAATGAACAAGTAGGACCACATCAAATTTAAAAGCTTCTGCAGGGAGTTAACCTGGGGGTCTAGTGGTTAGGATTTGCTGCTTTTACTTCTGTGGCCCAGGCTAAATCCCTGCTTAGGCAACTGGGATCCCACAAGCCGTGCACCATGGTGAAAAATAATAATAATAAAAATTTAAAAAGTGTTTCTGCACAATGAAGGAAACCTTTATTTAACAGAAAGAAAAGGCAACCTACCAAATGGGAGAAAACTCTAAATGCAGAAAATGAGTGTTGTATGTGGAGAAAAGGGAACCCTTTTGCAGTGTTGATGGGAATGTAAATTGTTTTAGCCACTATGAAAATAGTTGGAGGTTCCTCAAAAAATTAAAAATAGATCTATCATATGATTTGGCACTTCTACTTCTGAACATTTATCTGAAGGAAACAAAAATGCTATAAGATACATGCACCCCATATTCATTGTAGCATTATTTACAAAAGGCACATGGAAACAATCTTAAGTGTCCACTGATAAAGAAATTGTGGTATGTACACACACACATACACAAACATGGAAAAATTATTCAGCTATAAACAAGAAAGTCTTGCTTTTTTGTGACAACCTGGATGGCCATTGAAGGCATTATTCTGAAATAATTCAGATAGAGCAAGACAGGTACCTTTAGATCCCACTTAATGTGAAATCTAAGACAAACAAAACAGTAATTTCCAAATTCAAAGATACAGAGAACAGATTGTTGGTTGCCAGAGGCAGGGGAGTGGTGAGGGGTGAGCAAAATCTGTGAAGGGTACAAACTTGTAGTTATAGAATACATAAGTTATGGGATGTAATATACTGCTTGGTGACTACGTGCTCAGTCACTCAGTCATGTCCAACTCTTTGCAGCCCCGTGGACTGTAACCCACCAGGCTCCTTTGTCCATGGAATTCTCCTGGCAAGAATACTGGAGTCGGTTGTCATTCCCTTCTCCAGGGGATCTTACCGAGCCAGGTCTCCTGCATTGCAGGTGTATTCTTTATCATCTGACTACTAGAGAGTAGATCTTGAAAGTTCTCATCATAAGGAAAAAAATAATGCCAATTTAGAAATAATGCTGTCTGATGTTTTTGAAACAAAATGTGATTTACGAGATTAACTACAATGTCTTGTAAGTATAGGAGAAATACAGGAGACTATCCAAATATGGGAGAGAGAAACTGAGTTTGAAGCATAAATAGATGAAGATTTCTGATTTCTTTTGAAGGTAGAAATAGTGCCCTGTGATAAATTATTATCCTTCAAGCCATGAAACTCCCAGTACTTACTGTGTTGTTCACAAGCTATAGGCTGGGACAGTGAGACAGCAAGGGGTTTCCTGACAGTGGTACTGTGGTGCTACCTCAGCATTTCAAGTGAGGTCTTCCAATCCCAGTTAACACGGCTTTCTGTACCACGGTGTGAAGTTTATGCAGTTTCTCCATACTTCCCCTTTCAGTCGTCCATCCTTATCTTTTGTGGTTGAGATTCTGTGTGGATTGAGGTGGAAAACACTGCGAGCAGTCATATAAGCCTTCACTATGTGTCTTTTTAAATTTTTCCCAGCAGTCTAAGAAGGAGCTCCGTCTAAATGAAGCATGTGCCTCCACTTCCCACTTGTCTCACTCTGGTACATACTGGGCTGCAAACTGCTCCATTTTATTTTTTGTGATCCCTTCTTCTCCTGACCAGGTGTATGAAGAGACATCTTAAACAGAATGAGTACCTAGTAAATATATGTGAACTTATTCCACTCATTTTTGCCCTCTTCTCTCTCTTATTTTAAAACAATTCTTTTTATTTATTTATTTTTGGCTATTCTGGGTTTTCACTGCTGCTGCAGGCTGTCCTCTAGTTGCAGGGAATTGGGGGCTACTCTCTAGTTGAGGTGAGTTGGCTTGTTGCGGTTACTTCTCTTGTGGAATACAGGCTCCAGGGCACACAGACTTCAATAGTTGCAGCACATGGACTCAATAATTGTGGCTCTAGTGGGGGATATACATATGACTAATCTGGGATCATGCATATCTGTAAACAACAAAACTCTGTAAAAGTTAAAAGTAAAATAAAAGTTTAAAAAAAAAATAATTGTGGCTCTGAGGCTCTAGAGCTCAAGCTCAATAGTTGTGGCTTAGTTGCTCTGTGGCATGTGGGATCTTCCTGGATCAGGGACCGAACCCATGTCTCCTGCATTGGCAGGCGAACTCTTCACCACTGAGAGGGAAGCCCTGCCCTCTTCTCTCTTGAACAAGACCTAGCACTGAGATGACAGATCTGCTTGCCTCTCCTGGTGTATTCTCAGGAGAGAACAGGCAGGGACAGGTATCTTTTTGGTTTTTCCCATTTGTTTTTTTTTGTTGTTCTTGTTTTGTATTCCCTATTTTTTTTTTTTTTAAAGATTTATTTTATTTATTTATCTTTTGGGGGGTGGGGTGGGGAGGGAGGGAGATGGGCGGGCCACTTCTATTAGTCTTTCATTTCTCTATTTTCATCCATCTTTGTTCTTTGGCTCCTGTGGGCCTCCCATTGCAGTGACCTCTGTAGTCACAGAGTGCCGGCTCTGGGTGCATGCACTCCAGAGCTCCGGCTCGGTAATTGGACATATCAGTTCAGCCACTCCACGGCACATGGGATCTTCCCAGGCCAGGGATCGAACCGGCGCCCCTTGCACTGCAAGGCGGTGTCCTTACCCACTGGACCACCAGGGGAAGCCCTGTATTCCCTATTTAATGTAGGTAGTGTAGTGAAGGGGCTACAAAAATTATACCAAGAAGCATTCTGTTATTCATTGTTGGCTACTTCACAAGGAAAATTGATCTCTGAGGTAAAGTTATATTTATTTATTTTTGTTTGTTTTTAAATTAAGAGCTTCTTTTTGTTATTTATTTGTTTATTTATTTTTGACTGTGCTGGGTTTTTGCTGCTGTGTGGGCTTTTCTCTAATTACCACGAGCAGGGGCTACTTTCCAGTCGTGGTGTGTAGTCTTCTGATTTTCATGGCTTCTCTTGTTGCAGAGCACAGGCTTTAGGGTGTGTGGACTTCGATAGTTGGCGTTCCTGGGCTCTAGAGCACAGGCTCAACAGCTGTGGTACAGGCTTAGTCGCTTTGCAGCATGTGGCATCTTCCCAGACTGGAGTCGAACCCATATTTCCTAGATTGACAGGCAGATTCTTTACCACTGAGCCGCCATGGGAGTCCAAAGAAAAGTTTTAAAACCTACCAGTTCTTGCATAGACCTAACAGTACTTGCATAGACCAGTGTGCAGAAAGGTAATCCTGAAGTGGCTTGGGAGAAGTGTTAGCTTTTTAGGACTCTCTCTTAAATTTTACTTCCTACAACTTACGTTCAAAATGACAGCAGACGGAAATAAGTAAAAGATTCAGAGCCCAGAAAAGTGCTTTTTCTACAGCTGTAAGCTATTTAAAATTCTCCTCCTGTTAACTGTTTGCCATTCAGATGGCTTTCTGGCATTGGATCATTTCCAGCGCGAGAACTGATGTGAGGATTGTTGGGTCATCACTACACACTTGTACACTGTGGCTCGTGACACACCCTCACAGCACTTACATGTGGGCGTCCTTTGCTATACAGTGACTTCCGATTGTTTGATGTTACTTGCTATAAACAAGTACCAGAATTGGTTATGATTTCTCAAATGATGATTTATTGTCTTTTAAAAAGAAAACGCACCCTAGTTAGTCTCTTGTCTGTGTTGCTTCTGGACTGAAAAACAGAAGCAGTTGTCCAGACCATGAAACTTTTGTCTAAAGTGTGTATCCCATAATATGTACAACAGTGTATCCAGTAAGCCAGGATTATAGTATTTGCTTCACTTTTGAACTGTTGCCTAAAATGAGTAAAATGCAAAGAATGGCTTACCACAGAAGTCAGAGTTATGCCGAGAGATGAGGGAGATGATTGCTGTCTGGAAGGAACCACCTAAGTGGCCTCTGAGATGCTGGCAGTGTTCTGATTCTTTTTTTTTTTTTTTTATAATTTGAAGATTTTTTTTTTTTTTAATTTATCTTTTTGGGGAGTGGGGTGGGGAGGGAGGGGGACCGGCGGACACTTCTATTGGTCTTTCATTTCTCTATTTTCATCCGTCTTTGTTCTTTGGCTCCTGTGGGCCTCCCATCGTGGTGGCATCTGTTGTTGCAGAGCGCCGGCTCTGGGCGCATGCGCCCCAGAGCTCCGGCTCGGTAATTGGACACATCAGTCCAGCCGCTCCGCGGCATGTGGGATCTTCCCAGGCCAGGGATGGAACCGGCGCCCCTTGCATTGCAAGGTGGTGTCCTTACCCACTGGACCACCAGGGAAGCCCATGTTCTGATTCTTGATATGGATGGTGGTGTGTTTTACAGTAATTTGTTAGGTACTTTTTTGTTTATGTATTATTTTAGACAAGAATATTTTGAAATAGAAAGTACTTTCCCATTCTGTTGGAGAATTCCCACAGCTGTGTCTTTAATGGCTAGTGAAGATCACCACATACTAGGTATTGGTAGTGAGTCTTTGTCCAATTAATTTGATATATTTAGGAAGATAATCTCATGTACTCTAAAACGTGGTAGTGTTCCACCAATGACTGAAACAGGATTAGCAGTTAGCTCCCATGCCCCCAGTACTATTCATTTGGAAGTAGAAGAGAAGGGACGGGGTGTAGGGAGAACACTGTGGGGATGATATCATTTTTTGGTAATATATATCCAATTATTATAATTTATTTTTTTCTTGTTGGTAAGTATGATTAAACATTTACATTAGAAGTCAGGAAGGCAGACTGAAAATTAGGAACACTGAAAAAAAATTAGCATTATTTAACAAAATTAAATATTTCAGGACTTCCTCAGTGGTCCAGTGGTTATGACTCTACCTTGCATTGCTAGGGATGCAGGTTCCATCCTTGATCAGGGAACTGGGATCCCATGTGAGCCCTCAAGCTCTTCAGGGCTGAAGCCTGTGCGCTGCCAGGAGAGCTCCTCAGTACCATGACTAAGACCCGATGCAACCAAAATAAATAAAAAAAGTATCTAAAATGAAACAAAAAATACAATATTTGACTGAAATTAAATTAAATAAATTTAAATGAAGTATCTTAAGCTAACAGCTTATAATATTTTTGAATAATGGAATGATGTGATTTTTAGTTTTTATAATCTTTATAGGAAGCTTAACATTCTTTATACCTGGTAATCTGTTGAATTAAATTTTTTCATTAGTGCATTTGGTGTGAAGAAATAGTACCAATAATGTACTATCTCCATTCACCTTGGGAGCCGGTTCTGGGCGCATGCGCCCCAGAGCTCCGGCTCGGTAATTGGACACATCAGTCCAGCCGCTCCGCGGCATGTGGGATCTTCCCAGGCCAGGGATGGAACCGGCGCCCCTTGCATTGCAAGGTGGTGTCCTTACCCACTGGACCACCAGGGAAGCCCATGTTCTGATTCTTGATATGGATGGTGGTGTGTTTTACAGTAATTTGTTAGGTACTTTTTTGTTTATGTATTATTTTAGACAAGAATATTTTGAAATAGAAAGTACTTTCCCATTCTGTTGGAGAATTCCCACAGCTGTGTCTTTAATGGCTAGTGAAGATCACCACATACTAGGTATTGGTAGTGAGTCTTTGTCCAATTAATTTGATATATTTAGGAAGATAATCTCATGTACTCTAAAACGTGGTAGTGTTCCACCAATGACTGAAACAGGATTAGCAGTTAGCTCCCATGCCCCCAGTACTATTCATTTGGAAGTAGAAGAGAAGGGACGGGGTGTAGGGAGAACACTGTGGGGATGATATCATTTTTTGGTAATATATATCCAATTATTATAATTTATTTTTTTCTTGTTGGTAAGTATGATTAAACATTTACATTAGAAGTCAGGAAGGCAGACTGAAAATTAGGAACACTGAAAAAAATTAGCATTATTTAACAAAATTAAATATTTCAGGACTTCCTCAGTGGTCCAGTGGTTATGACTCTACCTTGCATTGCTAGGGATGCAGGTTCCATCCTTGATCAGGGAACTGGGATCCCATGTGAGCCCTCAAGCTCTTCAGGGCTGAAGCCTGTGCGCTGCCAGGAGAGCTCCTCAGTACCATGACTAAGACCCGATGCAACCAAAATAAATAAAAAAAGTATCTAAAATGAAACAAAAAATACAATATTTGACTGAAATTAAATTAAATAAATTTAAATGAAGTATCTTAAGCTAACAGCTTATAATATTTTTGAATAATGGAATGATGTGATTTTTAGTTTTTATAATCTTTATAGGAAGCTTAACATTCTTTATACCTGGTAATCTGTTGAATTAAATTTTTTCATTAGTGCATTTGGTGTGAAGAAATAGTACCAATAATGTACTATCTCCATTCACCTTGGGAGTACCATTGTTATGGATTAGATATCTAAATTTCTACTGATACTTTTATCTGACAGTAGTGACTTGTAAAAAGTTGTTGAAAATGTGGGAGTTATTTAAAATTCTCTACTGCTTTTTAAATAAACAGTGCTAATTTATAGGCTTATTTCAAATCTTACTCAACCATTCAGAGATTATCTATGGAAGGAGCAATAAGAAGTTAGGCTAGAAGTATGAAATTGTGGAACTACTGTAGTGTGATGCTCCCCAGGCATTTTGAGATTCTTTTCATTTCTGTGAATGTGTGCGCTCAGTTGTGTCTGACTCTTTGCAACCCCTGTACTGTATTGTAGCCTGCCAGATTCTTCTGTCCATGAAATTTTTCAGACAAGAATACTGCAGTTGGTTGCCATTTCCTTCTCAGGGGATCTTCTTGACCCAGGATTCTCACCCCCAGGGATCTCACCTGTATCTTTTGCTCTTCTGCACTGGCAGGTGGATTCTGTACCAGTAGCACCATCTGGAAAGCCCTTTGTCCTAAAGCATAGACTTCGGCTGAGATACTCTTGCTCTGTGTGATCTTCAAGATGGTAATTCTCAGACCTTAGGCCTCTGGGATTAGCTTTGACTATTAAGGATTTTGGAGAGGCCTAAATTCTTACATAAAAGTCTTCAGTAGAGAAAGATCCCACATCAGTTAGGAATGAAGAGCACTGACACTTCCAGTTGGGCCGTGGATGATAACAGGTGGTTTAATTTAATTTATTTTTAAAACAGAATGTCTTTTATTTGAATATTGAGTACATTATGTTGGTACATAGAGTATGCTGATTGTTTTCTTTACAAAGTCATTCATTTTTGGTTGTGTTGGGTCTTAATTGTGGCATATAGGCTCTCTGTTGCAGTGTGCAGCCTTGTCTAGTCAAGGCGCCCAAGCTCAGTAGCTCCATGCCATGTGGAATCTTAGTTCCTGGACTAGGGATTGAACCTATGTCCCCTACATTGTAAGACAGATTCTTAACTACTGGATTACCGGAGAAGTCCCAAGAATGGAATTTTTCAAAGAAAATTAACCTCAGAGATGCAGTTAAAATGGAAGAATATAAGTTCTAATAATTTTTAATATACCATGAGTGATAAGTATGTCAGTATTCTGTGAAGTCCACTGAGGGCATTACATTATCTGGTAAACTGTAGAATTAAATTTTTCATTAGTGCATTTGGTGTGAAGAAATAGTACCAATAATGTACTATCTCCATTCACCTTGGGAGTACCATTGTTATGGATTAGATATCTAAATTTCTACTGATACTTTTATCTGACAGTAGTGACTTGTAAAAAGTTGTTGAAAATGTGGGAGTTATTTAAAATTCTCTACTGCTTTTTAAATAAACAGTGCTAATTTATAGGCTTATTTCAAATCTTACTCAACCATTCAGAGATTATCTATGGAAGGAGCAATAAGAAGTTAGGCTAGAAGTATGAAATTGTGGAACTACTGTAGTGTGATGCTCCCCAGGCATTTTGAGATTCTTTTCATTTCTGTGAATGTGTGCGCTCAGTTGTGTCTGACTCTTTGCAACCCCTGTACTGTATTGTAGCCTGCCAGATTCTTCTGTCCATGAAATTTTTCAGACAAGAATACTGCAGTTGGTTGCCATTTCCTTCTCAGGGGATCTTCTTGACCCAGGATTCTCACCCCCAGGGATCTCACCTGTATCTTTTGCTCTTCTGCACTGGCAGGTGGATTCTGTACCAGTAGCACCATCTGGAAAGCCCTTTGTCCTAAAGCATAGACTTCGGCTGAGATACTCTTGCTCTGTGTGATCTTCAAGATGGTAATTCTCAGACCTTAGGCCTCTGGGATTAGCTTTGACTATTAAGGATTTTGGAGAGGCCTAAATTCTTACATAAAAGTCTTCAGTAGAGAAAGATCCCACATCAGTTAGGAATGAAGAGCACTGACACTTCCAGTTGGGCCGTGGATGATAACAGGTGGTTTAATTTAATTTATTTTTAAAACAGAATGTCTTTTATTTGAATATTGAGTACATTATGTTGGTACATAGAGTATGCTGATTGTTTTCTTTACAAAGTCATTCATTTTTGGTTGTGTTGGGTCTTAATTGTGGCATATAGGCTCTCTGTTGCAGTGTGCAGCCTTGTCTAGTCAAGGCGCCCAAGCTCAGTAGCTCCATGCCATGTGGAATCTTAGTTCCTGGACTAGGGATTGAACCTATGTCCCCTACATTGTAAGACAGATTCTTAACTACTGGATTACCGGAGAAGTCCCAAGAATGGAATTTTTCAAAGAAAATTAACCTCAGAGATGCAGTTAAAATGGAAGAATATAAGTTCTAATAATTTTTAATATACCATGAGTGATAAGTATGTCAGTATTCTGTGAAGTCCACTGAGGGCATTACATTATCTGGTAAACTGTAGTTTCATTTAGACTTACTTCAGATGAATATTTGGAATTGGAATGTATTTAGAATTTACTTTTCCTTGGAAAACAGAATTTTACTGTGAGACGTCTTTCAAATATTTAAGTTCTCTGTTTTCTCACAATAAGGATTATTCTCAAAACAAATATGCTCCAAGATACCAAAGTATTCAGTTTATTTAGGGCTTCCCCTGGTGGTCCAGTGGGTAAGGACACCACCTTGCAGTGCAAGGGGCGCCAGTTCGATCCCTGGCCCGGGAAGATCCCACGTGCCGCGGAGCGGCTGGACCCATGTGTCCAATTACCGAGCCGGAGCTCTGGAGTGCATGCGCCCAGAGCCGGCGCTCAGGGGCGCCACCTCGATGGGAGGCCCACAGGAGCCAAGGAACAAAGACGGATGAAAACAGACAAATGAAAGACCAATGGAAGTGGCCCGCCTGCTCCCCTCCCTCCCCAACCTGACCCTCGTCCAAAAATAAATAAATAAATAAATCTTAAAAAAAAAAAGTATATAACCTGTATGCCTTTATTAATGAAACATTGAAAAACACAAATCTTTAGTTACTTTTTATTTATTTATTTTTTTTGGTGGTGGGAGGTCGGGTTGGGGAGGGAGGGGCGGGCCACTTCTGTTGGTCTTTCATTTATCTGTTTTCAGCCATCTTTTGTTCTTTGGCCCTTGTGGGCCTCCCTTCGCAACGGCCTCTGTTGTCACAGAGCACCCGCTCTGGGCACGTGTGCTCCAGAGCTCTGGCTTGGTAATTGGACATATCGGTCCAGCCGCTCTGTGGCACGTGGGATCCTCTCAGGCCAGGGATTGAACCAGCGCCCCTTGCACTGCAAGGCGGTGTCCTGATCCACTGGACCACCAGGGAAGCCTTTTTATAGTTACTTTTGAACCTTATTAATGTATTTCCTTCCAGCGTTAATTTCTTTATTTTTCTTCCAGTTTTGTTGAGATACAGTTGACATACAGCACTGTGTAAGTTTAAGGTGTACAGCATAGTAGTTAGAGTTACATACATCATGGAATGATTATCACAGTAGGATTAAAAGAATATAAGTTCTAATAATTTTTAATATACCATGAGTGATAAGTATGTCAGTATTCTGTGAAGTCCACTGAGGGCATTACATTATCTGGTAAACTGTAGTTTCATTTAGACTTACTTCAGATGAATATTTGGAATTGGAATGTATTTAGAATTTACTTTTCCTTGGAAAACAGAATTTTACTGTGAGACGTCTTTCAAATATTTAAGTTCTCTGTTTTCTCACAATAAGGATTATTCTCAAAACAAATATGCTCCAAGATACCAAAGTATTCAGTTTATTTAGGGCTTCCCCTGGTGGTCCAGTGGGTAAGGACACCACCTTGCAGTGCAAGGGGCGCCAGTTCGATCCCTGGCCCGGGAAGATCCCACGTGCCGCGGAGCGGCTGGACCCATGTGTCCAATTACCGAGCCGGAGCTCTGGAGTGCATGCGCCCAGAGCCGGCGCTCAGGGGCGCCACCTCGATGGGAGGCCCACAGGAGCCAAGGAACAAAGACGGATGAAAACAGACAAATGAAAGACCAATGGAAGTGGCCCGCCTGCTCCCCTCCCTCCCCAACCTGACCCTCGTCCAAAAATAAATAAATAAATAAATCTTAAAAAAAAAAAGTATATAACCTGTATGCCTTTATTAATGAAACATTGAAAAACACAAATCTTTAGTTACTTTTTATTTATTTATTTTTTTTGGTGGTGGGAGGTCGGGTTGGGGAGGGAGGGGGGCGGGCGGGCCACTTCTGTTGGTCTTTCATTTATCTGTTTTCAGCCATCTTTTGTTCTTTGGCCCTTGTGGGCCTCCCTTCGCAACGGCCTCTGTTGTCACAGAGCACCCGCTCTGGGCACGTGTGCTCCAGAGCTCTGGCTTGGTAATTGGACATATCGGTCCAGCCGCTCTGTGGCACGTGGGATCCTCTCAGGCCAGGGATTGAACCAGCGCCCCTTGCACTGCAAGGCGGTGTCCTGATCCACTGGACCACCAGGGAAGCCTTTTTATAGTTACTTTTGAACCTTATTAATGTATTTCCTTCCAGCGTTAATTTCTTTATTTTTCTTCCAGTTTTGTTGAGATACAGTTGACATACAGCACTGTGTAAGTTTAAGGTGTACAGCATAGTAGTTAGAGTTACATACATCATGGAATGATTATCACAGTAGGATTAATAAAAATCTGTTATATTGATGCAACTTTAATGAAACAGAAAAAAATGTATTTTTTCCTTATGATGAGAACTGTTAGTGGACACTAGTGTTACTTATTTTTATTATTCTGTACATGACATCTCTAGTATTTATTCATCTTGTAACTGGGAGTTTGTGTCCTTTGATGGCCTTCATCTTATTCTCCCTTGCTCTTGCTCCTTCTTCCAGTCTGTTTTCTAGCCTAAATTTCCATGTGTTAGTTTGTACTCAGGATTTTCTTCCTTTTTACAGTTAACAGAATTCTAATTGTACTTTCTGTACAGCTTTATCCATATCTATCCATACCATCTATAAACATTTCCACTGTACACATTTGACAAACTTCAGTATAAATAGTTGCTTAATATGCCATAAAGTGGGGTATATCATTGTTTTTCTAGCTATTTCTTTATGTTTGGATCATTGGTTTATTGCAAGTTTGTCCTTTATTTTGTTTTGTGTATGAAAATTTTTCTGAATTCAGGTCTTTAAATAGATAATTAATGAGTTAGTAGGTTTAAAAATTTTCAAGGCTTGATGCATATTTGCAGATGTTTTCTAAAAGCTCTCTAGAGTGCCATCTTTTTTTTCCCCCCACCAGACAGCGTCCAGAGTCTTGGTTCCCTGACCAGGGTTGAACCCATGCCTTCTGCAGTGGAAGCTCGAGTTCTTAGCCACTGGACCACTAGGGAAGCCTTCTGTTTTAAAAGGATAAATTTGAGTATTATTTCAATGCAAATGATAAGGTATATACTAATGATTTAGCAATTATTCCTTAGTAATTTGTAGAATTACTTTAGAGATCTTTTACAGGAAATGACAATGATTCAGATAAAATAACTGTTTTTACGAATTGGAGTTCTCTACTGTTCATTTTCTCAGTGTTCAGTATAACGGATACTTAAGTGTAAACAAATCAGTATTCCATCCCTTAAGCTGTCTGTGATTGGCACCTGAGACTGAGACAGTCCATGTGGTGTTCATTGCGTTTCCAGTGTTCTTTTCCATGTCACATAGTAGTTAGAGTTACATACATCATGGAATGATTATCACAGTAGGATTAATAAAAATCTGTTATATTGATGCAACTTTAATGAAACAGAAAAAAATGTATTTTTTCCTTATGATGAGAACTGTTAGTGGACACTAGTGTTACTTATTTTTATTATTCTGTACATGACATCTCTAGTATTTATTCATCTTGTAACTGGGAGTTTGTGTCCTTTGATGGCCTTCATCTTATTCTCCCTTGCTCTTGCTCCTTCTTCCAGTCTGTTTTCTAGCCTAAATTTCCATGTGTTAGTTTGTACTCAGGATTTTCTTCCTTTTTACAGTTAACAGAATTCTAATTGTACTTTCTGTACAGCTTTATCCATATCTATCCATACCATCTATAAACATTTCCACTGTACACATTTGACAAACTTCAGTATAAATAGTTGCTTAATATGCCATAAAGTGGGGTATATCATTGTTTTTCTAGCTATTTCTTTATGTTTGGATCATTGGTTTATTGCAAGTTTGTCCTTTATTTTGTTTTGTGTATGAAAATTTTTCTGAATTCAGGTCTTTAAATAGATAATTAATGAGTTAGTAGGTTTAAAAATTTTCAAGGCTTGATGCATATTTGCAGATGTTTTCTAAAAGCTCTCTAGAGTGCCATCTTTTTTTTTTTCCCCCCACCAGACAGCGTCCAGAGTCTTGGTTCCCTGACCAGGGTTGAACCCATGCCTTCTGCAGTGGAAGCTCGAGTTCTTAGCCACTGGACCACTAGGGAAGCCTTCTGTTTTAAAAGGATAAATTTGAGTATTATTTCAATGCAAATGATAAGGTATATACTAATGATTTAGCAATTATTCCTTAGTAATTTGTAGAATTACTTTAGAGATCTTTTACAGGAAATGACAATGATTCAGATAAAATAACTGTTTTTACGAATTGGAGTTCTCTACTGTTCATTTTCTCAGTGTTCAGTATAACGGATACTTAAGTGTAAACAAATCAGTATTCCATCCCTTAAGCTGTCTGTGATTGGCACCTGAGACTGAGACAGTCCATGTGGTGTTCATTGCCGTTTCCAGTGTTTTCATGCACATTTACTTGTCTTCTGGCTATATCCTATAAATAGTAAATAAGTAAATACTATTTATTGCATTTAAACTTTTTAAAATTCTCTTTGAATCTCTATTAAATTTTTCCCCGTCATTTTTCAGAGAAGTTTTTGTCTGAACTACTCGTCCATCTGTATGAGATTGACATTGGTATCTGCTTATCACTTGATTGAAAGAAGTAAAATCCAGTAGTTCTGCTGGCACATTGCTAGGGAAACAGAATGTTTAAACCCTTTCCTCTCTTTCTGCCAGTGAACAATGGACAGGATATGGGTTTGTAATTACAGTCTGAGGGCTCAGTTGAGCTAATTGTCACTGCTGAAGTTCCTGTGCCCTCTGATAGCTTCCTTGAAAAGTTGTTTTCATAAGTAGTTTCATGCTTGTCTTCAGCCTTTGATCATTTGCTTAATGCTCAAACAAAAGCACCCTACCCTACTGAGGTAGGGTCTTGCGCTTGCTGTGCCAGGGTAAGCCTGTGCTGGAGTAACCCTGTGAAGAGCTGTGGTGCTCGGGCAGCCCTGCGAAGAACCTTTCCTTAAGGAAAGGGTAAAAAAAGGTAAACTTAAAGAAAAAATCACTGTAAAGTGTGTTAATTGTTTGGAAAAAATCTGACTTTGGTACTCACTGTGTCTCTGTGCCGCCTAGGTAATTTACCTAATTTCTTTGGGCCTTCTTCGTTTCCTTATTTTTAAAATAGGAAGAGCCTGTCACTCTTAAGGTAACTCCCAACCTGAAACTGAGTTACTTCTTAGGCTGGACTCTTGAGTGTGATGCTCCATAAGGGTGACTTGGAATAGAAACCAGAATACACTTAATTTTCAGTTATGTAGGAGGAACGTAGTTTTCTTCAGAAAGAAGGAAATGGCAGCCTACTCTTGTTTGGAAAATCCCATGGACAGAGGAGCCTGGTGGGCTACAGTGCATAACTAAAATTTATTATTTCAAAAATAAATATTAGCATTGATTTGTGATACTAAATATAAAAATATTTTAAGTTGCAACAAAGGTAAAATCCTAAGGGTAAAATATAATTTCTTGGGTATTTTAGATCTGGTATAAAATATATTACTCGAAGTCAGCTATGAATGAACCATAATTTAAGCTGACTAGCTTAAGCATTTTAGTGCTGCTTCCTCTATACTGTTCAGACTCTTTCTATTCACAAATCATTGACATTATGAATAAGCAAAAGCAAATGAATACCTAATGCATGCGTGCTAAGTGCTAAGTCACTGTAGTCATGTCCAATTGTTTGCGACCCCACGGACTGTAGCCCACCAGCCTCCTCTGTGCATGGGACTCATCAGGCAAGAACCTTGAGTGGATTGCCATGGCCTTCTCAGCACATTAGCACATCTTTATAAAAGATTTATCTGGTACCAGTTGGGTTGTTAACCTTATTTGTATAGCAAGTGTCAGTTTTAGATCAGATAAAGGAAGTGCTTTTTTTGGGGGGGGGGAGTGCTATTTTTTAAATTTTAACACAGCACATTTTGTGAGTATATGCCCTCTCTCATTACTTAGCTTAAAAGTATTGTGAAAGGAGCTCCTGAGTGCTGCTAGTTACCATGTGGTTTTAGATAGACTACACCATCAGTATCTTTACTAAGGGTGTTGAAACTAAGAGCCAGTTATACCCACTTTATATTCCTCTTTCCTTTTAAGGGACTAAACTCTTCTTGACTTAGAGCTTCTTTACCCTTCAAGAATTAGCTGAGGGGCTTCCCTGGTGGTCCAGTGGTTAAGACTCTGGCTCACAATGCAAGGGGCCTGGGTTCAATTCCTCATCAGGGAACTGGATCCCACATGCCTCAATCAGCAGTTCACACGCTGCAACTATGACCCAGTTCAGCCAAATACATAAGTAAAATAAAAGATATATATATTTTAAAAAGTATTAACTGAAGACAACATCACTAAATACAAGAAACACTATTGATTGACAAGTAGAAATGTATGCAAAATCATGTTCATTACTATTTTAAATACAGACTGTAATTGGGTTAGATAAATTGTGGAGATCCCATTAATCCTTTGAGAAATAGTAGGACTTGTTCTAGAGCAGTGGTTCTGAGACTGAAGGACATCTAAAATTTAAAAAATTTAAAAGATTATTTTAACTTTTTGGCAACAAAGGTAAAATCCTAAGGGTAAAATATAATTTCTTGGGTATTTTAGATCTGGTATAAAATATATTACTCGAAGTCAGCTATGAATGAACCATAATTTAAGCTGACTAGCTTAAGCATTTTAGTGCTGCTTCCTCTATACTGTTCAGACTCTTTCTATTCACAAATCATTGACATTATGAATAAGCAAAAGCAAATGAATACCTAATGCATGCGTGCTAAGTGCTAAGTCACTGTAGTCATGTCCAATTGTTTGCGACCCCACGGACTGTAGCCCACCAGCCTCCTCTGTGCATGGGACTCATCAGGCAAGAACCTTGAGTGGATTGCCATGGCCTTCTCAGCACATTAGCACATCTTTATAAAAGATTTATCTGGTACCAGTTGGGTTGTTAACCTTATTTGTATAGCAAGTGTCAGTTTTAGATCAGATAAAGGAAGTGCTTTTTTTGGGGGGGGGGAGTGCTATTTTTAATTTCAACACAGCACATTTTGTGAGTATATGCCCTCTCTCATTACTTAGCTTAAAAGTATTGTGAAAGGAGCTCCTGAGTGCTGCTAGTTACCATGTGGTTTTAGATAGACTACACCATCAGTATCTTTACTAAGGGTGTTGAAACTAAGAGCCAGTTATACCCACTTTATATTCCTCTTTCCTTTTAAGGGACTAAACTCTTCTTGACTTAGAGCTTCTTTACCCTTCAAGAATTAGCTGAGGGGCTTCCCTGGTGGTCCAGTGGTTAAGACTCTGGCTCACAATGCAAGGGGCCTGGGTTCAATTCCTCATCAGGGAACTGGATCCCACATGCCTCAATCAGCAGTTCACACGCTGCAACTATGACCCAGTTCAGCCAAATACATAAGTAAAATAAAAGATATATATATTTTAAAAAGTATTAACTGAAGACAACATCACTAAATACAAGAAACACTATTGATTGACAAGTAGAAATGTATGCAAAATCATGTTCATTACTATTTTAAATACAGACTGTAATTGGGTTAGATAAATTGTGGAGATCCCATTAATCCTTTGAGAAATAGTAGGACTTGTTCTAGAGCAGTGGTTCTGAGACTGGACAGTGTGAAATGCCTCCTATAAGATGCTTTTGAAATTTGTAGGTGGTGATTTTGTTGTTCCTGTTGTAACAATGATTAGGGGAGGTGCTACTATCCAGTAATGGTTAAAAGTCTTACTGTTATCTGAGTCTAGATTGGAACTTTATTTACATAAAAATATAATACAGAGTATTTTTACATGATTTTAGTACATTAGTTTTGGAAGGTATAGATGTAAAAGATAGAGATTTAAAAATCTATGGCACCAGTGGCTTTTAGGGCATTTAATCAATCTGCATTTGTAGTTGTCACATCCATGGTGATTCTGTGCATAGATTCAGACTTCTGACTGCTTCATTGTGCAGGGTACAGGTATATCTAATTCTTCACATACTGAAATACACATTCTTATTTTCATTTATTTCCTCTTTCTGTTATAATTAGGACATAATGTAGGTTTATTTTGAAATCGGGTGTATATATATTTAAATTATAAGAATACTTTCATTTCAAGTTTTTAAAGTGTTTGTAAAATCCTTGTTTAAAAAAGAGTATTACATACTATATGTTTATCTGGAATGTTTACAAAGCCTGACACCCATTCTGACTCAGTTATTAGTAAATGAAATCAAACCAGTCAATCCTAAAGGGTATAAAGCCTGAATTTTCATTGGAAGAAATGAAACTGAAGCTCCAATACTTTGGCCACCTGATGCAAAGAGCTGACTCACTGAAAAAGACCCTGATGCTGGGAGAGAGGACAAGAGGAGAAGAGGGCTACAGAGGATTAGATGGTTATTTTGAGATTCATCCACATTGTGGCATGTTTCTGTGGTAGATTTTCTGTTTGTTTTTTGCTTTTTGAAAGTGTAGTATTGCATTGTATGAGTATACCACTTTTTAAAATGTTCATTCGCTTGTTGATGGACATTTGAATTTTCCCCAACTTTTGCCTAGTATAAATAAGACTAGTATAAATAAACAGTTATGTGCAAGGTTTTACGTGGATATGTACCTTCATATCATTTGAGTTTTTTTCCCATTAATCCTTTGAGAAATAGTAGGACTTGTTCTAGAGCAGTGGTTCTGAGACTGGACAGTGTGAAATGCCTCCTATAAGATGCTTTTGAAATTTGTAGGTGGTGATTTTGTTGTTCCTGTTGTAACAATGATTAGGGGAGGTGCTACTATCCAGTAATGGTTAAAAGTCTTACTGTTATCTGAGTCTAGATTGGAACTTTATTTACATAAAAATATAATACAGAGTATTTTTACATGATTTTAGTACATTAGTTTTGGAAGGTATAGATGTAAAAGATAGAGATTTAAAATCTATGGCACCAGTGGCTTTTAGGGCATTTAATCAATCTGCATTTGTAGTTGTCACATCCATGGTGATTCTGTGCATAGATTCAGACTTCTGACTGCTTCATTGTGCAGGGTACAGGTATATCTAATTCTTCACATACTGAAATACACATTCTTATTTTCATTTATTTCCTCTTTCTGTTATAATTAGGACATAATGTAGGTTTATTTTGAAATCGGGTGTATATATATTTAAATTATAAGAATACTTTCATTTCAAGTTTTTAAAGTGTTTGTAAAATCCTTGTTTAAAAAAGAGTATTACATACTATATGTTTATCTGGAATGTTTACAAAGCCTGACACCCATTCTGACTCAGTTATTAGTAAATGAAATCAAACCAGTCAATCCTAAAGGGTATAAAGCCTGAATTTTCATTGGAAGAAATGAAACTGAAGCTCCAATACTTTGGCCACCTGATGCAAAGAGCTGACTCACTGAAAAAGACCCTGATGCTGGGAGAGAGGACAAGAGGAGAAGAGGGCTACAGAGGATTAGATGGTTATTTTGAGATTCATCCACATTGTGGCATGTTTCTGTGGTAGATTTTCTGTTTGTTTTTTGCTTTTTGAAAGTGTAGTATTGCATTGTATGAGTATACCACTTTTTAAAATGTTCATTCGCTTGTTGATGGACATTTGAATTTTCCCCAACTTTTGCCTAGTATAAATAAGACTAGTATAAATAAACAGTTATGTGCAAGGTTTTACGTGGATATGTACCTTCATATCATTTGAGTGTATATATAGAAGTGGGATGCTAGATCATATGGTAAATGTGTGCTAAGAAACTGCCAAACTATTTTCCAGAGTAGCTCTATTGTTTAACATTCCCATCAACAGTGTATAGTTCCAGTTCCTCTTCCTTGTCTGCATTTGATATGGTTGGTCTTTCTAATTTTAGCCCGTGTAAGAGGTATGTAATGGTATCTCATTAGAGTTTTTTTTTTTTTTTTTTTAATTTTGGCCTGTTTTATTGATTTTCATTTATTTATTTATTTTTCATCTATCTTTATTCTTCGACCTGTGTGGACCTTTCATTGCAGTGGCCTCTCTCGCTACAGAGCACAGGCTCTGGGCACATGTGCTCCAGAGCACTGGCTTGTAATTGGACACACCGGTCCATCTACTCTGCGGCATGTGGGATCTTCCCAGGCCAGGGATTGAACTGGTGACATATTAAGCTCTTTTGCAGTCAGTCGATCTCCTTTGATAGTTTCTATTCAGATCTTTTGTCAGTTCAAGTAAACAGAGTTTTTTTTCTTACTATTGTGTGCTGAGATTTCTTTATGTATTTTGGATACAAGTTCTTTATATGGTTTGCAAGCATTTTCTCCTATCTGTGGCTTGTCTTTTTATATTATAAACAATGTCGTCCTTAAGGACAGAAGGTTTTAGTTTTTTTTTTTTTTTTCTTGCATCTAAGTCATCATTTGTTTTTTATCCATCTTTATTCTTTGGCATGTGTGGGCCTCCCGTTGTAGTGGCCTCTCACTGCAGAGCATCAACTCTGGGTGCACGCGCTGCAGAGCGATGGCTCGTAATTGGACACACTGGTCCATCCACTTTGTGACACGTGGAATCTTCCTGGGTCAGGGATCAAATTGATGCCGCTTGCAATGCAAGGTGGACTCTTTCCCCACTCAACCACCAGGGAAGCCCCATGGTTTTAGCTTCGGTGATACTCATTTTTTCTGTTTTTATTTTGTGAGTTGTGCTTGTGATGTTATATTTACGAATTATTTGCCTAATACAAGAGCACAAGATTTTCTCCTATGTTTTCCTCTAGAGGCTTTACAGATTTAATTTTTACAGTTAGACCTATAATCCATTTTGAGTTCATTTTAATTTTGGGTGTGAAGTGTGGATTGAACTTCATTTTGTTAGCTTATGGATGTCTGGTTGTTCCAGGCCAGAATAACTCCTTGAAGCACCATTTGTTCAAAAGACCCCCTCTTTTCTTTTCTTTTTCTTTTTTTTTTTTTTTAGTAATCCTTTTTTATTTTTTATATAGTGACTTTTTAATGTTACTTCACTGGATTCAAGACATTTGTTTCCATGCCTATCTAGTATTTTATCAAGCAGATAGATAAAATGTTACTTAAATATATTTATATCATTAGGGATTTAGTTTATTTAATCTCTTCATTGTTAATACTGCTAATTTATATCACCATGAAGAATACAGTTTTTCCATCAGAGGGGGGTTGTTTATTTAAAATAGATGGTTAGTTTTCTTTACATGTTTATTGAAATCAGCTGTCCATTCACTTTTTTTTTTGTGCATTCACTTTTTTTTTTTGGCCACTTCTATTGGTCTTTCATTTATTCGTTTTCATCTATCATTGTTCTTTGGCCTGTGTGGGCCTCCCATTGCAGCGGCCTATGTCGCTGCAGAGCACCAGCTGTGGGTGCATGCACTCTAGAGCTCCAACTTGGTAGTTGGACACATTAGTCCAGCCGCTCCGTGGCACATGGCATCTTCCCAGGCCAGGGATCAAACCAGCGCCCCTTGCACTGCAAGGCGGTATCCTTACCCACTGGACCACCAGGGAAGCCCTGTCCATTCACTTTTTAAAAAATGAAATAATTTAAAACACATACCAAGCCTAACTTCATATTATCCCTGTATATACTTCATTATGCATCTCTGACGGATAAAGACTGATTTTTAGAAATGTAACAGTCTATTATTTTACCTCACAAAATGAAGTTTCCTTAAAATCATCTAATATTTAATCCATATTTAACTTTGTCAGGTTGTTTCAAAGCAGTCTTCAACGTTGGCCAATAAGGGATTTCTCTATCATTATTGTCTCACATTTGTATATATTTGTCTCATGGTCATGTTTTTTCAAAAGAGGCTTTTTTACAGATTTAATTTTTACAGTTAGACCTATAATCCATTTTGAGTTCATTTTAATTTTGGGTGTGAAGTGTGGATTGAACTTCATTTTGTTAGCTTATGGATGTCTGGTTGTTCCAGGCCAGAATAACTCCTTGAAGCACCATTTGTTCAAAAGACCCCCTCTTTTCTTTTCTTTTTCTTTTTTTTTTTTTTTAGTAATCCTTTTTTATTTTTTATATAGTGACTTTTTAATGTTACTTCACTGGATTCAAGACATTTGTTTCCATGCCTATCTAGTATTTTATCAAGCAGATAGATAAAATGTTACTTAAATATATTTATATCATTAGGGATTTAGTTTATTTAATCTCTTCATTGTTAATACTGCTAATTTATATCACCATGAAGAATACAGTTTTTCCATCAGAGGGGGGTTGTTTATTTAAAATAGATGGTTAGTTTTCTTTACATGTTTATTGAAATCAGCTGTCCATTCACTTTTTTTTTTGTGCATTCACTTTTTTTTTTTGGCCACTTCTATTGGTCTTTCATTTATTCGTTTTCATCTATCATTGTTCTTTGGCCTGTGTGGGCCTCCCATTGCAGCGGCCTATGTCGCTGCAGAGCACCAGCTGTGGGTGCATGCACTCTAGAGCTCCAACTTGGTAGTTGGACACATTAGTCCAGCCGCTCCGTGGCACATGGCATCTTCCCAGGCCAGGGATCAAACCAGCGCCCCTTGCACTGCAAGGCGGTATCCTTACCCACTGGACCACCAGGGAAGCCCTGTCCATTCACTTTTTAAAAAATGAAATAATTTAAAACACATACCAAGCCTAACTTCATATTATCCCTGTATATACTTCATTATGCATCTCTGACGGATAAAGACTGATTTTTAGAAATGTAACAGTCTATTATTTTACCTCACAAAATGAAGTTTCCTTAAAATCATCTAATATTTAATCCATATTTAAATTTGTCAGGTTGTTTCAAAGCAGTCTTCAACGTTGGCCAATAAGGGGATTTTCTCTATCATTATTGTCTCACATTTGTATATATTTGACATGCTTCAATCCATGGATGTCATTGTTTTTGATGTCCTCAAATGCTTCAAGTTGGCTGTTATCTCTTTTTTTTCTGTTTGTTTCATTCATGTATTTATTCCACAATTAAAATAAATCATAATTTAAAGCCATAACATTTTTTAAAAGATAAAGGAGAATCTATGTCACAGCTGTATTAATAAAACAGACATTGGTCTAAAGTGCAACACTAAACAGGTGTGCTCTGTTCCCATGGTGGAATAAATATATAACAATTACACGTAAAATTTCACTGAAGATCTGAGATGACTCAAAGAACCCTTTGAAACAAACTGTTCAATGAATGAACGCAGGCTACAAGTAATTTCTATTAACATTTTACTGAGAGATGGAAAAATCCCCACGGTGACAACTAAGTCAAAATCTCTCATTTCCATGTGCCTGGCCTTAGCTTCTGTCTTCTTTCCAACCACAGCTTAATCCAGAAAGGCCACTCCACCCAGGTTCAATATGCCACTCTAAGTTCCCAGGGACCTCAGCACAGACTGCCGCTAATAAGCCTGTGTGCAGCCTTCGTTCAGAACCTCCAGGGAAATTAGGAGCCCAAATGCGGAGAGCAACAGCATTTCTTTCAACAACAGTTTTAACTGCTGAATGAGCTCTGGCAGGCCATGTGCACGTCATAACAAGCCAAAATATTGTCTTAATATTTTCTGCTTTTCTTGAAGAATGTTAAGTAGGCCGTTCAAGTGAAAAAAACAACACAGAAATAATGAAAATGAAAATTTCAAAGGATTTATGCCAATAAGCAAACCAGTCCTCTGCCCAAAAGCCTAAGCGATAACATTTTTTATGCATTTAAATGTAACACATACCAAGCCTAACTTCATATTATCCCTGTATATACTTCATTATGCATCTCTGACGGATAAAGACTGATTTTTAGAAATGTAACAGTCTATTATTTTACCTCACAAAATGAAGTTTCCTTAAAATCATCTAATATTTAATCCATATTTAAATTTGTCAGGTTGTTTCAAAGCAGTCTTCAACGTTGGCCAATAAGGGGATTTTCTCTATCATTATTGTCTCACATTTGTATATATTTGACATGCTTCAATCCATGGATGTCATTGTTTTTGATGTCCTCAAATGCTTCAAGTTGGCTGTTATCTCTTTTTTTTCTGTTTGTTTCATTCATGTATTTATTCCACAATTAAAATAAATCATAATTTAAAGCCATAACATTTTTTAAAAGATAAAGGAGAATCTATGTCACAGCTGTATTAATAAAACAGACATTGGTCTAAAGTGCAACACTAAACAGGTGTGCTCTGTTCCCATGGTGGAATAAATATATAACAATTACACGTAAAATTTCACTGAAGATCTGAGATGACTCAAAGAACCCTTTGAAACAAACTGTTCAATGAATGAACGCAGGCTACAAGTAATTTCTATTAACATTTTACTGAGAGATGGAAAAATCCCCACGGTGACAACTAAGTCAAAATCTCTCATTTCCATGTGCCTGGCCTTAGCTTCTGTCTTCTTTCCAACCACAGCTTAATCCAGAAAGGCCACTCCACCCAGGTTCAATATGCCACTCTAAGTTCCCAGGGACCTCAGCACAGACTGCCGCTAATAAGCCTGTGTGCAGCCTTCGTTCAGAACCTCCAGGGAAATTAGGAGCCCAAATGCGGAGAGCAACAGCATTTCTTTCAACAACAGTTTTAACTGCTGAATGAGCTCTGGCAGGCCATGTGCACGTCATAACAAGCCAAAATATTGTCTTAATATTTTCTGCTTTTCTTGAAGAATGTTAAGTAGGCCGTTCAAGTGAAAAAAAAAAACAACACAGAAATAATGAAAAATGAAAATTTCAAAGGATTTATGCCAATAAGCAAACCAGTCCTCTGCAGCCTAACTCATTTGTTTCTGGGCTGCAATGCCATGTAGAGGGCGATCAGACAGTAGATGGTCCCTCCCAGGGTCAGCGCCATGGTGGTCCGGTAAAGCATTTGGTCAGGCAGGCCTCGTTTCAGGTGGACGGGCACACCATCGGATTTCTGGAAAAACTTCTGCAGCTCTGGAACTTTGTTTTGCCCAGCATAATCATACGCAACAGAGCTGGAACTCAGCTTAGTTGGGGTGGCAAATATGATAGGTGGTGCTTCTGTGGAAACCACAGGCCTTAATCCCTGAGATCTATAGGCGTCGGAAGCCCATGTTCCGGCCAATTTTTGCGTGAAGCCACTAAACTTATAGTACATGATGTCCCGCGTCGACTTCCTGCAGCCGCTGCCTGCGCAACCGTCCCAGAGCCTGTTATCTCTTTTGACAGGAGATTTGAATTTTTTGAATAAATGAGATTTGAACCTTGTTTTTTTTTTTTTTCCCCTTTCTTTTTTAACTTCATTGCCCATGTTCTTCTCAGAATTATTGTTGTGCCTTCTTGAAGGAAACCCTTGAAACAGACATTTAAATGGCTGAGTTGAAGGGTGCATTTGTTCGAATACTGGTTTGATATGAACGTGTCAACTGTTAAAAATAGATTTAGCAGTAGAAGGCAAACGGCACTTGTGGCACAGAGTCTGGACTGTGAAGTGGTTGGAGAAGCAAAGGAAAACAGGCCAGAGTCATAATGCAAAAGGCCTTGCCAGCTGGTCTGCAAAATTTGGTCTTTTTATTACTTTGGTGATGGCTCATGGAACTAAGTTCATGACATTTTGTTTCTCACATCAATTGATAGAAATTTATTTTTGAAAGAAAGCTCTCTTGATTGCCATTTTTCATGGAGTTTGCTAAGAAAAACTTGGCTGAAGAATCCACTATCAATCCTTTACGTAAAATGTGGAGAGAATCCTCAGTTGAGCGGTCATTAGCTGGATTTTTCAGGACTCTGTACTTATTAAAATCTTTTGCATGTCATATAGTAATGTTGAATTTGAATCAGTATGGTGTATATACATAATTCACATAGTGATAACCGAAAGCATTTTAGTAATGGTAGTTGTAAACTAAGTGAAAGTCACGCAGGCATGTCTGACTTTTTGAGACCTCATGGACTGTAGCCCGCCAGGCTCCTCTGTCCATGGAATTCTCCAGGCAAGAATACTAGAGTGGGCTGCCATTCTCTTCTCCAGAGGATCTTCCCAACCCAGGATTGATCCCAAGTCTCCCTCATTGCAGGTGGATTCTTTATCACCTGAGCCACCAGGTGGCTTACTGTTTCTTAATTTAATTGGCCTCCTATTACATTGTTGGCTGTATTGAAATCCATGGATGGCGAGCTTTATCATGATTTAATATAAAATCTGGCTATTTAATTCACTGAGTTTTACTTACTGATTTCTAGAGCCCCATGGTTATGAATGTGCTTCTACTTCATGATGCCTCCTGCTATGGCAGACATCCTTGACATCTGGGCAGTGGATTCACAGATAGCATCTGATGGCTCCATACCTGTGGATTTCCTTTTGCCCACTGGGATTTATATCCAGTTGGAGGTGCCTCGTGAAGCTACCATTTCCTGTATCAAGCAGGTATGTTACTAGGTGGGATTTGAATAAACCTAGCTCACTTACTTTATCACTTAGAGGGAAATGTTCCTCCATTTTGAGGAATTTCCTTCAGAATGTTATTAGTGTAAATCATGTGGTGAATTTAAGAGAAGCTTATAAGTTAATATATTTTAAGTATTTCAATCCATACTTTGTCTTGGATCTTATTTTTTTGTTTTATATATATATATAAAACATATTCTTTCTCACTCCCCACTCAGTTTTAATTTTTTCCTAAAAAATCCATGGTCATACCTGAATTTTAATACATATGAACTTACATTAGCTGTTTTGAAAGATTGGTTATCAAAAGGAATTTGACATTGTCAGAGAAAGTCTTAAGGTAAGCTCTTTGTACTTACTGTCTTTGAGTTGGTCACTTTTTTTTAATATGCCTTTTGGTTGGCTGTCTCTTCTCTCTTTTTCCTTCCCTTCTGTTCCGCATCTTCTCTTCCCATCCCCACTAGTTTTCATGGTCACTCTGGGGGAAGAAAAGGTTTCCTGCTGTTCACTAGATTTTTCTCCCCCAGTAATGAATGGTATGTCCTCATTTGAAAGCAAATTCTTTCATAGAACAAGACTTGCCTGTTTTGTTGGTTGATTCTTTTTTCAAGTGAATTGGTAAGGGTGGTTTGATTTGTAAAGACTGTAACTTATAAGTGAAATTATTTCTCTAAGCTTTTTCTTTAATGTGTTTTAAATAGCTGAACCCAATATTGGTTTGTGATCTTTTTTTTTTTTTCTTTGTCCAATTCTATTGGTCTTTCATTTTTTAATTTTTCATCCATTTTTGTTCCTTGGCCTGTGTGGGCCTCCCATCGTAGTGGCCTCTCTCCTCGCAGAGCACTGGCTCTGGGTGCATGTGCTCCAGAGCTCTGGCTAGGTAGTTGGACATATCAATCCAGCCGCTCCATGGCACGTGGGGTCTTCCCAGGCCAGAGATTGAACTGGCACCCCATGCACTGCAAGGCGGTGTCCTTACCCACTGGACTACCAGGGAAGCCCGTGATCTTTTTTTATAGTAATTTTTTTAGAGGTGGGGGCACTTCTATTGATCTTTCATTTTATCTATTTTCATCCATTTTTGTTCTTTGGCCTGTGTGGGCCTCCCATTGCTGCAGAGCAGTGGCTCTGGGTACATGCGCTCCAGAGCTCCCGCTTGGTAGTTGGACACATGGTCCAGCCACTCCATGGCACGTGGGATCTTCCCAGGCCAGGGATCTAATTGGCACCCCTTACACTGCAAGGCGGTGTCCTTACCCACTGGACAACCAGGGAATCCCCCTCATTTTAGTTTTTATTTGCATTTCCCTAATGACTGATGATGTCATGTTCTCGTGGACCATTTGTAGAACTGTCTTTTCAAGACTATTGCCCGTTGTTTAATTCAACTTTTTGTTGTTGTTGAGTCATGAGAGTTCCTTATGTATTCTGGATGGTAATCTCTTATCAAACATATTTTGAAGATATTTTCTTCTACTCTGTGGGCTGCTTTTTTACTCTCACAATGGTGTCCTTTGATACAGTAAAGTTTTAAATTCTGATGAAATCCAATTACCTATTTTGCTTGTTTTATGTAACTGAATCTGAGGGTTTGGCCACAATTTTTATTGCTCACTTGTTGCCTTTTGTCTTGGTTGCAGATAAATATATAATATACCTTGTGTTTGTATGGTGACCTTATTTTATATGATCTCATTTAGGGCAATTCTGAAGAGATGGTGAAAGATTGAGTCTGCTCTTCTTGACAGGGCAAAGCTAGTTAACAGAGATAACTGTGATAAATAGAAAAGAATCATGACAGAAATAATGTAAATTTTGTATGAGAGTGATAGGTTATACATGCTGTAAATATGCTTTTTTTATTTGAAGTTATTTCTATTTATAAGAATGCTAAATATACAAGTCTTGATTCTTAGTCTTCATAGATACTCACTTTTCATACTTTGATTTTTATAAATGTATTTTTTGTTATTGTAGCAGTATATTATTTACAAAAGTTGGGTTGATACCATTCATATTCTCTTGCAATTTGCTATTTTAAAAGAAACCAACCTTGATACATCTTATGTAGCATTCCATGTTACCATGTTTTTCTATTTTTTTTTTCATAGTTCTGTAATATTCTGTGATTTAAGCCAGACTGGTGTTGCTAAACATTTGGCTTGTCCTCAGTTTTTGAATTTTCCAGTAAGTGCTGCAGTGAGCATATGAGTGAGATATGTCTTTGTACACTTGAGCAAGTATATCCATTTCAGAAAATGTCTTACTGTTTTTTCTTGCAGATGTTATGGAAACAAGTTACCAATTACCCAATGTTTAACCTCCTTATGGAAATAGACTCCTATATGTTTGCATGTGTGAATCAAACTGCTGTATATGAGGAACTAGAAGATGAAACAAGAAGACTCTGTGATGTCAGACCTTTTCTTCCAGTTCTCAAATTAGTGACAAGAAGTTGTGACCCAGGGGAAAAATTAGACTCAAAATTGGAGTCCTTATAGGAAGAGGTAATTTAAACAGTTTTTAGTATGAATATAGCATGTTTGTTGCCATATGTGTAGACATGTAGTAAGTACGATCTAAGACATTGCTTTGCAAGGTGTGGTCTGTGATCTCTACATTATGTTACCAGTTTGAGATAAAGTAAAAACAGAAATCAAAAATAAATGTTTAGAAACTTCTCTAGCAATGTGATACTGCCCCAGCAGCCAGGGGCTTATGTATTTTTTATCTTTTTTTCCCAGTGACCTATTTTTTAAATTTATTTTTTGAAGTATAGTTGATTTATAATGTTGTGTTAATTTCTGCTATGCAAAAAAGTGATACGTCCATTTGGATACTGTTTTCCATTATGATTTATCACAGGATATTGCATGCAATTTGCTATGTTGCACAGTAGGATTTGTTATGTATCCATTCTCTGTAATAGTTTGCATCTAACCGTCTCCCAATCCATCTGTCCTCCACCCCCATCCCCCTGGGCAACCATAAATTTCTTCTCTCTGAGTCTATTTCTGTTTTGTAGATAAGTACATTTGTTTCATATTTTAGATTCCACATATAAATGATATCATATGGTATTTGTCTTTTTCTTTCTGACTACTTAGTGTGATAGCCTTTAGGTCCATCCATGTTACCATGTTTTTCTATTTTTTTTTTCATAGTTCTGTAATATTCTGTGATTTAAGCCAGACTGGTGTTGCTAAACATTTGGCTTGTCCTCAGTTTTTGAATTTTCCAGTAAGTGCTGCAGTGAGCATATGAGTGAGATATGTCTTTGTACACTTGAGCAAGTATATCCATTTCAGAAAATGTCTTACTGTTTTTTCTTGCAGATGTTATGGAAACAAGTTACCAATTACCCAATGTTTAACCTCCTTATGGAAATAGACTCCTATATGTTTGCATGTGTGAATCAAACTGCTGTATATGAGGAACTAGAAGATGAAACAAGAAGACTCTGTGATGTCAGACCTTTTCTTCCAGTTCTCAAATTAGTGACAAGAAGTTGTGACCCAGGGGAAAAATTAGACTCAAAAATTGGAGTCCTTATAGGAAGAGGTAATTTAAACAGTTTTTAGTATGAATATAGCATGTTTGTTGCCATATGTGTAGACATGTAGTAAGTACGATCTAAGACATTGCTTTGCAAGGTGTGGTCTGTGATCTCTACATTATGTTACCAGTTTGAGATAAAGTAAAAACAGAAATCAAAAATAAATGTTTAGAAACTTCTCTAGCAATGTGATACTGCCCCAGCAGCCAGGGGCTTATGTATTTTTTATCTTTTTTTCCCAGTGACCTATTTTTTAAATTTATTTTTTGAAGTATAGTTGATTTATAATGTTGTGTTAATTTCTGCTATGCAAAAAAGTGATACGTCCATTTGGATACTGTTTTCCATTATGATTTATCACAGGATATTGCATGCAATTTGCTATGTTGCACAGTAGGATTTGTTATGTATCCATTCTCTGTAATAGTTTGCATCTAACCCGTCTCCCAATCCATCTGTCCTCCACCCCCATCCCCCTGGGCAACCATAAATTTCTTCTCTCTGAGTCTATTTCTGTTTTGTAGATAAGTACATTTGTTTCATATTTTAGATTCCACATATAAATGATATCATATGGTATTTGTCTTTTTCTTTCTGACTACTTAGTGTGATAGCCTTTAGGTCCATCCATGTTGCTACAAATGGCATTATTTCGTTCTTTTTTTATGGTTGAGTGTTCCATTGTGTATATATACCACGTTTTCTTTATCTGGTTGTTTATCAGTGGGCATTAAGGTTGTTTGCATGTGAATAGTGCTGTTACGAATTCATAGGGATGCATGTGTGTGTGTGTATATATATATATTTTTGAATTACAGTTTTGTCTGGATACATATCCAGGTGTGGGATTGCTGGATCATATGGCAGCTCTATTTTTATTATTCTGAGAAACCTCTATCCTATTTTTTTCATGGTGGCTATGCCAATTTACATTCCCACCAGCAGTGCGTGAGGGTTGCCTTTCCTCCACACCCTCTCCAGCATTCATTATTTGTAGACTTTTTAATGATGGCCTTTCTGACTGGTGTGAGGTGATACCTCATTGTAGTTTTGGTTTGTGTTTCTCTCATAATTAGAGATGTTGAGCATCTTTTCATGTGCCTGTTGGCCACCGATATGTCTTTGCCTTATTTTATAAAAGTATTGGTTTTTGTCAGATTGAAAATCAGAAAGTTGTTCCTCTGCCTCAGGTAGTTTGACAAGCCCTTTTCTAAGAGATGCATCCTCAGTTTCTTGTGAACTACCTCTGAAGTATGAACATAATTTATACACAATTCTATATGGTAAGCAAGCCTCTAAGGTGATTGAGAAGTTTCTATAACTTTCACTCCATAAGTAAAGTGATCTTTTAAGTAGAAGTTACTGTTATACAAATCAAGAAATATCATGCCCATATTATTCTTTGCATATTAGTTCCAGGGAGAATTGTCTATAACAAAATAAACATGAAACAGTCACTCTTACTCTAGTAATCTTAGGTGTCTTAATGGGCCAATGGTATCCTACCTTAGACAAGGTAGTAACTTGAATTACTTACTACAAGAGATTTCTGAGTTGTTAACTTTTTGTTGACTAATCAAATTCAGGATAAAACTACTCGTGTCCATCCTCGGGGCAACCATAAATTTCTTCTCTCTGAGTCTATTTCTGTTTTGTAGATAAGTACATTTGTTTCATATTTTAGATTCCACATATAAATGATATCATATGGTATTTGTCTTTTTCTTTCTGACTACTTAGTGTGATAGCCTTTAGGTCCATCCATGTTGCTACAAATGGCATTATTTCGTTCTTTTTTTATGGTTGAGTGTTCCATTGTGTATATATACCACGTTTTCTTTATCTGGTTGTTTATCAGTGGGCATTAAGGTTGTTTGCATGTGAATAGTGCTGTTACGAATTCATAGGGATGCATGTGTGTGTGTGTATATATATATTTTTGAATTACAGTTTTGTCTGGATACATATCCAGGTGTGGGATTGCTGGATCATATGGCAGCTCTATTTTTATTATTCTGAGAAACCTCTATCCTATTTTTTTCATGGTGGCTATGCCAATTTACATTCCCACCAGCAGTGCGTGAGGGTTGCCTTTCCTCCACACCCTCTCCAGCATTCATTATTTGTAGACTTTTTAATGATGGCCTTTCTGACTGGTGTGAGGTGATACCTCATTGTAGTTTTGGTTTGTGTTTCTCTCATAATTAGAGATGTTGAGCATCTTTTCATGTGCCTGTTGGCCACCGATATGTCTTTGCCTTATTTTATAAAAGTATTGGTTTTTGTCAGATTGAAAATCAGAAAGTTGTTCCTCTGCCTCAGGTAGTTTGACAAGCCCTTTTCTAAGAGATGCATCCTCAGTTTCTTGTGAACTACCTCTGAAGTATGAACATAATTTATACACAATTCTATATGGTAAGCAAGCCTCTAAGGTGATTGAGAAGTTTCTATAACTTTCACTCCATAAGTAAAGTGATCTTTTAAGTAGAAGTTACTGTTATACAAATCAAGAAATATCATGCCCATATTATTCTTTGCATATTAGTTCCAGGGAGAATTGTCTATAACAAAATAAACATGAAACAGTCACTCTTACTCTAGTAATCTTAGGTGTCTTAATGGGCCAATGGTATCCTACCTTAGACAAGGTAGTAACTTGAATTACTTACTACAAGAGATTTCTGAGTTGTTAACTTTGTTGACTCTGGATTGGCTACCTGTATTGATCAAATTCAGGATAATATAGTACCATCCCTTTTAAGATACTATTCTTTGGTCTTGATGTATAGTTAATTGAAGATAGCTAATGATTACTTTCGGGATTAAGTTCTCTGAGTACTTAGAACAGAAGCTTGTTGATGTAATAAATGACATTTCGTATTTAAAAACATTTGATTCTGGTATTTAAAACATTTCATTCTGGTATTTAAAAAACATTTGATTACTTCAGATGATAACTAGTTTACTTTGGGAATAACTTTTTTCTGCATTAAACAAGTTTAGTTTATAATTGTGTGCCATACAGATTTTTTTTTAAATGTATTAATAGCTTCAATTAGAAAGCATTCCTTTCTATTTTCTAGAGCTTCGAAAATTTCTTAAAAAATATTTTAATCTACCTCAGTAGAATTTTTTTGCTTTGTTTGAATTAAGGAGTACATGTAAAAGTAGAAAGAATAAAAGATCACTTACAGTCTTACCCAGTCAAAAATATCCACTGATAATATTTTGATATAGTTCTTTTAAAATTTATTTTTATTTATTTATTTGTTTTTGGCTGTTCTGGGTTTTCACTGCTGCTGCAGGCTCTTCTCTAGTTGCAGGGAGTGGGGGCTACTCTCTAGTTGAGATGAACAGGCTTCTTGTGGTAATTTCTCTTGTTGTGGAACTCGGGCTCTAGGGCACACGGGTTTTAGTCGTTGCAGCACATGGGTTCAATATTGGTTTTCGTTCGAGGCTGCTGCAGGCTTATGAACCCATAAATTTAAATACCACAATTCTATATGGTAAGCAAGCCTCTAAGGTGATTGAGAAGTTTCTATAACTTTCACTCCATAAGTAAAGTGATCTTTTAAGTAGAAGTTACTGTTATACAAATCAAGAAATATCATGCCCATATTATTCTTTGCATATTAGTTCCAGGGAGAATTGTCTATAACAAAATAAACATGAAACAGTCACTCTTACTCTAGTAATCTTAGGTGTCTTAATGGGCCAATGGTATCCTACCTTAGACAAGGTAGTAACTTGAATTACTTACTACAAGAGATTTCTGAGTTGTTAACTTTGTTGACTCTGGATTGGCTACCTGTATTGATCAAATTCAGGATAATATAGTACCATCCCTTTTAAGATACTATTCTTTGGTCTTGATGTATAGTTAATTGAAGATAGCTAATGATTACTTTCGGGGGATTAAGTTCTCTGAGTACTTAGAACAGAAGCTTGTTGATGTAATAAATGACATTTCGTATTTAAAAACATTTGATTCTGGTATTTAAAACATTTCATTCTGGTATTTAAAAAACATTTGATTACTTCAGATGATAACTAGTTTACTTTGGGAATAACTTTTTTCTGCATTAAACAAGTTTAGTTTATAATTGTGTGCCATACAGATTTTTTTTTAAATGTATTAATAGCTTCAATTAGAAAGCATTCCTTTCTATTTTCTAGAGCTTCGAAAATTTCTTAAAAAATATTTTAATCTACCTCAGTAGAATTTTTTTGCTTTGTTTGAATTAAGGAGTACATGTAAAAGTAGAAAGAATAAAAGATCACTTACAGTCTTACCCAGTCAAAAATATCCACTGATAATATTTTGATATAGTTCTTTTAAAATTTATTTTTATTTATTTATTTGTTTTTGGCTGTTCTGGGTTTTCACTGCTGCTGCAGGCTCTTCTCTAGTTGCAGGGAGTGGGGGCTACTCTCTAGTTGAGATGAACAGGCTTCTTGTGGTAATTTCTCTTGTTGTGGAACTCGGGCTCTAGGGCACACGGGTTTTAGTCGTTGCAGCACATGGGTTCAATAGTTCTCGTTCCGAGGCTCTAGAACACAGGCTCAGCAGTTGTGGCTCAGAGGCGTAGTTGCTCCACAGCGTATGGAATCCTCCCAGATCAGGGATCGAGCCCATGGCTCCTGCGTTGGCAGTCGAACGCTTTACCACTGAGCCATAAGGGAAGTCCTTGATACAGTTCTTTTTTTAGGCGGGATGGTGGGGTAGGGAGAGAGAGGGGCGGGCGGGCCACTTCTATTGGTCTTTCATTTATCTGTTTTCGTCCATCTTTGTTCTTTGGCCCACGTGGGCCTCCCATCGCAGTGGCCTCTGTTGTCGCAGAGCACCGGCTCTGGGCGCGTGTGCTCCAGAGCTCCGGCTCGGTAATTGGTCACATGGGTCCAGCCGCTCCGCGGCATGTGGGATCTTCCCAGGCCAGGGATCGAACAGGCGCCCCTTGCACTGCACGGCGGTATCCTTACCCACTGGACCACCAGGGAAGCCCAATGCAGTGTATTTTATTTAGAGTATAAAGCTTATTGTAAAAAAGCCTTTTTATGTGGAGTGCCCTGCAACTTTAATTAGTAAGAAAGTATTAGGAGTGTTTTACTGCAATTAACTAAACCGTTTATAAACTTTTAAAATTTGTAAATTGTACTTTAGATCCTCAGTAGTTTAGGAAAGCTAACATTATGATCATATACACAAATTCAAATGTTAACATTTTCTTAGAAAGTTGAATAAGTGTTTTGATGTTTTTAGAGTGAATTTCCACATTAAATACCTAACAAGTCAAGTTTTGCAGTTGCTGATTTGTATGTGATGACTACAACCAGGACTTGGTGAGGTCATGCCTCTTAGGAAAACAATCAACAATTATTTCAGTTTAACTTCGGGAATGAGTTTGCTGCCTCCTCCTCCCCAAAGAAAACAATAGAATCTTTACAGACAGCCCTGAAGGGTCTAAAAATACCTTTTCCTGAAAGATGATATGTACAATCATTTTATTTTCTGTTTATGCTAAATAATTATTTACAGAATTGCTTCTGGGTTCTGATTATTCTCTGCAGTGAAGGAATTTGTCATTCCTGCATGAATTTCTCCAAACACCCAGCAGTAAATCTTGATCAGAGGATTTTGTCAGCATTCTGGTAAAAGTATTAGAACACTTCCTTTTTCAACCTTTACCGGTCTAATGCTGTGGCATTCCTTAAAGTGACAGAAACATATAGTCTGTAGGATTTTAACAGTATCTTTAATATGTAGAAATTGTTGATTCAGTACTTTTTAATAAAAAAAATTCTATTTGATTGTAAACTTAAAGTTTAAGCTTTACTATCAAATTTTCATACACAAGACACATAGGCAATTAACCTGACTTTTTATTTTTGGCAGGTGCTTTTTTTTTTTTTGGCCACTTCTATTGGTCTTTCATTTATTTATTTTCATCCATCTTAATTCTTCGGCCTGTGTGGGCCTCCCATCGCAGGGGCCCCTCTGGCCGCAGAGCACTAGATCTGGGCGCATGTGCTCCAGAGCTCCGGCTCGGTAGTTGGACACATCAGTCCAGCCGCTCTGCGACACGTAGGATCCACCCAGGCCAGGGATCGAACGGGCGCCCCTTGCATTGCAAGGCGGTGCCCTTACTCACTGGACTACCTGGGAAGCCCAGGCAGTTTCTATTTTTAAGAGATGTCTTTAGGAGTTCCCAAATTCAGACTTGATCAGTTTCTTTTCTCCATTATTTCAAAACATTAGAATACAGTTGACTTACAACGTAGTGTTAGTTTCAGGTGTACAGTAAAGTGAATCAATTATGTATATACACATGGCCACTCTATTTTAGGTTCTTTCCTCAATTACATAGTATTGAATAGCGTTTTCTCTGCTATACAACAGGTTCTAATTAGTTATGTAGATAGTAGTGTGTGTACGTCAATCCTAATCTCAGTTTATTTCCCCGAGTTCATCCCCTGGTAACCGTAAGCTTGTTTTCTGTATCTGTAATTTCATTCTCTCATGTATAGCTTGTCCAGTTTTGCATTTACTGAAGAGACTGTCTTTTCTCCCTTGTATAATGTTATCTCCTTTGTCATTGATTAGGTGACCAGTTTCTTAAAATATGGATTCTCAGAGGTTGGGATGTAGTGAGTCTGGAAATTTAAAAATTTTCCCCGGTTTAAGTACTTTTGGATAGGATTTATAACAGAATCCATTATTCTCTGCAGTGAAGGAATTTGTCATTCCTGCATAATTTCTCCAAACACCCAGCAGTAAATCTTGATCAGAGGATTTTGTCAGCATTCTGGTAAAAGTATTAGAACACTTCCTTTTTCAACCTTTACCGGTCTAATGCTGTGGCATTCCTTAAAGTGACAGAAACATATAGTCTGTAGGATTTTAACAGTATCTTTAATATGTAGAAATTGTTGATTCAGTACTTTTTAATAAAAAAAATTCTATTTGATTGTAAACTTAAAGTTTAAGCTTTACTATCAAATTTTCATACACAAGACACATAGGCAATTAACCTGACTTTTTATTTTTGGCAGGTGCTTTTTTTTTTTTTGGCCACTTCTATTGGTCTTTCATTTATTTATTTTCATCCATCTTAATTCTTCGGCCTGTGTGGGCCTCCCATCGCAGGGGCCCCTCTGGCCGCAGAGCACTAGATCTGGGCGCATGTGCTCCAGAGCTCCGGCTCGGTAGTTGGACACATCAGTCCAGCCGCTCTGCGACACGTAGGATCCACCCAGGCCAGGGATCGAACGGGCGCCCCTTGCATTGCAAGGCGGTGCCCTTACTCACTGGACTACCTGGGAAGCCCAGGCAGTTTCTATTTTTAAGAGATGTCTTTAGGAGTTCCCAAATTCAGACTTGATCAGTTTCTTTTCTCCATTATTTCAAAACATTAGAATACAGTTGACTTACAACGTAGTGTTAGTTTCAGGTGTACAGTAAAGTGAATCAATTATGTATATACACATGGCCACTCTATTTTAGGTTCTTTCCTCAATTACATAGTATTGAATAGCGTTTTCTCTGCTATACAACAGGTTCTAATTAGTTATGTAGATAGTAGTGTGTGTACGTCAATCCTAATCTCAGTTTATTTCCCCGAGTTCATCCCCTGGTAACCGTAAGCTTGTTTTCTGTATCTGTAATTTCATTCTCTCATGTATAGCTTGTCCAGTTTTGCATTTACTGAAGAGACTGTCTTTTCTCCCTTGTATAATGTTATCTCCTTTGTCATTGATTAGGTGACCAGTTTCTTAAAATATGGATTCTCAGAGGTTGGGATGTAGTGAGTCTGGAATAAATGAAAGAAAACTGTACTTTTCAGCTGATTCTTACAGTTTTGTGAAAAGTGTTCCGTATTTGTAATATATTGAAAAAATTACCAAAATAATATCAATTGTGATCCAACAGTTTATATTGAGTGTTTATACTTGAGAACCACAACAGTGAATTTGGGTGATGTAGTCTTTGTTTACTTGGAGCTCACAGTCCAATGGGAAATAATGAATCAGTAAACAGACAGTTACAAGTTGTTCTTAGTTGTTATCAGTCAGGGAGGGTCACCTCAATCAGCTAGGTGAGACAGGAACCCCTTCTTAGAGGACATACAACTAAACTAAATTGAAACGTCATTACACATCAGGAGTTGAGCAGGTGAAATAAGTTGAAAGGAGAAACAAATGGGAATGGCATATGTGAAGGATGGCCTATTCAAGGAATGAAAGAAATTGACTATGGCTTACTTAAGGGAACAGCCAGGATAAGCAGGAAGTCCAGAGAGGCAACCAGCTTCAGAGTGTGCAGGGCCCTCCAGGCCATATAAGAAGCAGAGACTTAATTTAAAAGAGCAGTTGGGAAGCTATTGAAGGAATTTAAATAGGGGTACAACAGCATCACATTCTCAGTTTAGAAAAATTATTCTTGTTGGGAAATGGAAATGGATTGTTAGGAGATCTAAGAAAAATCAAATGATTTATATCTACTAAAAAAAAAAGAGTCATGTCTAATCCACTTTTTGTTTTTTTTTAAAGGAGGAGGTGGGTCACTTCTATTGGTCTTTCATTTATCTATTTTCATCCATCTTTGTTCTTTGGTCCCTGTGGGCGTCCCATTGCAGTGGCATCTCTGGTTGCAGAGCACTGGCTATGGGCGCATGCGCCCCAGAGCTCCGGCTCAGTAATTGGACACATCGGTCCAGCCATTCCGCAGCACGTGGGATCTTCCCAGGCCAGGGATCGAACTGGCGCCCCTTGCAGTGCAAGGCGGTATCCTTACCCACTGGACCACCAGGGAAGCCCCAATCCACTTTCTAAATGTCTCTTCGCTCTACCTAATAAGGTCCTATAGCCATTAACGTACCTTACTTGTGTCATCATCCCTCCTGTTGATTAATTACTGCCTCAGTTTTTCATTAATTTGCCTACTCACAATCTTAATCCCTTCAATCCATTTCCGTTTCCTAATGTGAATAGTTTTTTCTTAGAGGTATACTGTTATTAGATGGACTTTCCAGGTGGTGCTAGTGGTAAAGAGCCTGCTGCCAGTGCAGGAGACATAAGAGACCTGGGTTTGGTCCCTAGGGTGGGAAGATCCTCTGGAAAAGTAAATTGTCAATCCACTCCAGTATTCTTGCTTGGAGAATCCCATGGATAGAGGATCCTAGCAGGCTACAGTCCATGGTATTGCAAAGAGTCGCAGCCGAGCATACAGCACATGTTGTTGCATTTAGAACACCTTTGTTGTATTATGCAACTTAAAACATTTTTATACTTAATACCACAAATCAACGCTAATATTTTTAAAACAATAACTTATAATAGATGTAAATAGACAATGCTGATAAGTCCACTGTGGAGATAACACTCATTGACATGCTTATATTCAAATTGATTTGGCCTTGTGGAATGAAAAGTACCAACTTACTCTACTGAACTTCCCTTTCCAACACTATGAAATGCTACGCATATTGTCTCAAGCTTCTTTCCAAGGCAAAAGTGTATACATATTCTATTCTTTTGATTTTGCATTAAAGAAATCTTTTGAGAGCCATTCTGTCCCTGCCTCATAAATTTAATATGTCTGGGATTTCCCCTGCTAATAGCAGAAAACTATTTTGTTCATTTTATCACTTGTACCGCTCTGTTATTCTGTCTGGATATATCTTAACTTTTTACTAGATCATAATGATTATCTTCAGGTTATTTCAATGCTTTATTTATTATAAAGAAAGCTATGGAGAACATGCTTGCACTGCCATCATGTTATTTGTACGATCATATCCATAGGCTTTTTGAAATGAATAACCACCCAAATGAGAACATAGTATTTACTCAGAACTTGCTAAAATAAAGAATTGTTTCTCTAAAAATAGAAGCACCATACGACCCAGTAATCCCACTCTTAGGCTTATACCTTGATGGAATTAAATCCGAAAGAAGCACCTGTACCCCAATGTTCATTGCAGCTCTCTATATAATAGCTAGAACGTGGAAGCAACCTAGGTGCCCATCAATGAATGAATGTTTACAAAAGCTCTGGGACATCTACAATGGAATACTACACAGCTGTAAAAAGAAATGCAGAAGAATCAGCCCTAATGAGGTGGCTGGCTCTAGAACCTATCATAAAAAGTGAAGTTAGAAAGAGAAGGATAAGTACAATATACTAACACATATATATGGAATCTAGTAGGATGGTGATGATGGCACATGCAGTGAAGCGGTGGAAAGACAGACATGGACAGTGGACATATGGACATTGTGGGGAAGGAACAGTGGGTGAGAGGCGTAAAGGAAGTAGCGTGAAGACCTGTACTATCATATGTGAAGAAAATAGCTATAGTCATTACTCTGTGAGAAAAGGGGATCCTTCAGGGGTGCTGTGTGACGGTTTGGAGGGGTCGGATGGGGGGGATATACATATGAACAATCTGAGAACATTTACATATCTGTAAACAACAAAACTCTGTAAAAGTTAAAAGTAAAATAAAAGTTTAAAAAACTTCCCTGGTGGTCCAGTGGGTAAGGGCACCGCCTTGCAGTACAAGAGGCGCCGGTTTGATCCCTGGCCTGGGAAGATCCCACGTGCCGCAGAGCGGCTGGACTGATGTGTCCAGTTACCAAGCCGGAGCTCTGGGACGCATGCGCCCAGAGCCGGCGCTCAGCGACAAGAGAGGCCACCGTGATGGGAGGCCCACAAGAGCCAAAGAACAAAGACAGATGAAAATAGAGAAATAAAAGACCAATAGAAGTGGCCCGCCCACCCCCTCCCTCCCCAACCCACCCCCCATAAATAAATAAATAAATGTTTTTAAAAAAAAGTTTTTTAAAAAAAGAATCTTTGTTTTTGGCAGTGACTCAGAAGTCAGGCAGAGGAGTGGTTAGGTTTTATTCAGGAGAAAGCAGATAACTTTCTTGAATGCCTGATTAGAAAAATCATGGGCAGGGGCAAGCTGAAGGTGGGCTTAGGTGCACGTCTTCTATTATTTTTTTGGTGACAGTCATATTTGATTCTGATTGGTTAGTCCTGAATCTCTCAGGTTCAAATTCTTTGTGGAATTCCAAGATGAGCACACATCCTTTGCATGTGTGTGCGTATATGTGTGAATGTGTACTTTTTGATAAATACTAAATATGCCTGTTTATCTTCTACCTAGCTCAAAGTTTTGTCAAACTTTATAGAGTATTTGCCAATCTGATAAAAATTAATGCATGTAGAAAAATGTATACCTGTTCAATTTACTTTAAATTTCTAGATTTATTAGAATAATTATGAACTTATCAAAAGGGTGTCATACAGTCATCTTCATGGGAGAAATGACTCATTAAGTACAACAAAGAATAATTTTATGTTTATGAAATTTTTGACCGATCGATATACTTTAACTATTGTTGGAAAATCACAGCAAACTAAATGTTTATAAAATTTAAGTTTACTGAGCTTTAAGTAGTAACTTAAATTTTAGGCTTATCTGTAAAGTTTTCAGATTCTTAGCCTTTGTTGGATATTTTATATGTGTTGATTTGTAAAGAAAAACTGGCTCTGTCATATGTGGTTTTAAAATGGTAGTGTGAATTGGTAACCAACTGTATTTCTTTAAATGGTTTTAAATTTTTATTCTTTAGAAATTTAATTGTATGTTCATCTTCTATACATGAAATTCATTATTTTATCTTGAGTATTCTTTTTATCTTTCATAATATTTTCCCATCCAGTTTTCTTTTGACTTCATAAAAACCAAGCATCCAAATTAGATTTTGTTAAGTATATTTTGTATTCTCTTTATTATTAGCTACTGAGAATGACATCTTTAAAATTTTTGTTAAGGTCTACATGAATTTGATGCCTTGAAGGATCCTGAAGTCAATGAATTCCGAATCAAAATGCGCAGGTTCAGTGAAGAGAAGATTCAGTCGCTTGTGGGATTATCTTGGATGGATTGGCTAAAGCAGACCTGTCCCCCAGAGCTTGAACCATCCATCCCTGAAAATTTAGAAAACAAACTTTATGGAGGAAAGCTCATTGTGGCTGTTCATTTTGAAAATTCTCAGGTAGTACTACATCATCTTAAGAAATGCTTTAAATAAACCTTTAAATGCTTTAAATTTCCCAAGAATGCTGCATTAATCTTAGAGGAGGCTGCTGTTCGCCTAGTAAACACTTTACGAGAGAGCGTTTTATGTATTTATTTTAATTTGTAAAAGTTTATTTCATTTTTTAATTTAAGGATAATTGCTTTACAGAATTTTGTTGTTTTCTGCCAAACATCAACATGAATCAGTTGGTATACGTATGTCCCCTCCCTCTTGAACCTCCCTCTGATCTCTCCCTATCCCACCCCTCCCTGTTTGAGTTCCCTGAGTCTTATCTTATAGCAAATTCCCACTGGCTGCTATCTGTTTTACATATAGTAATGTAAGTTTTCATGAGCATTTTAGACTTAAGATGGAAATATATTTTAGGATTAGGTATAACAGTCTAAAGTGACATACCCTTCACACACATACGGTTTTTCGTTGCATTTTTGTCTAGATCAGGGTCTGAAAACTGCAACGGTCTTGAATAGTTTTATATTTTTAAGGGGATGTAAGAAACTCAAAGAATTTTGAAGGGATATTGAAAAGAAAGGAAAGAGAATATGTGACAGACTCATATGTTGTCAGCAAAGTCTAATTCTTTAGAGAAGAAGTTTACCAACCCTTGTTATAGATAATGGTATTTTAATTTTTCCTTTCATGTGGTTTTTTTCCTCTTGTCTATAAAATGAACAATTTGGGCAAAGAGCTCTTTTTTTTTCTTCCTAATTTCTTACTTTTGCATTCTGTGAATATGTGAACTAAGTGCTGATATGGAATTGGGCATTATAATAGAGTGTCTATACAGTTAATCTGAATGTGTGTATAATAGAGTATATACAGTTGATTTGTATATCTGAATGTTCGTAACAGTTTTACAAGTTAGATTATGCTACTTCTCTTTATATCAGGTGTGCTCATTTCATTATCTAGGATCTGGCCTTAGAATTCGGATACAAGAACAAGGACATCAGTAGCTAGTCTATACTGAGGGCTTTCCGGGTGGCTCAGTGGTAAAGAATACTCCTGCCAGAGCCAAGATGGAGGAGACACACGTCCTATCCCTGGGTGGGGAAGATCCCTTCGATGAGGAAATGGCAACCCTTTCAAGTATTCTTGCCTGGAGAATTCCATGGACAGTGGAACCTCTATTTTGAGCTCTTTACTATGCCAGGGATTATGAAAGCAACTTAATGAAGTGTTGTATCCCCATTTTATAGTGAAGAAATGAAAGGGAGAGAAGTTTGAGTTTTTTTTAATGCTATGCCTCATAGCTGGTCCGTGGTTGAACCAGGATTTTATGCAGGTTTTCTCATCTTACTCAGTCGACTTTCTTTCCAACCATATGTTATTAAGTGTTTGTAAAGTGTCAGTTGCTCAGTCATGTCCAACTCTGCGACCCTGTTGAGTATAACCCACCAGGCTCCTCTATCCATGGGATTCTCCAGACAATAATACTGGAGTGACTTGCCATTTCCTCCTCGAAAGTGTAAGGACAAATATACAAAGCAGATCCTACATTTGGGCATTTTATTAAGGAAGTTTGTCTAGGGAAAATATCTCCTCCATTCGCCACTCTATCCTGGAATATGTTGAGGCTAAGGTTCAGTTTAAGCCAATATTTGAATATGGTTGTGGTTCAGTTGCACAGTCATGTATGACTCTTTTTTATTTAGGCTATCAGTACTTTAAAAATGCTCTATAGTATAATTTATGAACAATTCTATTTCATCATAGAGTAAACATTCATTTTACCATCAAAAAACAGGAATGGCAGAATTTTAGACTAAAGGACGTTTGGCAGCCTACTCCATTATACTTGTATTCCCTCTCCTGCCCACGTCTGTAAAATTCTTACTTGACTATTTCACTATCACTGCTGACAGTGGCCAGCAATGGGAAGCAGCTTGTGCGGACAAGGAAGTAAAAATGAGATGAATTGTAACATAAGTATTCATTTAAGTTAAAAAGTTTTCAGGACTGGTTGGGGTAAAGAAAATGTACTAGAATATTAAATGTAAAGGTATTTTGTATATCTGAATGTTACATTAAGTTTGCTACTTCTCTTTATATCAGGTGTGCTCATTTCATTATCTAGGATCTGGCCTTAGAATTCGGATACAAGAACAAGGACATCAGTAGCTAGTCTATACTGAGGGCTTTCCGGGTGGCTCAGTGGTAAAGAATACTCCTGCCAGAGCCAAGATGGAGGAGACACACGTCCTATCCCTGGGTGGGGAAGATCCCTTCGATGAGGAAATGGCAACCCTTTCAAGTATTCTTGCCTGGAGAATTCCATGGACAGTGGAACCTCTATTTTGAGCTCTTTACTATGCCAGGGATTATGAAAGCAACTTAATGAAGTGTTGTATCCCCATTTTATAGTGAAGAAATGAAAGGGAGAGAAGTTTGAGTTTTTTTTAATGCTATGCCTCATAGCTGGTCCGTGGTTGAACCAGGATTTTATGCAGGTTTTCTCATCTTACTCAGTCGACTTTCTTTCCAACCATATGTTATTAAGTGTTTGTAAAGTGTCAGTTGCTCAGTCATGTCCAACTCTGCGACCCTGTTGAGTATAACCCACCAGGCTCCTCTATCCATGGGATTCTCCAGACAATAATACTGGAGTGACTTGCCATTTCCTCCTCGAAAGTGTAAGGACAAATATACAAAGCAGATCCTACATTTGGGCATTTTATTAAGGAAGTTTGTCTAGGGAAAATATCTCCTCCATTCGCCACTCTATCCTGGAATATGTTGAGGCTAAGGTTCAGTTTAAGCCAATATTTGAATATGGTTGTGGTTCAGTTGCACAGTCATGTATGACTCTTTTTTATTTAGGCTATCAGTACTTTAAAAATGCTCTATAGTATAATTTATGAACAATTCTATTTCATCATAGAGTAAACATTCATTTTACCATCAAAAAACAGGAATGGCAGAATTTTAGACTAAAGGACGTTTGGCAGCCTACTCCATTATACTTGTATTCCCTCTCCTGCCCACGTCTGTAAAATTCTTACTTGACTATTTCACTATCACTGCTGACAGTGGCCAGCAATGGGAAGCAGCTTGTGCGGACAAGGAAGTAAAAATGAGATGAATTGTAACATAAGTATTCATTTAAGTTAAAAAGTGATTTTCCAGGACTGGTTGGGGTAAAGAAAATGTACTAGAATATTAAATGTAAAGGATGTACATGTGTAAACACGTCTAGTTGTATACTATGTAGTATAAGTTAAGTACAAATGTAAAGAGTGATTTTTTTTTTTCTTTCAGTGTAAATATCAAATTGCTTCTTTTTTTCTACATCTCCTTTTAGGATGTGTTTAGTTTCCAAGTATCTCCTAATATGAATCCTATCAAAATAAATGAATTGGCAATCCAAAAACGTCTGACTATTCATGGGAAAGAAGATGAAGTTAGCCCTTATGACTATGTGTTACAAGTCAGTGGGAGAGTAGAATATGTGTTTGGTGATCACCCGCTAATTCAGTTCCAGGTTTGTATTTCACTTATCAGTTTGCTATCTGTGAATTTGAGTAGATGTTTGATGCATGCAGGGCATCCTGGTGCCTCAGATTCTTTTTGTAGCACAGTGGAGTTTAAGAGTTGTGCAGTGAGACACCCCTCCCCCTACCATAAGATATGCCATTTAAGAGGAGAATCCTGATTTTGTAGAAACCGGAAGATATTTTTGTTGAAATTACATTTGGAGACTAAAATGGTTGTTATATAAAGAATAATAGACTAAGCACCAGCTTAGAGGTAAATATAAAAGAATTTTCGAAAAATACGTGGTTACTTTTATTTGTGATTTTTGTTGTTTGTTCTAAGCAAAGAGAGATACAGCCTCCCAGTTATTAAGTGATGTCTGTTTGAGAAGGAGCTCTGATTTATTAGCAGGTAACTGGGGACTTTTTATCTTCCCCCACTTTTTTTTTTTTCTTCACAATTTTAGGGTAGCCCTTAATTCTTCGTTTAGTAGGTAGAAAATCTTTTAACAGTTATAACCTGTGTGTATAGCTTTGGGATCTGTGGCATTCTGACAGTAAGTGCTTGAACTCTGTCCCATGAGAGGAAGAAGATGAAAGTGCTTGGTGGTAACATAGAAGCACTGACTTCTTCCCTTAGTGTTCTGCCATCTTTTAAGTAACCTTCTGCTTCTTTAACTTTTTTTTTTAGACCTTAGTAAGGGGAAAGTATGTTTTGACAAAACTGGAATTTGTTATTACAAGGAAAACTGAAGGCGTGTGTGTGAGTGTGTGTGTGTGTTTATATAAGGTCATGTGAGAGAGAAACAATGTAGGCAAAGGAATTTGAAGAAAATGAAATGAAAATTTTTCATAGTGAAAAGTTTTTGAATGAAAATGTTTATCTTAGTATCATGTCAACTCCTACGTGTAGCCCATTCTGAAATTTTTTTTGTTTCAAAAATGTATTTTCATTGCTTCTGAATTGAACATAGTATACTGAATCGCGTTTTATATCTGTATAGGAAATTTATTCTGGTAACGAGTATGTTACATTTTATTCATTTTGTTAGGAATCTTTGGTATTGTAAACAACCACCTCTTTTCTTATATGCCTCTGAAGTCTCATTTAGCTTTCATGGACATGATCCAGAGCGTCAAATTTTGATAGCCAATAGGGTTTTTTTTTTTATTTTATTTTTTTTTAACCAGCAGGTTTTTGATGAAAAGAGGGTAAGCCTGGAGTCCTGTACTAAAAAGTAAAAAATTATCGTGTCTACCTCTGGGATCCATGGAATGCTGGCTTCTTCAGGACTTAAAAAATGGCCCCCTTTACTACATTTTCACCTTTCCTGACTTACTGACCAGAGCCTGCACTATGTCATCACTGTGTATGATGAACAAGTTCTGCCCCTGGAAAAGTGTGCCAGTTGGTCATCTTGTGAAGGATTGAGTGCAGCAAAGAGAAAAATGAAACCAAACACATATACTGTGGCACATATTTCTGTAAGGTTTTGCAAACAAGAAAATTCAGACAGGTGGATTTAAATGCAGATCTTAAGAGATACTAGGGGTGTAATTTAGCCTTTGGGGTTTCAGTTCTTTAATCTGTTAAAGGGGGAAGATCTGTCTTTTAGACTTGCGAAAGTTAACTGTGACATGGAAGAACTATCTAGTTCAGTTCTTAGTTACTTAACTGTTTAGTTAATATTAGCTATTTTATGTTGTGATTTTAATGTCTCATATTTTTGACATTGAGTTATTGTGATTGACTTTCAACATTTATGCATTTATTTTAGTGTTCAGCTTAATTTTATTCTTCTACTGATTTAAGTTGTGCTTGAAAATCCTTACCTTATTATTTCTTGCTACTGTAGTATATCCGGAACTGTGTAATGAACAGGACTTTGCCCCATTTTATACTTGTGGAATGTTGTAAGATCAAGAAGCTGTATGAACAGGAAATGATTGCCATAGAGGCTGCCATAAATCGAAATTCATCTAATCTTCCCCTTCCTTTACCACCAAAGAAAACTCGACTAATTTCTGTAAGTTTCACACGTGAACCTTTGGTGACCTCAGAAGCCACGTGATGTTTTTGGTTAGGTTTTATGCTTAAGCCTCCCACACATATTCTTTGGTCAATTCTCCTTCTGTGGAAACTAATGAATATTTGCCGAAGTTCCATCACCATTTGTTAGTAGTTACCTTTTAAACTACTATTCTTTTTCCTTACTTAAGCTGCATATAATTTTATATAGGCCATTTATGTTTTGATTATCTTTTAAGTGCTAAAATAAAATGCCCTCAAATTATATGTATTTTGTGATTAGAGTTAAATATGAGATTTCAAAGAGCAAGTTGAGGCATTTTAGTAGAAAAGTTAGATGTGCTGAGATAGTTGATTTTTCAGTATTTCTCATTTCTGTATATAATAGTATTTTGGTGTAATTTGTCTGTTTTCTTCTTATTGAATACTTTTAGAGTTTAAATGTAACAAAGACACATTGTTTCTAGAATGCAGTATATTTGTATAAAGAAAATCTTAAGTTTGTGTTCATTGGAATACTTAATACTTTTAAAATAGTTCTTCAGTCTTAAGAAATTGAATGTTTAGCCATTCCTTGATGATTAAGATGTTACCTGTATTTTAGTTTATATAGTCAATTCTTTATTTATCCAGGGTTTTTAATGCTATTTGTTTATGGTGTCTATATCTTAGCAGTGTTGGAATGCTGCCTGTTTCGCCATGAGAACTAAGTATAAGTGGTTGTGATGCCTAATTTAATACATGTGATTTGTAGAGTTGTATTTTCATGATTTTGTCAGTTGAGAACTGATTTTGTTAGCATAGAATATTCATTTCTTTCATTAAAATACTCTGTTTTTTTCACTTTTTTTTAACAGCATGTTTGGGAAAATAACAACCCTTTCCAAATTGTCCTAGTTAAGGGAAATAAACTTAACACAGAAGAAACTGTAAAAGTGAGTACTTGTTAAGATTTTAATTTGTCTTCTGTTCTGTTCCTTTAGTAACTGACTGATATGCTCACTGAATGACACATTGGAGACCAAATTTTACCCATTTTGATCAACTATAGGACATAGCATATGGCATTTTTGTACCATAAATCGAAATTCATCTCATCTTCCCCTTCCTTTACCACCAAAGAAAACTCGACTAATTTCTGTAAGTTTCACACGTGAACCTTTGGTGACCTCAGAAGCCACGTGATGTTTTTGGTTAGGTTTTATGCTTAAGCCTCCCACACATATTCTTTGGTCAATTCTCCTTCTGTGGAAACTAATGAATATTTGCCGAAGTTCCATCACCATTTGTTAGTAGTTACCTTTTAAACTACTATTCTTTTTCCTTACTTAAGCTGCATATAATTTTATATAGGCCATTTATGTTTTGATTATCTTTTAAGTGCTAAAATAAAATGCCCTCAAATTATATGTATTTTGTGATTAGAGTTAAATATGAGATTTCAAAGAGCAAGTTGAGGCATTTTAGTAGAAAAGTTAGATGTGCTGAGATAGTTGATTTTTCAGTATTTCTCATTTCTGTATATAATAGTATTTTGGTGTAATTTGTCTGTTTTCTTCTTATTGAATACTTTTAGAGTTTAAATGTAACAAAGACACATTGTTTCTAGAATGCAGTATATTTGTATAAAGAAAATCTTAAGTTTGTGTTCATTGGAATACTTAATACTTTTAAAATAGTTCTTCAGTCTTAAGAAATTGAATGTTTAGCCATTCCTTGATGATTAAGATGTTACCTGTATTTTAGTTTATATAGTCAATTCTTTATTTATCCAGGGTTTTTAATGCTATTTGTTTATGGTGTCTATATCTTAGCAGTGTTGGAATGCTGCCTGTTTCGCCATGAGAACTAAGTATAAGTGGTTGTGATGCCTAATTTAATACATGTGATTTGTAGAGTTGTATTTTCATGATTTTGTCAGTTGAGAACTGATTTTGTTAGCATAGAATATTCATTTCTTTCATTAAAATACTCTGTTTTTTTCACTTTTTTTTAACAGCATGTTTGGGAAAATAACAACCCTTTCCAAATTGTCCTAGTTAAGGGAAATAAACTTAACACAGAAGAAACTGTAAAAGTGAGTACTTGTTAAGATTTTAATTTGTCTTCTGTTCTGTTCCTTTAGTAACTGACTGATATGCTCACTGAATGACACATTGGAGACCAAATTTTACCCATTTTGATCAACTATAGGACATAGCATATGGCAATTTATTGTATAACAAGTAAACATTATTATTTTAAAGTATTCTTTGCATAGTGGGAGATATACTGCATAAATGGACATTTTTCCAAGTGTATATTATGAAAAAGAAATTGAGTTAGATCAAGAATTTAGCAATTGAAATTTAAGCTAAAACTTCAGTCACATGTTTCTGTGCAGACTTGCTCTTCTTTCTGAGCTTTGGTTAGAGTTTCACTCAGCTTCTCTCAGTCCCCCACTTTTTTTTCCTTTTAAACTTGCTGAACACACAGAAAATGTAATACCATTTCCTGAAATAAAATAGATGACTACATTGTAGACCACAACTTGTTAACACATGGAGATTTATTGCACCACCCCGACAATTAAGTAAAGACTTAACAAGGCATTTTGTCTCAAAGTGTAAAGCATGCATTTTTCTCTATTTTGCTTGGCAGGAAATGAAGTGAATAGTTTTGTGATCCAAGAAAGAGATTTAGTTAGTTTGAGATGTTTGCTGGCATGAGTATATATTCAGGAACACTTTGCCAAAGATTACCAATGACTTGCTTTTATAAATGGACATTAAAGATTCTTTGGGTAGTTGTCATTAAAATAAGGGTTTTCTTCTATTATATTCTTAGCTAGATTTTAATATTTAATGAGTATGCTTAAGGCCAACTATCCTTGTTTTTTTATTTTAATGGTAATTTAATTTTTCCCTTGAATTTAAATTTACTTTAATTTTTCCAAATGTATGGCATGATTGTTGCAACAGTTTGAAAAGTACAAACATGATTTAAGAAAAAAGTTGCTGATCTCTCTTCCTCATCTCTTTACCATCACATGGGGTTCAAGGTCAGCAAGCTTTGAGTGACTTCCATGTTTATAAAAACATACATATGATTGTGTTTTGTTGATCATTCGGTTTTTTAAAGAAAGCGATGGTGTTATATGTATTCTATAATTTGATTTCTCTATTTTATATCTTACATGGTTCTCTGGATTATTAAATATTCAATAGAGTTCCTTGGATATTACTTTTTTTTAATTTAATTTTTTAATTGAAGGATAATAGCTTTACAGAATTTTGTTGTTGGGTATTATTTTTCTGAGGGCAAAAATCATATATAGGCAAGTACACCCTCAAGTCATATGGAGTGGTTTTTTTTTTTTTTTTTTTAACATGTGTGTATCATTTTGCTCAGTGGTTTGTGTGAATACATGTATAATTTGCATCTAAAAGTGGGAACTCCTACTTATTCTTCCCATTTGTTAGGTTGTTGTTATGTATTAGCTATTTAATTCTTTTGTAGTTTTTATTTCTCTACAGCCTTTCTTTGTTACTCAGTTTCTTCCTGATCCGTGTTTTATTTTTCTTGAGCATTTTGTGTTATTTTTGTCTTTGACAGATTGTTTGTGAGTAATGTTTTATTTCTATAGGTTTTACCAACTTGCATCAGCTGCTTCAAGCTGGATTGATTCTATCCTTTGTGGTCATATATTTTTAGGACTAATGGGCTTAATGTAGAGTACGCTTCCCCACTACACCCCATCTCCTTCTGTTGTTTCCCTCTCCTCTACCCTTTCTGTCTTTCCAGTGGGGCTACATAGTTGAATTGAAATAAGTTAATGCAATTATGGCATCACTTTCTCATAGGTACACCTCATTTTTTAAAAAATTGCTATATATATAGATTAGATGTTCCAGTATAATATTGAAGAGAAGTCTAAAGGGGAAGAAAAATGATTAGGACTAAATGGGGAGAAGAAAACTTCACTTCTTTCTTTCTAGTCTTTTCTTTTCTTGATATACTGACTAGGGCCTTCAGTATGATATAGAATAAAACTGATGAGAGTAGATACATTAGTCAGGATTCTCCCAAGAGAAATAATAATAGGTACGTGTATGAGAATGTGCATGTGTCCATGCACACACAGGTTTATTTATTTTTAATTTTTGACTGTGTGCAATCTTTGTTGCTGCACATGGGCTTTCTCTAGTTGCATCGAACAGGGGCTGCTCTCTGGTTGTGGTTTGTGGGCTTCTTTTGTTACAATACACAGACTCTAGGGCCCTCAGGCTTCAGTAATAGTGGTGCACAGGCTTTGTTGCCCACAGCATGTGGAATCTTCCCCAGATGAGGGACAGAACCCATGTCCCCTGCATTGGCTGGCGGATTCTTAAGCATTGGGCTACCAGGGAAGTCCACCACACCTAGATTTACGTAAGGAACTGGCTTCCATAATTATGGAGTTGTTTAAATTCCAGTCTGCAAGGTTTGCTGGCACTGGAAGACCAGAAGAGATTATAGTTTCATTCTAATTTGAGTCTGCTCATATTCAGTCACAGTTGTGTCTGACTCTTTGTGACCCCATAGCCTGTAGCCCACCAGACTTCTCTGTCCTTGGAATTTCCCAGGATTTCCCTGAAACAGGTTGCCATTTCCTACTGCAGGGAGTCTTCCCAACCCAGAGACTGAACCGGCACCTCTTGCATCTCCTGCACTGGCAGGTGGATTCTTTACCACTGGTGGCCCCTGGAGAAACTGGGCGTGCCTATTGTGTAGTTCCTGTTGAAGTTCTGTATGCTTAAGACCCAGGAAGAGCTGAGGTTAGTCAGGCAAATTCTTTCTTACTCTGAGGAAGGCCAGTCTTTTTGTTCTATTCATTTCTTCCACTGAGTAGATTAGAGCCACTTATCTCTAAGAAAGATAATCTGCTTTAGTCAGTCTACCATTTAAATATTAATCTTATCAAAAAGAAAGCACTGTTACAGAAACACCCAGAATATCTGGACCCCTCAAGACCCAGTCAGTGGACAAACGAAATGAGTCATCACAGTAGATGTTTCTGTTTTGTTCTTAATTGCAAAGAAAAGCATGTAGTCTTTGAGCTTTAGGTGTATTACTTGTAGGATTTTCACGTATGTCCTATATTCAAGAAATTCTCTTCTCTTTTTACTTATACTGAAAGGGACAAAAAAAGTTGCACTTTATCCAGTACGTTTTCTGTATTTATTGAGATGATTGTATAGCTTCTATATTTTAGTCTTTAAGCTTGCTTTTATTTTTGTTTCTTTTTTTTTGAATGAATGAATGAACTTTTGGGGTTGTGCTTGGTCTTTCTTGCTATACAGGCATTTCCCTAGTTGTGTGAGCAGGGGCAATAACGGTGACTTCTCTTGCTGCTGAGCACAAGCTCCAGGGTATTCAGGCCTCAGTATTGCGGTATGTGGGCTCAGTAGTGGCAGCTTCCAGTGTCTAGAGCACAGGCTCAATAGTTGTGGCACAAAGGCTTAGTTGTTCCCTGGCAAGTGTGATCTTTTCATATTAGGGATTTAACCCATGCCTTCTGGGTATGGCAGATTATTTATCACTGAGCCAGCAGGGAGGCCCTAATTCAATTGACTTTGAAAAGCTGAGACCAGTCTTGCATTTCTGAAATGTGCACTACATGTTGAAGATATAGTAGCCTCTATGTGTATTGCTGGAATTGATTTATTAATATTTTGTTATACATTTATATGTCTGTGCTCATGTACTTTTCATGTAATATCTTTTTCTGACTTTAATTGGGATAATGTTGACCTTATAAATTGAGTTGAAAAGCCTTTCCTGCCTCAATTTTCTGAACAAGTTTAAGTAGGATTGGTGTTGTTTCTTCCTTACATATTTGACGGAATTTACTCCTAGCCATCTGAACCTAGGATTTTTTTAGTAGGAATGTTTTTTTTTTTTTTTTTCAATTTATTTCTTTATTTTAAAGTTTTTACATAGTTTTGTTGTTCACAGACATGCATGTTTCCAGATCAGTCATATGCACATGTGGTCCCCTCCCCCCATCCCAAACCCCTCCCCCCCCCCAGGCCGTCGCACAAAGCCATTGTAAGTACTCCTATTCCCTTAGCGCAATGACAGTAGCTATCTTTTCCACACATGATAGTATAGGTTTCCATGTTACTCCCTCTATGCCTCCCACCCACTGTTCCTTCCCCACAATGTCCATATGTCTATTCTCTGTCTGTTTTTCCATGGGTTCACTGCGTGTGTTACCATTACCCTTTTACTAGAGTCTGTATATATGTGTTAGTATACTGTACTTGTCTTTATCTTTTTGACTGACTTGACTTTTTATGATAGGTTCTAGCTCCAACCACCTCATTAGGGACTGATTCTTCTGCATTTCTTTTAACAGCTGAGTGGTATTCCATCCTATATATGTACCAGAGCTTCTTTTATCCATTCATTCGTCGATGGACGTCTAGGTTGCTTCCATGTTCCATTTTCTATTGTATAGAGTGCTGCAGTGAACATTGGGATACAGGTGTCTCCTTCAATTTTGATTTTATCAGGGTATAAGCCTAATAGTGAGATTGCTGAGTCGTATGGTGCTTCTATTTTTAGTTTTTTAAGGAATCTCCATACTGTCTTCCATAGCGGCTGTTATCAATTTACATTCCCACCAGCAATGCAAGAGGGTTCCCTTTTCTCTGCACCCCCTCCAGCATTTATTGTCTGTCAACTTGTTGATGATGGCCATTCTGAGGGGTGTGAGGTGATATCTCATTGTAGTTTTGATTTGCATTACTCTAATAATAAGCGAGGTTGAGCATCATTTCATGTGCTTTTGGGCCATCTGTATGTCCTCTTTGGTGAGATGTCTCCTTAGGTCTTTTTCCCATTTTTTGATTGGGTTATTCATTTTTCCGGGGCTGAGTTGTCTGAGTTGCTTGTAGATTTTGGAGATTAATTCTTTGTCTGTTATTTCATTTGCTCTTATTTTATCCAATTCTGTGGGCTGTCTGTTCAGCTTTTTTGTAATTTCTTTTGCTATACAAAAGCTTTTAAGTTTCATTAGGTCCCACATGTTAATTTTTGTTTTTAGTTCCGCTATTCTAGTAGGTGGGTCATTGAAGATCTTGCTTTGATTTATGTCCTTGAGTGTTTTGCCAATATTCTTCTCCAAGAGTTTGATGGTTTCTGGTCTTACATGTGGTCTTTAATCCATTTTGAGTTGATATTTGTGTATGGTGTCAGGGAATGTTCCAACTTCATTTTTTGGCGTGTAGCTGTCCAATTTTCCCAGCACCATTTGATGAAGAGGCTGTCTTTGCCCATTTGAGATTTTCATCTCCTTTGTCAAAAATGAGGTATCCATAGGTGCTTGGGCCAATCTCTGGGTTCTCTGTCTTGTTCCATTGGTCTATATTTCTGGTTTTGTGCCAGTACCATACTGTCTTGATGACTGTTGCTTTGTAGTAGAGTCTGAAGTTAGAGAGGCTGATTCCTCCAGCTCCGTTTTTCTTTCTAAGGATTGCTTTGGCTATTCAGGTTCTTTTGTGTTTCCATATGAAATGTGTTATTCTTTGGTCTAGTTCATCAGGGTGATGGTGGCCTCATAGAATGTGTTTGGAAGTGTTCCTTCCTGAGCAATTTTTTGGAAGAGTTTTAGAAGGCCAGGCATTAGCTCTTCTATAAGTGTTTGGTAGAATTCACCTGTGAAGTCGTCTGGCCCTGGGCTTTTATTTTGGGGTAGATTTTTGATGACAAAGTTGATTCCTGAGCTTGTGATTGGTTTGATCATAGTTTCTATTTCTTCTGGTTCAGTCTTGGGAGATTAATCTTCCCCAAGAAACTGTCCATTTCTTCCAGGTTGTCCAGTTTGTTGCCATAGAGTTGTTCATAATAGTCTCTTAGAATCCTTTGGATTTCTGCATTATCTGTTGTAATCTCTCCTTTTTCATTTTTGATTTTGTTGATCTGGTTCTTCTCTCTTTCTTTCTTGATAAGTCTGGCTAGTGGCTTATCAGTTTTGTTTACTTTTTCAGTGGGAATGTTTTTAATTAGAAATTTAATTTCTTTAATGGATAATCATAATTTCTATTTGTGTATGTGTGTGTCAGCTTTGATAATTTTTGTCTTTTAAAGAATTAAGTTGTTAAGTTTATTGGCATTAAGTTCATTGTTCAGTCAGCCAGTCATATCCAAATCTTTGCAACCCCACTAACTGCAAAACACCAGACTTCCCTGTACTTCACCATCTCCTGGAGCTTGCCAAAATCATGTGTGTAGAGTCTGTGATGCCATTCAGCCATCTCAACCTCCGATGCCCTCTTCTTCTGCCTTCAATTTTTCCCAGCATCAGCGACTTTTCCATTGAGTCAGCTTTTGGCATCAGGTGACCAAAATACTGGAGCTTCAACTTCAACATCAGTCCTTCCAGCAAGCACTCAGGGCTGATTTCCCTTAAGATTGACTGGTTTGATCTCCTTGCTGTCCAAGGAACTTGTAGAAGTCTTCTTCACAGTTCAAAGGTGTCAGTTCTTTGGCGCTCTGCCTTCTTTATGGTCCAATTTTTCATATGTGCATGTTAATATTCAGCAGAAGCCTGGAATCAATGCTGCTCAAAATCTAGAAGATAGTATTTATATAGACAAAGAGAGCTCAGAAAGCCTTCTAGTTACAGCACTAGTTGGAATGGGTTCTTCTGACTTTCACAGAGAGTGGGGATCTCCTTATTTTTGCCGTCTCATTTTCTTAAGAATATGTAAATATTTGTTTATTTGGCTCCACCAGGTCTTAGTTGCGAGCATGTGGGATTTGGTTCCCTGACCAGGGTTCGAGCCCAGGGCCCCTGCATTGAGAGCACAGAACTTTACCCATTGAACCACCAGGGTAGCCCTGCCCTCTCTTTTTTGATTTCCCTTCTCTTCTCTGTTCTCATTTGCCCCAGTCTCCCAAGAAGTTCTGTGGCAGCAGTAGCAGAGTTCCAGTGGTAGCAGAAGAGCAGTGGTTGCTAAAATGCAGAGTTGAATCTCCATCTTTGATTAGAGGAGTTGTAGTCCCAAGAGAACGGAGAATGTCCTGATTGCCTCTCCTCTCTTCCCAGCCTCCCTGCCCCATCTTCTCTGTTTGGCATCATTGTAGGAAAGCGGGTAAATGAAGCCCCAATTTTCCGACTGGGTGACAATAAAAGAGGGGTTCTAGGCAACCAAAAAATACTTGGATGATTTCAGAGTGAGATGAGCTCAAGAAACTTCAAGGTTTATTCCTCAGTTGTACGTATATGGATCAGAGTCATACCTGCCTATATATTTTGAAAACTGAACTGTGCCGTAAACCGTCAGTGATGTCTCAGACTAGTCACCGTATGCTGCACACAAGGATAGTTCCAAATAGCCCTGCAAAGAATTTGAAAACTGAATTTGTACTGGAACCACAACTCACAGAAGGTTTGTTGAAACTTGCAGCCCGAAATTATTGTCTCCTAAAACAAACTATCAGCATTCTCTGTTGAATGTAATTAAAACCCAGAATCTTATGATAGTCAGATGTATAGGTACAGGACTTCCCTGGTGGTCCAGAGGATAAGAATCTGTCCACCAGTGCAGGGGACTTGGGTTTAGTCCCTAGTTTGGGAAAATTTCACAAGCAGCTAAGCCTGTGCACCACAACTACTGAGTCTGACCCCTTAGAGGTCCACAACAGGAGAAGCCACTGCAATGAGAAACCTCTGCATCACTACTAGGAATTAGCTCTTCCTTACCACAACTTGAGAAAGTCCCTGAGCAGCGATGAAGACCCAGTGTAGCCAAAAACAGAATAAATTAATTTTAAAAATTGTGGGGTACAATTAAAAGTCAGTCGACTTATAGAACCAGAATTCATGTTGGTGTTTGACAGAGAACAACAAAATTTTGTAAAGCAATTATCCTTCAAAAGAATAATAAATGTCAAAAAATAAAAATAAAAAAGTATTATTAAAAAAACGAACCAGGAAAATCCCAAGCCCTGTGGACTGTGAGAATCCACAGACATCAATGCTTGAGATGACATAGATGTTAGATTCTTTCACAAAGGTGTTAAAGAAATTATTATAAAAGTGCTCTAGCAACTAAGGGCAAAACAAACACAATGGAAAATAATGAAAAACAGAAATCTTAGCCACAGTGCATGGTTGTCCTTCAGCATCTGCAGGGTTTGCTTCCAGAACTCTCAGAGGACGCCGAAAGCCAGGGAAGTTCAGCTTCCTATATAAAAAATGGCCGTGTAGTTTTATACAGCTTGTGTACAGGCTATACTTTAAACCATTTCTTAATTACTTGTAACACCTAATGTAATGTAAATGCGATGTAACTTGTTACCAGAGCACAGCAAATCCAAGTTTTGCTTATTATAATATTCTGGAAGTTGTTTTCCAAAATCCTTTTGATACTTGGTCGGTTTAATCTGCGTATACAGAACTTGTGGATATGGAGGGAGAATATATAAGGAGGAATTAAAAGAAAAACAATGACTTAAAAAACTCGGAATAGACTCAGTAAAGGAAGTAGTGTGAAATGAAAGAGTGAACTTGAAGATTAATCAATAAACTTTTCCAATTGGAGCAACAATTGGAGAGAAAAAATGGTTAGAGGAGAAAAAACTCTACAGAGTCTCAGATACCTGAGTGACAATATAAGAAGGTCTAACACTTGTGTAATATGAGTCTCAAAAAGAAAAGAGAGTGCAGCTGAAGAAAACTGAAGAAGTTATTACTGGGAGCTTTCCAAAGTTGGCAAAATACATAAATATAACAAATTTTAGAAGCTTGATGAATCCTAAGTATGATAAGCCAGACAGTTTGAAGCCCAAATGCCTTCTATTTTAAAAATCACAACTTGATTCTTATTGGTCAGAAATCATAGCACCTCATAAGCCTAATTGTTGTGTGGCTCTCAGCATTCCTAACCTTTAAAATAGAACCAGAATTCATGTTGGTGTTTGACAGAGAACAACAAAATTTTGTAAAGCAATTATCCTTCAAAAGAATAATAAAACAGAAAAATAAAAATAAAAAAGTATTATTAAAAAAACGAACCAGGAAAATCCCAAGCCCTGTGGACTGTGAGAATCCACAGACATCAATGCTTGAGATGACATAGATGTTAGATTCTTTCACAAAGGTGTTAAAGAAATTATTATAAAAGTGCTCTAGCAACTAAGGGCAAAACAAACACAATGGAAAATAATGAAAAACAGAAATCTTAGCCACAGTGCATGGTTGTCCTTCAGCATCTGCAGGGTTTGCTTCCAGAACTCTCAGAGGACGCCGAAAGCCAGGGAAGTTCAGCTTCCTATATAAAAAATGGCCGTGTAGTTTTATACAGCTTGTGTACAGGCTATACTTTAAACCATTTCTTAATTACTTGTAACACCTAATGTAATGTAAATGCGATGTAACTTGTTACCAGAGCACAGCAAATCCAAGTTTTGCTTATTATAATATTCTGGAAGTTGTTTTCCAAAATCCTTTTGATACTTGGTCGGTTTAATCTGCGTATACAGAACTTGTGGATATGGAGGGAGAATATATAAGGAGGAATTAAAAGAAAAACAATGACTTAAAAAACTCGGAATAGACTCAGTAAAGGAAGTAGTGTGAAATGAAAGAGTGAACTTGAAGATTAATCAATAAACTTTTCCAATTGGAGCAACAATTGGAGAGAAAAAATGGTTAGAGGAGAAAAAACTCTACAGAGTCTCAGATACCTGAGTGACAATATAAGAAGGTCTAACACTTGTGTAATATGAGTCTCAAAAAGAAAAGAGAGTGCAGCTGAAGAAAACTGAAGAAGTTATTACTGGGAGCTTTCCAAAGTTGGCAAAATACATAAATATAACAAATTTTAGAAGCTTGATGAATCCTAAGTATGATAAGCCAGACAGTTTGAAGCCCAAATGCCTTCTATTTTAAAAATCACAACTTGATTCTTATTGGTCAGAAATCATAGCACCTCATAAGCCTAATTGTTGTGTGGCTCTCAGCATTCCTAACCTGTTAAAATAGATATATCCTCAGGAAAGAAAAAAACTGTCTTAATCTTTCTATCTTCTTATTTTAGTACCTTGAACACTAGATAAATATTTGTGCAATGAATTAATACAAAATTTAATGTAGGTGCCTGTAACATCTATAAATCTGTAGTAAAGGTAACACAGGACTCCTCCCACTAAGCCAGAACAACCATGCCTTCTTTTTTTTTTTTTTTTTTTTTACACTTGTTGCATTTCTTTCTTTCTTTTTTTTTTAAATTATTTATTTGTTTGGCTGCACTGGATCTTAGTTGTGGCATGTGGGATCTAGTTCCCTGACAAGGGATCGAACCCAGGCCCCCTGCATTCAGAACACAGAGTCTTAACCACTGGACCACCAGGGAAGTCCAACCATGCCTTTTTATTCAGTGGGTCCCACTGGCTGCCTGGTAAAGAAGTCCCTGCAGTGCAGGAGACTCAGGAAATGAGGGTTTGATCCCTTGGTTGGGAAGATTCTCTGAAGGAGGAAATGGCAACCAAATGCAGAATTCTTGTCATGGACAGAGGGAGCCTGGCAGGTTACAGACCATGTGGTCACAAGAGAGTTGGACACGACTAAAGCGACTGAACACACACACACACACACACACACACACACACACACACACACACACCCCCCACCCCCACCCCCCCTCCATGAGGGCTTCCCAGGTGACTCAGTGGTTAAGAAACTGTCTGCCTGTGCAAGAGACACAGAATACGTCTCCTGGGTCAGAAAGATGTCCTGGAGGAGGAGTATTCTTGCCTGGAAAATTCCATAGACACAGGAACCTGGTGGGTTACAGTCCATGAAGTCACACATGCATACTTTATGACACTGTGGAAGTTTCAGCCTGTTCATGCTACTGATCTTTTTTTCAGTTGTCTAGAAAATACAATGGAACAAAAAGGAAATTGGGTGTTGATGTTGGGAAAAGTTCCATATCTTGCCCATGCAATATTTTTAGTCGAGGTAGAATAATACACATAGAAACTCCTCTACATGACAACTTGATTCTTATTGGTCAGAAATCATAGCACCTCATAAGCCTAATTGTTGTGTGGCTCTCAGCATTCCTAACCTGTTAAAATAGATATATCCTCAGGAAAGAAAAAAACTGTCTTAATCTTTCTATCTTCTTATTTTAGTACCTTGAACACTAGATAAATATTTGTGCAATGAATTAATACAAAATTTAATGTAGGTGCCTGTAACATCTATAAATCTGTAGTAAAGGTAACACAGGACTCCTCCCACTAAGCCAGAACAACCATGCCTTCTTTTTTTTTTTTTTTTTTTTTTACACTTGTTGCATTTCTTTCTTTCTTTTTTTTTTAAATTATTTATTTGTTTGGCTGCACTGGATCTTAGTTGTGGCATGTGGGATCTAGTTCCCTGACAAGGGATCGAACCCAGGCCCCCTGCATTCAGAACACAGAGTCTTAACCACTGGACCACCAGGGAAGTCCAACCATGCCTTTTTATTCAGTGGGTCCCACTGGCTGCCTGGTAAAGAAGTCCCTGCAGTGCAGGAGACTCAGGAAATGAGGGTTTGATCCCTTGGTTGGGAAGATTCTCTGAAGGAGGAAATGGCAACCAAATGCAGAATTCTTGTCATGGACAGAGGGAGCCTGGCAGGTTACAGACCATGTGGTCACAAGAGAGTTGGACACGACTAAAGCGACTGAACACACACACACACACACACACACACACACACACACACACACACACCCCCCCCCCACCCCCCCTCCATGAGGGCTTCCCAGGTGACTCAGTGGTTAAGAAACTGTCTGCCTGTGCAAGAGACACAGAATACGTCTCCTGGGTCAGAAAGATGTCCTGGAGGAGGAGTATTCTTGCCTGGAAAATTCCATAGACACAGGAACCTGGTGGGTTACAGTCCATGAAGTCACACATGCATACTTTATGACACTGTGGAAGTTTCAGCCTGTTCATGCTACTGATCTTTTTTTCAGTTGTCTAGAAAATACAATGGAACAAAAAGGAAATTGGGTGTTGATGTTGGGAAAAAGTTCCATATCTTGCCCATGCAATATTTTTAGTGAGTTCAAGAATGTAGGATATGGATAGGCTTGGCACATCCTTGGTGTAGCACAGTAGAAACTCCTCTACATGACAAAGCTTGCCTTCAGAAGGAGATCTCCAGATATTCTGAGGTTTGTGAAAATGTGTGTGTTTGGAACTTTACTGAAGTCGGGCAATAAAATGCGTGATTGTTAAACAAGGTGATGCTTTAGAATTCTCAGCTTTTCTGAGCCTGATGATGATTTAGACAAAGCATCAGGAAATGTGACAATTTTGACAAAATTTCACGTGATACAAATTTAGAGAATTGTTTTTGTTACTGCTTTTTTTGAGAACAAAAACCTTTTTGTTACCTTCTACAGGAGATTTTAAGTTCAGAAAACATAAAATTTTTCATTTTATTTTAAATGTAGATGATTTTTTCTACTCTTAGCCATGTATGAACTTGTTATATTAGTGAATTACTGGAAGGTTTCTCAATCAGACATAGTCCTAATAACTTGGTCTTAAATGATCCCAGTTTGACTATTAGATAATGATTAGTATTTCAGCAGTTTTCTTCAGAATGTGCTGGGTCTCTTGTTTACTGTGACCATGTGCAAGTTAGAGTCATTCTTTATAGTTCTTTTCACATAACACCCTTGTTGCTGTTTACAGCTAGTGTAACACAACGAACTTTTCTAGTTCATTCTTCCTGAAGAATGTTATTTTTTGAGTTTTATATTAAGCTGTCCCAAGAATGGCTACTCACTCCAGTATTCTTGCCTGGAGAATTCCATGGACAAAGGAGCCTGGAGGTGGAAGGGGTGGGTGGGCTACAGTCCATGGGGTTGCAAAGAGTCAAAGACATCTGAGAGACTAACACTACACTTTTTCTGTATGTCTGTGTTTTGCCAGAAGTTGGTTGATAGAACTGTAACCAGCATTTTCTTGTTTTGCTTTTTAAAGTATTAACTAGCATTCACTGAGTACTTTTTATGTAGTGGGCTAGTTTATTTTATTTCTGAAAAATTGTCAAAAACCAAGAGATGCAAATGTTTTTTAAGCTCAGCAATTTATTTTTAGTCACTTTTCTTTATCACAAAAGCATAGAAAAATATTTATTTTTAAATTTGTGATTTTTCTGAATAAACTACATATTCTGTATATACAAGGTGACAAGTTCGTAAGTCTTTAATGCTACTGAAAGTAAGAACTGAATATCATTTTTCTTCTGAAATTTCTATCTTCCATTCAGTCATAGAAAAGATGCAGAATATGTGTGTGTTTGGAACTTTACTGAAGTCGGGCAATAAAATGCGTGATTGTTAAACAAGGTGATGCTTTAGAATTCTCAGCTTTTCTGAGCCTGATGATGATTTAGACAAAGCATCAGGAAATGTGACAATTTTGACAAAATTTCACGTGATACAAATTTAGAGAATTGTTTTTGTTACTGCTTTTTTTGAGAACAAAAACCTTTTTGTTACCTTCTACAGGAGATTTTAAGTTCAGAAAACATAAAATTTTTCATTTTATTTTAAATGTAGATGATTTTTTCTACTCTTAGCCATGTATGAACTTGTTATATTAGTGAATTACTGGAAGGTTTCTCAATCAGACATAGTCCTAATAACTTGGTCTTAAATGATCCCAGTTTGACTATTAGATAATGATTAGTATTTCAGCAGTTTTCTTCAGAATGTGCTGGGTCTCTTGTTTACTGTGACCATGTGCAAGTTAGAGTCATTCTTTATAGTTCTTTTCACATAACACCCTTGTTGCTGTTTACAGCTAGTGTAACACAACGAACTTTTCTAGTTCATTCTTCCTGAAGAATGTTATTTTTTGAGTTTTATATTAAGCTGTCCCAAGAATGGCTACTCACTCCAGTATTCTTGCCTGGAGAATTCCATGGACAAAGGAGCCTGGAGGTGGAAGGGGTGGGTGGGCTACAGTCCATGGGGTTGCAAAGAGTCAAAGACATCTGAGAGACTAACACTACACTTTTTCTGTATGTCTGTGTTTTGCCAGAAGTTGGTTGATAGAACTGTAACCAGCATTTTCTTGTTTTGCTTTTTAAAGTATTAACTAGCATTCACTGAGTACTTTTTATGTAGTGGGCTAGTTTATTTTTATTTCTGAAAAATTGTCAAAAACCAAGAGATGCAAATGTTTTTTAAGCTCAGCAATTTATTTTTAGTCACTTTTCTTTATCACAAAAGCATAGAAAAATATTTATTTTTAAATTTGTGATTTTTCTGAATAAACTACATATTCTGTATATACAAGGTGACAAGTTCGTAAGTCTTTAATGCTACTGAAAGTAAGAACTGAATATCATTTTTCTTCTGAAATTTCTATCTTCCATTCAGTCATAGAAAAGATGCAGAATATGTTCTATGTATGTTTTGTTTTATTTATGATTTACCTAATATCATTTCACAAATTGCCCCCTGTCCCCACCACGCACATATACTCACACACACTCTCATACGTGTGCAAAGAGTATATAAAATATGAGTATATTTTTAAAACAATAATGGGAGGTATTTAATAGTTAAAAAAATCCAGGAGCATGATTTGCAGTAGGTATTTATATAATGAGATGTTGTACACTTAATGTGTACTACAGGTTTTGCTATCTCCTTGCAATATAGATAGCCACCAAAGCAAAGCAAATATGATCAGTTGTAATATCCGACATCTCTTAAGATCAAAACAACCTACGTAGTCATATGGTTGTAGTTCATCCTTTTATTGGAAATAGGGAGATATTTAGCAGTTTCTTATGAAGGAGACACAGTGGATACGACGCATAACAAAACCCCTGCCAGCATCATTGTAGTAGGTGAAGTGTTTCACATGTATGTTCTTTCATTGTGTAAAATTATAATATTGGCAGTGCAGTTCAGAAAATGTCATTCTGTGTAATTCAGTCTTAAGTACTGTACTCAGCCATGTGAGTATTTAATTGAAGAGTAATATTTGCACTTTCCAAAGTCAGAGACTTTCTGGAAGTTCCGTATGTGTATTTTTCCTCAAAATTGAGTTTTGTATCAATTTTGGGATGGGGCTATGCCATGTGACGTGTTGGGTCTTTGTTCCCCAAACAGGAATTAAAATCTTGCTCCCTGCAATGGAAATAAAGAATCCAGCCACTGGACTGTCAGGAAGTCCCAGGCTCTGTGTTTTACTACTGTTTTTAATTCTACTTACCACTCATTTTTTAACATTTATGTTGTTTTATAAAACTGTAAATTTTATTTTTAAATTTGTGATTTTTCTGAATAAACTACATATTCTGTATATACAAGGTGACAAGTTCGTAAGTCTTTAATGCTACTGAAAGTAAGAACTGAATATCATTTTTCTTCTGAAATTTCTATCTTCCATTCAGTCATAGAAAAGATGCAGAATATGTTCTATGTATGTTTTGTTTTATTTATGATTTACCTAATATCATTTCACAAATTGCCCCCTGTCCCCACCACGCACATATACTCACACACACTCTCATACGTGTGCAAAGAGTATATAAAATATGAGTATATTTTTAAAACAATAATGGGAGGTATTTAATAGTTAAAAAAATCCAGGAGCATGATTTGCAGTAGGTATTTATATAATGAGATGTTGTACACTTAATGTGTACTACAGGTTTTGCTATCTCCTTGCAATATAGATAGCCACCAAAGCAAAGCAAATATGATCAGTTGTAATATCCGACATCTCTTAAGATCAAAACAACCTACGTAGTCATATGGTTGTAGTTCATCCTTTTATTGGAAATAGGGAGATATTTAGCAGTTTCTTATGAAGGAGACACAGTGGATACGACGCATAACAAAACCCCTGCCAGCATCATTGTAGTAGGTGAAGTGTTTCACATGTATGTTCTTTCATTGTGTAAAATTATAATATTGGCAGTGCAGTTCAGAAAATGTCATTCTGTGTAATTCAGTCTTAAGTACTGTACTCAGCCATGTGAGTATTTAATTGAAGAGTAATATTTGCACTTTCCAAAGTCAGAGACTTTCTGGAAGTTCCGTATGTGTATTTTTCCTCAAAATTGAGTTTTGTATCAATTTTGGGATGGGGCTATGCCATGTGACGTGTTGGGTCTTTGTTCCCCAAACAGGAATTAAAATCTTGCTCCCTGCAATGGAAATAAAGAATCCAGCCACTGGACTGTCAGGAAGTCCCAGGCTCTGTGTTTTACTACTGTTTTTAATTCTACTTTTACCACTCATTTTTAAATTGGGGATAATCATGTTATGTTGTTTTATAAAACTATATAAATGAATAAAATTTTCTTGGACATGTTGCATATGTCCTGTATCACTTTGAACCTGAGTCTTTAGGAAAAAATGACGAATAATGGTGTGTAAGATAATCATAAGCATGGATAGAATATCCTTAAAATAAGTTTTATAATGACTCATAAATTGTTTGGAAATAGAGACTGGAGATATTTTATCCACCCCCTCCTTCCCAACTATACAGAAGACTAATATGACAAGGCCCTAAGTAAATTAATTGATTAGAAGTAAGTATATGGTAGTAGTTTTTATATTTATGGTCTTGGTTTCTTTAGACCCATTTAGACCATTGAGATGTTTGACAGTTACGTGAATTGTATGCTGATTATCATCTAGTGGTTCTGTGGACTAATAGACTTTCCTAGAGTTTGCTTCTTCGTCTAGGTTTTTCTTTTGTTTTCATTCTCCAAAACAGAGATGTTGCACTGGTGCAGTATTCATGATTTTCTCATTGTTTTTGTCTCCATCATTACAGGTTCATGTCAGGGCTGGCCTTTTTCATGGTACCGAACTCCTGTGTAAAACTGTCGTAAGCTCGGAGATATCAGGGAAAACTGATCATGTTTGGAATGAACCACTGGAATTTGATATCAATACTTGTGACCTGCCACGAATGGCTCGATTATGTTTTGCTGTTTATGCAGTCTTGGATAAAGTGAAAACTAAAAAATCAACTAAAACCATGAATCCCTCTAAATATCAGACCATCAGGAAATCTGGAAAAGTGGTAATTATATAGTAACTTCTGAAAAAATTTTGTGGAGGAATAATAATAACAGAATGAAATAATTTTAAAACTTTAAAATAATAGAGTAATATAAATGAAATTATATCATAAAGCTTTGGTCCATAAGAACTGATTTTTAAAAAGACAGTAAGTCTCCCTTATATCCTTTTCATTTTTCTTTTGGCAAATTTATTTTAGTAAATGTCATATTATGTTGTTTTATAAAACTATATAAATGAATAAAATTTTCTTGGACATGTTGCATATGTCCTGTATCACTTTGAACCTGAGTCTTTAGGAAAAAATGACGAATAATGGTGTGTAAGATAATCATAAGCATGGATAGAATATCCTTAAAATAAGTTTTATAATGACTCATAAATTGTTTGGAAATAGAGACTGGAGATATTTTATCCACCCCCTCCTTCCCAACTATACAGAAGACTAATATGACAAGGCCCTAAGTAAATTAATTGATTAGAAGTAAGTATATGGTAGTAGTTTTTATATTTATGGTCTTGGTTTCTTTAGACCCATTTAGACCATTGAGATGTTTGACAGTTACGTGAATTGTATGCTGATTATCATCTAGTGGTTCTGTGGACTAATAGACTTTCCTAGAGTTTGCTTCTTCGTCTAGGTTTTTCTTTTGTTTTCATTCTCCAAAACAGAGATGTTGCACTGGTGCAGTATTCATGATTTTCTCATTGTTTTTGTCTCCATCATTACAGGTTCATGTCAGGGCTGGCCTTTTTCATGGTACCGAACTCCTGTGTAAAACTGTCGTAAGCTCGGAGATATCAGGGAAAACTGATCATGTTTGGAATGAACCACTGGAATTTGATATCAATACTTGTGACCTGCCACGAATGGCTCGATTATGTTTTGCTGTTTATGCAGTCTTGGATAAAGTGAAAACTAAAAAATCAACTAAAACCATGAATCCCTCTAAATATCAGACCATCAGGAAATCTGGAAAAGTGGTAATTATATAGTAACTTCTGAAAAAATTTTGTGGAGGAATAATAATAACAGAATGAAATAATTTTAAAACTTTAAAATAATAGAGTAATATAAATGAAATTATATCATAAAGCTTTGGTCCATAAGAACTGATTTTTAAAAAGACAGTAAGTCTCCCTTATATCCTTTTCATTTTTCTTTTGGCAAATTTATTTTAGTAAATGTCATATTATAAGTGTTATAAATGTAATAATAGAATAATAATGACTTTTTAGAAAATATAGTTAAGAAAGAGGGAAGTAAGTTAAAATATTACAGGTTCACAGTCTTTAAGCTGAACTTCATTGTCAGGTATGTTTAAGAATTCGAAGTTTTATATATTTTAGAAAGATCATAGATCACTCAACAACTCACCTTGTAGGTCTGGGGCACAACTCAGTAATCAAATACATCAGTTTCTAGAAGTGAAATGTATGAATAGTCACACTAAGTGAGACAAATGAAGGCTGTCAGCCTCATGTCATTTCTGGTCTTGTTTTATTTCAAGTGAGTTATGAACACATCTTTGCTTTTCAAGAGCTTCTTGGACTTTGAAATTGTTGATAAAGGATGGTGGACTTGTTCTCATCTTCCATTTCATATATATGTTTCTTTTCCCCCATCATGCCTCTTTTTTCTTTTCCTCATCCATCCTTTGCTCTCTGGCATGTGTGGGCCTCCCATCACAGCGGCCCTCCAGCTGCAGAGCACCAGCTCTGGGCACGTGCACTCCAGAGCACTGGCCTGCAACTGGACACACCGGTGCAGCTGCTCTGCGGCACACAGTATCCTTGCGGGGTCAGGGATCGAACCAGTGCCCTTTGCACTACAAGGCGGACTCTCCACCGACTGGACTACCCGGGAAGCCCCATTTCATATTTTTATTCAAGTCTTTTTCATGTTCTTACTTTATGGGAAAGGGTTTTTTTTTTGAGGACAGGGGTTGGAATTTTTTACATTATAAAAATATCAATACTTGTGACCTGCCACGAATGGCTCGATTATGTTTTGCTGTTTATGCAGTCTTGGATAAAGTGAAAACTAAAAAATCAACTAAAACCATGAATCCCTCTAAATATCAGACCATCAGGAAATCTGGAAAAGTGGTAATTATATAGTAACTTCTGAAAAAATTTTGTGGAGGAATAATAATAACAGAATGAAATAATTTTAAAACTTTAAAATAATAGAGTAATATAAATGAAATTATATCATAAAGCTTTGGTCCATAAGAACTGATTTTTAAAAAGACAGTAAGTCTCCCTTATATCCTTTTCATTTTTCTTTTGGCAAATTTATTTTAGTAAATGTCATATTATAAGTGTTATAAATGTAATAATAGAATAATAATGACTTTTTAGAAAATATAGTTAAGAAAGAGGGAAGTAAGTTAAAATATTACAGGTTCACAGTCTTTAAGCTGAACTTCATTGTCAGGTATGTTTAAGAATTCGAAGTTTTATATATTTTAGAAAGATCATAGATCACTCAACAACTCACCTTGTAGGTCTGGGGCACAACTCAGTAATCAAATACATCAGTTTCTAGAAGTGAAATGTATGAATAGTCACACTAAGTGAGACAAATGAAGGCTGTCAGCCTCATGTCATTTCTGGTCTTGTTTTATTTCAAGTGAGTTATGAACACATCTTTGCTTTTCAAGAGCTTCTTGGACTTTGAAATTGTTGATAAAGGATGGTGGACTTGTTCTCATCTTCCATTTCATATATATGTTTCTTTTCCCCCATCATGCCTCTTTTTTCTTTTCCTCATCCATCCTTTGCTCTCTGGCATGTGTGGGCCTCCCATCACAGCGGCCCTCCAGCTGCAGAGCACCAGCTCTGGGCACGTGCACTCCAGAGCACTGGCCTGCAACTGGACACACCGGTGCAGCTGCTCTGCGGCACACAGTATCCTTGCGGGGTCAGGGATCGAACCAGTGCCCTTTGCACTACAAGGCGGACTCTCCACCGACTGGACTACCCGGGAAGCCCCATTTCATATTTTTATTCAAGTCTTTTTCATGTTCTTACTTTATGGGAAAGGGTTTTTTTTTTGAGGACAGGGATGTGAATTTTATACATTATAAAAATATGGGTTTTATATTTATCTACATGAACGTGTATCTTTTATTTTTTAATTTGTATCTTTTTAATTCTCTTTTTACTAAATTTTGGCCTCTTTTATTGGTTTATTTATTTATTTATTTTCATCCATCTTTATTCTTTGGCCTGTGTGGGCCTCCCATTGCAGTGGCTTCTCCTATTGCAGAGCACTGGCTCTGGGCTTATGTACTCCAGAGCACTGGCTCTTAATTGGACACACCAGTCCAGCTGCTTGACGGTATGTGGAATCTTCCTGGACCAGGGATCAAATTGGTGCCCCTTGCACTGCAAGGTGGACTCTTTACCCACTGGACCATCAGGGAAGCCCTCTTTTTTATTCTTTTTTTTTTTTTTAATCCTCTTTGGCCACTTCTATTGGTCTTTCATTTATTTCTGTCTTTGTTCTTTGGCCTGTGTGGGCCTCCCATCACAGTGGCCTCTTTCGCTTCAGAGTTCTGGCTCTGGTCGAATGCGCTCCAGAACTCCGGTTCAGTAGTTGGACACGTCGGTCCAGCCACTCCGCGGCAGGTGGGACCTTCCCAGGCCAGGGATCGAACCAGCGCCCCTTGCACTGCAAGACGTTGTCTTTACCCACTGGACCACCAGGGAAGCACTTTCTTTTTTATTCTTAACATGAGAAATTAAGCATTTCCTCTGGCAATTATCATCTAGTTTTTTAAAAATTAATTTTATTGTCTAAAAGTCACATAAGAATTATCTTCTTAGTATTTTTTGCCTTCACTTACACAGAATTTTAGTCAGTGGTCAAGTATTCATAACTTTTCGTGCACTGTGACCAGATTAATTACTCTAATTGTCTACATAGAAGTCCTGTTACCTTGGTGCTTCTTTTTTTAGAAATATAAATAAATTCTGCAATACCTAGAAACATTGCCTTTTGCTAAATTTACATTTATATAGCCTGAATATTCTTAAAACATATAATGTGATATTATATCAGATATATTTTCTTGAGTTATTAAAATTTTCTCATGTACAGTGGTTACACAATAAATATTTTATCTTTTGGATACTCTGTTTTATTGGGAGACAGTAATTGACTTTTAGGATTTTCTTTAAGCATTATAAAGATGTTGAACATCTTTCCATGTACATCTTTTTTTTATATTGGATGGTTTGGGGGAAAATCATCTGGAACTCTAGAAAGTTCTGAAAATAACATTATTGAAATAAAAGGCTGAAAATAACATTATTGAAATAAAAAGCGTGTGCCTGTTCATGCCTTAAAGTTCATTCTTAGCAGATTTATGCAATGGTATCTTTTTCAACAGCATTATCCTGTGGCCTGGGTAAATACGATGGTTTTTGACTTTAAAGGACAGTTGAGATCTGGAGATATAATATTGCACAGCTGGTCTTCATTTCCCGGTAAGATTTACATTCTAATCCTTAGTGTTCAAGAGTAGTTTTTGGCATGTGAGGACTAGTTAACATTACTTTATGATTGACTCTTGTTTCCAGTTCAGTAAAGAAACCATCTTTTCATATTTTTATTGTTTATTCTAAAATAGATTTTTTTAAAATAGATTTTTCCAAAGATTTTTAAAGATATATTTAAAAGTGGTTTGTATTTGAATGTATTTATTTTGATGAATATTGTCTCACTATTTTATTTTTATAGGTTTTTGAGAAATTTTCGTAAGGATCAATGTCTTCTTTATAGCAACCTCTATTGTTCCTAGTTGTTCTAAATTTCTGCTTCTGCACTAGAAGGAACATTAGCTAACATTGGAAGGATACTTAAAACATTTGTTCTTTAGTTGGCTTTAGCTTGAAACTTGGGCTAAGAGAGAAGCACCTTCCACATGTCTATATTTCTCAAATCGTACTCGTGTGAGGTAGATGGCTATATCCCATTTTATAGATGAAAAAAGGGAAGTTCACTGAAAAGTCAGACAGTCTTACATAATTGGTTCAAAGCTAGGATTTGTGCAAAAGATTGCTTGACTCTTTCCATTGTTCCTATTGCTTTCCCAAACACTGGAAATTTTTGGTCTTTTGCATTAAAATAGTGCACCCCACCCCCTGTCTTCATAGTTTGTTAATGTGTTTAGTAAAATTGTCAGCCTTCTCGCTTTTAAAAATCATTTTCAGGTGACAAACATTTTAAAACGTTCTATCTTAGTAGTTGCTACCTGAGAAAGTGTTTTTTGGATCATCAGTTATCCATAGACATTTTTATAAACTGATCACATCCTAATATTTTGTGTATATTCATTTATTCCTACCTTTTCCTGTATACACCTCCAGTAATTTTCACTAATCATGTTATTCCCCAAATACAGGAGAGTAGTGTACGTTTACACATTTCTTAAGAGGAGCTTTAGTTTTGCAGAGTAAAAATTAATTTTTTTCAGAAGTATACTTTTTTGAAAATTTTAATTTATTCTCACATGTTCTCCAAAATCAGTAACTTGACTGACATTTTTAGAAAAATTGACAATTTGGGGCAGTTAACTTGGCATACCATGAACCTGAATTTATGTCTAACAGAATGTTAGAGATATTTGTTCTGCTTGCTGTAGTTCTAGAATTGACATTTATCCTAGTAGCAGCAAACTAGAAATACAGCAATGATAAATACTTTAATATCTAGAGTTCCTAGATCATCATTAGAAGGTTTATATCACATTAATTCTTTATGTACATAGCAGGAAATACAAATAACAAATTTCTAGTGTTCTCCCTTTTTTAAATAGAATAGTGTATTCTTCGTAGTGCTCTATTCTCCATATGTTTGGTCCTGATAATAAAATGCTGTATTTGAATTTAGATAGGTTGCATTTGATAGGACAAAATAACATACTATATAGATAACACAAATAAAGGATATTATTAATTTGCTGAGAAATCAACTTTAGAAGTATACAAATTATAAGAATTCCTTCAGTCCAGGTCAGAATGGAATCTGTGAGATTTGAGAGTATTAAACACGGTAAGCAAAGGACTTTTCAGGAGCTGAAATGTTAAAATATTTTGTAAAGATTTTCTAGCTTTGAGAGATAATTCTGTGTATGCATACTACCTGGACATCAAGTCTGGATAGAATATGCTTTTATCTTTCATTTCATTACTAAAGTACAAAGGACTCAGGTGAGAGGGGTCAAAGATATGCCTATGATGGATTTGGGATTACATATAGTTGTAAACAACAAAATTCTATAAAAGCAACAGCAACAAAAAAATACAGAAGAATGTGCAAAAACTCTGTTACAAGAGAAAAAAATTAGTTTGGAGAGAGGAGACTTGAGTTTGTGCTGCTAACTCTTTTTTCAGAATTTAATGTCTCTCTAACGGTTTACTTTTCTGTGAAGTGAGAAAGTTATATGGCCTCCAGAGTTTAAGATAACATTGCAGTTCTGATTCCCATGCACAGTCTGTGAATGGACTGTGTTTAGGGTGGTAGAGAAGATGAAGGAGTGCCTTGAAGAAGTGCCACTTGGATGGACTGTTTCAGAAACTACCACAGAGGGTGTTTATATCAGCAGCTTTGAGATCAGAGAGAAATGGTACCAATATTAGGTTTATCAAAAGGAGTGTTATTGATGACTGTCAAAATATCAGTTTGGGTGCTCTGATGACCATGGAAATCAGAACATATATGACTAAGAAGTTGATGTATAGTGATGAAAGGATAGAAATTCCTGTGGACCACCTAATTTTGATCAAGTGAGAGTAGTTCCAACTTTTTTTTGGATTTGTGGATTGAGAATTTTTCCTATCATATTGGCTTAATTCTTTATGTACATAGCAGGAAATACAAATAACAAATTTCTAGTGTTCTCCCTTTTTTAAATAGAATAGTGTATTCTTCGTAGTGCTCTATTCTCCATATGTTTGGTCCTGATAATAAAATGCTGTATTTGAATTTAGATAGGTTGCATTTGATAGGACAAAATAACATACTATATAGATAACACAAATAAAGGATATTATTAATTTGCTGAGAAATCAACTTTAGAAGTATACAAATTATAAGAATTCCTTCAGTCCAGGTCAGAATGGAATCTGTGAGATTTGAGAGTATTAAACACGGTAAGCAAAGGACTTTTCAGGAGCTGAAATGTTAAAATATTTTGTAAAGATTTTCTAGCTTTGAGAGATAATTCTGTGTATGCATACTACCTGGACATCAAGTCTGGATAGAATATGCTTTTATCTTTCATTTCATTACTAAAGTACAAAGGACTCAGGTGAGAGGGGTCAAAGATATGCCTATGATGGATTTGGGATTACATATAGTTGTAAACAACAAAATTCTATAAAAGCAACAGCAACAAAAAAATACAGAAGAATGTGCAAAAACTCTGTTACAAGAGAAAAAAATTAGTTTGGAGAGAGGAGACTTGAGTTTGTGCTGCTAACTCTTTTTTCAGAATTTAATGTCTCTCTAACGGTTTACTTTTCTGTGAAGTGAGAAAGTTATATGGCCTCCAGAGTTTAAGATAACATTGCAGTTCTGATTCCCATGCACAGTCTGTGAATGGACTGTGTTTAGGGTGGTAGAGAAGATGAAGGAGTGCCTTGAAGAAGTGCCACTTGGATGGACTGTTTCAGAAACTACCACAGAGGGTGTTTATATCAGCAGCTTTGAGATCAGAGAGAAATGGTACCAATATTAGGTTTATCAAAAGGAGTGTTATTGATGACTGTCAAAATATCAGTTTGGGTGCTCTGATGACCATGGAAATCAGAACATATATGACTAAGAAGTTGATGTATAGTGATGAAAGGATAGAAATTCCTGTGGACCACCTAATTTTGATCAAGTGAGAGTAGTTCCAACTTTTTTTTGGATTTGTGGATTGAGAATATTTGAACAGATTTCAAGAAAGAGGTGAGGTAGCTATTAATTTTTATTACCTTTTTTCATTTTAAGGGTGTTCTATAAGCTCACATACAGATTTTGTGCTAAGCATTAAATAAAATTAGAGGCTTAGTGATATTGTCTGTCAGACTTCTTTAGGCGCCACAGTTTCCCCCCCAACTTTAAAATATTTATTTATTTATTTGTTTGACTATGGTGGGTCTTCGTTGTAGCATGCAGGATTTTTTAGTTGCAGCATACAGGATCTGATTCTCTGACCAGGGATCAAACTGGGGTTCTCTGCACTGGGAGTGTGAAATCTTGGCCACCAGTGAGGTCCTGACACTTAATTACATTTAAAGTAATTTTCATGATAGAAATCCATTAAGGTTTGTTTTATTTTACTGTAGTTTTAAAAACATTTTCCTACGAATCAAAATTATTTGCATGTTTTAGATGAACTTGAAGAAATGTTGAATCCAATGGGAACTGTTCAGACAAATCCATATACTGAAAATGCAACAGCTTTGCACGTCAAATTCCCAGAGAATAAAAAACAACCTTATTACTATCCTCCCTTTGATAAGGTAAGCTAATTATTTAAAGGGCCACTATGTAGGAAAGAATTGAATTATTAGTTATCACCTAGATATGTCTATTTGTCTTTCAAGATGTCATGTACGTTTGTAGCTTGGTTCATTGGAAAGACCACTGAACAGGAAGCCAGCTCTGTTTAGTACTGGCTTTCTCACTGACCAAGTGAGACATGCATGTCTGGAGTTCAGATTCTCAAAAAGGACATCATAATTGTTCTAGAGGTGTTTATATCAGGCAGGAGACTTTAAAAACCACAGAGGGTGTTTATATCAGCAGCTTTGAGATCAGAGAGAAATGGTACCAATATTAGGTTTATCAAAAGGAGTGTTATTGATGACTGTCAAAATATCAGTTTGGGTGCTCTGATGACCATGGAAATCAGAACATATATGACTAAGAAGTTGATGTATAGTGATGAAAGGATAGAAATTCCTGTGGACCACCTAATTTTGATCAAGTGAGAGTAGTTCCAACTTTTTTTTGGATTTGTGGATTGAGAATATTTGAACAGATTTCAAGAAAGAGGTGAGGTAGCTATTAATTTTTATTACCTTTTTTCATTTTAAGGGTGTTCTATAAGCTCACATACAGATTTTGTGCTAAGCATTAAATAAAATTAGAGGCTTAGTGATATTGTCTGTCAGACTTCTTTAGGCGCCACAGTTTCCCCCCCAACTTTAAAATATTTATTTATTTATTTGTTTGACTATGGTGGGTCTTCGTTGTAGCATGCAGGATTTTTTAGTTGCAGCATACAGGATCTGATTCTCTGACCAGGGATCAAACTGGGGTTCTCTGCACTGGGAGTGTGAAATCTTGGCCACCAGTGAGGTCCTGACACTTAATTACATTTAAAGTAATTTTCATGATAGAAATCCATTAAGGTTTGTTTTATTTTACTGTAGTTTTAAAAACATTTTCCTACGAATCAAAATTATTTGCATGTTTTAGATGAACTTGAAGAAATGTTGAATCCAATGGGAACTGTTCAGACAAATCCATATACTGAAAATGCAACAGCTTTGCACGTCAAATTCCCAGAGAATAAAAAACAACCTTATTACTATCCTCCCTTTGATAAGGTAAGCTAATTATTTAAAGGGCCACTATGTAGGAAAGAATTGAATTATTAGTTATCACCTAGATATGTCTATTTGTCTTTCAAGATGTCATGTACGTTTGTAGCTTGGTTCATTGGAAAGACCACTGAACAGGAAGCCAGCTCTGTTTAGTACTGGCTTTCTCACTGACCAAGTGAGACATGCATGTCTGGAGTTCAGATTCTCATTTATAAAAGAGGACATCATAATTGTTCTCTGAGGTTCTTTGCAATTTAAAAGGGCTACAAATGTATCATATATATAACTAAATGTGTGAAGTATGCAGTAAAACATGCCAGTGTGTTGATTCAGGTTAATCTATAGTAAGGCCTTCTGTTTCTAAACATATCTTGTTACTGTACAAGCTGCATGTCTTGGGGATATGGAGAGTGTCTGGAAGGGTTGAAAATTTGGCAGTGATCATTTACATGCTAAGAGAGCTGAGCTGTCATATGTTTTATCTTCAGATTTGGCATCTTTGTTTATGATTGATGCTGATTTTTGTGAGGAAATCTGTGAGCAAATTCACAGATAGTAAGTAAGAAGTTTATTTTATTTACTTAATCCATTCAAGAGCAAGCTGTCTTTAAAAATTGATGCTAGGGCTTCCCTGGTGGTCCAGTGGGTAAGGACACCGCCTTACAGTGCAGGGGGCGCCGGTTCAATCCCTGGCCTGGGAAGATCCCACGTGCGGTGGAGCGGCTGGACCGATGTGTCCAATTACCGAGCCAGAGCTCTGGAGCTCATGCGCCCAGAGCCAGTGCTCTACGATGAGAGAGGCCACCGCAATGGGAGGCCCACACGAGCCAAAGAACAAAGATGGATGAAAATAAATAAATGAAAGACTAATAGAAGTAGTCCGCCCGCCCCCCTCCCTTCCCAGCCCACCCCACCCCAAAAAAGCAAAAATAATAAAAAAAAATTGATGCTATACTAAAATTTCAGTTAATGTACCTGTACGCTTAATTGTATTTTTTTTCTTTTTTTTTTTATTAAAGATTTATTTATTTATTTATTTATTTATTTATTTTGGTGGGGGTGGGGAGGGAGGGGAGCAGGCGGGCCACTTCTATTGGTCTTTCATTTGTCCATTTTTCATCCGTCTTTGTTCTTTGGCTCCTGTGGGCCTCCCATTGCGGGGGCCTCCGTTGTTGCAGAGTGCCGGCTCTGGGCGCACACGCGCCAGAGCTCTGGCTCGGTAATTGGACACATCAGTCCAGCTGCTCCGCGGCACGTGGGATCTTCCCGGGCCAGGGATTGCACCGGCACCCCTTGCACTGCAAGGTGGTGTCCTTACCCACTGGACCACCACTGAAGCCCGCTTAATTGTATTTTAACATTCTGTACCACCAAATATTTTTTCCTATATTTTCATTCTAATTGAATTTATCCATTTTAGAAGTAATTTTTCATTTCATTTTCTTCTAAAATGTTTTTCTGTTCAGTAATATACAAATAAAAATTTGTGATTATTGCAGTAGAAATCTCAAATATGTCAAGAACCGTATACTCTAGTGTATACTGAGTAGAAGGTATGTTTTGACACATCCATTACATTTATGCCTTGGCTGTATTCTTTAGGAATTTATCCATAAGCTGTAGCTACTTGTGATGCATGAATAGTCTGAGCTCTGACTTTTTTTGTGTTCAATAATGGTATGTATTCAATAGTCACAGTTTCTTTTGAATCAAATGAGATGCTTTTTGAGGTTGTTTTACAAATATAACATCTTGGGCAAGTTTTAAGTATTTTTAATCTAATATGTTAAGAGATTCCAGTTTCTTTGAAATGTTCTATTTCAACATTGTTGACCAACTGAGTCGTCACATAACCTTATGGAAATTACCAGTATACTTTACACAGAAGGATACAATTAAATTATTCTCAAAGAATTAGTTAACTCAGTAACTGCATGTGGATATGCAGATTTTTTTACCCACTGAGCCTTCCCAACAAACCAGTGGGTTCCCATTCTTTTCAAGAATCAGAGCCTCTTTTGAACTTACTGAATTTAGGAAATATTTTTATGTTCTTTCTTGACCTTCTACTTTTGATATCTCTTAATTCAGAAGAAAATGTGAGAAATGGTAATTTATTTTGTGTTTAGTGACTGTTATATCCCTTTGCATTTTCTTATTCAGAAAACATTTACCTATATTAAAAATGTGTTCATATACACTAATCTTATTTTATCTATAGACAATCCTAGTATACCTTGAGAGTCCATAGCCCTTTATAGTAAAATTTTCTCAGGTGTTTGAAGATTGGCAATCACTGCATAATACCATTTTGCATTTAAAATTCACATGTTACAAACATAGAAATGCCGTATCTTGTGTCGCTCCTGTACTTGTGGATGTACAAGTCTAGTCCTTTACACTTATAATTTTACAAATACAAGAGCCAAATTTTAATTTTTTATTTCATTTTCTTCTAAAGTGTTTTTCTGTTCAGTAATATACAAATAAAAATTTGTGATTATTGCAGTAGAAATCTCAAATATGTCAAGAACCGTATACTCTAGTGTATACTGAGTAGAAGGTATGTTTTGACACATCCATTACATTTATGCCTTGGCTGTATTCTTTAGGAATTTATCCATAAGCTGTAGCTACTTGTGATGCATGAATAGTCTGAGCTCTGACTTTTTTTGTGTTCAATAATGGTATGTATTCAATAGTCACAGTTTCTTTTGAATCAAATGAGATGCTTTTTGAGGTTGTTTTACAAATATAACATCTTGGGCAAGTTTTAAGTATTTTTAATCTAATATGTTAAGAGATTCCAGTTTCTTTGAAATGTTCTATTTCAACATTGTTGACCAACTGAGTCGTCACATAACCTTATGGAAATTACCAGTATACTTTACACAGAAGGATACAATTAAATTATTCTCAAAGAATTAGTTAACTCAGTAACTGCATGTGGATATGCAGATTTTTTTACCCACTGAGCCTTCCCAACAAACCAGTGGGTTCCCATTCTTTTCAAGAATCAGAGCCTCTTTTGAACTTACTGAATTTAGGAAATATTTTTATGTTCTTTCTTGACCTTCTACTTTTGATATCTCTTAATTCAGAAGAAAATGTGAGAAATGGTAATTTATTTTGTGTTTAGTGACTGTTATATCCCTTTGCATTTTCTTATTCAGAAAACATTTACCTATATTAAAAATGTGTTCATATACACTAATCTTATTTTATCTATAGACAATCCTAGTATACCTTGAGAGTCCATAGCCCTTTATAGTAAAATTTTCTCAGGTGTTTGAAGATTGGCAATCACTGCATAATACCATTTTGCATTTAAAATTCACATGTTACAAACATAGAAATGCCGTATCTTGTGTCGCTCCTGTACTTGTGGATGTACAAGTCTAGTCCTTTACACTTATAATTTTACAAATACAAGAGCCAAATTTTAATTTTTTTTTATTTTTTCAAACAGATTATTGAAAAGGCCGCTGAGATTGCAAGCAGTGATAGTGCTAATGTATCAGTAAGTATCAAAGTTTTAAAATAACCTTCGTTACAGAGTTGTGCTCATGACTAGTTACTTTCATGTCATTTATGGTAATGAACTTAGAGAAGATCGTATTTATATGCAAGAACAGTCTGAGTGTGCCTGAGTATGTATATGCTAATATTTTGTTAAATGGCAGTTGTTTCTGATTGGTCTGTGTTCAGTTAGTAATCCCTTTTCTGGTTCAAGCACAGATGCAGTAGCTAGTCTGTGAGGGATGCTGTGACACTTCATAGATTAATGATACCATCTTTTTAAATATTATTTAGTTGAATGGTGAAGTTAGATCTTCTTTATTGCTCTGACATAATAGAGCAGATATATTCAAGGCAGGTTTTGCAGTGCTAGGGGCCCAGCTTTCTTGCATGTTGGTGATCTTTCATGTTAATATGTAGTTTCTGTCTTAATATTGGTGCTTCAGCTTCCTGTTTACTACCTTCCAACCCACAGGAACAGGAAAAGTTAGACTAGAAGCCACACTGATTCTTTTTTGAGGATATCATTAATATGCCTTATTTCTGCTCACATCTCATTAGCCATAACTTAGTCACCTGGCCATACACAATGACAAGTGAAATGTAGACAGAGAAATGTAGTCTTTAGCTGGGCAGTCATGTGCTACAAATACTTCAGGATTACAGTTGACCCTTGAGCAACATAGTCACTGCATGGGTCTTTTACACACAGATTCCTCATAAACATGTACTGCTGTACCCCATGAGGTACTGCAGGTTGGTTGAATTTGTGGATATAGAACCTCAGATACAGAATATCAACTGTAAAATTATACATGGATTTTTGACTGTGCAGAGGGTCTGCATCCCTAATGCTGTTCAAGGGTCAACTGTAATCTCTTTAATGAAGTAAAATAATTTTCTTATAAATACACACTTCTCAACTTGTCTGACATTTATGAAAACATATGATTACAGTTTAAGAGAGAATAGTTATATAGGCCTGTCTTCATTCTCATGCCTGTTTTTAGTCACCTTTATTAGTCTTAATGTTTTCCTTTGAATATCAGATGCATAGATTAATTTGTATTATTTCTGCTATGACCAACTGCTGCCTTATGTAAATCAGAGGTTCTCTTCTTAATGAGGATGTAATATTTTTGCCCAGATTTGCTGTATTTTTTGTTGTTGTTGTTCTTAATGGGTACATAAGTAGAATTAATAAATTATATGGAAGCAGAAATGTAAGTTTTCTTAAAAATAGCCGCCACTTACCTTTCTCCCTTAGAGTGTATAAATAGTTTATTTTTGTGTGTAAATATCTGTATTTTTTTAAAAAAATGTTTGAGATCTTTATAGTTTCTCCCTTTCTCATGTAATGCATTTTATGGATCTGGTAATGTTTGTAGGAAGAATTCTACTCCTCTCTTTATAAAAGTCTTATTAATATTTCATGACATTAATTACTGGTAGCCATTGGTTCTTAAATATTCATATCTCTATTGCTGGATTTTTGCTTATTTCCATTTATTCTCCACTAAAACTATGTTGAGGTGAATATTTTGTACATCTTTATACGTGTTTGTGTTTTGTTGGAAGAATTCATTTAAATGAAATTATAGATTGAAAGATATGTCCCCCTTTATTAAGAATTCTATCAAATTGTATACCCTGAAAGAGTTAAAACACATGTGGACAAGTTTCTGTGTTTTTGCCTTTCTGCCAACCCTTTTAAAACATTGATGTAGTGAGCATAAACTGGTGTCACCTTATTTTAACTTGCGTTCTCTTTCTATTACCAGGCTGGACTTTGTTTAAATTTTTATTTGTCTTTTAAAATATTTCAGTTTATTCCTTTTCATGGCTATACTGTCACCTGAGTTGTCTCTGAGGAATTAAACAGTCTTACTTTTGAAGTGATCATCTTCTTTTGGCATCTTTTCTTTGTGTGGGCTTTTCCCAGTGTTTGGTGATGATTAATTTAGATCTTTTGTACCTGAGAGCCCCTAGTTGATAGCTTATTCACTGTAACCTGCATTCAGTATCTGTAGGCTTTAGGGTAGGCTGTGGTAACATTGAGTCTTCCCTGTGGGAAGATTTCCTCCCTTTGGAGGTCAGGTGCCTCCAGGACTCAGTGCCCTGCTCCTCACCTCTGTCTCTGGTCCCATTGCTGTTTCAGCCCAGCACAAACAGAGAAGTGGGTAGCTGCTCTGCCTCTAGATCCTTTGCTGACCCCCCTGACAATGCCCCCTGGCCAACTCTCCTTCCTTGAATCGTCTGATTCTAATTTGGAATGTACCCTGTGTTTCTCACTAGCTTGAATCTTAGCAGATCTGATCCCTGGTCCTATCTGCTGTCTCCCTTTAAGGGATTCCTGTGTTAGGCACTTTCACTTGTGCCCTAAGAACTGTTGCTGGTTATTATTTTTAAGTACTTAAGATACCTCAGCATTTGTGAATGAAAGGAATGAAGAGAACTGTGTTCTCATTCCACTGTTTTAATCTGCTCTTCATGTATATGTCAAGAGCATGTTATATTCCTTAGTAAGTTCATGTATGTGTACATTTATGTGTATATGTGTTCTGTCACTCAGTCATGTTCAACTCTTCACAACTCCATGTATTGTAGCTCATCAGGCTTCTCTGTCCATGGAATTTTCCAGGGAAGAATACTGGAGTGGGTTACCGTTTCACAACATACTTAAGACATTGTTATGTAACTTTTTAATCCTGCAAATTGAAGCTCTATACTCACTAAACAACTTGCTGTTTTCCCTTCCCCTCAGATCTGACATCCACTGTTCTACTTCCTGTATCTATAAATTTTACCATTCTAGAAACATCATCTTAATGCAACCATAGTGTTTTATCTTTCTGTGACTTGCTTACCTCATTTAGTATAATGTCTTAAGGTTCATCCATGTTATAACATGTGTCAAAATTTCCTTCCTTTTTAAGTCTGAATAATATTCCATTGTGTATATGTACTCTTGTGTTTGTATGTTCAGTAGCTCAGTGTCTGACTCTTTGTGGTCCCATGGACTGTAACTTTCAAGGCTCCCCTGCCTATGGAATTTTCCAGGCAAGAACTCAGGTGTAGGCTACCATTTCCTCCTCACCCAGGGATCAAACCCATGTCTCTTGTGCCTTTTGCATTGGCAGGCAGATTCTTTACCACTAGAGCCACCTGGGAAGCCCAGTGTATGTACTGCATTTTGTTTATCCACTTGTTGGCTTCCACGTTTCAGTTATTGTGTAAAATACTGCTATGAACATAAGTGGACAAACAGATTTTTGAGATGTTGTTTTCATTTCTTTTGTATATATACCCAGAAGTAGAATTGCTGGCTCATACAGTAGTTCTGTTTTTTTAATCTTTTGAGGAGCTTCCATTGTTTTCTACAATATCTGTACCATTTTAATAAAATTCTGGTCCTATCTGCTGTCTCCCTTTAAGGGATTCCTGTGTTAGGCACTTTCACTTGTGCCCTAAGAACTGTTGCTGGTTATTATTTTTAAGTACTTAAGATACCTCAGCATTTGTGAATGAAAGGAATGAAGAGAACTGTGTTCTCATTCCACTGTTTTAATCTGCTCTTCATGTATATGTCAAGAGCATGTTATATTCCTTAGTAAGTTCATGTATGTGTACATTTATGTGTATATGTGTTCTGTCACTCAGTCATGTTCAACTCTTCACAACTCCATGTATTGTAGCTCATCAGGCTTCTCTGTCCATGGAATTTTCCAGGGAAGAATACTGGAGTGGGTTACCGTTTCACAACATACTTAAGACATTGTTATGTAACTTTTTAATCCTGCAAATTGAAGCTCTATACTCACTAAACAACTTGCTGTTTTCCCTTCCCCTCAGATCTGACATCCACTGTTCTACTTCCTGTATCTATAAATTTTACCATTCTAGAAACATCATCTTAATGCAACCATAGTGTTTTATCTTTCTGTGACTTGCTTACCTCATTTAGTATAATGTCTTAAGGTTCATCCATGTTATAACATGTGTCAAAATTTCCTTCCTTTTTAAGTCTGAATAATATTCCATTGTGTATATGTACTCTTGTGTTTGTATGTTCAGTAGCTCAGTGTCTGACTCTTTGTGGTCCCATGGACTGTAACTTTCAAGGCTCCCCTGCCTATGGAATTTTCCAGGCAAGAACTCAGGTGTAGGCTACCATTTCCTCCTCACCCAGGGATCAAACCCATGTCTCTTGTGCCTTTTGCATTGGCAGGCAGATTCTTTACCACTAGAGCCACCTGGGAAGCCCAGTGTATGTACTGCATTTTGTTTATCCACTTGTTGGCTTCCACGTTTCAGTTATTGTGTAAAATACTGCTATGAACATAAGTGGACAAACAGATTTTTGAGATGTTGTTTTCATTTCTTTTGTATATATACCCAGAAGTAGAATTGCTGGCTCATACAGTAGTTCTGTTTTTTTAATCTTTTGAGGAGCTTCCATTGTTTTCTACAATATCTGTACCATTTTATATTGCCACCAACTGCAAAAGGATTGCAGTTTTTCCGTATCCTTCTCAACAGCACTTCTGTTCTTTTGAAAGTGTTATGCTAAAAAAAAAAAAAAAAAGTGTTACGCTTTATAGATATTGGCATTTTTGAAAACAGGTTGTTGCCAAAGATGTGGGATATCTGTAGGATAGAACAGAAGATGTGATCTTTGTGGATTATGATTGTTGGATGGCAGCCTTGAACCTTCCTAACCAGTGGTTCTCAACCTGCAGCTTTTTTTTTTTTTGCCTTCAGTGGGGCATTTGGCATGTCTAAAAATGTTACTTGTCTCAGCTCAGGGAAAGTTGTTTCTGACATATAGTGAGTAGAGTTCGAGGGCTGTTCAACTTCGTACAATGCAAAGGACCATCCTCCTATAAGATAGCATGGGTGTTAGACACCCTGCTCTAATCTAAAACATCTGCGTTATAGAGTTTATTTTCTTATTGCTGAATCTCAGTCACAAAATCTTAATGACTGGGTTTTATGAATGCAGATGGTAAATCAGCTTTTAGTTCAGAGATTCTGGGATCTACCTAGAATGTTTTCTCAATAGAATGATGTGGAATATTTACAGCCCTCCATTTTAAGGAAGAAAAGAATGAACATTTTTTTAAAAAAACTTTCAGACTTGCTGAAAAATTGAGAGAAGAGTACAAAGAATTCTCATACAGTTTTCTCCACTTTCCCCAGCTGTTAACATTTTACTGCATTTGTTTTGTCATTCCATGTGTGTATGTGCATTTCTTTCAGAATCATTTTAGATGAGGTGGCATACATTATAGCATTTATCCTTTAATTCTTAAGTGTATATTTCCTTAGGAAAAAAAGGCATTCTCATAGTTAACTCAGAACCAGTTCATAAAAATCAAGAAGTAATATTGATACGATTCTGTTGTCTATTCCCCACATTCCATTCGTATTTACCCAGTTGTCTCAATAATGTACTTTATAGGTCTAGGACTTAACTCAGGATTATTAGTTGTATTTCTTTGACTTTGTCTTTAGTTTCCTTCTTTCTAGAACAGTTCCTCAGTCTTTCCTTATCTTTAATGACTCTGATGTTTTTTAAGGATACAGGCCAGTTATTTTGTAGACTGTCACATTAGGCGTTTTGTCATGATCAGATTCTAGCTGTGCATTTTTTTTTTTTTTTGGCCTCTTCTATTGGTCTTTCCTTTATTTATTTTCATCCATCTTTGTTCTTTGGCCCCTGTAGGCTTCCCATTGCAGTGGCCTCTCTCGTTGCAGAGCACTAGCTCTGGGCACGTGTGCTCCAGAGCTCTGGCTCGGTAGTTGGACACATCAGTCCAGCCGCTCCGCGGCACATCGGATCTTCCCAGGCCAGGGATCAAATGGGCTCCTCTTGCACTGCAAGGCAGTGTCCTTACCCACTGGACCACCAGGGAAGCCCTAGCTGTGCATTTTTTAGCATAAATACGTTTGTAGTGGGGGCTTCCCTGGTGCCTAAGTGGTAAAGAATGTACCTGCCAATTCAGGAGATGTGGATTTGATCCCTGGGTTGGGAAGATCCCCTGCAGGAGGAAATGGCAACCCACTCCAGTATTCTTGCTGAGATAACCCCATGGACAGAGGAGCCTGGCAGGCTACCGTCCATGGGGTCGCAAAGAGTCAGACACAGCTGAGCATTTTGAAGTGATGATGTGTCCTTACTGCATTTTACTCATAAGCAAATGACAGTTTGTCTCATTGCTGGTTTTTTGTTGTTATTGTTCCTTTATTGTTGATGTTAATTATTATTACTTGGTTAGGATAGTGTCCACTAGGCTTTTCTACTATTAAGTTAATAAATAAGTAGTTTGTGGGCATATTTTTAGATTAAGGAAACATAATGTTTCACAGCTAACTTTCACCCACTAGTTTTAGTATTTATTAATACATCTTGTCTGAATCAGTATTATGATGGTTTCCAAAGTGCTGATTTTCAAATTTATTTTCCTTTTGGATTTGTTAGTTGACTTATACCACAGAGCAGAGGTTTTTCTCCTCCCCACTCCACCCCCATTTATGTACTGAAAAAAATTATAGTAGTTTGGTTTTGTGATTTTGTTTTTACTGAACAGCAGGATTAATCACCATCATTAATTTTGATGTGCAGATTTGGCTAGTGGCAGCACAAGTTCTATCCTGTGTCTGTTTGACTTGTCTCTATTATTGTTTGAGCATTTTCTTCCTTGTGGCACAAGAAAGTGGTCCAGGCTCATCTGGTAATTTCTTTACCTCTACTTTGGATTCAGTCATTCTTCCTGGGAATCCTGATTTTTTTTGTTTGTCAACAGTATTTAGAACGCAAATTCTGGGCACTAGGTATTCTCATTGTCCTTGGCATGCAATTGCATTAGGTTTTTTCATGAAACAGGGCTAGGTAGTATGTGTTTGGCTGCATGGTATTTGAACATCCCTGGTGGCTCAATGATAAAGAACCCATCTGCCAATATAGGAGATGCAGGTTTGATCCCTGGGTCAGGAAGATCCCTGGAGAAGGAAATGGCAAACCACTCCAGTATTCTTGCTTGAGAAATCCCATGGACAAAAGAGCCTGGCAAGAGTCAGACATGACTTAGCAGCTAAGCAAAAACAAAAAACAGATTTTTAAGTTACTTTTTCTGACAGTGAGTAATCTGGATTCTTGTGAACCTTAACATACTTATTTGCTCAATCTTGTAATCAGTTTCCCATTGATTTAACTGTCTTCTTACTCTGTCCCACCAGCCCTGACTGCTTAGGCTGTCTCATCCTCACCTGTGTGTTGGTTAGGTCCCCAGTCTGGCCAACACATAGTTAATTCTATCCTTTTCAAGCACACTGCTAACAGTATACTGACCCCTCTGAATGCAACAGGTTTTCCAGTTTTCCACCCCCCCACCCCACCTCCAATAAGGAAGGGGAAAGAACCATAGTCTTTTTTTCATATGCTTATGAAAAGATACATATGTTGTATTTCTCTTGATCAGTAATCCATATTATAATATGTGTATTATTTGAAAAATATAAACATAAAAACAAAGTAGATAATATGGGTGTTAATTTTCATTGTTTTTCATCATTACTTAAATTCAAGCCTTTTAGCATGAGTGTAAGTTCATCAGTTGCACTTCAGTATATTGATTCAATATTGCTGATTGTTTTGTTTTATAAAAAAATATAAGATTCTTTTTTTTGACTTCTTGTAACATTTCTGGTAGTTGTTTTTATCTTGGCTTTATTCGGTGCTGTGCTTTTCATAGCTCAGTAAACAATCACAGTACAATTACACAGCATATCCCTTGTTATTCTCTCTTCTTTTACTACTGTGTCTTCAGGATATTTACTTAGAGCAGGTCTGTAAAGTCTTATTTTGATCCATGAAATTACAGTAGGTCTGCTAGCTCTTTGCACTGTTTAACTCAATTTCTTTACCTCTACTTTGGATTCAGTCATTCTTCCTGGGAATCCTGATTTTTTTTGTTTGTCAACAGTATTTAGAACGCAAATTCTGGGCACTAGGTATTCTCATTGTCCTTGGCATGCAATTGCATTAGGTTTTTTCATGAAACAGGGCTAGGTAGTATGTGTTTGGCTGCATGGTATTTGAACATCCCTGGTGGCTCAATGATAAAGAACCCATCTGCCAATATAGGAGATGCAGGTTTGATCCCTGGGTCAGGAAGATCCCTGGAGAAGGAAATGGCAAACCACTCCAGTATTCTTGCTTGAGAAATCCCATGGACAAAAGAGCCTGGCAAGAGTCAGACATGACTTAGCAGCTAAGCAAAAACAAAAAACAGATTTTTAAGTTACTTTTTCTGACAGTGAGTAATCTGGATTCTTGTGAACCTTAACATACTTATTTGCTCAATCTTGTAATCAGTTTCCCATTGATTTAACTGTCTTCTTACTCTGTCCCACCAGCCCTGACTGCTTAGGCTGTCTCATCCTCACCTGTGTGTTGGTTAGGTCCCCAGTCTGGCCAACACATAGTTAATTCTATCCTTTTCAAGCACACTGCTAACAGTATACTGACCCCTCTGAATGCAACAGGTTTTCCAGTTTTCCACCCCCCCACCCCACCTCCAATAAGGAAGGGGAAAGAACCATAGTCTTTTTTTCATATGCTTATGAAAAGATACATATGTTGTATTTCTCTTGATCAGTAATCCATATTATAATATGTGTATTATTTGAAAAATATAAACATAAAAACAAAGTAGATAATATGGGTGTTAATTTTCATTGTTTTTCATCATTACTTAAATTCAAGCCTTTTAGCATGAGTGTAAGTTCATCAGTTGCACTTCAGTATATTGATTCAATATTGCTGATTGTTTTGTTTTATAAAAAAATATAAGATTCTTTTTTTTGACTTCTTGTAACATTTCTGGTAGTTGTTTTTATCTTGGCTTTATTCGGTGCTGTGCTTTTCATAGCTCAGTAAACAATCACAGTACAATTACACAGCATATCCCTTGTTATTCTCTCTTCGTTTACTACTGTGTCTTCAGGATATTTACTTAGAGCAGGTCTGTAAAGTCTTATTTTGATCCATGAAATTACAGTAGGTCTGCTAGCTCTTTGCACTGTTTAACTCAATTGCAGTCTGCCTTTCTTTAGCATGAACAATTTATATTCTTGATGTTTGAGGTATCAGCTTTCACTTTTATATGTAAGTGTAGGAGTTTCATTTTCAAATTCTGATAACTTATCATGATCATTTTTCAAAGAAATTCAGTCAGATTTATAAAACAAAGCATACCTTTTTTAGATTGAGTCCCTGAATATAAACTCACTGTAATCATATGTAAGGGTGGAAGGAGAGAGAGTGTGTGTATGTGTGTGTGTGTGTGTGTGTGTGTGTGGATAGGTGTATAAAGAAGACTTTACTTTTGCTAAGAGCAGTTTTAGATTCAGAACAGAATTAGGACTGTACAGAGACTTACCATATATCTTATCCTTGCACATGTGGAGGCCTCCTGATTATCAGCATGACTCACCAGAATGGTACATTCATTACTAAGGAAGAATCTACATTAATATATCGTAATCATTGTGTCCATCATTTACCTTAGATTTCCTTCCTGCTGCTGTGCCTTCTGTGGGTTTGGACAAAATGTATAATGACATATAGGGTTTCCCAGGTAGTGCAATGGTAAAGAAAATGCCTGCCAGTGCAGGAGACGTGGGTTAGATCCCTGGGTCAGGAAGATCTCTTGGAGGAGGAAATGGCAACCCACTCCAGTATTCTTGCCTGGGAAGTCCTCTGGACAGAGCCTGGTGGCTACGGTCTATTGGGTAGCAGAGTTGAATACACTGAGGATGCATAGTGACACTTACCCACCATAATATCAGACTAAATAATTTCTCTGTCCTGCAAATCTGTACTCTGCCTAATTCATACTATCACCCTACCTCCCATCCCTGGCAACCACTGATATTTTTATTGTCTCCATAGTTTTGCTTTTTTCCAGAATGTCATGGTTGGAATCATGTTACGTACAGCCTTTTCAGATTGTCTACTTTCTCTTAGTCATATGCATTGAAGGTTCCTCTGTCTCTTTTTGTGACATGACATTTCTTTTAGTGCTAAATAATTTTCCATTGTGTGTATTATAGTTCATCCATTCACCTACTGAAAAACATCTTGGTAGCTTCAAATAAAGCTGCCATAAACATCCATGGGCAGGTTTTTGTGAGGGCATAAGTTTTCAACTCTTTTTGGAATGTAGACAAGGAGAATGATTACTGGATTGTATAGTAGGCATGTCAGTTTTGTAGGAAATTGCCAAGCTGTCTTACTAAGGGGTTGTAGTATTTTGCATTCCCATCAGCAGTGAATAAGAGTTGCTCCACATCCTTAGCAGCTTTTGATACTGTCAGTGTTTTGTGATTGGGCCATCCTAATAGATATGTAGTCATGTTTCATTTTTAATTTACGTTTCCCTGTTGACATGATGTTAATCATCTTTTCATATATATATGTATATGTTTTACCATCTGTGTGTATTATTTGATAAGAAATCTGTTCAGGTCTTTGATCTATATGTCTGTTGTTGAGTTTTTTTTTTTTTTCTTAAAGATTTATTTATTTATTTTGGGAGGATGGGGTGGGGAGGGAGGGGAGCAGGCAGGCCACTTCTATTGGTCTTTCATTTGTCCATTTTCATCCATCTTTGTTCTTTGGCTCCTGTGGGCCTCCCATCGCGGTGGCGTCCGTTGTTGCAGACCGCCGGCTCTGGGCGCTTGCGCTCCAGAGCTCTGGCTCGGTAATTGGACACATCGGTCCAGCCGCTCCGCGGCACGTGGGATCTTCCCAGGCCAGGGATGGAACCGGTGCCCCTTGCACTGCAAGGTGGTGTCCTTACCCACTGGACCACCAGGGAAACCCTGTTGTTGAGTTTTAAGAGTTCTTTTTTGTTGTTGTTTTTGTCAGTTATGAAATTGTATTTCCTTCTCTTTTTTTAATTTTACTTTTTATTTTTACAGAGTTTTATTGTTTACAGATATGTGTAATCCCAGATTAGTCATATGTATATCCCTGGCCCCCTCCCTCTTCCACTCCCCTACCAGTCCCACCCACCCCACCCCTCCAGGTTGACTCACAACACCCCTGCAGGATCTCATTTTCACACAGCGCAGTGACAATAGCTATCTTTTTCACATATGATAGTAAAGGTTTTCATGCTACTTCCTTTATGCCTTCCTCCCACTGTTCATTCCCCACAATGTCCATATGTCTGTTCTCCATGTTTGTTTTTTGATTGCTTCACTGCGTGTGTTATCATTACCATCTTACTAGATTCCGTATGTATGTGGTAGTATACTGTACTTGTCGAATTTTAAGAGTTCTTTATGTATTTTGGATACCATTCCATTATTGTAAGATTCATGGTTTGCAAATATTTTCTCCCAGTCTTTGCCTTGTCTTTTCATTCTTGACAGCTTCTTTTGCAGAGCAGATAATTTTAAATGTAGTGAAAGTTAGACTTACCAATTCTTTCAGTGATGGTTTATGCATTTGATGTTCTGTGTTGAAAGTTATCACCAAACCCAAGGCCATGTAGATTTTTTCCTGTTTTCTTCTAGGAATTGTATAGTTTTGCATTTCACCTTTAATTTTACCTAAGTCATGCAGTGTTGGTCCTTAACCTTGTTCATTCTTTTTCTGATTCTGTGTTAACTCTTCTGAGTCTTTTGCTTTTCCATGTAAGCTTTAGAATCAGTTTTTTGATATCCATGTGGTAACTTACTGGGATTTTAATTGGGTTTAAATTGAATCTGTTGATATTAAGTTGAGAAAAACTGACAGTATTGAGTTTTCTCATCCATGAACATGGAATCTTGTCAGTTATATTTTGTCAGAACATGGAATATATCTCCGTTTAATTTGTTCTTTGTTTACGTTATCAGAGTTTTATAGGTTTCCTCATATAGATCTTATATATATGTCTTTTGTTAACTTTATACCTGTTTCCTTATTTTGGGATAAATGTAAATGGCATTGTCTTATTTAATTTCAAATTCATTTGTTTATTGCTAATACATATGAAAATGATTTACTTTTATGTATTGACCTTGTATTCCACACTTGCTATAATTACTTATTAGTTCCAACGGTGTTTTTGTTGATTGTTTTAGATTTTCTCCTTGGACAATTAGGTCATCCCAGTTCTTTTTAACGTATACATATACTATTTTGAGTGTCATTATTTTAGAAAGTTAGTGGTGTGATTTACTTATTTTAATATCTATATGAAATTCTTGCTAAGGTAATTTCAATACCAAGTAGTATACTAATAAAATATATTAATAGATTCTTACACAATCTTGTCAGATAGTTTTGGAAATTTTTTCAAGAGGGTAGGGTAAGGGAGATACGTTTTGACCTAAATGGTAAAGTTTTTCTTTATATGGAGAAATGTGTATTTTCTTTCAGTGTTAGTCTAATTCAGAGTCTGAATTAAGAAAATAGTATGTTCTATTTTTAAAATATATTCTTATATAGATAAGGAAAGAAAATGGGATAACTGTATTACTATTTTTTTATTGTTTGATTTTAACCAAGATTCAATTCCTAATCAGAATGATTTAGTGCTTCAGAGCTAAGAAGGCACCTATTACTTTTTAAAAACTTCATATGTAGATTTTTCCTGTTTTCTTCTAGGAATTGTATAGTTTTGCATTTCACCTTTAATTTTACCTAAGTCATGCAGTGTTGGTCCTTAACCTTGTTCATTCTTTTTCTGATTCTGTGTTAACTCTTCTGAGTCTTTTGCTTTTCCATGTAAGCTTTAGAATCAGTTTTTTGATATCCATGTGGTAACTTACTGGGATTTTAATTGGGTTTAAATTGAATCTGTTGATATTAAGTTGAGAAAAACTGACAGTATTGAGTTTTCTCATCCATGAACATGGAATCTTGTCAGTTATATTTTGTCAGAACATGGAATATATCTCCGTTTAATTTGTTCTTTGTTTACGTTATCAGAGTTTTATAGGTTTCCTCATATAGATCTTATATATATGTCTTTTGTTAACTTTATACCTGTTTCCTTATTTTGGGATAAATGTAAATGGCATTGTCTTATTTAATTTCAAATTCATTTGTTTATTGCTAATACATATGAAAATGATTTACTTTTATGTATTGACCTTGTATTCCACACTTGCTATAATTACTTATTAGTTCCAACGGTGTTTTTGTTGATTGTTTTAGATTTTCTCCTTGGACAATTAGGTCATCCCAGTTCTTTTTAACGTATACATATACTATTTTGAGTGTCATTATTTTAGAAAGTTAGTGGTGTGATTTACTTATTTTAATATCTATATGAAATTCTTGCTAAGGTAATTTCAATACCAAGTAGTATACTAATAAAATATATTAATAGATTCTTACACAATCTTGTCAGATAGTTTTGGAAATTTTTTCAAGAGGGTAGGGTAAGGGAGATACGTTTTGACCTAAATGGTAAAGTTTTTCTTTATATGGAGAAATGTGTGTTTTTCTTTCAGTGTTAGTCTAATTCAGAGTCTGAATTAAGAAAATAGTATGTTCTATTTTTTAAAATATATTCTTATATAGATAAGGAAAGAAAATGGGATAACTGTATTACTATTTTTTTTTTATTGTTTGATTTTAACCAAGATTCAATTCCTAATCAGAATGATTTAGTGCTTCAGAGCTAAGAAGGCACCTATTACTTTTTTTTAAAAAAACTTCATATGTTTGGGTCATCTTTGGTTTTGTTTTTTTCTTTATAGCAATTTAAAAGGAAGATGAGAAACTCAGTTCAAATATGACTTCTTTTTAATTCAAATTGCAATTCTGCCACCTAGTGTTTGCCCATGGGTTTTAAAACATTATTCTTTTTTCTTTCTTTTAAGAAACTAAGAATAATTTTTCCTTCATCTTTATCTTATACATTTAATATTCAGACTAATAAAATCTTTTAAAGGGGGGATCTAACTTGTTAAGGAATTAGATTATTAATATCTCACATTTTAAAGTTCATTTTAGTTTAAAAATTCATTGGTAAATAATATATTTGAATTGTGCAGATCATGTGTATTTTTTTTTTTTCCGATATACACATTCTACAGTACCATGTGGTCTGTGGTTGGTTGAATGCACAGATTTAGGGATTTGCTACTGTTTGGGAGTTGGCGCCCCTAGCCCCTGTGTTCAAAGTTTACCAGTTATGTTTACATAATCCAGTTCTGTAACAAGTCATTTTACTTTCTTAGAGTCGAGGTGGAAAGAAATTTCTTGCTGTACTGAAAGAAATCTTGGACAGGGATCCATTGTCTCAACTGTGTGAGAATGAAATGGATCTTATTTGGACTTTGCGACAAGACTGCAGAGAGAATTTCCCACACGCATTGCCGAAATTGCTGATGTCGATCAAGTGGAATAAACTTGAGGATGTTGCTCAGGTAACAAGAAATCATTTTTGTAAATCCATTTGGCAGGTACTTTTAGTTTGTTGATTTCAAGTAAATTGTCCTTTCCGACATAGATATGTTTCCATAGGTTAGATAATTTTCTGCAGGAGAAATTTTGAGGTTTTAAGCTCTTCAATTGTTTGATCTAAATGGTAGACTAGAAAGTTTTAAGATTTCAAAATCCCAGATTCTGGGCAGATAATTAAAACTTAGGTCTTGGAATAATCATCTGTAATTACTACCAGCATGTGGTAGATCCCAGGTTACTTTTACAAGTTCCACCAGTGAACTCCAAGGTTTTCATCTTACAACCCCTTGCAATGAGTATTCTAAAATGAATGCGTATTGTTTGAAATTAGCCTCTATTTTTAGAAGTTAACATTTTAGATCATAAATCATTTAGGTCAGTTTTACTGCTTATTTAAAGTTGAACAGTGTTGATGTGTGTTTTCCTTAAGCAGTATAGAAAATAGGAAAAGAAGAAAAATTGATCCAGAAGAAGCCACCAGTTTTTAGATGCTTGATTTCATTTTCAAGGCCCAATGAAAAAGCAGTGGCTTTACAAAATTCATTTGATTATCAGTGCTCTAAAGAAAGATTCTTGAAATGGTTTTTAACCAGAATGAATAAATCCATTCATTACATTTAATATTCAGAATAATAAAATCTTTTAAAGGGGGGATCTAACTTGTTAAGGAATTAGATTATTAATATCTCACATTTTAAAGTTCATTTTAGTTTAAAAATTCATTGGTAAATAATATATTTGAATTGTGCAGATCATGTGTATTTTTTTTTTTTCCGATATACACATTCTACAGTACCATGTGGTCTGTGGTTGGTTGAATGCACAGATTTAGGATTTGCTACTGTTTGGGAGTTGGCGCCCCTAGCCCCTGTGTTCAAAGTTTACCAGTTATGTTTACATAATCCAGTTCTGTAACAAGTCATTTTACTTTCTTAGAGTCGAGGTGGAAAGAAATTTCTTGCTGTACTGAAAGAAATCTTGGACAGGGTGAGAATGAAATGGATCTTATTTGGACTTTCGACAAGACTGCAGAGAGAATTTCCCACACGCATTGCCGAAATTGCTGATGTCGATCAAGTGGAATAAACTTGAGGATGTTGCTCAGGTAACAAGAAATCATTTTTGTAAATCCATTTGGCAGGTACTTTTAGTTTGTTGATTTCAAGTAAATTGTCCTTTCCGACATAGATATGTTTCCATAGGTTAGATAATTTTCTGCAGGAGAAATTTTGAGGTTTTAAGCTCTTCAATTGTTTGATCTAAATGGTAGACTAGAAAGTTTTAAGATTTCAAAATCCCAGATTCTGGGCAGATAATTAAAACTTAGGTCTTGGAATAATCATCTGTAATTACTACCAGCATGTGGTAGATCCCAGGTTACTTTTACAAGTTCCACCAGTGAACTCCAAGGTTTTCATCTTACAACCCCTTGCAATGAGTATTCTAAAATGAATGCGTATTGTTTGAAATTAGCCTCTATTTTTAGAAGTTAACATTTTAGATCATAAATCATTTAGGTCAGTTTTACTGCTTATTTAAAGTTGAACAGTGTTGATGTGTGTTTTCCCTTAAGCAGTATAGAAAATAGGAAAAGAAGAAAAATTGATCCAGAAGAAGCCACCAGTTTTTAGATGCTTGATTTCATTTTCAAGGCCCAATGAAAAAGCAGTGGCTTTACAAAATTCATTTGATTATCAGTGCTCTAAAGAAAGATTCTTGAAATGGTTTTTTAACCAGAATGAATAAATCCATTCATTACATTAAAAGAACCACATTTATTCACCTTATTTGAATTCAATTGGTCTTTTAAATTTTTTTCTTGTTTTATTAAATCTAAAGTGACTTAAAAACTTAATCAGGAAATACATATTTCTTTTAATTACATATTTTTAAAATCTTTGCTTTATTTTATTTCTCAAATTGAGTGTAGAAAGGATTTCTTTTGAATTTATTCCTAGTGTCTAACAGGTTTTTTTGGGAGGGGGAGCATCTTCTTACAAAATGATATGATGTGCCTTGTTTAAATTGCTGATACGGTTAGACCACATGACAGATACTTTGTAAAGGAACTATTTGTGTCAAGATACATATTTTTAAAGATAGATTTTACTTTTTTGTTTTAATTTTGGCCTCTTTATTTATTGGTCCTTTATTTTATTCATTTTCATTCATCTTTATTCTTTGGCCTGTGTGAGCCTCCCATTGCAGTGGCCTCTCCTTGCAGAGCACCAACTCTGGGCTCATGCGCTCTAGAGCGTGGGCCCATAATTGGATCCCACCTGAAATCTTCCTGGGCCAGGGATTGATCTGACGCCTTTGCATTGCAAGGAGGGCTCTTTACCCACTTGACTACCAGAGAAGCCCAAAGATAGATTTTAATTGTTCTGACATAGTTGTTATCTAACCAGTTATTTCTTTAAATTCAAAGTTAGTATTCTGTGAACCCCCATAATGGTTGAAGATAAGATACAGGCATTTTTTAGTTGGCATAATTGTCTACTTCTCATGAATAGCATTCAGTTGTAAATGCCTATCCAAAAAATGCATCATTTTATTATTTTGTGTAGAATTAGAATGGAAAAAAATTCTTGCCATGGTCTTAAGGTACTGAGAGAGGTTTTGTATGTCAATTGTCAGAAAACAGAAGGAGACAATTCAAGCTTAATACTTCTTTTTTTTCTGTGTGTAATTTTTTTTTTTTTAAAGATTTATTTATTTATTTTGGGCAGGGGTCGGGTTGGGGAGGGAGGGGAGTGGGCGGGCCACTTCTGTCGATCTTTTCATTTCTCTATTTGCATCCGTCTTTGTTCTTTGGCTCCTGTGGGCCTCCCATCGCGGTGGCGTCTGTCATCTGTCGTCGCAGAGCACCGGCTCTGGGTGCACATGCTCCAGAGCTCCGACTCAGTAATTGGACACATCGGTCCAGCCGCTCCACGGCACGTGGAATCTTCCCAGGCCAGGGATCGAACCGGCGCCCCTTGCAGTGCAAGGCGGTATCCTTACCCACTGGACCACCAGGGGAAGCCCTGTGTGATTTTTTAAATTTGCTTTTTTGCTTTTACAGAGTTTGTTGTTCACAGATATGTATAATACCAATTTAATTATATATACATCCCATCCCCCCTCATCCCACCCCTCCAGGACATTGCATAGCCCCTGTGTAAGATCCCTAAACCCACAGCACATTGACAATAGTTACCTCTTTTACATATGCTAGTATAGGGCCTCATGTTACTCTTTCCATCTCTCTTGCTCACTCCTCCCTCTCCCCAATGTCCATAAGTCTGTTCTCTATGACTGTTTTTCCATTGATGCTCTGCGTGTGTATTTATCAGTATGATCTTACTAGATTCCACATATATGTGTTAGTGTACTATTCTTGTCCTTTTCTTTTTGACTTACCTCACTTTGCATAATAGGTTCTAGGTTCATCCATCTCATTAGGACTAAATCTTCTGTATTTCTTTTTGCGGCTCAGAATTACTCCATTCTGTATTTCTTTTTGCGACTCAGAATTACTCCATATGTACCAGAGCCTCTTTATCCATTCGTTCATCGATGGACATCTAGGTTGCTTCCATGTTCTAGCTGTTGTGTAGAGTGCTGCAGTGAACATTGGGGTACAGGTGTCAAGATCTTTCAGTTTTGATTTCATTAAGGTATAAGCCTAATAGTGGGATGCTGGGTCATATGGTGCTTCTATTCTTAGCTTTTTGAGGAATCTCCATACTGTCTTCCATAGTGGTTGTATCAATTTACATTCCCACCACCAATGCAGGAGTGTTCCCTCATCTGCAGATTTTTTGATGATGGCCATTCTGACCGGTGTGAGGTGATACCCCATTGTAGTTTTGATTTGCATTTCTCTGGTAATAAGCAACATTGAGCATCTTTTCATGTGTTCTTGGCCATCTGTAAGTCTTCTTTGGAGAGGTGTCTGTTTAGGTCTTTTTCCCATTTTTCGATTGGGTTGTTTGTTTTTTTGGTGTTGAGTTGTCTGAGCTGCTTGTAATTTTGGAAATTAATTCTTTGTTAATTGTTTCATTTGCTATGATTTTCCCCAGAACCGCCCCTTGCAGTGCAAGGCGGTATCCTTACCCACTGGACCACCAGGGGAAGCCCTGTGTGATTTTTTAAATTTGCTTTTTTGCTTTTACAGAGTTTGTTGTTCACAGATATGTATAATACCAATTTAATTATATATACATCCCATCCCCCCTCATCCCACCCCTCCAGGACATTGCATAGCCCCTGTGTAAGATCCCTAAACCCACAGCACATTGACAATAGTTACCTCTTTTACATATGCTAGTATAGGGCCTCATGTTACTCTTTCCATCTCTCTTGCTCACTCCTCCCTCTCCCCAATGTCCATAAGTCTGTTCTCTATGACTGTTTTTCCATTGATGCTCTGCGTGTGTATTTATCAGTATGATCTTACTAGATTCCACATATATGTGTTAGTGTACTATTCTTGTCCTTTTCTTTTTGACTTACCTCACTTTGCATAATAGGTTCTAGGTTCATCCATCTCATTAGGACTAAATCTTCTGTATTTCTTTTTGCGGCTCAGAATTACTCCATTCTGTATTTCTTTTTGCGACTCAGAATTACTCCATATGTACCAGAGCCTCTTTATCCATTCGTTCATCGATGGACATCTAGGTTGCTTCCATGTTCTAGCTGTTGTGTAGAGTGCTGCAGTGAACATTGGGGTACAGGTGTCAAGATCTTTCAGTTTTGATTTCATTAAGGTATAAGCCTAATAGTGGGATGCTGGGTCATATGGTGCTTCTATTCTTAGCTTTTTGAGGAATCTCCATACTGTCTTCCATAGTGGTTGTATCAATTTACATTCCCACCACCAATGCAGGAGTGTTCCCTCATCTGCAGATTTTTTGATGATGGCCATTCTGACCGGTGTGAGGTGATACCCCATTGTAGTTTTGATTTGCATTTCTCTGGTAATAAGCAACATTGAGCATCTTTTCATGTGTTCTTGGCCATCTGTAAGTCTTCTTTGGAGAGGTGTCTGTTTAGGTCTTTTTCCCATTTTTCGATTGGGTTGTTTGTTTTTTTGGTGTTGAGTTGTCTGAGCTGCTTGTAATTTTGGAAATTAATTCTTTGTTAATTGTTTCATTTGCTATGATTTTCCCCCATTCTGTGGGTTGTCTGTTCACCTTGTTCGTAGTTTCTTTTTCAAGCTTTATATTTCTTTGAGCCCCAGGGACAGAGACTTTACACTGAAGAATTTAGTATAAATGTCTCATTTCCATGAGTGAATGTGAATTATTGTTTTCAGGTATAAGTTAACTTCCTCTACTGTGGTCAAAGAAAGTCAATAGTATAACTTAATACTCAAGAATAGAAAAACCTTTATGTGTATAAGCAAGTACAGGAAGACATGAATTTCATGATCCTAAGCCCCCCTTTTAGTAGTCTAGAAAGGAAGAGTGACAGAATAAAAGTGTGTTTTGGCTTCTCTCCCAACCCTACCCCATTACACTGAACTGGTAGAAGATAATATAAACTATATACTGACTACTGGACTTCCCTGGCGGTCCAGTGGTTAAGAATCCAACACAGGGGATTTGATCCCTGGTCTAGGAAGATTCCATGTGCTGTGGAGCACCTGAGCCCATGCACCTCTAGAGCCTGCAAACTATAAGTATACTGAAATCCATGGGCCTTAAAGCCCATGCTCTAGAGAGTACCCCCTGTTTGCCACAACTAGAGAAAGCCCTCGCCAGCAACTAAGGCCCAGGGCAGCCAAAAATAAATAAATGAAGAGATAAAATTATTTTAAAAAATTGACAACCTAAGAGAAATGGAGAGTCAGAGCCTGGTGCAAATTTGTACTCTGATTCTGAAGATATAAGCTGTGAGTAGAAGATTAGACTCCCGTTAATCCACAGAAAAGTATTTTTTTTGCATACTATAGAAGGGCTTTCAATAGCCATATAAATAGTGAAATTAATTCAGTACTCTGCAGTAGATAGGTAATTAATTACATATTAATCACATAATTACTGAAACTAATTTTACTATTTATATGGCTGACTCAGATTTGTCTTCACTGTTTACTTCATAGCTTTCTCCAAACTGAAGTGACAAGTTTTTGTAATTTAATTTTATTTTTGTGTTTAGATTTAATAAGTATAAATATCTTACTAAAATAACTACTTTTCAGTAGTAGGGCTATTTTTGACCTGTAACATAGTTGATTATATAACATTATCAGTCCCAGTATTGCTTTTGTGGAGCAGTGCGATTCATGTGTTAACTGGGGATGCTAGGAGTTCTATTTTAACTATTGCTTTAGACCCTTAGGAAATGGTCTTAAGGTCCTGTCTATAAGAAGGCCTATCTATAGGAAGGACTGCTGATCCCTTAGGGTTTGGGGGAAAGTGGGCAGGTACCACAACAGTGATAAAACCTGAGGTAACCTAGGTGCTTCATATCTTTTCTGGAGGGGGGAGAGTGGGGAGGGAGGGATGGCGGGAAGACCACTTCTGTTGGTCTTTCATTTACCTATTTTCATCCATCTTTGTTCTTTGGCCCGTATGGGCCTCCCATCACAGTGGCTCTGTTGTTGCAGAGCACCGGCTCTGGGTGCATGCGCTCCAGAGCTCCAGCTGGGCAATTGGACACATCGGTCCAGCGCTCCCCGGATAAAAACTTGACTCTACCTGGCGGTCCAGTGGTTAAGAATCCAACACAGGGGATTTGATCCCTGGTCTAGGAAGATTCCATGTGCTGTGGAGCACCTGAGCCCATGCACCTCTAGAGCCTGCAAACTATAAGTATACTGAAATCCATGGGCCTTAAAGCCCATGCTCTAGAGAGTACCCCCTGTTTGCCACAACTAGAGAAAGCCCTCGCCAGCAACTAAGGCCCAGGGCAGCCAAAAATAAATAAATGAAGAGATAAAATTATTTTAAAAAATTGACAACCTAAGAGAAATGGAGAGTCAGAGCCTGGTGCAAATTTGTACTCTGATTCTGAAGATATAAGCTGTGAGTAGAAGATTAGACTCCCGTTAATCCACAGAAAAGTATTTTTTTTGCATACTATAGAAGGGCTTTCAATAGCCATATAAATAGTGAAATTAATTCAGTACTCTGCAGTAGATAGGTAATTAATTACATATTAATCACATAATTACTGAAACTAATTTTACTATTTATATGGCTGACTCAGATTTGTCTTCACTGTTTACTTCATAGCTTTCTCCAAACTGAAGTGACAAGTTTTTGTAATTTAATTTTATTTTTGTGTTTAGATTTAATAAGTATAAATATCTTACTAAAATAACTACTTTTCAGTAGTAGGGCTATTTTTGACCTGTAACATAGTTGATTATATAACATTATCAGTCCCAGTATTGCTTTTGTGGAGCAGTGCGATTCATGTGTTAACTGGGGATGCTAGGAGTTCTATTTTAACTATTGCTTTAGACCCTTAGGAAATGGTCTTAAGGTCCTGTCTATAAGAAGGCCTATCTATAGGAAGGACTGCTGATCCCTTAGGGTTTGGGGGAAAGTGGGCAGGTACCACAACAGTGATAAAACCTGAGGTAACCTAGGTGCTTCATATCTTTTCTGGAGGGGGGAGAGTGGGGAGGGAGGGATGGCGGGAAGACCACTTCTGTTGGTCTTTCATTTACCTATTTTCATCCATCTTTGTTCTTTGGCCCGTATGGGCCTCCCATCACAGTGGCTCTGTTGTTGCAGAGCACCGGCTCTGGGCGCATGCGCTCCAGAGCTCCGGCTTGGTAATTGGACACATGGGTCCAGCCGCTCCGCAGCACGTGGGATCTTCCCAGGCCAGGGATCCAACCGGCACCCCTTGCAGTGCAAGGCGGTATCCTTACCCACTGGACCACCAGGGAAGCCGGATGCTTCATATGTTTAAACCAGTATTCCTCAACCTTTTTTCATTATTGCACTCCTGAAGAATCCTTTTACATGTTTTTCCCCTAATAGCCCCAGCCGCATGGGATTTTGATGCCACAGGTAATTGTATGTCTGCCTGTGACAGTGTGCATACATGTACTGTATACATTAGAAGAGCAAATATAAGAGGTAATCTTTTCATTCAGTAATTTAAGAATAACTGAACCAAAATTTAAGGTGAAAGTTAAAATGTACATTTCAGGGCTTCCCTAGTGGTCCAGTGGGTCAGGACACCGCCTTGCAGTGCAAGGGGCACCAGTTCGATCCCTGGCCTGGGAGAATCCCATGTGCCGCGGAGCGACTGGACCGATGTGTTCATTTACAGAGCCGGAGCTCTGGAGCGCATGCGCCCAGAGCCGGTGCTCTGTGACAAGAGGCCTCCACGATGGGAGGCCCACATGGGCCAAAGAACAAAGATGGATGAAAATAGATAAATGAAAGACCAATAGAAGTGGTCCGCCTGCCCCCCTCCCGCCCCAACCCGCCCCCCCCAAATAAAAAATTTTTTTAAAAAGTGTACATTTCACTGTATTTGTTGAATAACTTTGATGTAACTTATTATGTAAATTGAAATATATTTCATATCCAAGTTAGTAATTTATTTAAATGTAAATTAATAATAGTAATATATTCAACTTTTTAAAATTATTCAAAAGGGTTATTTTTCTGCTAATGTAAAACACTTGCCTAACTCTGTGACCCGTGGATAAGCCATGGAATTCTCCAGGCAAGAATATGGAGTAGGTAGCCTTTCCTTTCTCCAGGGGATTTTCCCAACCCAGGGATCAAACCAGGTCTCATGCATTGTAAACGGATTCTTTACTGTCTGAGCAACCAGGGAAGCCCAAGAATTCTGGAGTGGGAAACCTATCCCTTCTCCAGGAGACCTTCCTAACCTAGGAATCGAACCAGGGTCTCCTGCATTGCAGACAGATTCTTTACCATCTGAGCTACAAGGGAACCCCAAGTTATCGTTAGCAAATTTAAATTTTACATTTGCTTCATATGAGAAAATACTTTTAGCTTAACTGTTACTCATTTAAATGTTACTCATTTAGATAATGGCTTTTTGGGGGGCACTTAACAAATTTATGAAGTTTCTTATAATTTTCAGGCTTAAAATAATAAAGGGTAAATTATTTTTATGTAATTGTCAAAGCCCAAGTTTCTCACAAATGTTCAAATGCTCATATGACAAACAACAAGAGAAGCAGCAGGTTCCAGAGGCCACCTCTTACAACATGACTTTGAGACTGAGCAGGCGATTGAGAGAAGCCTATAGCCTTTGCCATCTGTTTGCCTTATCCCTGTAGCTCTGATCTTGCATACATTTTGTGTTTCTTCCTTAGACTTCATGTCAGTGCTGTTTAAGTGATACCCGAGAAAACCTGACAACATAAATTAGATATTAAGGAATAAGACTTTGTCAGGTAGGGTTGAGCTTTGGAGGCCACAAATCATAGTTGTTGAAAGATGTTTCACTCTCCTCCATAACCACTTTTCTTCCTTTGTACTGTCCCTGATAAAAATTAATATATTAAGCTTATCAGAACCATGAGGAGGTAGGGACTGTTTCAGAATTGACCCATTAAAAAAAAGAAGAAATCAACTCTGATGCCGCCTGCCCCTCCGCCAACCCGCCCAAATAAAAAATTTTTTTAAAAAGTGTACATTTCACTGTATTTGTTGAATAACTTTGATGTAACTTATTATGTAAATTGAAATATATTTCATATCCAAGTTAGTAATTTATTTAAATGTAAATTAATAATAGTAATATATTCAACTTTTTAAAATTATTCAAAAGGGTTATTTTTTCTGCTAATGTAAAACACTTCGTCTAACTCTGTGACCCGTGGATAAGCCATGGAATTCTCCAGGCAAGAATATGGAGTAGGTAGCCTTTCCTTTCTCCAGGGGATTTTCCCAACCCAGGGATCAAACCAGGTCTCATGCATTGTAAACGGATTCTTTACTGTCTGAGCAACCAGGGAAGCCCAAGAATTCTGGAGTGGGAAACCTATCCCTTCTCCAGGAGACCTTCCTAACCTAGGAATCGAACCAGGGTCTCCTGCATTGCAGACAGATTCTTTACCATCTGAGCTACAAGGGAACCCCAAGTTATCGTTAGCAAATTTAAATTTTACATTTGCTTCATATGAGAAAATACTTTTAGCTTAACTGTTACTCATTTAAATGTTACTCATTTAGATAATGGCTTTTTGGGGGGCACTTAACAAATTTATGAAGTTTCTTATAATTTTCAGGCTTAAAATAATAAAGGGTAAATTATTTTTATGTAATTGTCAAAGCCCAAGTTTCTCACAAATGTTCAAATGCTCATATGACAAACAACAAGAGAAGCAGCAGGTTCCAGAGGCCACCTCTTACAACATGACTTTGAGACTGAGCAGGCGATTGAGAGAAGCCTATAGCCTTTGCCATCTGTTTGCCTTATCCCTGTAGCTCTGATCTTGCATACATTTTGTGTTTCTTCCTTAGACTTCATGTCAGTGCTGTTTAAGTGATACCCGAGAAAACCTGACAACATAAATTAGATATTAAGGAATAAGACTTTGTCAGGTAGGGTTGAGCTTTGGAGGCCACAAATCATAGTTGTTGAAAGATGTTTCACTCTCCTCCATAACCACTTTTCTTCCTTTGTACTGTCCCTGATAAAAATTAATATATTAAGCTTATCAGAACCATGAGGAGGTAGGGACTGTTTCAGAATTGACCCATTAAAAAAAAGAAGAAATCAACTCTGATGAGTCTCACTGGTTCTAATGGGAGGCAGATAAAATCCTTTCTAGAGAATTGGGTTTTCTGAAACTTGGGTTTCCAAAGATTTGGCCATGTCCGCCTGAAACTGCCCTTCAATGGTACTCCCAATGCATCCCACCATGGGATACTTTTTTAAATCCTATGTGTAGATAATTTATCTATGTGTAGATAAGTGGCATCTGTAAATGGAAAACTAGCTTTATTTATCTGTGTATATAAAATAAACTAGGTACTATTATTTTCTTTGGGTAACTTATTGCGATTTAAAGGATTTAAATGTGTTATAGTCAATAAAGTTTTGTAAAGTGATAGGTACTCTTGGACTTCCCTGCTGGTCCAGTGAGTAAGGACACCACCTTGCAGTGCAGGGGGCACCAGTTTGATCCCTGGCCTGGGAAGATCCAACGTGCTGTGGAGCAGCTGGACTGATGTGTCAACTACCAAACTGGAGCTCTGGAGCGCATGCACCCAGAGCTGGTGCTCTGCAGCGAGAGAGGCCACTGCGATGGGAAGCCCACACAGGCCAGAGAACAAAGATGGAAAGACCAATAGAAGTGTACCCACCCCCACCACCCCCACCACCCACATCCCCACAAAGTGATAGGTACTCTGAAGTAAACTGCCTTAACATTGTTTTATGTTGGGTTATTAATGTACTTTTTATATGTAAATTATTAGTTTGAGCCTTGCAACTTATATTTATACTTTGAATTTTACCTTTAAGTATTTGTTTTCAAAAAAATTTAATTGAAGATAATTGCTTTATAATGTTGTATTGATTTTTGCTCTACAACAGTGTGAATCGGCTATAAGTATACGTGTATCCCCTCCTCTTGAGCCTCCCTTCAAGGCCTTTAAACATTTCCTGGTCATTTCTCTCCTCTCCCCTTCCTCGCACCTTCTCTACCCCTCTTGCCCCTGCCTTTATTTCCTTTAAAAATGTATTTAATAGCTAATGATTGTAGAATTCATATATTCAGTATATCGTTCTACTTCCTGGTTAAGTACATTATCACTTTTTGCTTGCTTACCTATAGAATATCTCAACAGAGACAATTTTTATTAACCTGTATTAGCAATAATAGATTTTTGAGGCCTTAGTAACTGCAAGTGTGCTTCTCCTTTCTTGTGACCCATCTCTGCTTTTGTGTACCAAGAGAAACTAGATACCTGGTTCAGAAATTGTAGGAGAGAAAAGTAATCCTTTTTCCCCTTTCAATTTCTAAACAGCTTCAAGCTCTGCTTCAGATTTGGCCTAAACTGCCGCCCCGGGAGGCCCTTGAGCTTCTAGATTTCAACTATCCAGATCAGTATGTGCGAGAATATGCTGTGAGCTGCCTGCAACAGATGAGGTATCTCCTGCAGGAGGGTTTTTGGGGTCCAGGGATAACCTGTGGATGGGAAGAGAAGTTGAGATCTGCTTGAATGTTTTGCAAGAAAGGAAAAGGCTAGGAATGATTCAGTTCCAAGCATTTGTTCTCTTTCTCCCTATTATTCTCGTAGACTCCCAAGTTTCTCCTCTCCACCCCCCCCACACACACAGATAGATAGATAGATAAATAAATAGATAGATAGATACAGATATTTTTCTTTTTGACCATTCCACATGACATGCAGGATCTTAGTTCCCTGACCAGGGCTTGAACCCATACCCCCTGCAGCAGAAACAGAGTCTTAACCACCAAACCACCAGTGAAGTCCTCTCTGTTACAAAACTGACAAATAAAATATCAGAAACTGTGCCAGCTGGTCCCCAAGGTCATTCTTAGTTTCCATGATTTGGGGCTAAGATTTATATATAGCAAAAGAATACAGAACAGAATTGGTAAAGGAAAAAATGAGGAAACCAGAGAGATGCTTCCAAGAGTTCTTTCCAAAAGGAATGCACACTGACTGCACTTAATTCCCCAGCAACAAGTCTCTCAGTGAGGTTGTTAGAGACTTGGTGGCCAAGTTGTTTGTTTTTTATTAAGACCTAGTAACATAAGCACCTCTGTCTAGCATATTCCCAAATCCTAGACTCCAGAATGAAAATGGGTATTGAGCATAAGCCATACTGTTTGCAAAAAGAGTTTATGCATGGCCCAGTCTTAATCTGTTAGGGTGGTGAGAAGCCTTCCAAAGTCTATATTTCCAGTTGCCAGGCAAGGTCTAACCTTGTAAGCCTGCTTTATCAAAGGAGAGCAGTCAGGCTTGCTGTTCTAGTAACTCTCTTCTGTCCACTACCCAGGATTAAGAAATGTTACTATTTTGTCTGCTTTTTTAAGTTTGTGTTTTTAAGCAATTAAATTACAGTTAGAATCTTCATAGTTTCCTTACTCAGTCCTGATGGCTTTCATTTCCCAGAGACAACTATTACCACAAATTTGGTGTTTTTTACTCATTTTTTGTTTTTAAGCTTTCATATAAACATTTTCATGCGAGAATATGCTGTGAGCTGCCTGCAACAGATGAGGTATCTCCTGCAGGAGGGTTTTTGGGGTCCAGGGATAACCTGTGGATGGGAAGAGAAGTTGAGATCTGCTTGAATGTTTTGCAAGAAAGGAAAAGGCTAGGAATGATTCAGTTCCAAGCATTTGTTCTCTTTCTCCCTATTATTCTCGTAGACTCCCAAGTTTCTCCTCTCCACCCCCCCCACACACACAGATAGATAGATAGATAAATAAATAGATAGATAGATACAGATATTTTTCTTTTTGACCATTCCACATGACATGCAGGATCTTAGTTCCCTGACCAGGGCTTGAACCCATACCCCCTGCAGCAGAAACAGAGTCTTAACCACCAAACCACCAGTGAAGTCCTCTCTGTTACAAAACTGACAAATAAAATATCAGAAACTGTGCCAGCTGGTCCCCAAGGTCATTCTTAGTTTCCATGATTTGGGGCTAAGATTTATATATAGCAAAAGAATACAGAACAGAATTGGTAAAGGAAAAAAAATGAGGAAACCAGAGAGATGCTTCCAAGAGTTCTTTCCAAAAGGAATGCACACTGACTGCACTTAATTCCCCAGCAACAAGTCTCTCAGTGAGGTTGTTAGAGACTTGGTGGCCAAGTTGTTTGTTTTTTATTAAGACCTAGTAACATAAGCACCTCTGTCTAGCATATTCCCAAATCCTAGACTCCAGAATGAAAATGGGTATTGAGCATAAGCCATACTGTTTGCAAAAAGAGTTTATGCATGGCCCAGTCTTAATCTGTTAGGGTGGTGAGAAGCCTTCCAAAGTCTATATTTCCAGTTGCCAGGCAAGGTCTAACCTTGTAAGCCTGCTTTATCAAAGGAGAGCAGTCAGGCTTGCTGTTCTAGTAACTCTCTTCTGTCCACTACCCAGGATTAAGAAATGTTACTATTTTGTCTGCTTTTTTAAGTTTGTGTTTTTAAGCAATTAAATTACAGTTAGAATCTTCATAGTTTCCTTACTCAGTCCTGATGGCTTTCATTTCCCAGAGACAACTATTACCACAAATTTGGTGTATATCCTTCTATATCTCATTTTTTTGTTTTTATAGCTTTCATATATCCATAAACCATAGATATGGGATAATATTATACATTTAAAAATCAAATTTAAATGTGTCTTGCCATTGTTTTACATAGGTTTTTATTCCTTTATTAAATATTTGAGTTTTGAGGGCAGTCTCTCCTGTTATGTGTAAATGTATTTCATTCTTTGCATTACTGTGTAATCTGTCATAGAGATTTATTGTATTTACTCCATTTCTCTGTTGAGGAACATTTTAAATTTTCTCAAAATTTCACATTGTAAACAATGCTACAGTGAACATGTTTGTACAGTCCATTTAAGTATCGGGAAAGAGAAAGCCTCTTTTTCTATACTTCTATCATTTATGCTATTTATAGATTTTATAATGGGCATGGATTTTACAGTAAACTTATGATTTTTGTATAATATTAAAAAATGAGATTCCCAGTTGTTCCTTAGCTCCATAAGTTTGCATAGGAGACTTGAGTTGGGGGGCTACCTCGCCCCCTCCTTGGCCTGAACCAGGTGTTTTTTCAAATATATTGAACCCTAGGCAGAGGTTGCTGTTATCCCCATGTTCCATATAGGTAATTCTAATGCATCATCCTATGTTAAATTTTCTGTTTATGAGGATTTTTGTTTTGTTTTGTTTTTTGTTTTCTCCTTTCAGGTGTATAGTGTGCTAGATTTCAGTTCCAGGTCTGGTTTAGATCGCTATTTAACCATTTACTGTCCAAGACAATAGTCACCAAGTAGAGAACTTGGGATACATATGTTACCTGACTACAGGAATTGCCAGTGAGACTGTACTTACGTGTGAATGGCTTGGAAATATATACAAAATAGAGAGCCCCAATCTTAATTAATTCCACTTATTTAATAAATACACTATCCTTCAAATTGTTTGAAGATTTTGATTGTTCATTCATTATCTGGGGACAAAAATTGCTTAACCGTTTGATAGGAAAGGAAAATTAAGTTGCTGAAGTACTGGAATTTGTCTGCTTTTTTAAGTTTGTGTTTTTAAGCAATTAAATTACAGTTAGAATCTTCATAGTTTCCTTACTCAGTCCTGATGGCTTTCATTTCCCAGAGACAACTATTACCACAAATTTGGTGTATATCCTTCTATATCTCATTTTTTTGTTTTTATAGCTTTCATATATCCATAAACCATAGATATGGGATAATATTATACATTTAAAAATCAAATTTAAATGTGTCTTGCCATTGTTTTACATAGGTTTTTATTCCTTTATTAAATATTTGAGTTTTGAGGGCAGTCTCTCCTGTTATGTGTAAATGTATTTCATTCTTTGCATTACTGTGTAATCTGTCATAGAGATTTATTGTATTTACTCCATTTCTCTGTTGAGGAACATTTTAAATTTTCTCAAAATTTCACATTGTAAACAATGCTACAGTGAACATGTTTGTACAGTCCATTTAAGTATCGGGAAAGAGAAAGCCTCTTTTTCTATACTTCTATCATTTATGCTATTTATAGATTTTATAATGGGCATGGATTTTACAGTAAACTTATGATTTTTGTATAATATTAAAAAATGAGATTCCCAGTTGTTCCTTAGCTCCATAAGTTTGCATAGGAGACTTGAGTTGGGGGGCTACCTCGCCCCCTCCTTGGCCTGAACCAGGTGTTTTTTCAAATATATTGAACCCTAGGCAGAGGTTGCTGTTATCCCCATGTTCCATATAGGTAATTCTAATGCATCATCCTATGTTAAATTTTCTGTTTATGAGGATTTTTGTTTTGTTTTGTTTTTTGTTTTCTCCTTTCAGGTGTATAGTGTGCTAGATTTCAGTTCCAGGTCTGGTTTAGATCGCTATTTAACCATTTACTGTCCAAGACAATAGTCACCAAGTAGAGAACTTGGGATACATATGTTACCTGACTACAGGAATTGCCAGTGAGACTGTACTTACGTGTGAATGGCTTGGAAATATATACAAAATAGAGAGCCCCAATCTTAATTAATTCCACTTATTTAATAAATACACTATCCTTCAAATTGTTTGAAGATTTTGATTGTTCATTCATTATCTGGGGACAAAAATTGCTTAACCGTTTGATAGGAAAGGAAAATTAAGTTGCTGAAGTACTGATGGAATTTGTATTTTAAAAAACTGGTTGATGTACTGAGTATATAACTTCTTCAGCATGATCAGAAAATGATTTTTATTGTAACTGGGCTGATTATAAATACAATTATCAGTTGTATCAACCTAGTTAACTTAATAAAAATGCCCCATAGAGCTGTTCTTTGCTTGTTTTCACACTCTTTTCTGCCCATCAGAAATCCTCAGCCTTTTTTTTTTTATTATTGTAGTCATGAAACTGCATGTAGCATGCAACAAGCATGACCCAAAAGAACCACTGTGTTTCAGTAAGTTAGTATTTGAGAATTTTGACAGGAAGGGGACTTTCTCCACCACTGATTGTTGAGTGACTTCCTCTGTATTTTTTTTCTTTCAGTGATGAAGAGCTCTCTCAATATCTTTTACAGTTGGTGCAAGTTTTAAAATATGAGCCTTTTCTTGATTGTGCCCTGTCTAGATTCCTACTAGAAAGAGCACTTGCTAATCGGAGGATAGGGCAATTTTTATTTTGGCACCTTAGGTAAGTCTTTTATATTTCAAATTGAGTCCATCATGTGCTTTTGTAAAATGTTAGTCAGCATAATACAGAACATGTAGCAGAGCCCAGCTGCTTTAATTGTTTCTGAGTCATCCATAACATTTATGCTTTTCTAGTATCTTCTTTTATTTCTCAGTACCCAGATTCTCACTTTTCATGATTTGTCAGAATAACTCAGATAAATATCCCTCTATGCCTCCTTGGTTTTTAACTGAAATTAATAATTTTTCATCATAGTAACTTTTATCACTGCAAATGATGGTAATGTATATTGCTATTTTCCAGTATTGTAGACTTGTGTTAATGTATTTGGATTAAAAAATAGACTTACTTATTCCTCCAAAATGTTGTACATAATATTATCATCATTACTGCTATTGCGTAAGTAAAGATTTTAGGGCTTCCCTTGGGCCTCAGAGGTAAAGAATCCTCCTGCCAGTGCAAGAAACACAGGTTCAGTCCCTCATCCAGGAAGATCCCACATGCCTCGGGGCGACTAAGCCGGTACACCACAATTGTTGACCCTGTGCTCTAGAGCCTGGGAGTAGCAGCTACTGAAGTATGTGTGCCCTAGAGCCTGGGTTCTGCAATAGATGAAGCCACCACAACTAGGGAAAAGCCCACCAAGCAACAGAGACTCAGCACAGGCGCCCCCCCCAAAAGAAATTACATACATACATACATATATATATAATATACATAATATATAATTAAAAATTACATATGTATAATTTTAAAGTTTTCCTGTAACAGCAACTTTATTTTTAGCTTCTTTGTTAACAAGATCATTTTCAGAAATACATCGGTTTTATTAAACCAAGTGTATATGGAAGTAAAATCGAGAAAGAGAACTAAAGTTCTTTTGTCTCCCAGAAAAATTGTCAGTTCCTCGTTTCTGACTCTACTCAGACATTTGTGATCTTTTCCACCTGGACTTTAGAAACAGTCAGTAACAGAAAAAAATAACTTCTCCAACTTGGCTAAATTTCTTAAAGAAAATCAGCCAGATAGTATTTCATGTTTATTTTAGAGGTTATAGTTCTGAATCTTGATTGCTTTATTACTCAGTTTTTAACTTCTCTTCTGTCTCATGCAGTTGAGTCTTCTTATTTTTAAATCCTCCAAGGAATAATAAAATAAGATATTCCTTCCTTTTTCAAGTGTATTCGCCATTCTTTAAATGAGAAAAAAATTAAATAGAAGTCAGTTGAGGGATTTGTCAGGTGTGTGATATGAGTCAGATCTGTTTCTTTTCATTGTGTCTTAATTGGTAATCTTATCATTTCACTCCAAAAACACAAAGAAGACGTGAAAACTTTGGATTTCATGGAATTAACAGTTAACTAGTATTAACATCACATGTCTTTTTGAACTACAGTATTTAAAAATGTCAAAGTTAAGCATCCATCCAGTGACTGTGTGCAAGATATACTCTTCCTTTCATTGATTAGCATCATAAGTTAATTTTGTAATAGGATAAAGAAGTAGGTATTTTCATTTGGGGACCTGAAGTGTTTGATAAATCTTCTTTAATATTACCTTTACAGGTCTGAAGTACACATTGGGCTCAGTACACCACAATTGTTGACCCTGTGCTCTAGAGCCTGGGAGTAGCAGCTACTGAAGTATGTGTGCCCTAGAGCCTGGGTTCTGCAATAGATGAAGCCACCACAACTAGGGAAAAGCCCACCAAGCAACAGAGACTCAGCACAGGCGCCCCCCCCAAAAGAAATTACATACATACATACATATATATATAATATACATAATATATAATTAAAAATTACATATGTATAATTTTAAAGTTTTCCTGTAACAGCAACTTTATTTTTAGCTTCTTTGTTAACAAGATCATTTTCAGAAATACATCGGTTTTATTAAACCAAGTGTATATGGAAGTAAAATCGAGAAAGAGAACTAAAGTTCTTTTGTCTCCCAGAAAAATTGTCAGTTCCTCGTTTCTGACTCTACTCAGACATTTGTGATCTTTTCCACCTGGACTTTAGAAACAGTCAGTAACAGAAAAAAATAACTTCTCCAACTTGGCTAAATTTCTTAAAGAAAATCAGCCAGATAGTATTTCATGTTTATTTTAGAGGTTATAGTTCTGAATCTTGATTGCTTTATTACTCAGTTTTTAACTTCTCTTCTGTCTCATGCAGTTGAGTCTTCTTATTTTTAAATCCTCCAAGGAATAATAAAATAAGATATTCCTTCCTTTTTCAAGTGTATTCGCCATTCTTTAAATGAGAAAAAAATTAAATAGAAGTCAGTTGAGGGATTTGTCAGGTGTGTGATATGAGTCAGATCTGTTTCTTTTCATTGTGTCTTAATTGGTAATCTTATCATTTCACTCCAAAAACACAAAGAAGACGTGAAAACTTTGGATTTCATGGAATTAACAGTTAACTAGTATTAACATCACATGTCTTTTTGAACTACAGTATTTAAAAATGTCAAAGTTAAGCATCCATCCAGTGACTGTGTGCAAGATATACTCTTCCTTTCATTGATTAGCATCATAAGTTAATTTTGTAATAGGATAAAGAAGTAGGTATTTTCATTTGGGGACCTGAAGTGTTTGATAAATCTTCTTTAATATTACCTTTACAGGTCTGAAGTACACATTCCTGCGGTCTCAGTACAATTTGGTGTTATCCTTGAGGCGTACTGCCGGGGAAGCGTAGGTCACATGAAAGCGCTTTCCAAGCAGGTATCAGCTTGCTTTAATCTTCATGTTCACTTTGCCACATGGTGTTTGATAAACTGTTATATATGCTGTTTCTGCCATTACATTGTTTCATAGAGATTTCCAAAACTAAATTCAATTAAAAACCAAGGAATGAAGTTCCAACAAATTTAGCAGAATATTATTGAATGCTATTTGAAAAATTTAGGATTCCTCATAGTATTAGTATTAGTACCCCTGCAGGAAGCGGAGTCTTTCACTGGACCATTAGGGAAGTCCCAAAGTGATCTTTATTAAATATAGATTTATTCCCCTTTTTAAAAATTTCCCACAGTAATTTTCATCGCATAAATAATAAAATTCAACTTTTAACAAAGTCAGTTAAGACCCCACTTGATAAAGTCCCTGCTTCTTTGAACTCATTTGCACAATCAGACTACACTCTACAATTTCTTATTTTTCTGGGAACCTCAGTTTGACTCTTTTGTAACAGCAAAAATATCACATATGTCTGATCACATTAGTGATCTCTTTTTCTTGACTGATGAACAGTCAGTTCATCGACTCTTTACATGGCAATTCTTGTTATCACTGTAAACTTACAGTGTGACAAGGTGTTGAAACATGACTTACTGGCCATGTGGGTATTCAGAACACTGTTCAAGGAAATGGATATCAATGTAGTTATGGATAGGCCTTGAAAGTTCAGAACTGTACAAATATGGAAGAAATTCAAATTTGAAATACTTCGAAATGTTCTTGTTTGCATAGTTCATTCTTCAGTTAGTTCCCATTTCACCAGTGTTTGTACAGCTCCTGAATTTATTGAGAAATGGGCTGTCTGTGGTTTTGACAGATGGCTAACTTGGCAGACTTAAGCAGTCTTGATTTTATCTTCCAGTTATGTAGAACCTTCCCAGTTCCTGTGAGCAAGCCCTCAGCCTGTCTGTAGACTGCATGCTGAATTCCTTTCATTGATTAGCATCATAAGTTAATTTTGTAATAGGATAAAGAAGTAGGTATTTTCATTTGGGGACCTGAAGTGTTTGATAAATCTTCTTTAATATTACCTTTACAGGTCTGAAGTACACATTCCTGCGGTCTCAGTACAATTTGGTGTTATCCTTGAGGCGTACTGCCGGGGAAGCGTAGGTCACATGAAAGCGCTTTCCAAGCAGGTATCAGCTTGCTTTAATCTTCATGTTCACTTTGCCACATGGTGTTTGATAAACTGTTATATATGCTGTTTCTGCCATTACATTGTTTCATAGAGATTTCCAAAACTAAATTCAATTAAAAACCAAGGAATGAAGTTCCAACAAATTTAGCAGAATATTATTGAATGCTATTTGAAAAATTTAGGATTCCTCATAGTATTAGTATTAGTACCCCTGCAGGGGAAGCGGAGTCTTTCACTGGACCATTAGGGAAGTCCCAAAGTGATCTTTATTAAATATAGATTTATTCCCTTTTTAAAATTCCTACAGTAATTTTCATCGCATAAATAATAAAATTCAACTTTTAACAAAGTCAGTTAAGACCCCACTTGATAAAGTCCCTGCTTCTTTGAACTCATTTGCACAATCAGACTACACTCTACAATTTCTTATTTTTCTGGGAACCTCAGTTTGACTCTTTTGTAACAGCAAAAATATCACATATGTCTGATCACATTAGTGATCTCTTTTTCTTGACTGATGAACAGTCAGTTCATCGACTCTTTACATGGCAATTCTTGTTATCACTGTAAACTTACAGTGTGACAAGGTGTTGAAACATGACTTACTGGCCATGTGGGTATTCAGAACACTGTTCAAGGAAATGGATATCAATGTAGTTATGGATAGGCCTTGAAAGTTCAGAACTGTACAAATATGGAAGAAATTCAAATTTGAAATACTTCGAAATGTTCTTGTTTGCATAGTTCATTCTTCAGTTAGTTCCCATTTCACCAGTGTTTGTACAGCTCCTGAATTTATTGAGAAATGGGCTGTCTGTGGTTTTGACAGATGGCTAACTTGGCAGACTTAAGCAGTCTTGATTTTATCTTCCAGTTATGTAGAACCTTCCCAGTTCCCTGTGAGCAAGCCCTCAGCCTGTCTGTAGACTGCATGCTGAATTCACCTCCCTACAGAGTTTTAGTGATTTCCTTGTACAGAAGCAAAATTCCGAAATGAAAACACGGTGTAAAATCTGCTCATGGAAATGCAAGCTATAGTGTTCATGTTTGTTGCATACATATTCTATATGTTTGTTATAGTTTATGTGTATTTAATATGTATCAATTGTTTCCAGTTTTAATGACATAATAATAAAATGAAATATTCCTTTTTATGTTTTATGGCTGGCTAGAACTAGGACTTACAGAATTTGACTAATATGACCTTGAAAGTCCTTCAGTTACTAAAAACAATATTGACTTTTTTTTTTTTTTTTAAAGACACCTGTCTTTATTTATTTCTTGCGGGGGTGGGTTGGGGAGGGAGGGGGGCAGGTGGGTCACTTCTATTGGTCTTTCATTTATCTATTTTCATCCACCTTTGGGCCTCCCATTGCGGTGGCCTCTGTTGTTGCAGAGCACTGGCTCTGGGCGCATGCACCCCAGAGCTCCGGCTCGGTGATTGGACACATTGGTCCAGCCGCTCCATGCCACGTGGGATCTTCCCAGGCCAGGAGTTGAACTGGCGCCCCTTGCACTGCAAGGCGGTGTCCTGACCCACTGCACCACCAGGGAAGCCCCAATATCGACTTTTAAACACATGGTTTTGATTCAGTTGGCCATTGTTGATTCCCCTTGTACTACTTGCATAAGTTTTTTTTTTTTTAATTTGCAAAAGTTTTTTTTTTTTTTTTAGAAAGTTGTATTTTATTTTGGAAGCTGTCAGTTTATCTTCTGCTTCTCTCTCTCTCTCTCTCTCTCTCTCTCTCTCTATATATATATATATATGTATTTTTAATTTTGGCTTCTTTTTTTGGTCTTTCATTTATTTATTTTCATTCATATCTGTTCTTTGGTCTGTGTGGGCCTCCCATTATAGTGGCCTCTCCTGTAGCGGAGCACTGGCTCTGGGTACATGCACTCTAGAGCGCTGGCTCGTAATTGGACACACCAGTCCAGCTGCTCGGTGGCACATGGGATCTTCCCAGGCCAGCGATCTAACCAGTGCCCCTTGCGCTGCAAGGTAAACTCTTTACCTCCTGGACCACCAGGGAAGCCCTTGCATAAGTTTTGATAGCCAGAGTTTACCTGATTCTAAAAACCGGTAATTTAGACTTGAACAACAAGCTACTGTTGTCTGTATTCACATTTATTTTATCGTACAGTAATTTATACCTTTAGTGGAAAGAGAATATACTGAGAAGATGTTATACAAGAGTGATGACAAAGGTAGTAATGTTAGTCCCAGGTTACTTGAAAATACACATTTTCTTGTATTATAGAGTTGCCCAATTAGAATGGTTTAGATTTATTGTGTTTAAAATTCTACTACTCCAGTTCTGAGTCAAATTTCATACTTATATCCTTACCTACAATCTATGTCTCTTTTTTTGTCATAAAGGAAATACTATTTTCACTTTAGCGGATTACTCTGGTTTTATGTAGGTTGTGGAGAGGAGAGTAATAGGGGAATGGTCATTGATTAATACTATCACCTGATACTATTTTTAACAGAAATGAATTTTGGTGGTGTGGAAACTTATTTTTCAGGTTGAAGCACTCAATAAACTAAAAACTTTAAATAGTTTAATCAAACTGAATGCAATGAAGCTAAATAGAGCCAAAGGAAAAGAAACAATGCACACGTGTTTAAAGCAGAATGCTTACCGAGAAGCCCTCTCCGACCTGCAGTCTCCTCTGAACCCGTGTATTATCCTCTCAGAACTCTAGTAAGTGACCTTCCGTGCTGTGCTTGGTGGAGCTCCCTTTAAGTAGCATTGCAGGAGGGATTTCTGGGTGACTGCTATAGGGGAGCAGTGGGGACTACTGGTAGTAAATGGAATATAATAAAGGAAGGAAAATCTTAAAGTTGTCAAACATACCTTTGGGGGTTAGTGGAAGGTAATTTCCTTGCAGTTGTATGTAATGAAATTTGTTTTCTATATTGCTGGTTTCTTAGAGTTGAAAGTCCTATGTAAGTAAAATGTTGACAGCCATCATAGATTATTTACTATCTAAACTTTCTTTCAAAGTGAAATTTTTGAATGAACTTAGACAATGATTTCTTTTTTTTTTGACAATGGTTTCTTATCTTTACTTTTCCTACAAAAGTAACAATGAGAAAGTAATAATTATCTTCAGTATATCAGGATTCAAAGTAGATCCCTCTTCAGGAAGTCACGGATGAGTCTGTAATCCAGTATTATATTCGGATTATTATTGTCTGAGTATGCTAACATGAAGTTAAGAAAGAATAAGGAGGGGGCTTCCCTGATGGTCCAGTGGGTAAAGAGTCCGCCTTTGTAGTGCAAGGGGCACCAGTTCGATTTCTGGCCCGGGAAGATCCCACATGCTGAGGCTAGACTGGTATGTCCAGTTACGAGCCAGCACTATGGAGCGCATGCACCCAGTGCTAGTGCTCTGCAACGAGAGAGGCTGCTGGAATGGAAGGCCCACACAGGCCAAAGAATAAAGATGGATGAAAATAAATAAATAAATAAACAATAAAAGAGGCCAAAAAAAAGTATGCATTTAAAACAGAAAGAAAGAATAAGAAAAGAAAAGGAAAAAATTTAAATGTAGTTGTGGGAAGGGCAAATCTGGATTTTTCAGTACAGCTCATTTGGCGTCTCACATGCTGACCAAGGCTAGTGTCGGAGCTATTCTGCCAAGAGTTTATGTTCAAGTGCTGATTTCTTTAGATCTGTATGGAATAGGTAAGGATTTTCCCAAGCCTCATATATCATGGCAACGTTTGTAATTCTTGCCCCCCCGTGTTGAGAAGTGTAAATTTAACTGCCCGTTTTGCAGTCTCCGAGAAGCCCTCTCCGACCTGCAGTCTCCTCTGAACCCGTGTATTATCCTCTCAGAACTCTAGTAAGTGACCTTCCGTGCTGTGCTTGGTGGAGCTCCCTTTAAGTAGCATTGCAGGAGGGATTTCTGGGTGACTGCTATAGGGAGCAGTGGGGACTACTGGTAGTAAATGGAATATAATAAAGGAAGGAAAATCTTAAAGTTGTCAAACATACCTTTGGGGGTTAGTGGAAGGTAATTTCCTTGCAGTTGTATGTAATGAAATTTGTTTTCTATATTGCTGGTTTCTTAGAGTTGAAAGTCCTATGTAAGTAAAATGTTGACAGCCATCATAGATTATTTACTATCTAAACTTTCTTTCAAAGTGAAATTTTGAATGAACTTAGACAATGATTTTTTTTTTTTTGACAATGGTTTCTTATCTTTACTTTTCCTACAAAAGTAACAATGAGAAAGTAATAATTATCTTCAGTATATCAGGATTCAAAGTAGATCCCTCTTCAGGAAGTCACGGATGAGTCTGTAATCCAGTATTATATTCGGATTATTATTGTCTGAGTATGCTAACATGAAGTTAAGAAAGAATAAGGAGGGGGCTTCCCTGATGGTCCAGTGGGTAAAGAGTCCGCCTTTGTAGTGCAAGGGGCACCAGTTCGATTTCTGGCCCGGGAAGATCCCACATGCTGAGGCTAGACTGGTATGTCCAGTTACGAGCCAGCACTATGGAGCGCATGCACCCAGTGCTAGTGCTCTGCAACGAGAGAGGCTGCTGGAATGGAAGGCCCACACAGGCCAAAGAATAAAGATGGATGAAAATAAATAAATAAATAAACAATAAAAGAGGCCAAAAAAAAGTATGCATTTAAAACAGAAAGAAAGAATAAGAAAAGAAAAGGAAAAAATTTAAATGTAGTTGTGGGAAGGGCAAATCTGGATTTTTCAGTACAGCTCATTTGGCGTCTCACATGCTGACCAAGGCTAGTGTCGGAGCTATTCTGCCAAGAGGGAATGTTCTAGTTCTGACTTCTTTAGACCTGTATGGAATAGGTAAGGGATTTTCCCAAGCCTCATATATCATGGCAACGTTTGTAATCTTGCCATGTATTTTAACTAAAGTGGACTAACTTTCCCTTTCTTCCTTTCAGTGTTGAGAAGTGTAAATATATGGATTCCAAAATGAAACCTTTGTGGCTTGTGTACAACAACAAGGTGTTTGGTGAGGATTCAGTTGGAGTGATTTTTAAAAATGGTGATGGTATGTACTGAGTTTCTTACAGTTCCAGATTCCTTAGTATTTTTTCGCTTGTTCTCTGTTTTCTCTGAAAGGTGATATGAAAATGTTTAACAAACAGATGGTAGCCAGTGGGTAGCTGTTAATGATCACAAAGTAGAATTTGCCTATTATAAATCCCCATTTTTTCTCCTTTTGGAAAGTGATTTCTATAACTTACTTACCCAAATTGTTCTAATAAACCTTCCCTTTTTCGTATTCATAGTCAAAGCTGTGTATTTTTTCGATGAAAAGTTTATGAAATACCAGAGAATAGGGGCTTCCATGGTGGCTCAGTGGTAAAGAATTCGCCTTCCAATGCATGAGACACAGGTTCAGTTCCTGATCTGGAAAGATGCCACATGCTGTGGAGCAACTAAGCCCGTGAGCCACAACTGTTGAGCCTGTGCTCTAGAGCCTCAGAGACACAACTGTTGAGCCCACGTGCCGCAACTGCTGAAGCCCGTGTGCCCTAGAGCCCGAGTTCCACAACCAGAGAAGTCACCGCAGCAAGAAGCCTGCTCACCTCAACTAGAGAGTAGCCCCCACTCCCTGCAACTAGAGAAGAGCCTGCAGCAGCAGTGAAAACCCAGAATAACCCACAATAATTAAATAAATAAATAATTAAGAAAATTTTTTCTAAAAACAAAAATACCAGAGAATGTTTTCAATATGTCATAACATTCAGTTTCAGTGATAGCAATTTTGATATTGCTGCCATAGTTTTGGATTTTCATGAGAATATTTTACCCACACTTTATAAAAGAAATGCCTCTGAATTAATCACACCAACCAGAAGGCATTCACGACTGCTCCCGTCAGTAGTTTTGTGATTGCAGACACATTATGTAAAATTCATTGAGTTTCAGGTTCTTCTTGTCCATGAAAATCGTAGCATCTCTGTGTTGATTTTATTAAATGCAATTAAGTGAGATAATATAAGTATGTATGTGCTTACATAGTATGTGGTTACAACTATTTTTAAAATAAATTTTAATACTTTCCTAGACATTTAACCCCACTTGAACATATAAATGTCATTATGTGGAAGTCTGTGCTTTCACCATCTCTTACTTGGAAATTACCCTTGAACATGATAATAAATAAAGTTCAACTATAATGTTTTGTGAACCCATCATACCATTACTTATGTAATTCTTAAGAACTTCGTGAGCATCGTTAAATAAGAAAAAGAAAGTTCAGTGTTAGCTGTGTGAATGCTGTAATTCAGCATTACCATGTTATGGCAGTATTACAGCATCTGTACAGTTAGTACAATAACTTGCTCATGGTCAACTACTAAACACAGTTTAAAACTTATTTTCTGAATTAGTTACAGGAACATGAAAACCAACAAACCTAGTATTTAATAAAATGAATATGCTTGCACATTCTGTGTATGCTCAGTTGCTGCAGTTGTGTCCTACTCATTGTGACCCTTTGGACTGTAGCCCTCCAGGCTCCTCTCTCCGTGGGATTCTCCAGGCAAGAATACCAGAGAGGGTTGCCATGGCCTCCTGCAGGGCCTCTTCCCGACCCAGAGATTGAACCCCCTATCTCCTGCATTGCCGGCAGATTCTTCACCACTAAGTCACTGGGGACATCCATAGTGAATATAGTTAACATTAATATTCTAGGAAAAATTTTCCAGCCAGTTAGTTCTGAATAAATTAGCTAATTTTAAGTTAATGATATGAAGCATAAAGTGTAAAGCATTTTTAATATATCATGGCTTTTTCTCTTTAGACTTGCGGCAGGATATGTTGACACTCCAGATGCTACGCTTGATGGATTTACTCTGGAAAGAAGCTGGTCTGGATCTTCGGTGAGATTTTGAGTGAATTTATTTTTATCTCATGTTGTCTTCCTTCCACAGCAGATTTTTTTAAACTTCTTGTTGATTTCTTCCTGATACTATTATTGGTTGTTGTTCATAATCACATCCATATAATACTTTATAAAAGAAATGCCTCTGAATTAATCACACCAACCAGAAGGCATTCACGACTGCTCCCGTCAGTAGTTTTGTGATTGCAGACACATTATGTAAAATTCATTGAGTTTCAGGTTCTTCTTGTCCATGAAAATCGTAGCATCTCTGTGTTGATTTTATTAAATGCAATTAAGTGAGATAATATAAGTATGTATGTGCTTACATAGTATGTGGTTACAACTATTTTTAAAATAAATTTTAATACTTTCCTAGACATTTAACCCCACTTGAACATATAAATGTCATTATGTGGAAGTCTGTGCTTTCACCATCTCTTATTTGGGAAATTACCCTTGAACATGATAATAAATAAAGTTCAACTATAATGTTTTGTGAACCCATCATACCATTACTTATGTAATTCTTAAGAACTTCGTGAGCATCGTTAAATAAGAAAAAGAAAGTTCAGTGTTAGCTGTGTGAATGCTGTAATTCAGCATTACCATGTTATGGCAGTATTACAGCATCTGTACAGTTAGTACAATAACTTGCTCATGGTCAACTACTAAACACAGTTTAAAACTTATTTTCTGAATTAGTTACAGGAACATGAAAACCAACAAACCTAGTATTTAATAAAATGAATATGCTTGCACATTCTGTGTATGCTCAGTTGCTGCAGTTGTGTCCTACTCATTGTGACCCTTTGGACTGTAGCCCTCCAGGCTCCTCTCTCCGTGGGATTCTCCAGGCAAGAATACCAGAGAGGGTTGCCATGGCCTCCTGCAGGGCCTCTTCCCGACCCAGAGATTGAACCCCCTATCTCCTGCATTGCCGGCAGATTCTTCACCACTAAGTCACTGGGGACATCCATAGTGAATATAGTTAACATTAATATTCTAGGAAAAATTTTCCAGCCAGTTAGTTCTGAATAAATTAGCTAATTTTAAGTTAATGATATGAAGCATAAAGTGTAAAGCATTTTAATATATCATGGCTTTTTCTCTTTAGACTTGCGGCAGGATATGTTGACACTCCAGATGCTACGCTTGATGGATTTACTCTGGAAAGAAGCTGGTCTGGATCTTCGGTGAGATTTTGAGTGAATTTATTTTTATCTCATGTTGTCTTCCTTCCACAGCAGATTTTTTTAAACTTCTTGTTGATTTCTTCCTGATACTATTATTGGTTGTTGTTCATAATCACATCCATATAATACTTTATAGTTTACAACATGCTCTCAAATACGCTGTCTTACTGAAACTTCTTTAGGTGTAACACTGTACTTGTGATAGCACGCGTCACATCCCAGTCTGTGATTGTGGAGGTGCCCTCAGGGAGGATGCACTGGTAGTCATGGGGAGTGATAAGCCAAGGAAAGTCCTGCCACTCTTCTTACTTAGCCTGGTAACACTGATTCTTCTAACCTTCCTGAAGGGGAAGTGTTTAGGTGGGCTTTGAGGGTTTTTTGCTTGCCACCATTGTTAGGGGTAGAGAGTGAGCAGAACAGACTTATGGTGACAAAAACAAAAAGAAAACATAATGGACTTTTCAAGTTTAATTATTATAAATCTTATGAAGAGCAAGAGTTTATGTCAACAAACCAAAGTTAAGCCTCAGCTCAGGCATTATATTCATAATGAACAGGATGGCGAGATAATACTTCTAAATATTAAAAGAGCTCACAGGAATACATATATAGGGAGAAGATGTGAAAAGTTCATTCAAATTATAAAATAAATAAGCTAATAATTATGCAAATACCATTAGTTCCCTTATAGAAGTTCAGATTAAAAGAGCAATTAGATACCATTGACTTCCTAGCAAAAAAATTGTTAAAGAAAATACAGTCTGGGACAAACATAAATATGTCATACATCATTGTAAATTAATATAAATCTCTTTATATCAAGTTTATACCCTTTATCCAATATTTCCAGAATTTAATTTAAAATTAGAAATGTGAAAAGAGATTCATTTACAAAGATATTCATTCTTTATTCACAGTAAAGAAAAATAGGGACACCTTTTTGAATGTTTGCTCAATAGTATGGTGGTTTAACAAATGATGAACTTTCACAATGAGCAAACATGTCAAGTATTTAAAAGTACTCTTCACAGAGAACTGCTGTCAGTTTGGAGAAAGTACTGTCTCCAAAATCAAGTGAAATGTGAGGTGCAGAAAATATTTTCATAGAATGATTTTAACCATTTAAAAACTTCCTGAAAAATGAAACATTTAGAAATGGTATGGTGGTAGAAGTAAAGATGATACAGTCCCCCTGTCCCACTCTTGGTAGACCTGATTCTCTAGTTTTCTACCGTGTATTTCTACCGTGTGTATATATATATATATATATATATATATTTGTGCTTTAACTATATATTATGTATCCATTGAATGTTTTGAACGTCCAGTAAACTCTCAAATCACATGTAATTTTTTTGCAATTCACTCTTATTTATTACATTCTTAAATTTTTATCAGGATTAATATGTGAAGTTCTTATTTGTTATTTTCAGTTCTCTATTAATGTTTTGAGTAAATATGAAAATTTATCCATTCTCCTAGTACTAGCTGTTTGTGTTCATTTGTTTTTGTTTTTTTTTAAAACCTAAGCTTTATACATTGCTCCTTACTCACATTTGGAAGAGTTCCTTAGCTTTTATAGCCGGAAGTGGAATTGCTCTTTCATAAAGCATGTATACTTTCAGCCTTATCACTATTGCCCAAGTGGCTTCCAGAATGTTCGTACCAGTATTATGTTTCACCCCAGAAATATCTCCTTGCCGATCAGACTTGTTAATTTTTTGCAAATCTAATGGATATAACGTAGTATTTCATAGTTTTAATTTGCATTTCTTTGGTTGAATAATTTTTCAGTGTTTGTAATTTTCTCTCTGCCTAAATTACCTAGGTTATTTTAAACTTTATGCTTTTTGCATTATTTTAAAGGTTTTTTTGGCCACTTCTATTAGTCTTTCATTTATTTACATCTTTGTTCTTTTGGCCTGTGTGGGCTTCCCATCGCAGTGGCCTCTCTTGCTGCAGAGCACCGGCTCTGGGCGCATGCACTCCAGAGCTCCGGCTCAGTAGTTGGACACATGGGTCCAGCTGCTCCACAGCACGTTGGATCTTCCCAGGCCAGGGATCGAACTGGCGCCCCTTCCACTGCAAGGTGGTGTCCTTACCCACTGGACCACCAGGGAAGCCCTTTTTGTATTGTTTTAAAAATTCCTTCCCTGGACAGTTACCCGAAAGATTCTTTTATTTTCTGAATTCTAAACTTCTTTTTTGTCTCTGCAAGTTGATTCTGGTATTGACTTTTTCAAGCCCTAGGTTTTTTGACTACTGATTATTGGACTCTTCAAGTTATTTTCCCTCTTAAGTCACTTTTGAGGCTAAAAATTATCTATTTCATCACTGTTTTTAAATTTATTGCTATACTTTTTATAATATCCTCTTGTAATTTTAAAACCTCTGCTATGTTCAATTTTTCTCCCCTTTTGCATTTGTAAAATTGTTTTGAATCCAGTATTTTTCCCATATTAGTCTTCTCTAGATTAGTCTTATTAGAGGTTTGCATCTTATTATTTCAAAAGAATTGGCCTGTAATTTTTCTATTTTCATCATTGATTTCATCTTTATAGTTTCATTTCTTCTTTTTTTTTTTTAGTTTCCTTTTACTTGTGTTAATTCTATTTCTGATTTTTTGAAGCAGAACATTAATTTCCATTTTTTCATATATATAAAATAAAACCATACATTTCCTCTAATTGCTTTAACTGCATCCCATGTTTGTTTCTTTTCCATAGATTTTAAAGTATACTTTTTATACATTTTTATAATATATCACACTATATAGAATTCACTTCTAAATGTTCTATCATTTCCATTTTCATTTCTTTAAGTCTTGAACTAGTTTAAATTGTTTTCACTCCCAGATTACATTGGACTTTGTTGTTGTTGTCTCTATGATGTCTAATTTTATTGTAACTGATTATTGTCAGATTATGTGGTCTGTGTAAGATCAGTCTCATATTTCTTTTTCTTTTTTTTAAAAGATTTATTTATTTATTTATTTATTTATGGGCGGGGGTCGGGTTGGAGGGGGAGGGGACCGGGCGGGCCACTTCTTTTGGTCTTTCATTTCTCTATTTTCATCCGTCTTTGTTCTTTGGCTCCTGTGGGCCTCCCATCGCGGTGGCGTCTGTCGTTGCAGAGCACCGGCTCTGGGCACATGCGCTCCAGAGCTCCGGCTCGGTGATTGGACACATCAGTCTAGCCGCTCCGCGGCACGTGGGATCTTCCCAGGCCAGGGCTCGAACCGGCGCCCCTTGCATTGCAAGGCGGTGTCCTTACCCACTGGACCACCAGGGGAAGCCCTCATATTTCTTAAGATTGTTTATGCCTTACCATGTGCCCAGTTTTTCTATCACATTGATTGTGATATTCATTGATTGAAAATATTTCAGATGCTGTAGTTTTTTTTTTTTTTAACTAATTAATTTATTTATGGTTATGTTGAGTTTTCACTGCTACTTCTTCTCTACACTCTTCTCTAGTTTCAGGGAGTGGGGGCTACTCTCTAGTTGAGGTGAGCAGGCTTCTTGTTGTGGTGACTTTGCATGTTGTGGAACTCAGGCTCTAGGGCACACGGGCTTCAGTAGTTGCAGCACATGGGCTCAGTAGTTGCGGCTTCGAGGCTTTTATAGCACAGGCTTAATAGTTGTGGCTTATGGGCTTAGTTACTCCGCAGCATGTGGGATCTTTCCGGATCAGGGATTGAACCTGTGTCTCCTGTGCTGGCAGGCGATCTCTTTACTACTGAGCTACTAGGGAAGCCCAGATGTTGTAGTTATTAACTGTAAGGTTTTAAACTGGTCTGTTTTGTCAGATTTGTTGGTTTTGTCAAAGTGTCTATTCTCATTAAACTTGTACTTGTTTGTCACTTTAGAGATATGTTAAAACATCCCATTATAATTAGCATTTGTCAATTTCTAGCTTGCAGTTTTATTTTCTATTTGTGCTTTTAATTTCCATTTTCCTAATGACTAATAATGCTAGCCATATTTTCTATGTGTTTGTTAGTCATTTGTATATCTTATTTGGAGAAATAACTATTCAAGTCCTTTGCTCATTTTTGAATTGGGTTATTCCATTTGTCTTTTGAGTTCTTTATATGTTTTGGATACTAGACTCCCAGTAAATACATTATTGGCAAATATTTTCTCGCACTCTATGGGTTGTTTGTTCATTTTCATGATAGTGTCCTTTGATGCACAGAATACTTACTTTGATGAAGTCCAATTTACCTGTTTTTTTTCTTTAGCTTCTTGTGTTTTTGGTGTCAGGTCTAAGGAACTATTGTCTAATCCAGTTCATGAAGATTTATGCCTATGCTTTCTTTTGAAAATTTTAGTTTAGTCCTTATCTAGGAGGTCATTAATCCACTTTCAGTTATTAATTTTATATGGTATGTGGGAGGAGTCCAGTCCTACTTTTTGTGGTTTGGTATCCAGTTGGTATCCAGTTTGGTACCATTGTTGAAAAGATTGTTCTTTTTCATGGAACCATCTTGGCACTTGTGTCAGGCCTGAATTGACTGTAAATGTGAGGTCTTTTTCCTAGAGTGTAAATTCTGTTTTATTGACCTACATGTCTATTTCTGTGCATCGTCTTGATTAATTTGTAGTAGGTTTTGAAATCGGGAATTGTGTGGTTTCAGATCTTACTTACATTTATATCTTTACTTCATTTTGAGTTTATTTTTGTTTATGTTACAAGAAGATGTTCTGTTTTCATTCTTTGTACGTAGCCATCCAATTTTCCCCGTGACACTTATTGAAGAAACTTTCTTTTCTCAGTCATAGACTCCTTTGTTGTAGACTCATTGGACCCATTGCATGGGTTTACTTTTGGACCCTCTATTCTATGTTGCTGATTTATGTGTCTGTTTTTGTGCTGGTTATATGTTGTTTGATTATTTGTAACATATTCTGAGGCCTAGGTATGTGATAACTTCCAACATTGTTCTTCTTTTCCCCCCACAATATTGCTTTAGCTATTTATGGTTCCATGTAAATTTTAGGATTATTCTAGTCATGTGAAAAGTGTCATAGTATTTGGTTCATTTAAATAACTTCTACCTATTTAGTTATAGTCTTCTATTTGGTGATTCATATCATTCTCTTTTTTTCCCTGACTTTATGTATTTTGGCCGTGCTAGGTCTTAGTTGCTGCATGTGTGCCTTCTGTAGTTGTGCCTAGTGGGAGCCACTCTCCAGTTGTGCTGTGTGCCCACCACATGTGGAATCTTCCGAGACTGAAGGAATTGAACCCATGCTTCTTGCACTGGCAGGTAGATTGTTAACCACAGTGCATTGACAGGTGGACCACTATTTGCTATTTTTATATGGGTTGTTTGTTCATTTTCATGATAGTGTCCTTTGATGCACAGAATACTTACTTTGATGTAGTCCAATTTACCTGTTTTTTCTTTAGCTTCTTGTGTTTTGGTGTCAGGTCTAAGGAACTATTGTCTAATCCAGTTCATGAAGATTTATGCCTATGCTTTCTTTTGAAAATTTTAGTTTAGTCCTTATCTAGGAGGTCATTAATCCACTTTCAGTTATTAATTTTATATGGTATGTGGGAGGAGTCCAGTCCTACTTTTTGTGGTTTGGTATCCAGTTGGTATCCAGTTTGGTACCATTGTTGAAAAGATTGTTCTTTTTCATGGAACCATCTTGGCACTTGTGTCAGGCCTGAATTGACTGTAAATGTGAGGTCTTTTTCCTAGAGTGTAAATTCTGTTTTATTGACCTACATGTCTATTTCTGTGCATCGTCTTGATTAATTTGTAGTAGGTTTTGAAATCGGGAATTGTGTGGTTTCAGATCTTACTTACATTTATATCTTTACTTCATTTTGAGTTTATTTTTGTTTATGTTACAAGAAGATGTTCTGTTTTCATTCTTTGTACGTAGCCATCCAATTTTCCCCGTGACACTTATTGAAGAAACTTTCTTTTCTCAGTCATAGACTCCTTTGTTGTAGACTCATTGGACCCATTGCATGGGTTTACTTTTGGACCCTCTATTCTATGTTGCTGATTTATGTGTCTGTTTTTGTGCTGGTTATATGTTGTTTGATTATTTGTAACATATTCTGAGGCCTAGGTATGTGATAACTTCCAACATTGTTCTTTTTTTCCCTCCTCAATATTGCTTTAGCTATTTATGGTTCCATGTAAATTTTAGGATTATTCTAGTCATGTGAAAAGTGTCATAGTATTTGGTTCATTTAAATAACTTCTACCTATTTAGTTATAGTCTTCTATTTGGTGATTCATATCATTCTCTTTTTTTCCCTGACTTTATGTATTTTGGCCGTGCTAGGTCTTAGTTGCTGCATGTGTGCCTTCTGTAGTTGTGCCTAGTGGGAGCCACTCTCCAGTTGTGCTGTGTGCCCACCACATGTGGAATCTTCCGAGACTGAAGGAATTGAACCCATGCTTCTTGCACTGGCAGGTAGATTGTTAACCACAGTGCATTGACAGGTGGACCACCAATGAAGTCTGATTCATCATTCTTTTTATTTTTTTTAAATTTTGGCCTCTGTTACTGATTTTTTTTTATTTACTTATTTTCATCCATTTTCATTCTTCAGCCTGTGTGGGCCTCCCATTATAGTGGCCTCTCTCACTGCAGAGCACCAGCTCTGGGCATATGCACTCCAGAGTGCTGGCTTATAATTTGGACACACGGGCCAGCCACTCCACAGCACACGGGACTTCCTGGGCCAGGGATCAATCTGGTGCCCCTTACATTGCAAGGCAGACTCTTTACCCACTGAACCACCAGGGAAGCTGCCCCCCGCCCCCCGATTCATCATTCTTACACTTCTTTCATATCCCTTATGAACATCTCATTCCAGTTTTTCCTTTAAGTTTTTTGGTTAGCTTATTGTTTGTCTCAAGTTTTATTTTTATTTACCTTTAAGACAGCTACAGTGTTAAACAAGTGGGTTCCCAATTATTTCTGAGAAACATCCATAGCTGAAAGGCAGTTCACAGTAGGCAATGTCTGAGTCAGCTCAAAGAAACAGTTATTTGTGGGATCTTACTGGAAACTGCAAGAGAATTCAAAGAATGATAGTTCTGTAGAAATGAGTCTTTGAAGGAGCTCCAACTCCATTTTTGCCCCCTCCAGTGGCTACCAGATTGCTGGAATCACAGTGATTATGGGGCATTTGTTGCCAAATCTACTGTAGAACCAGGAAACAGATGGGATTGGAGTAAGTAACATCAAATCACAACTGAGATTCAGCCATTTACTTCAAGAAATATTCCCCAGATCATTGCAACCCATTTTTTAAAGCCCGTATTACTGAAATAATTGATTCTCGACAATTTTTTTGCCAGTGTTCTTGTTCTTTTCATGGAAGAGTGGATTTTCAAAGGTTCTTAACTCTTTTTTTTGCTTACTTTGCCTGGTTATAGAATTTGAAAATATAAACTGACAGCTACTTTTCTTAGAAGCCCTGAAGATGTTATTCCATACTATCCTAACCTCTGTTGTAAAGTCTACTGCCAGTTTAAATAAGCTGTCTTTCTTTTTAACCCCATTACAGAAAAAAATTTTCTTTGCCTTTCATTTTTACAGTTTTACTATAATCCATCTGTGTCTGGATTTTTTTTTATTTATTTTTACTTCCCCATTTTCATTGTACCTTTTCAATCAGAGAAAATCACATCTTTTAGTTTCTACAGAATGTTTCCATATTTTTCAACACTGTTCTTTCAGTCTTCTCTTACAACTTTATAGATGTATTTTGGTTTTTCCTGTTATGTCCTGCGTGTCTTCCTAACATCTTTGTTATTTCTCTCCTTTTTATCTTCTTTTGTAATTCTTTTTATTCTGTCTCCAGTTCACTAATTATCTCTTCATTGTTGTCTAATCTTTTGTATATTGATGTATTTGATAAATGTGTTTATTTAGGAGTTATATTTGATTTGATTTTTGTATACCTGTTCTTTTAATATTGCACTTTGCTCTCCTTATATCTTCTATCCCTTTTCATGTCTTTTATCATTTTAGCATCTCTTTCATATTGTTCTCCCTCTTAGGGTGTCACCTTTTCACTTATTTGCTTAATTTTATTCATTTCCTTGTATAGTTAATAATATTTAGTTTTGAATTCATTATTGGTGAAGCTTATGTTTTCTGTGTAGGTCTTTTGTCCCCTAGGATGTGAAAGTTCTCCTGAAAATGAGTTTTGGTCTCGTTTGTGCTTTTGCCCAAGATCTTTATGCATAGTCAACCAGTTCTTATGTTCACTCTTTGCCTTCAGGCTCTTATACTTCATAAGTATTTATATTATATTTGAGTCTCATAAGGATTTGAGAAGGCTTGAGTTTTTTGCACTTTCATGAACCTCTCCATTTTTGTTGCCCACTCAGGGCCCAGGTTAGATCTAAGCCAGATTTTCATGGTATATCTTGTCATCGGTAAATAGACCTTGTCTGTTTCCCTTCATACATTTGACAGCCCTTTTATAGCCCCAACTTTTGCTTTTTTAATTTGTATTTTACTTTTTGCGTTTACAGAGTTTTGTTGTTTATAGATATGTATAATCCCAGATTAGTCATATGCATATCCCTGACCCCTCCCTCCTCCAACCCCTTCAGAGTACCCCCCATCTCGCCCCTCCAGGCCGTTGCACAGCCCTCCTGCAGGATCCCTCATTCCCACAGCACAATGACAACAGCTATCTCCTTCACATATGATAGTATAGGTTTCCATGTTACTCTTTCCACATCTCCCACCTGCTGTTCATTCCTCACAGTGTCTGTAAGTATATTCTCTGTGTCTGTTTTTCCATCGCTTCTCTGCGTGTGTTATCATTACCATCTTACTAGATTCTGTATATATGTGTTAGTATACTGTCCTTATCTTTCTCTTTTTGTTTGTTTGTTTTATTTAATTTTATTTTTAAAAATTTTTACAGAGTTTTGTTGTTCACAGACATGTATGTTCCTAGATCAGTCATATGCATATCCCTGGCACCCTCCTCCATCCCTGTCTCCCCTATCCCACCCCTCCAGGCCATCACACCCTGCCCCTGCAGGATCTTCTATTCCCACAACACAATGGCAATAGCTATCTTTTTCACATATGATAGTATAGGTTTCCATGTTACTCCCTCTATGCCTCCAACCCACTGTTCATACCCTACCATGTCCATGTCTGTTCTCTGTGTCTGTTTTTCCATTGCTTCACTGCTTATGTTACCATTACCCTCTTACTAGATTCCATATATATGTGTTAGTATACTGTACTTGTCTTTCTCTTTTTGACTTAACTTCACTTTGTACAATAGGCTCCAGATTCATCCATTTCACTAGGACTGATTGTTCTGCATTTCTTTTTACATCTGAGAAGTACTCCATTGTATGCATGTACCAGAGCTTTTTTTATCCATTCATTTGTCGATGGAAATATAGGTGGCTTCCATGTTCTAGCTATTCTATAGAGTGCTGCAGTGCACACTGGGGTACAGGTATCTCTTTCAGTTTTGATTTCATCGGGGTATATGCCTAATAGTGGGATTGCTGGGTCACATGGTGTTTTGATTCCTAGTTTTTTAAGGAATCTCCATACTGTCTTCCATGGCGACTGCATCAATTTATATTCCCACCAACAATGTAGGAGTGTTCCCTTTTCTCTGCACTCTCTGTAGCATTTATGGTCTATAGATTTTTTGATGATGGCTCTTCTGACTGGTGTGAGGTGATATCTCATTGTAGTTTTGACTTGCATTTCTCTAATAATAAGCGACTTTGAGCACCTTTTCATGTGTTTTGGGGCCATCTGTATGTCTTCTTTGGAAAGAGGTCTCTGTAGATCTTTTTCCAGTTTTTTGATTGGGTTGTTCATTTTTCTGGTGTTGAGTTGTCTGAGTTGCTTGTAGATTTCGGACATTCTTTGTCTGTTATCTCATTTGCTGTGGTTTTCTCCCATTCTGTGGGTTGTCTGTTCACCTTGTTTGTAGTTTCTTTTGCTCTGCAAAAGCTTTTAAGTTACATTAGGTCCCACATGCTAATTTTTATTTTTAGTTCCACTATTCTAGTAGGTGGGTCAGAGAAGATCTTGCTTTGATTTATGTCCTTGAGTGTTTGGCCTATATTCTCCTCTAAGAGTTTTAGGGTTTCTGGTCTTACATTTAGGTCTTTCATCCATTTTGAGTTGATCTTTGTGCATGGTGTCAGGATATGTTCCAACTTCATTTTTTGGCGTGTAGCTGTCCAATTTTCCAAGCACCATTTGTTGAAGAGGCTGTCTTTGTCCCATTTGAGATTTTCGTCTCCTTTGTCAAAAATGAGGTACCCATAGGTGCATGGGCCTATCTGGGTTCTCTATCTTGTTCCATTGGTCTATATTTCTGGTTTTGTGCCAGTACCATACTGTCTTGATGACTGTCGCTTTGTAGTAGAGTCTGAAGTTAGGGAGGCTGATCTCTCCAGCTCCATTCTTCTTTCTCAGGATTGCTTAGCCCCAACTTTATGTAGGATCTGAAGTCCAGATCCTGCCTATCATGGGCCCAGACCATGTCTCTTTTCTCATGCACATTAAAATATCAACCAAGCCAGTAGCTTTCTGAGCCACTACTAAGACTATATCTGGGAGTAGAAGTCTCCTTTTCTTTCTTTATTAATTGTAACTTTTTAAAAGCTTTTTTACTTTTCTATTATTTTTTAAGTGTTTTAGTATCTACAACAACTTTGTCCACAGGTTGCTAGCCACAGTTATACTTGAGATTGACTTTATCCCTGCAAGATTATGAGTATTTCTTTTGCGGGGGGTGGGGGTGGGGTGGGTCGAGTTGGGGAGGGAGGGGCAGGCGGGCCACTTCTATTGGTCTTTCATTTATCTATTTTCATCCATCTTTGTTCTTTGGCCTGTGTGGGCCTCCCATTGCGGTGGCCTCTCTTGTCAGAGCACCAGCTCCGGGCGCGGCGCCAGAGCTCTGACTCTAATAATAAGCGACTTTGAGCACCTTTTCATGTGTTTTGGTGCCATCTGTATGTCTTCTTTGGAAAGAGGTCTCTGTAGCTCTTTTTCCAGTTTTTTGATTGGGTTGTTCATTTTTCTGGTGTTGAGTTGTCTGAGTTGCTTGTAGATTTCGGACATTCTTTGTCTGTTATCTCATTTGCTGTGGTTTTCTCCCATTCTGTGGGTTGTCTGTTCACCTTGTTTGTAGTTTCTTTTGCTCTGCAAAAGCTTTTAAGTTACATTAGGTCCCACATGCTAATTTTTATTTTTAGTTCCACTATTCTAGTAGGTGGGTCAGAGAAGATCTTGCTTTGATTTATGTCCTTGAGTGTTTGGCCTATATTCTCCTCTAAGAGTTTTAGGGTTTCTGGTCTTACATTTAGGTCTTTCATCCATTTTGAGTTGATCTTTGTGCATGGTGTCAGGATATGTTCCAACTTCATTTTTTGGCGTGTAGCTGTCCAATTTTCCAAGCACCATTTGTTGAAGAGGCTGTCTTTGTCCCATTTGAGATTTTCGTCTCCTTTGTCAAAAATGAGGTACCCATAGGTGCATGGGCCTATCTGGGTTCTCTATCTTGTTCCATTGGTCTATATTTCTGGTTTTGTGCCAGTACCATACTGTCTTGATGACTGTCGCTTTGTAGTAGAGTCTGAAGTTAGGGAGGCTGATCTCTCCAGCTCCATTCTTCTTTCTCAGGATTGCTTAGCCCCAACTTTATGTAGGATCTGAAGTCCAGATCCTGCCTATCATGGGCCCAGACCATGTCTCTTTTCTCATGCACATTAAAATATCAACCAAGCCAGTAGCTTTCTGAGCCACTACTAAGACTATATCTGGGAGTAGAAGTCTCCTTTTCTTTCTTTATTAATTGTAACTTTTTAAAAGCTTTTTTACTTTTCTATTATTTTTTAAGTGTTTTAGTATCTACAACAACTTTGTCCACAGGTTGCTAGCCACAGTTATACTTGAGATTGACTTTATCCCTGCAAGATTATGAGTATTTCTTTTGCGGGGGTCGAGTTGGGGAGGGAGGGGGCAGGCGGGCCACTTCTATTGGTCTTTCATTTATCTATTTTCATCCATCTTTGTTCTTTGGCCTGTGTGGGCCTCCCATTGCGGTGGCCTCTCTTGTCGCAGAGCACCAGCTCCGGGCGCGTGCGCTCCAGAGCTCTGACTCGGTAATTGGACACATTGGTCCAGCCGCTCCGCGGCACGTGGGATCTTCCCAGGCCAGGGATCAAACCAGAGCCCCTTGCAGTGCAAGGCGGTGTCCTTACCCACTGGACTGCCAGGGAAGCCCTATGAGTATTTCTTTATTTCTAAGTTTAATTTACTAAAAACTTTAAACAACTGATATTTACTTACTGAACCAGGTGTTGTATTAGGTTCTTTACGTGTATAATATCATGTAATTTACAAGTTTATGAGGTTGTGTTATTCCTTTTCAGCAAATGAGAAAATTTGCTGAAAAGTTTAAGGGATTTTAAGGTATTTTCAAGTTTAAGGGATTTTAAACAGTTTACCAAAAGTTACAAAAATAGTAAATGGTGGAGCTAAATCAGATTGAGGTTTGTCAGACTGTAAATTTGATATCAGTTATTTTATTATTTATGAGTCTAAGTGAGAAAAAAATTGTTCTAAGACTTACCTACTAACTCTTTGTTTATAAAAGTATTCTGGTGCCCCAAGAATGTAATTGTCCTTTTTTCTTTTTTTAAGAAGTATTCCAATCTTTGGATTTTTCCATTGTAAACTCTTCCAGTGCTATTGAGGTAGAGTGAATGATTTGCCATAGGTTTTGTTCCTTGAATAGGACTTGAAGGTATGATTAGAATACAGAAGTGATCGCTTCTTGGCCTTTTGGCTAAGATCAAGTGTAGAATACAGAAGTGAGATTATAGTACATCAAAAAGGACCTTTGAGTATCATAATTTAAAAAGAGTTTTGCTTTTAAATTAGCAGGAATTTCTAATGTATCTGTGTAAAAGAGTAGAGTAGGTAGCAAAATTTTTGGTTAATAGCTTACTCAAGAAGTACATAGATAAGAGGGAGAAATTCACACAGACTCAGAGGAGTCTGGCCTACCCTTTATCTTTTTCCTTCTTTTTTATTTTATGGCAGATTTTATGCTGTAAGCGCAAAATGAGTTAATTACCTATCTAAAATATTTACTGTGTGATTCAGTTCAGTAAAAGTTTAGTAGCCATTCATATAAAGTAAACCCCAATGAAAATTATTTTACTTGATTTTTCCATAAAAAAATGGGGAAAATTTTCAAACTGAGACTGGTAACTTGTCAGTTCTTTCCATCATAAACACGTAAAGCTCCACAGTGGGCTCGGTTACTAAGATTGGATTCTAGCCATGTGATGAGTCTTTTGAATTACAAAAGGCTAAGCTAAAGCCTTTGTCCTTAGTTTAATCAGACTCATTGAAAGCCCCACCAAGTTCTTTTCTCAGTGCTTTTTGTTTTGCCCATTCTGTTTAACTGTAAAGCACAGATAGTGGCAAATGAAGTTCATTGTAACCTCAGGCAAAGGGAGGCAACCACATGTGGGACTGCTAGAAATAACCTGGTATCTGTCTGAGGGGAAGCAGTGTGTTTCTAACGAAAAAAGGAACTTGTCTGTTCAGTGAGATCTTTGTTGACTTTTTGTATTCTGACCCCATGTTTTAAAAAAAATATGCAGGATTTTAATTCTTTTGAGTTCATTTTCAAGCCAATAGCTTTTTTTTTTTTTTAACCAAACTTTTTTTTTTTTTTACTGTTTCTATAAATATACTGTTGTATTTGTTTTTCTTTTGGCCAGCTGTTCAGGTTAAAATGGTTCATGTAGCACACAGTGGGTTTTTTTGATATTTTTATTTATTAATTTATTTTATTTTTCACTCTGCTGGCTTTTCTTTGGTTGCAGTGAGTGGTGGCTGGTCTCTAGTTGAGGTGCATGGGCTTCTCATGGCAGTGGCTTCTCTTGTTGTGAATCATGGGCTTCAGTTGTTTCAAAACAGGGACTCAGTAATTTTGACTCCCAGGGTCTAGAGCAAAGGCTCAAAGTTGTGGTGTACAGGCTTAGTTGCTCTGTGGCAGGTAGGATCTTCATGGATCAGGGATGGAACCCATGTTTCCTGCATTGCCAGGCGGATTTTTTTTTACCTCTGAGCCACTAGTATAGCCCAGTACACACTCTTTTTAAATTCATTGTAAAATCTTCAGATACCTTCTACATATTACTGCTTTGATCAGAATCTTTTAGCGCCTGAAAAAGTGCCACATTAGTGTGAGTTAAAGTACACATTTCTCTGGATTTGCCTGGTAGTCCAGTGCTTAAGAACTCTGTGCTTCCAGTGCAGGAGACATGGGTTCAATCCCTGATTGGGGAATTAAGATCCCACATACCTGGTTCGGCCAAAGGAAAAAAAATACACACTTCTCATTTTTACTATTCTCTGATATCTCAAAAATATTCTTGATAGTTTTCCATGCCAAATTAGAATTTATAAGCCATCAATATTAGAACACTCTGACCACTAGTCTTCAAATAGGTATTGAATTTGGAGAGTTGTCTTCATTGTGACTTTACTATCTGAGTTGTGCTAATGGGGTTTATTTCCCTTTAAGAGAGCTACACAGGAGTTCTAGTGACACTGGTGTCAGTCATCAGTAGTTAGAAGGATGAAGGAAGAAGATGGAAGCAATGCAAGCCATATGTAAAAGAACTATACTTGCCTCCTTTTGAGGCAATCGGCTAAGGTACCTCTGAGACTTGGGTCAGTGTGTCAGAGTCAAGGCCAGAGAAGACTTTCTACATACCCATTCAGAGTAGGGTGATGGGGCTGCCATCCCTACTGCTATAGAGTTTATCTTATTTTACAATTCTTGCTCTAAGGGAAAGATAACAAATTTTTCCTTGGGTCAGAGAGTCTGAGAAAGGAAGATAAGCTTCATCAAGTGTTGTCATAGCCTTAAGGAGAAGTTGAGTGCAAAGGGGACCCCCGTAAGATGGTCAGGGCTGCAAAAGTTTGTCCCCAGCTTGACTTCTGTCAAACTGTCTTTATGACAAGGATGTTTTTTTTCCCATTGCGAACACTTTATCCGCAAGACACTGAGTGCTTTCATCATTGTCTCCTTTTGAAGAGGAAGTTGTTGGACTTTTGCCCAGTTTGGCTGCAAGTAGGGTAGAAGGATGTAATGAGCCAAAGTGCACTTGTGGTGTACAGGCTTAGTTGCTCTGTGGCAGGTAGGATCTTCATGGATCCAGGATGGAACCCATGTTTCCTGCATTGCCCGGCGGATGCCTTTTTACCTCTTAGCCACTAGTACAGCCCAGTACACACTCTTTTAAATTCATTGTAAAATCTTCAGATACCTTCTACATATTACTGCTTTGATCAGAATCTTTAGCGCCTGAAAAAGTGCCACATTAGTGTGAGTTAAAGTACACATTTCTCTGGATTTGCCTGGTAGTCCAGTGCTTAAGAACTCTGTGCTTCCAGTGCAGGAGACATGGGTTCAATCCCTGATTGGGGAATTAAGATCCCACATACCTGGTTCGGCCAAAGGAAAAAAAATACACACTTCTCATTTTTACTATTCTCTGATATCTCAAAAATATTCTTGATAGTTTTCCATGCCAAATTAGAATTTATAAGCCATCAATATTAGAACACTCTGACCACTAGTCTTCAAATAGGTATTGAATTTGGAGAGTTGTCTTCATTGTGACTTTACTATCTGAGTTGTGCTAATGGGGTTTATTTCCCTTTAAGAGAGCTACACAGGAGTTCTAGTGACACTGGTGTCAGTCATCAGTAGTTAGAAGGATGAAGGAAGAAGATGGAAGCAATGCAAGCCATATGTAAAAGAACTATACTTGCCTCCTTTTGAGGCAATCGGCTAAGGTACCTCTGAGACTTGGGTCAGTGTGTCAGAGTCAAGGCCAGAGAAGACTTTCTACATACCCATTCAGAGTAGGGTGATGGGGCTGCCATCCCTACTGCTATAGAGTTTATCTTATTTTACAATTCTTGCTCTAAGGGAAAGATAACAAATTTTTCCTTGGGTCAGAGAGTCTGAGAAAGGAAGATAAGCTTCATCAAGTGTTGTCATAGCCTTAAGGAGAAGTTGAGTGCAAAGGGGACCCCCGTAAGATGGTCAGGGCTGCAAAAGTTTGTCCCCAGCTTGACTTCTGTCAAACTGTCTTTATGACAAGGATGTTTTTTCTTTCCCATTGTGAACACTTTATCCGCAAGACACTGAGTGCTTTCATCATTGTCTCCTTTTGAAGAGGAAGTTGTTGGACTTTTGCCCAGTTTGGCTGCAAGTAGGGTAGAAGGAGATGTGGGAAAGTGAGCCAAAGTGCACTTTACTGAACCGTGTTGACTTTACATGTGCTGTGTCACGATAAGGATGGGGGTATTGGTCTAAACTGTCATGCTCCACAGCTGTCTTTCCTAGTGAAGGGTGAACTTTGAAAAAGAGAAGTAATTAATAATGCAGATGTAAAAGTGGGCTATTGGTATATCAGGCCGTCAGCATGTAGTTTCACAAGTTTGCTCCCAACCATATTTTATTAGAACTTGGAAAGAACTTAAAGAGCCATAAAATTAATTTGTTGGTTGGAAGGAAATTCAAAAACTTCTAAATGAAACTCTCCCCTTTTATCTGATTGTTATACATACTAACACACTGATTCATTCCCTCAGCACGCAGATACACATTTTTTCCTCTTTGGTAAAGTGCTTATATAGCAGATAAAGTTCCACCTGGTCTTTCCAACACTGACTTGTCACCTGGCTTCCATACCCTGCCTTGTACTTGACATGTCCTAGTGCCACTTCTCATTCATCTAGCACACATGGACATTCTGCATTTGTGATTTCTGATCAGTGAGAGCAGGGACTGCTTTTTTTCTCTTGCTCATTTTTTTTTTTTTTATCACCAGCTGCTAACACAGTCCTTGATGTATACCTGCACATTATCTGTAGACACTGGACTTTAATTTGAAGTTTGCAGGGTATCTTATTCCATTTTGTATTTGCTCTGTGATAATGCAGTTTTTTGAAAACTGAAGAAAATGTTGACAACCAAAATGAGAGGATAATACTAATATATAAAGAACTCACATAAACCTGTAAGAAAAATGTTTAAAACTCTAATAAATAGACAAAATATGTGATTAATTTACAAAAGAAGCTCTACTTAAAATGTCTAAAACAGACCAGAAAAAAATACTTATTTTTCACTAGGGATCATATAAATGCAAATTAAAGCAAAACTGCCTATCAATACTGCTGCCTATCAATTTAGCAAAACTTACTTTTATATATGAAGCAGCCTTAGAGACCTCTTATATAGTCAGTGACTCTGTAGACTGTATTAGGTGGAAAAGATAGTTTTAGAGCCATTCAGACCTAGTTTTAAGTCTTGGATCTTCTACTTAAATGTGTGACTCTTTTGCAGATTAAATTTACATCTTATCTGTAAAATTGAAAACTCATCTTTACTTATAAGGGTTTTGTTGTTAAATTTTAATTCATTTAGAAATACTTATCAAGGGCTTCCCTGTGGCTCAGTGGATAGGAACCCGTCTGCCAATACAGGAGACCCAGGTTCGAGCCCTGATCCGGGAAGATCCCACATACCGCAGAGCAGCTAAACCCATACATCAACAAAGACCCAGCACAGCCAAAAATAAATAAATAAATAAAAGCTTAAAAAAAAAAAGAAAAGAAAAAGAAATACTTATCAAGTCCCTGCTCTGTGCCCAAGCACACTCTCGGGTACTGAAGATATACAGTGAACAAATGATCCCTGTCTGATGGGACTTACATCCTAATGATAGAGACAGACAAACACACACATTAAGAAAATGTGCAGGATTTTGCATAGTGTTGAGGGATATTGACGAAAATAAAGCAGGGAAGAGATAGCAGGTAGTGTGTCACTGCATTGCTATTTTAAATAAGATGATTCAGGAATTCCTTACTGAGATGGTGATATTTCAGGAAAGATTTCAGAGTGGTAAGGGAGTAAGCCATGTAGATGTCTTGGAAAAGAATATTCCAAGCAGAGAAAATAACACAGATAAAGGAACTGAGGGAGTATTGCACCTGACATGTATGAGGAGTAGCAAGGGAGCGAGTGTAGCAAGAACAAGTGAACAAGGGGATGAAGAGAGGGGAAAGGGGACTAGATTGAAGGCCTTGGGAGTTGCAGCAGGCGTGTCGGCTTTTACTCAGGTGGGAGGCCATTGCCAAAAATTTCAGTCAGGGGAATGACATGAGTGGCTGTTGGATTTTTAAAATCTTTGGTTATACATCACAGTGTGTGGAGTCTTAGTTCCTCCACCAGGCATCGAACCTGCACCCTCTGAATTGGCAATGTGGAGTCTTAACCACTGGACCTCCAGGGAAGTCCTATGAGTGTATTTTAAATGGAGGCATAGTGGTAAAGAATTCTCCTGCCAATGCAGGAAGAATCCTAGATAACCTTAGGTCTGTGGACTTGAACAAATGGAAGGATGGAGTTGCTGTTAAGCAAGGTAATGTGTAAAGTGCTTAGCCTGCGGTATGGTACCTAGATTCTCTGTCAGGGATGGTTCCCTTCCTCACAATTTAGGGTAGACATGAAAGACTTTTTTTTTTTAAATCTGTTACGCTTCTGTCCACTTGCACAAATGAGTAGACTATTTCATCAGAGTAATTAGGTAATAAGTTATACTTTTAGCTCACACTTTAGAGTTATATAAAGTACTCTATCTGTTGACTAAGATATTTACATTCTAACAGAAAGTGGAACTAATATTTTCCTATATGACTGACTCAGTAATGGCAGGGCTGTTAATAGAAATGTGTATTTTTTAATTCAAAGAAAAAATGTGCTCTATCAGTCTTTCATTTTATGGATAGACTTGTGATTCTTTATGCCTCTTTTCTTTTCAGGATGCTGCCTTATGGCTGTTTAGCAACAGGAGACCGCTCTGGCCTCATTGAAGTTGTAAGCACCTCGGAAACAATTGCTGACATTCAGCTGAACAGTAGCAATGTGGCTGCAGCGGCAGCCTTCAACAAAGACGCCCTCCTGAACTGGCTGAAAGAATACAATTCTGGGTTAGTGTATTTATATTTGATTATCATTCTGAACAAACTGTCAAATAACTATTCTCCCATCTAGACTCATCAGTGTCCTAGAGGAAATATTGGTGTTATCTGTTGCTTCATTTCAGGTTAGATCAAAAAGACAAACAGGCCTTCCTAAAGTCTTACAGAAGATTCGCATTGAATTCTACTTCATTTAGGTCAAATTTCAGAACCACGCAGTAGTTTAAAAAACTTAAGAATTTAAGTATTTAACAAGTAACATATTACTTTTTCAGTGCATGAACTTCTGTAATTATGTGAACGTATGAATCTATGTAAATTTTCAGTAGATTTTTACAGTAGAATTAAATGAGTTTGTAGAGTGATCTCTCCAAACTGAAAAATACAGTGCTAGGAATTGTGTTATTTATGGTTATTATGTTGGAAAAGCCCTAATACATAGGAAATTAAAGGATTTCACAATGAGGGGAAAAGACACTAAAATTTTTTTTGACTAAAGATTTTGAAGTCAGATTTAAATGTTTATCATTGGCGAAATCCTCAAGAACTTGTATGTGGGAATTGGTTTTCAGATTCTATTTTAAGGCCGTGTTCCTAAAGGGTCTATATTTGTTGCTTCTGAAATGTTCCAAAGCCCAGTATCATTCAGCAGAGTGATGGTCTCCTCTCATAACTGTGCATATGAACCTATCTTCCATCCCCACTGAAACATGGCCTCCAGAAAACAGCAGTTTGAATATTTGATGTCCACTTATCTGGTATCTTTGAGCCAGTCTGCTGACTCCTCTCTGCCCTGCTCCTCTGACCATCATCCTCATTCTCTTGGCTGATCCAGCATCTTCTCCTCACATGGTTTTGGTAGCTCTTGTGTTGTGGTTCTCTTTACATTAAAAAGGAAACAGGGGACTTCCCTGGTGGTCCAGTGGGCAAGGACACCGCCTTGCAGTGCAAGGGGCGCCGGTTCGATCCCTGGCCTGGGAAGATCCCACGTGCCGCGGAGCGGCTGGACCGATGTGTCCAATTACCGAGTCGGAGCTCTGGAGCGCATGCGCCCAGAGCCGGTGCTCTGCGACAACAGAGGCCACGGCAGTGAGAGGCCCACGCGGGCCAAAGAACAAAGATAGATGAAAATAGAGAAATGAAAGACCAATAGAAGTGGCCTGCCCGCCCCCCTCCCTCCCTCCCCACCCCAAAATAAATAAATAAATAAATGTTTAAAAAAAAAAAAAAGGGAAACAGGGAGCTTCCTTGGTAGCTCAGTGGTAAAGAGTTCTCTGCCAATGCAAGAAGCATGGGTTCTATCCCTGATCTGGGAAAATCCCACATGCTGCAGAGCAACTGAACCCGTGAGTTAACAACTGTTGAGTCCATGTGCTACAACTACTGAAGCCCGTGTGCTCTAGAGCCCGAGCTCCACACAAGATAAGTCACCGCGACAAGAAGCCTGCTCACCTCAGCTAGAGAGTAGCCTCCATTCCCTGCAACTAGAGAAGAGCCTGCGGCAGCAATGAAAACCCACAATAGCCAAAAATAAATAAATAAACAAATCAAAAAAAGAAAAAGAAAACAAGCGTCAGGGGGCTCCTTCCCATACCTTTGGAGGCTAAAACCCTTTCTTCTGTTTTTTTGTTTCACTTGTTCAGGGATGACTTGGACCGAGCCATTGAGGAGTTTACCCTGTCCTGTGCCGGCTACTGTGTAGCTTCTTATGTCCTTGGGATTGGCGACAGACATAGTGATAACATCACTCCTCTCATAACTGTGCATATGAACCTATCTTCCATCCCCACTGAAACATGGCCTCCAGAAAACAGCAGTTTGAATATTTGATGTCCACTTATCTGGTATCTTTGAGCCAGTCTGCTGACTCCTCTCTGCCCTGCTCCTCTGACCATCATCCTCATTCTCTTGGCTGATCCAGCATCTTCTCCTCACATGGTTTTGGTAGCTCTTGTGTTGTGGTTCTCTTTACATTAAAAAGGAAACAGGGGACTTCCCTGGTGGTCCAGTGGGCAAGGACACCGCCTTGCAGTGCAAGGGGCGCCGGTTCGATCCCTGGCCTGGGAAGATCCCACGTGCCGCGGAGCGGCTGGACCGATGTGTCCAATTACCGAGTCGGAGCTCTGGAGCGCATGCGCCCAGAGCCGGTGCTCTGCGACAACAGAGGCCACGGCAGTGAGAGGCCCACGCGGGCCAAAGAACAAAGACGGATGAAAATAGACAAATGAAAGACCAATAGAAGTGGCCTGCCCGCCCCCTCCCTTCCCGCCCCACCCCAAAATAAATAAATAAATAAATGTTTAAAAAAAAAAAAAAGGGAAACAGGGAGCTTCCTTGGTAGCTCAGTGGTAAAGAGTTCTCTGCCAATGCAAGAAGCATGGGTTCTATCCCTGATCTGGGAAAATCCCACATGCTGCAGAGCAACTGAACCCGTGAGTTAACAACTGTTGAGTCCATGTGCTACAACTACTGAAGCCCGTGTGCTCTAGAGCCCGAGCTCCACACAAGATAAGTCACCGCGACAAGAAGCCTGCTCACCTCAGCTAGAGAGTAGCCTCCATTCCCTGCAACTAGAGAAGAGCCTGCAGCAATGAAAACCCACAATAGCCAAAAATAAATAAATAAACAAATCAAAAAAAGAAAAAGAAAACAAGCGTCAGGGGGCTCCTTCCCATACCTTTGGAGGCTAAAACCCTTTCTTCTGTTTTTTTGTTTCACTTGTTCAGGGATGACTTGGACCGAGCCATTGAGGAGTTTACCCTGTCCTGTGCCGGCTACTGTGTAGCTTCTTATGTCCTTGGGATTGGCGACAGACATAGTGATAACATCATGGTGAAAAAAACTGGCCAAGTAAGTGGCTTTCCACAGCCTACCGAGGACCTCAGTGGTGCACAATCTGTTATGAGACTCAATCTCTTATGACATGTGCAACACAGTGTCTTAGGAAACTCAGATTCTTTATGATTCTCTTGAGTCCTGTCTTTGTCTTTCCTTTTATTTCCCACCCCTTGTTTCGTATACCATCTGCTTCATATATTGGTTTGTTTGCTTAAAGTTAGTTAATAAACATTTATTTAAATGCTTAAAAATTATTGAAGTTATTTGTAAATGACCTATTCCTTTAGTATAAGAAATTATATTTGGGACACATATGTACCTGAGAAGAGAAGGAGCAGATAATACATAGACTATAAAGAAAGAAAAGGTGAAGAAAAGAAGAAGTTGAGAGAGACCCCACTTGAGCCATTTTTTCTTTTAGAATAACAAATATAATCATCTATGGGAGGAAGGAAAAATGGAATGTGAGTAATATCATTTTGGGATCGCTAAGGAACTAGACCAGGGTTTTATTTTTCTTTTTTGCCTCTAAGTCATCATTTATTTTATTTTATTATTTTTGGCCACTTCTGTTGGCCTTTCATTTATTTATTTTCATCAATCTTTATTCTTTGACATGTGTGGGCCTCCCATTGTAGTGACCTCTCTCGTTGCAGAGCACTGACTCTGGGCACATGTGCTCCAGAGCACTGGCTTGCAATTGAACGCACTGGTCCAGCCACTCCACGGAACATGGGATCTTCCTGGGCCAGGGATCAAACCGGTGCCCCTTGTACTGCAATGCAGACTCTTTACCCACCGGACCACCAGGGAAGACCAGGTTATTTAATGTAAAGAAGCTCTTAGTTTTGAAATGAAAAATTTCTCATTCTTCAGAATGATTTTTATTTGTAAATTCTTTTAGATTAAGCAAAGACAGATGAAATAATGCGAGATATTTTTCAGTTTAGCCATCCTTAGTATTCCCTGACACTAGAGGAATTCCAGAATAAAAATCTCTGGGTCATTACGTGAACTCTGACTCTAGGTGGGACCCAGAGTTTTATGCCTCCTTGGAGATGTTAGTAGTTCTGTCTTGGGCTTTGAGAGATGAATCTGTGTTCACACTTAAAAGGATTCTTTCAGACTTCTGGTTAATCAGTTTGAAACATAGGTTTTTCTCCATTCTTTCTTGACTCCCTTCTAATACAATATTAAGGAAGAAGAAATAATGTAAATCCAAGAAGTCAAAAAGGTATTAAGGAGGCCACAGTGTGTGAAAGACGTCAACAGTTTCGGGGTTGAGCAAATGCAAAATGGAAAAACAGCAATGACTTAGCATAGCTGAGAAAATGGCTACTTATAGATGGATGTGTCAGCCTAAGAAAAGCTCTGGAACTAGAGGCAGTGGACACTGCTGAAGGTTGGGAGAGGGGAAGAAGCTGAAAACAGGATTGGCTGGCAGTTTATTTATGAAGTAGTTAGGTTACTCATGTCTCCTTCCCAACTCTAAGAGGATTTATTCTTTGAAGAAACCAATCCTTTGACTTAGGGACTAACAGTTTCTATGGAAGCTAAGAGTAAGGTGCCGTATTAAACATGGAGATGAAGTGATTATGTTATAATAAATGTTACTGTTCCCAGCCACTTCTGCTTGCTTTGTTTCAGAAACATAGCAACCAGGTATATATTCCCTCTCTCCCAAGAGACTAGATGGTTCATCTCAAGGGAATCTGATCTGTTCCAGTGAAAAGGCTCCTGACTATTGAGGTCCCTCCCCAGTCATTCAGCAAGGAAGCCCACTGATCAGTGATTGTACCACATCCATATATTTTTTATTCATCTTTTTAGTGACTTATTCTTCAATGTGAATGGTCAGCTAAACATGATTAGATTTTGGATGTGAGGGCAATCAGGTTGTGACATCTGTTACCCCATTGATCGCCAGGGTTAATTCAGCTGATCTGGCTGCCTTGGCAGGTGGGAGTCCCCTTCCTCCCTCACCATTCCGTGTGCGTCCCTCCCGAAGCTGCACTCTCATTCGAGGAGACCGACTATCCCCGATGGAGGCGGATCAGTCTTCTGTCAAGGGTATACGAGTAGTTGCATTCCCCTGCTAGAACCTCCAAACAAGCTCTCAAGATGATTAGACTTTTATGGAAAGCCTCCACCATGAAACAGATGGAGATAGAGACCAAAACAAGCAAAATATGGGGGAAAGAACTCTGGGAAAACAGAGCTACAGTAAACAGAGGGTGATTTAAAAAGTGAAAAACAGAAAACATTGCATCTATGAAGTAACAAGATTCTGTTTTTAAAACTCAGAAAATAGAATGTTAGAAGTTAAAAATAAGAACAAATAAAATTAGTATAATATAACTAAAGATCAACCAGCATTTCTTGACTTCTTTAACTTGTAGAAAGCACAGTTCTGTAAGTTCTTTATATATGTTAACTCCTTTCAGTCATCATTATGAAAACTCTACAGAGTAAGTAGTAGTAGTAGTAGTATCCCCATTTACAAGTGAGAAAATGGACACAAGAGAATGGATATACCAGGATTTAAATGCTGGTAGTTTGGCCCAGATTCTGTTTTCTAGGCACCATGATATATATTGCCCTTTAGTATTCCCAAAAGGAACATGCAGAATAAAGAAGATCCAGAAATAACAGAGAATCAGTCCGGGGAGGTTTACCATCTACCCTAAAGTTACAGAAGGAAGTAGCTCACAAGAGAAAGGGAAGGAACTTACCCAGAATCTAATATAATGACATTTCCTAAAGCTGATGTTCATGAATACCCAATCAGAAGAGCATAGAAGTTCCTTTACAGTAGATGAAAAAACCCTTAGCAAGGCCATCCACCATGACATTTCAGTGCATCAGGCATAAAGTGAAGGTCTCAAAACCTTCCAAAAGACACAGCAGGCCACATCCTAGGGCTCATGAGTCAGAAAGATTTGACTTCTCCACAGCAATGTGGAAACTATAAGGCAGTGGAAATTAATGTTAATCATTTTGAGTGCAAATGAATTTCTAACCTAGAGTTCTATACCAAATTTCAGTATGAAAGTAGAATGAAGACCTTTTCAAACACAACAATGTTCCAGAAGCTGTATCTCCTCTGCATCGTTTTTTCAGGAGGATGCCTGAACAAGGATCTAAACCAGTAGTTCTCAGCTGGGGTGCTTTTGCCCCCAGGGGACATTTGTCAGTGCCTGAAGACATTTCTGGTTGTCGAAACTGGAAACAGGGTTGTTCTACAAGCATCTGTGGGTAGAGGCTAAGGATGCTGCCAGACCTCTCATAGTGAATGCGATAGAACCTCACAACAAAGAATTATAGGGCTCCAATGCCAGTGATGCCAGTATTGGGAAAGTCTGGTCTATACCAAAAGAAACAGTGATACGAGACCTGGGAAACAGGGACCCCAGACAGGAGGAGAGTGAAGGTTGAGTGTGGGGCAGTGGTTCTGTGGCAGGCCTAGAGAACAGCCAGCCCAACTAGCAGATGGCCCAACCATGTAGAAAACTGTTCAGAAATGATTTTTAAGATTTTGTGAAGACTTACTGACCTGATCGTAGAACAGTAAAACAACAACTACAAAAGTTTTGTCAAAGAAAAAGATGAGGAAAAAAAAAAAAGGAAATATAGGGCTTCCCTGGTGACTCACTGGTAAAGAATCTGCCTGTCGATGCAGGAGACCCGGCCGGGTTTGATCCCTGATCTGGGAAGACCCGGCATGCTGTGGGGCAACTACGCCCATAAGGCAAAACTGTTGAGCCCACGCTCTAGAACTCAGGAGCCACAACTGCTGAGCCTACGCTGAGCCCACGAGCCGTAACGCTGAAGCCAACATGCCTCAGAGCCCCTGCTCCACAAGCGAATCCACCGCAATGAGAAGCCGACCTACTGTAACTAGATAGTAGCCCCTGCTCGCTGCAACTGGAGAAAAGCCCACACAGCAAAGACCCAGCACAACCAAAAATAGATAAATAAAATTGTTAAAAGAAAAGAAAGAAAGAAAGAAATGTAATCATGGTATACCACCACCAAATGGTTTCACTTTGAAATGTATTTACCTAGTTTGAACAATATAAACACTGGGTAGATAGTGGAGTACAGAGGAGCCTGGAGTGCTGCAGTCCGTGGGGTCACAGAGAGTCAGATGTGAATTTGCAGCTGAGCAACTACATTGATTTAACCATAAATTATGATACAGTTGTGCTGCATTGTGACGTATTACATCAGCACAAGAGTACTAACTCTTTACCTTTCACAATAATCCAAAATTAGGAAATAAGAAATAAGTATAAACATACTAATGCTATTTAGAAAAATGGAGGCATATGTCAGGAAAAACACATGAAAGTGTGGGAAGGGTTACCTGTAAGTAGTCGTCACACTTAACGGTGGGAGGGATCTGGTGGGGCAAGGATGTAGTCTCTTTTTTGTTCTGTTTCTGTGTGTAAAACTATTTGACTTTTAAAAATCAGACATGTTTATGATTTGCATGTATTTTTCTTTTTAAAGATTCATCTTTCCCACTGGGTATGTGCATTTGAATTCCAGGGTTATTATTAAAGGACTGTGGAAGTCAGAAGATGGTTTTCCCAGTGACACTTAAAAGGACGATGAAGAACTGTAAATATTTAAGATTTTGTGAAGACTTACTGACCTGATCGTAGAACAGTAAAACAACAACTACAAAAGTTTTGTCAAAGAAAAAGATGAGGAAAAAAAAAAAAGGAAATATAGGGCTTCCCTGGTGACTCACTGGTAAAGAATCTGCCTGTCGATGCAGGAGACCCGGCCGGGTTTGATCCCTGATCTGGGAAGACCCGGCATGCTGTGGGGCAACTACGCCCATAAGGCAAAACTGTTGAGCCCACGCTCTAGAACTCAGGAGCCACAACTGCTGAGCCTACGCTGAGCCCACGAGCCGTAACGCTGAAGCCAACATGCCTCAGAGCCCCTGCTCCACAAGCGAATCCACCGCAATGAGAAGCCGACCTACTGTAACTAGATAGTAGCCCCTGCTCGCTGCAACTGGAGAAAAGCCCACACAGCAAAGACCCAGCACAACCAAAAATAGATAAATAAAATTGTTAAAAGAAAAGAAAGAAAGAAAGAAATGTAATCATGGTATACCACCACCAAATGGTTTCACTTTGAAATGTATTTACCTAGTTTGAACAATATAAACACTGGGTAGATAGTGGAGTACAGAGGAGCCTGGAGTGCTGCAGTCCGTGGGGTCACAGAGAGTCAGATGTGAATTTGCAGCTGAGCAACTACATTGATTTAACCATAAATTATGATACAGTTGTGCTGCATTGTGACGTATTACATCAGCACAAGAGTACTAACTCTTTACCTTTCACAATAATCCAAAATTAGGAAATAAGAAATAAGTATAAACATACTAATGCTATTTAGAAAAATGGAGGCATATGTCAGGAAAAACACATGAAAGTGTGGGAAGGGGTTACCTGTAAGTAGTCGTCACACTTAACGGTGGGGAGGGATCTGGTGGGGCAAGGATGTAGTCTCTTTTTTGTTCTGTTTCTGTGTGTAAAACTATTTGACTTTTAAAAATCAGACATGTTTATGATTTGCATGTATTTTTCTTTTTAAAGATTCATCTTTCCCACTGGGTATGTGCATTTGAATTCCAGGGTTATTATTAAAGGACTGTGGAAGTCAGAAGATGGTTTTCCCAGTGACACAGGAGGCTGTGAAAAGAGAGGAGGGTTCTGAGGACATAGGTCACAGTACTTAGGGCTCTGATACTGCCGAGGCCTTGCCTTTTTATTCAGAACGCACCAGAAAGAAAGGGAAACTTACATCCCATTTGTTTTCCAGCTCTTCCACATTGACTTTGGACATATTCTTGGAAATTTCAAGTCTAAATTTGGCATTAAAAGGGAGCGAGTGCCTTTTATTCTTACCTATGATTTCATTCATGTGATTCAACAAGGGAAAACAGGAAACACAGAAAAGTTTGGCCGGTGAGTATTGTCCTCATGTCAGCATAAACACATACCTTATTCTCACATGACCAGTTAGGCTAGCATTTCTTAGCTGAGAGGTATATTTACTTGGGGAGACAGTCAGTCTGCTAACAGAAGGTTTTGGGATTATTTGTCTCTCAGATCCATGTTCCATTTCAGAGAAGAATTAAAAAATGCTACAAATTTGAAATAAATTATTGTTTTATTCCAATTGTATACCAGTTTTCACCTGCATTAGAAAATTCTCTGAAACTGTTTAGACATTTGAGATACTCCCAGTGACTGACATTTTGTTGTCATTCAGTGTGAAGTACGATAAGAGAGTCAGGGTTCAGGGAGAGACTTTGTAATCTCTGATTTATTCTTTGCTATTTGTATGTGCCCAAGCACGTTACTCGTCTCATCTTTGTTTCTTCTTTTTCAACGGTGACAAAAATAATTAAACTTTGGATTATTTTGATAGTGAGAGATAAGTTTTATGATGTGACCAACTCATACCGTAGACTTACCAAATGATTGCTATTATCATTTCCAGATATGCCTGAGTTTCTGCAGGAAACTGATCCTGAGTTTCTTCAGGATCCATTTTTCTCTCTGGGAAAATTAGGGAGACAGGATTGGCTGGTCCTCTTGAATGATCATCTTGAAGAGTAGAGAGAAGGAAGGGAAGATACATTATTTGGGGGACATTGAAGAAATTGAGTCTCTGGGGTTAGACCACAAATCTAGGATCTAGAAGTATGGGTAGAAGTCCTTGTGGATTATTGTTACCACTTTTTTATCATTAACTTTTGTCTCATAGAATTAAAAAGCATAGATTAAGTGTGACATTGCCTTTTTTTTAATTTTTATTTTACTTTGACAGGGTTTTATTGTTTACAGATATGTATGATCCCAGATTAGTCATATGTATATCCCCCCCAGTGCCCCCATCCCACCCCTCCAGGCCGTCGCACAGTACCCCTGTAGGATCCCCTTTTCTCACAGCGCAAGTGATATTGCCTTTTATGATAGAATTTCTGTTTTGTTTTGGGAAAAGATATGTGTGGTTTTAGAGAGTTTGATTTATGTTATGTAAATTGTAGTCTGGGACAATGTTCAGAGACGTAAAAACTCAGAAAGAAACCTTTAGTTCAATAGAAATTTTCCAGCTTTTATGGAAAGTCTAGCTGTATCTCTCATTTTCCTTTATAAAATTTGCTGTTTCCACTCTAACATCATACTCTTGTGATTCGCTGCATCAACTGAAGGTTCCGCCAGTGTTGTGAGGATGCGTATCTGATTTTACGCCGACATGGGAATCTCTTCATCACTCTCTTTGCACTGATGTTGACTGCGGGGCTTCCTGAGCTTACATCAGTCAAGGATATACAGTATCTTAAGGTATAAACCTCTTTTTTGGACCTTGTGAGCATAGAGCTCATCTCTTCCTGTTTCATCCAGATGTTCAGAAGGAATGGGGGCTTCCCTGGTGGTCCAGTGGGTAAAGAGTCCACCTTGCAGTACAAGGGGCACCGGTTCGATCCCTAGCCCGAGAAGATCCCACGTGCCGCAGAGCGGCTGGACTGGTGTGTCCAATTACGAGCCAGCGCTCTGGAGCACATGTGCCCAAAGCTGGTGCTCTGCAGTGAGAGAGGCCACTGCAATGGGAGGCCCACACAGGCCAAAGGATAAAATAGACGGATGAAAATAAATATAAACAAAAAGAGACATGATTGGGAAAAGAAAAAGTAAAAAAGAATGGAGCACACTTATTTATCCAAGAGTGATAATAGCATGCAGTTGAGTAGTTTTCTTGCAGTAATTATAAATCCAGTTCATCTGTGAAAACCCTTTGGCAGAGGTCATATTATCACCATGCCTTGGTGTTTGTTCCTTCTCCTGTAGATGGATTTGAATATGAGTATGAGGCACACTGTATGGCTGAGCTGGCTCTCTGCAGACTTTGAGGTTTGCCCCTCACTATGGAGAATATATAAAATCAGATTTTTCTCTTTCATTTACAGGACTCTCTTGCCTTAGGAAAGAGTGAAGAGGAGGCCCTCAAGCAATTCAAGCAAAAATTTGATGAGGCACTCAGGGAAAGCTGGACTACTAAAGTGAACTGGATGGCCCACACAGTTCGGAAGGACTACAGATCTTAACCATCAGCCTTTGCTCCTAATGTGTTTGTTGGTTTTGTTTAATTTTCATTTTGTACTTGCACTAAATTGAACATGACCCTGCCAGAGATGTTATAAAGGGAATGAAATCCTGAAACCCACAGTTAAATTAAGAACAAGGCATCCCACAGAAACCTAATCTGAACAATCTCTGATGACACCCCCTGCTTTTTGAATGCTTCCAAGATTCATCATGAACACTGTCAACATTATGAATAATCATTTACTGCTGACTTTGCACGCCAAGGAATGCTACTAGAGATTTTTTTTTTGTCTTTTTTTTTTTTTAGGTATTTGGTACTTTTCTGGAAAGATGTAAATACTTGTTTTCATACTGTGACCAAGTGTTATCACTCAGTCAACTTATCCACACCTGGGGACTAGTAGCTGTTCTTACTTTCCAAATGAGGCTTAAAATAGCTTTCTTTCCTCCCTTTTAAATTGTGTAAACTTCCCTGGTGGTCCAGTGGGTAAAGAGTCCACCTTGCAGTACAAGGGGCACCGGTTCGATCCCTAGCCCGAGAAGATCCCACGTGCCGCAGAGCGGCTGGACTGGTGTGTCCAATTACGAGCCAGCGCTCTGGAGCACATGCGCCCAAAGCTGGTGCTCTGCAGTGAGAGAGGCCACTGCAATGGGAGGCCCACACAGGCCAAAGGATAAAATAGACGGATGAAAATAAATATAAACAAAAAGAGACATGATTGGGAAAAGAAAAAGTAAAAAAGAATGGAGCACACTTATTTATCCAAGAGTGATAATAGCATGCAGTTGAGTAGTTTTCTTGCAGTAATTATAAATCCAGTTCATCTGTGAAAACCCTTTGGCAGAGGTCATATTATCACCATGCCTTGGTGTTTGTTCCTTCTCCTGTAGATGGATTTGAATATGAGTATGAGGCACACTGTATGGCTGAGCTGGCTCTCTGCAGACTTTGAGGTTTGCCCCTCACTATGGAGAATATATAAAATCAGATTTTTCTCTTTCATTTACAGGACTCTCTTGCCTTAGGAAAGAGTGAAGAGGAGGCCCTCAAGCAATTCAAGCAAAAATTTGATGAGGCACTCAGGGAAAGCTGGACTACTAAAGTGAACTGGATGGCCCACACAGTTCGGAAGGACTACAGATCTTAACCATCAGCCTTTGCTCCTAATGTGTTTGTTGGTTTTGTTTAATTTTCATTTTGTACTTGCACTAAATTGAACATGACCCTGCCAGAGATGTTATAAAGGGAATGAAATCCTGAAACCCACAGTTAAATTAAGAACAAGGCATCCCACAGAAACCTAATCTGAACAATCTCTGATGACACCCTCTGCTTTTTGAATGCTTCCAAGATTCATCATGAACACTGTCAACATTATGAATAATCATTTACTGCTGACTTTGCACGCCAAGGAATGCTACTAGAGATTTTTTTTTTGTCTTTTTTTTTTTTTAGGTATTTGGTACTTTTCTGGAAAGATGTAAATACTTCGTTTTCATACTGTGACCAAGTGTTATCACTCAGTCAACTTATCCACACCTGGGGACTAGTAGCTGTTCTTACTTTCCAAATGAGGCTTAAAAAATAGCTTTCTTTCCTCCCTTTTTAAATTGTGTAAACTACAAATTATAATATAATTTGAAATTATGATTATTTTTCAAAAGAAATCTTTTAAACCTGTGGAAACAGTAATTCTTTTGTTGATATTTATGTACCTACCGTGATAGCATCATCCCAGCCAGACTTGCTGAAAATCTACTTGGTGAGGCAAATATAATTTATGCTGCATATATATTTATAAAATTCCTAGTGGGAGTTCTATATAAAAAGATGTTATTTTGATTTTCTTCAGCCTGTGTTTTAAAGTTTTACAAAAGCAGAGCTTTTTCCTAAGTTACTTTTTAGTTGAATGATCCAGTTCTTCCAGCTGCTTCTATAATGAGGCACATATTAATACCGTTTTTACATGATATCTATGAAAGAGTTCACTTCATAGAGCATAATACTTGAGCAAATGTATCCAAGACAAAAAGCAAATGAACAGGAAACTATTTATGGAATAAACTCCAGACCTAAAATTCAGTATTTTAGTAAAATGCCAGCTGTTATTACTGTATTTATTAAAACTTGTTATAATGTGATTTTTCAAGGATATTAGTTCAAATTGAAATGTTTCATGCCGCATGGAACTCATTAATTTATTTGTTGAGGTACCATACGTTTAGGGTGCTAGATTGCAGATGATGTTAATATGTGCAATAGGAACTACTGGTTTGAATGTGTAAATGGAGGCTCTTTCTGATCCAGAAGAACTACTGCTTATTCTCCAAAGACTGTTGGGAGCTCTCAGTCCTCAACAACATGGGAAAGAGAACTGAGTATTTGTCCTGAGACTGAGTTTTCTATAGGAATTTTATTAAAGATTGTTTAACTTTGTTGTCTTCCTTAATGTTCTCAGTCAAATAAATGGGTGAGCTGGTTTTGGCTGCTCTTGGTATGTGTGGGCCTCTTTTTTATGGGCAGCACAGGCCTTTGGACCTTGGTGCTGGGACTCTAAGAAATGATCAAGTCAGTAGACAGACCAGCCTCAGGAGTAAGCTGAGGATCATGGTCTCTTGGGTGACTTCTCGCCTTGTTTCCCAGCCCACCAGGGAGGAGGGGAGGCCTCTTGGACTTCCCGAGGCATGAAGGTGTTCCCATGCCTCTGGGAAGGATTTTAAGGTCTGAAAAAATGTCCTTGTGGTTACTCAGTACCCAAGGCCAGACCAGCCACTCTATTCCATTGCGCAGATGCTCAGAGCACAGTTCCTCAGAAATACCACAGCTGATAGTGGGGTTAAGCTCGAACTGACCATTCCCAGGCTGCTTTAGACTCAGTAGGAGTCCCCAGAATAGGACTGTTGAGGACAGGTTTGTCTGGGGAGCCTTTGTCTGGTAGCAGTCCATCATTGCATGCACCAGGATACAGGTGAGGGGTTTGGAAAGGGGTGAGCGTTGCTGGGCAGAAGTGGGCACCACTGTTTCCAGAGAAGTCTCAGCCCATGGGTTCCTTGGTAAACATTGTCTTCTATTTTCATGTTTTTCTTTTCCTTGTTTAATTGGAATATAGTTGCTTTACACTGCTGTATCCGTTTCTGCTGTGCAGCCATGCGAATCAACCATACCTGCGTCCCCTCTTTTTGCCCTTGATGCAAAGCCATGTCATTAGTTATAATGTGATTTTTCAAGGATATTAGTTCAAATTGAAATGTTTCATGCCGCATGGAACTCATTAATTTATTTGTTGAGGTACCATACGTTTAGGGTGCTAGATTGCAGATGATGTTAATATGTGCAATAGGAACTACTGGTTTGAATGTGTAAATGGAGGCTCTTTCTGATCCAGAAGAACTACTGCTTATTCTCCAAAGACTGTTGGGAGCTCTCAGTCCTCAACAACATGGGAAAGAGAACTGAGTATTTGTCCTGAGACTGAGTTTTCTATAGGAATTTTATTAAAGATTGTTTAACTTTGTTGTCTTCCTTAATGTTCTCAGTCAAATAAATGGGTGAGCTGGTTTTGGCTGCTCTTGGTATGTGTGGGCCTCTTTTTTATGGGCAGCACAGGCCTTTGGACCTTGGTGCTGGGACTCTAAGAAATGATCAAGTCAGTAGACAGACCAGCCTCAGGAGTAAGCTGAGGATCATGGTCTCTTGGGTGACTTCTCGCCTTGTTTCCCAGCCCACCAGGGAGGAGGGGAGGCCTCTTGGACTTCCCGAGGCATGAAGGTGTTCCCATGCCTCTGGGAAGGATTTTAAGGTCTGAAAAAATGTCCTTGTGGTTACTCAGTACCCAAGGCCAGACCAGCCACTCTATTCCATTGCGCAGATGCTCAGAGCACAGTTCCTCAGAAATACCACAGCTGATAGTGGGGGTTAAGCTCGGAACTGACCATTCCCAGGCTGCTTTAGACTCAGTAGGAGTCCCCAGAATAGGACTGTTGAGGACAGGTTTGTCTGGGGAGCCTTTGTCTGGTAGCAGTCCATCATTGCATGCACCAGGATACAGGTGAGGGGTTTGGAAAGGGGTGAGCGTTGCTGGGCAGAAGTGGGCACCACTGTTTCCAGAGAAGTCTCAGCCCATGGGTTCCTTGGTAAACATTGTCTTCTATTTTCATGTTTTTCTTTTCCTTGTTTAATTGGAATATAGTTGCTTTACACTGCTGTATCCGTTTCTGCTGTGCAGCCATGCGAATCAACCATACCTGCGTCCCCTCTTTTTTTTGATCTCCTTTCTATGTAGATCACCACAAAGCACTTGAGTAGAATTCCCTGTGCTATACAGTAAGGTCTCATTAGTCACATATTTTATACATAATACTGTATATATGGGGCTTCCCCTGGTGGTCCAGTGGGTAAGGACACCGCCTTGCAGTGCAAGGGGCGCCGGTTCGATCCCTGGCCTGGGAAGATCCCACATGCCGCGGAGCGGCTGGACGGATGTGTCCAATCACCGAGCCGGAGCTCTGGAGCGCATGTGCCCAGAGCCGGTGCTCTGCGACAACAGATGCCACCGCGATGGGAAGCCCACAGGAGCCAAAGAACAAAGACAAATGAAAATAGAGAAATGAAAGCCAATAGAAGTGGCCCGCCCACTCCCCTCCCTCCCCAACCCTACCCCCGCCCCAAGTAAAAAAAAAAATCTTAAAAAAAAAAAATACTGTATATATGTCAGTCCCAACCTCCCAGTTCATGAGATTCTGAATTTCTAACAAGCTCCTAGGTGATGTCATTGCTGCTGGTTCAGGGACATTTGAAATAGCAAAGCCGCAGAGATTCTAGCATATCCTCAAGGGGCACACACGAAGATGTTTGTCAGAGCTCTGCTGGTATAATGATCATCTGAAAACTACTGATGCAAGTGGATGGCAAATTCATATGGCTGAATGCAAGAGTTAAAAGGAACTGGAGTTACACATACCCACCTAGACTAATCTTAAATCAGTATTGAGTGGGGAAAAAGCAAGTTGCAGGAAGAATTCACAGAGTCTAACATTTAAAATTTTAAGTAACACTATGTTTTTAGGGTGATATACCTACACAGTTAAAGAATACAGACTTACATGGGAATAATAATCATCAAGGACAGTGATTATTTGGGCAAGGAGAGGCACATGTATAGCAAGGGCATGTGGCTCTTCAGTTGTATTTACTGCTTTAATTCAGGTTTGTCGGGGAGTTCTGGCAGTCCATCATTGCATGCACCAGGATACAGGTGAGGGGTTTGGAAAGGTGAGCGTTGCTGGGCAGAAGTGGGCACCACTGTTTCCAGAGAAGTCTCAGCCCATGGGTTCCTTGGTAAACATTGTCTTCTATTTTCATGTTTTTCTTTTCCTTGTTTAATTGGAATATAGTTGCTTTACACTGCTGTATCCGTTTCTGCTGTGCAGCCATGCGAATCAACCATACCTGCGTCCCCTCTTTTTTTTGATCTCCTTTCTATGTAGATCACCACAAAGCACTTGAGTAGAATTCCCTGTGCTATACAGTAAGGTCTCATTAGTCACATATTTTATACATAATACTGTATATATGGGGCTTCCCCTGGTGGTCCAGTGGGTAAGGACACCGCCTTGCAGTGCAAGGGGCGCCGGTTCGATCCCTGGCCTGGGAAGATCCCACATGCCGCGGAGCGGCTGGACGGATGTGTCCAATCACCGAGCCGGAGCTCTGGAGCGCATGCGCCCAGAGCCGGTGCTCTGCGACAACAGATGCCACCGCGATGGGAAGCCCACAGGAGCCAAAGAACAAAGACAAATGAAAATAGAGAAATGAAAGCCAATAGAAGTGGCCCGCCCACTCCCCTCCCTCCCCAACCCGACCCCCACCCAAAGTAAATAAATAAATCTTAAAAAAAAAAAAAAATACTGTATATATGTCAGTCCCAACCTCCCAGTTCATGAGATTCTGAATTTCTAACAAGCTCCTAGGTGATGTCATTGCTGCTGGTTCAGGGACATTTGAAATAGCAAAGCCCGCGAGAGATTCTAGCATATCCTCAAGGGGCACACACGAAGATGTTTGTCAGAGCTCTGCTGGTATAATGATCATCTGAAAACTACTGATGCAAGTGGATGGCAAATTCATATGGCTGAATGCAAGAGTTAAAAGGAACTGGAGTTACACATACCCACCTAGACCAATCTTAAATCAGTATTGAGTGGGGGAAAAAAAGCAAGTTGCAGGAAGAATTCACAGAGTCTAACATTTAAAATTTTAAGTAACACTATGTTTTTAGGGTGATATACCTACACAGTTAAAGAATACAGACTTACATGGGAATAATAATCATCAAGCTCATGACAGTGATTATTTGGGCAAGGGAGAGGCACATGTATAGCAAGGGCATGTGGCTCTTCAGTTGTATTTTACTGCTTTAATTATTAAACTGGATGATAGCACCCAGCTACATAATACAAGTGTTTGTCATATTACTTTCTATTTTTTGTACATTTAAAGTAGCTCATTAAGAAAAACAAACAAAAACCAAGTAGCTTTATTAGGATGGAGAAATTGAGGCTCAAGAACTTAAGAACAAGATGTAGACTATCTCATTAATACTCTGTATTCTGATTGCATGCTGAAATGAAAATTTTTGTATACCAGTTAAATAAAATACAGTATTCAAATCTGAACAAACAAAAAAAGAACTTAAGCTTCATTGCTAAACTTCAAACCCAGGGTGTACTCCTTCCTCATTAACATGCTGCTTTAAAGTACAAAACTAAATGAAAAACAAGGGTTCACCAAGTCAAAGGCAAACTACATTCTCAAGGTTTGGTCTCCAAAAGACTGAAGCAGAGTTCAAAACAAAGCGCCTAAAAATAATTACTTTGCTTTTGTACATGGCACAAAACATTGTATCAGATAAAACATGGCCATTAAAAGACACCCTTTATTCAAGGAAAATGAAAACCACCACACCCAGGCACTTGAAAGCAAATCCCAAAATGAATTTAATAAGTCGCAGAAGTGTCCCTCTTAGTTCACCTCCTGGTCTTGCCGTGGCAGTGAGGGAACGTGGAGGGTGGTGTGGGGAGAGCAGGGGGTGCTCTGTGCAAAGCTGGCATGCTGACTTAAGACTTCAAATAAAACAAATGTTGGGGCTTCCCTGGTGGTCCAGGGACACCACCTTGCACCCTGGTGGTGCAAGGACACCACCTTGCAATGCAAGGGGCGCTGGTTCGATCCCTGGCTTGGGAAGATCCCATCTGCCGTGGAGCTGCTGGGCCGATGTGTCCGACTACCGAACCGGAGCTCTGGAGCACATGCGCCCAGAGCCATTGCTCTGCAACGAGAGAGGTCACTGAGATGGGAGGCCCACACAGGCCAAATAACAAAGATAAATAAATGAAAGCTCAAAAGAAGTGGCCAGGGCTTTCCCTGGTGGTCCAGTGGGTAAGGATACCGCCTTGCAGTGCAAGGGGCGCCGGTTTGATCCCACGCCTGGGAAGATCCCACGTGCCGCGGAGCGGGGCTGGACCGATGTGTCCAATTACCGAGCAGGAGCTCTGGAGCGCATGCGCCCGGAGCTGGTGCTCTGCGACGAGAGAGGCCACAGCGATGGGAGGCCCACACGGGCCAAAGAACAAAGACAGATGAAAATAGAGAAATGAAAGACCAATAGAAGTGGCCCACCCGCTCCCCTCCCTCCCCAACCCGACCCCCGCCCAAAATAAATAAATAAATAAATCTTAAAAAAAAAAAAAAAAAAGAAGTGGCCAAATGTCAAAGCAGGCAAATCAATGGCTGATTTTAATACACTCGCTGCTACCGCACATGCAACCTGCTGGATCCAGGCCTATCTGAAGCTCCTTCCCTCACTGCTCTCTTGACAGTTCCTCGTGTCTGATGTTAGAGCACAGTTTGCCTCTGCTCTGCCCCGCACCTCTTAGAAATGAGTGGCAGCTCATGGGGTTGTAGCGGAAAAACCTGGGAACAGTGGTATCCAGCTGAACTCTGTATGATGATGGAAATATTCTATATGTCCCGTGTAGTAGCTGCTGATCTCACGTGACTGCTGAGGGCCTGAAATGTAGCCAGTGTGGTAGAGGAATTGAGGTTTTAATTGTATTTCATCTTAGTTAATTTAACTTGACTAATGGCTACTGTAGTGGATAGAGCAAGTCTAGAAAGCGGAGAATTCTCCCCCTTGTGGAGGATCCCCATGTGATAACAGACTTGAAATACACCAATAAAGTGTTATTCTCTCAGTCGTGTCTAACTCTGGTGGACTGTAACCCACCAGGTTCTTCTGTCCATGGAACTCTCCAGGCAAGAATACAGGAGTGGGTAAGCCATTCGGTTCTCCAGGGGATCTTCCTGAACCAGGGATCAAACCCAGGTCTACTGCACTGCAGGCAGGTTCTTTATTGTCTACTACTAACCTATGTCCTGCCTTGAAAGACCTTCAGAGATGAGTAGACTCTGCCAGTCTCCCTGGGTGGACCTGCTTCAGTCACATGGTGCTAACTCTGTGCTGCCTCCACACGGGCATGCAACTCTGACTTTTGAAACACTGTCTGATGACACAACTGATGCTCTCCAGTGTAAAGAAGCTTTCCTTCTTCCTTTTTTTTTTTTTTGGTCTTCGTGATGATTAAACAAAAACAGTTACATTTTCAGAAAACTATTTTTTTTTAACTTTTTGTTTCCCCATCATGCCTTGTTTATTTATATTTATTTTCATACATCCTTTTTATTCTTTGGCATGTGTGGGCCCCCCACTGCAGTGGCCTCTGTCACCGCAGAACACTGGCTCCGGGTGCACACGCTCCAGAACTCCAGCTCACAAATGGATACACAGGTCCAGCCACTCCACTGCATGTGGGATATTCGCAGGCCAGGGATTGAACTGGTGGCCCTTGCACTGTAAGGCGGACTCTTTACCCACTGGACCACCAGGGAAGCTCCAGAAAACTATTTTTAATTGAATTCTTATGTGACACTATTTGACATTTCTTTAACTTTCCAGATAGAAAAATGTTTCTCATTTTCTCCAGTTAAACTAGTATTATTGTACACCTACTGTCTTAAACTAGACCACTTATCTGCACAGGCTAAAGACATACAAAGAGGACTTCCCTGTTGGTCCAATGGTTAAAAATCTTCCTGTCAATGCAGGAAACAAGGGTTTGATCCCCGGTCCAGGAAGATCCCCATATGCCGAGCAGCAACTAAGCCCAAGCACCACGCCTGATCTCAGAGGGAGAGCAGTGAGCAGTCCTGAAGAGAGATCTTAGTTCCCTGCCCAGGAACTAAATCCATGTGAACGTGTCTAACTCTGGTGGACTGTAACCCACCAGGTTCTTCTGTCCATGGACCTCTCCAGGCAAGAATACAGGAGTGGGTAAGCCATTCGGTTCTCCAGGGGATCTTCCTGAACCAGGGATCAAACCCAGGTCTACTGCACTGCAGGCAGGTTCTTTATTGTCTACTACTAACCTATGTCCTGCCTTGAAAGACCTTCAGAGATGAGTAGACTCTGCCAGTCTCCCTGGGTGGACCTGCTTCAGTCACATGGTGCTAACTCTGTGCTGCCTCCACACGGGCATGCAACTCTGACTTTTGAAACACTGTCTGATGACACAACTGATGCTCTCCAGTGTAAAGAAGCTTTCCTTCTTCCTTTTTTTTTTTTTTGGTCTTCGTGATGATTAAACAAAAACAGTTACATTTTCAGAAAACTATTTTTTTTTAACTTTTTGTTTCCCCATCATGCCTTGTTTATTTATATTTATTTTCATACATCCTTTTTATCCTTTGGCATGTTTTGGCCCCCCACTGCAGTGGCCTCTGTCACCGCAGAACACTGGCTCCGGGTGCACACGCTCCAGAACTCCAGCTCACAAATGGATACACAGGTCCAGCCACTCCACTGCATGTGGGATATTCGCAGGCCAGGGATTGAACTGGTGGCCCTTGCACTGTAAGGCGGACTCTTTACCCACTGGACCACCAGGGAAGCTCCAGAAAACTATTTTTAATTGAATTCTTATGTGACACTATTTGACATTTCTTTAACTTTCCAGATAGAAAAATGTTTCTCATTTTCTCCAGTTAAACTAGTATTATTGTACACCTACTGTCTTAAACTAGACCACTTATCTGCACAGGCTAAAGACATACAAAGAGGACTTCCCTGTTGGTCCAATGGTTAAAAATCTTCCTGTCAATGCAGGAAACAAGGGTTTGATCCCCGGTCCAGGAAGATCCCCATATGCCGAGCAGCAACTAAGCCCAAGCACCACGCCTGATCTCAGAGGGAGAGCAGTGAGCAGTCCTGAAGAGAGATCTTAGTTCCCTGCCCAGGAACTAAACCTGGGTAGCCGGGATGAAAACCAAGAGTCCTAGCCACTAGACCACTAGGGGCTGGAGGCCAGAAGCAAAGCAGCCCTGACTCTCACCCTATTTGAAAGCAAGAATGTTTCAAGGAGGCAAAAACTATAAAATAGGAACAATATTTATTATTAAAGACATGCCACAATGTTTGGAAGAGTTTGTTTATTCAACTCCGAAGGAGGTCAGAGAAAGGTTATGGGCATTTTCTCTAATGAGGAGTACAGTAAGTCAGAAACTAGGTGGAGACGCACACCCAGACAGGAGTGTGGGTGTCCTGGATGAGCAGCGGCCCAGTACAGAGGTGGGGCAATTCACTAACCACGACAGTGCTTCTGGGTCTTTTTGTTGTTCAACCGCTCAGTCGTGTCCAACTCTTTGCCATCTCAAGACTGCAGCATGTCAGGCTTTCCTGTCCTTCACCATCTCTCGGAATTTTCTCAAACTCATGTCCATTGAGGCAGTGATGCCATCCAACTACCTAGTCCTCTTCTCCCATCTTCAATCTTTTCCCAGCATCGGGGTCTTTTCCAATGAGCCGGCTCTTCACATCAGGTGGCCAAAGTATTGGAGCTTCAGCTTCATTCCTTTCAGTGAATATTCAGGGTTGATTTCCTTTAGGATTGACTGGTTTGATCTCCTTGCTTTCCAAGGGACTCCCAAGAGTCTTCAACACCACAGTATGAAACCATCAATTCTTCTGCATTCAGCCTTCTTTACGGTCAGACTTTTGTTGACAACGTAATGTTTCCGCTTTTTAATATGCTGTCTAGTGCTCACTTCGGCAGCACATATACTAAAATTGGAACGATACAGAGAAGATTAGCATGGCCCCTGAGCAAGGATGACACTCAAATTCGTGAAGCGTTCCATATGAAAAAAAAAAAAAATGCTGTCTAGGTTTGTCATAGTTTTTCTTCCAAGGAGCAAGTGCCTTTTAATTTAATGGCTGCAGTCACTGTTCTCAGTGATTTTGGAGCCCAAGAAAATAAAGTCACTGTTTCCATTGTTTGCCCATCTATTTAGTGATGGGGCCAGATGCCATGGTCTTAGTTTTTTGAATGTTGAGTTTTAAGTCAGCTTTTTCACTCTCCTTAGTTTCTTGCTTTCTGCTATGAGGGTGGTGTCATCTGTATATCTGAGGTTATTGATATTAATCCCGGCAATCTTGACTCCAGCTCATGCTTCATCCAGCCCAGCATTTTGTATGATGTAGTCTGCATATAAGGTAAATAACTATGTGACGACATTCAGCCTGAGGTACTCCTTTGTTTGACCTTGGCCAATTATTTTGCTTCTTTTTTCACACCTGACTGGTCCATGGATCCTCCCCAAGATGAGCGTGCAACTTTTTGCTACGATGGATCCCACTGTAGAGGCCTGCATGTCTGCACTTATTACGGAGTGCAGTCCCCTCACTTTTCAACCCCCAAGAAACTTTCTTGTGCGTGTACAGACAAGGAAGGCTTCCTTGAGCTCAGGAGTGGGCACCTTTTCTCTGCCTTAGCAGAGTTCAGCGTCTACTGCCCTCTTTGTCCTTGCGAGTATCTGGGTGAGAACAAAGGCTCAGTTTTACTCCACTTGACAAACACCAGATGTCCAGTCCAGAGACCCACTGTCTCCTGCCTCAAGCCAGTGCTCTGCAACGAGAGAAGCCACTGCAGTGAGAAGCCTGTGCACTGGCAGTGAAGAGTAGCCCCTGCTCGCTGCAACTGGAGAAAGCCCATGCGCAGCAATGAAGACACAGTGCAACCAAAAAGTAAAACAACCTTTAAAATTAATACACTGGTTGGAAATACCCATTTAAAATATATGTATACAAAGACATCCATTTCAAGAAACACATATCAAGCAGCACCAATGTTATTTTATAGTGTTTATTAATAATAAGAGTTGTAAAACATGAGTGATTTTTGGTCCATATTTTATTTTCCATGTGACTTTAAAACATTTTACATTATTTACAAATAATGATTTTTATGATACATAGTTTTTATCCTAGTGCTTAGAACACTATAGTTTTAAGTAACTAAAAAAATAAAAACATAGCAACTAGATGTACTGAAAAGTACATACTGCACATATTTAATTACCACAGTAATTTAAAAGTCCTGATCTTTACTTCTTAAGATTAAAAACCATTAACATGAAGTCATTCAAGAATCTCTGGGATTTCTATTATCCACAATGAGACTATGAATAATCCCTTCTTTCCGCTTGCTTTCTGCTATGAGGGTGGTGTCATCTGTATATCTGAGGTTATTGATATTAATCCCGCAATCTTGACTCCAGCTCATGCTTCATCCAGCCCAGCATTTTGTATGATGTAGTCTGCATATAAGGTAAATAACTATGTGACGACATTCAGCCTGAGGTACTCCTTTGTTTGACCTTGGCCAATTATTTTGCTTCTTTTTTCACACCTGACTGGTCCATGGATCCTCCCCAAGATGAGCGTGCAACTTTTTGCTACGATGGATCCCACTGTAGAGGCCTGCATGTCTGCACTTATTACGGAGTGCAGTCCCCTCACTTTTCAACCCCCAAGAAACTTTCTTGTGCGTGTACAGACAAGGAAGGCTTCCTTGAGCTCAGGAGTGGGCACCTTTTCTCTGCCTTAGCAGAGTTCAGCGCTACTGCCCTCTTTGTCCTTGCAGTATCTGGGTGAGAACAAAGGCTCAGTTTTACTCCACTTGACAAACACCAGATGTCCAGTCCAGAGACCCACTGTCTCCTGCCTCAAGCCAGTGCTCTGCAACGAGAGAAGCCACTGCAGTGAGAAGCCTGTGCACTGGCAGTGAAGAGTAGCCCCTGCTCGCTGCAACTGGAGAAAGCCCATGCGCAGCAATGAAGACACAGTGCAACCAAAAAGTAAAACAACCTTTAAAATTAATACACTGGTTGGAAATACCCATTTAAAATATATGTATACAAAGACATCCATTTCAAGAAACACATATCAAGCAGCACCAATGTTATTTTATAGTGTTTATTAATAATAAGAGTTGTAAAACATGAGTGATTTTTGGTCCATATTTTATTTTCCATGTGACTTTAAAACATTTTACATTATTTACAAATAATGATTTTTATGATACATAGTTTTTATCCTAGTGCTTAGAACACTATAGTTTTAAGTAACTAAAAAAATAAAAACATAGCAACTAGATGTACTGAAAAGTACATACTGCACATATTTAATTACCACAGTAATTTAAAAGTCCTGATCTTTACTTCTTAAGATTAAAAACCATTAACATGAAGTCATTCAAGAATCTCTGGGATTTCTCTATTATCCACAATGAGACTATGAATAATCCCTTCTTTCCGCTTGCCGCTACTAACAGCCTTTATGTAACAGTCATGGTTCCCAATACTGAAGTGAGTTTCGGTCCCATCATCTACAAACTCACCCTAGGCAAGCAAAAGAAGGAGAAATGAGTGTTCCGGAAACATTTATCTTTGTACAGAGCATTAACAACACCTAGAAAGGGAGGTATAATGAAGTACATGGCAGCTCAATGTTAAGCTTTGCAAAATTAAAACTAGAAGCTTGTTTTTAGGTGTTTTTATGTCTCGGTTATAAATTGAAAGTTTTTTATTTGTACCCACCACAATCTTTAAGAATCTTAAGTTTCAGAAGAAAAAAAAGTGTATCTCATGGCTATGTGTCTATAACAAATCAAAAGTAAAAACAATAAGCCTGGTAGCAAGTTTGTGATTTATTCTATACAAAGAATGGTTTACATGCATTGCTTTATGGGATCCTCACAATAACCTGGGTGGAATATGGTTATCATCCACATTTTATACATGAGGAAATCGAGGCACAGAGTGGTTAAATAACTTGCCGAAGACCCCAGTCAGTAAGAGGTGGTGTGTTCTTCATCACTCGGAAAATCCTATTCCCCAGGCTATACGGTGGCTTACAATAAATACAGAATATAAAAAATAACCTAAAACCAAACACTACCGAGTCTAGACTTGCTTTATCTGGCACAGCAGCTGCTGGCCACACGTGGCAATTGAGTCTGAAATGAGCTATGCTGGTAAAGGGTAAAATATGCACTGAACTTGGAAGGCTTAGTATGAAACAAGGAAGGGTATTAAACATCTCACTGGAAACTTTTATTTTCCATGTGACTTTAAAACATTTTACATTATTTACAAATAATGATTTTTATGATACATAGTTTTTATCCTAGTGCTTAGAACACTATAGTTTTAAGTAACTAAAAAAATAAAAACATAGCAACTAGATGTACTGAAAAGTACATACTGCACATATTTAATTACCACAGTAATTTAAAAGTCCTGATCTTTACTTCTTAAGATTAAAAACCATTAACATGAAGTCATTCAAGAATCTCTGGGATTTCTCTATTATCCACAATGAGACTATGAATAATCCCTTCTTTCCGCTTGCCGCTACTAACAGCCTTTATGTAACAGTCATGGTTCCCAATACTGAAGTGAGTTTCGGTCCCATCATCTACAAACTCACCCTAGGCAAGCAAAAGAAGGAGAAATGAGTGTTCCGGAAACATTTATCTTTGTACAGAGCATTAACAACACCTAGAAAGGGAGGTATAATGAAGTACATGGCAGCTCAATGTTAAGCTTTGCAAAATTAAAACTAGAAGCTTGTTTTTAGGTGTTTTTATGTCTCGGTTATAAATTGAAAGTTTTTTATTTGTACCCACCACAATCTTTAAGAATCTTAAGTTTCAGAAGAAAAAAAAGTGTATCTCATGGCTATGTGTCTATAACAAATCAAAAGTAAAACAATAAGCCTGGTAGCAAGTTTGTGATTTATTCTATACAAAGAATGGTTTACATGCATTGCTTTATGGGATCCTCACAATAACCTGGGTGGAATATGGTTATCATCCACATTTTATACATGAGGAAATCGAGGCACAGAGTGGTTAAATAACTTGCCGAAGACCCCAGTCAGTAAGAGGTGGTGTGTTCTTCATCACTCGGAAAATCCTATTCCCCAGGCTATACGGTGGCTTACAATAAATACAGAATATAAAAAATAACCTAAAACCAAACACTACCGAGTCTAGACTTGCTTTATCTGGCACAGCAGCTGCTGGCCACACGTGGCAATTGAGTCTGAAATGAGCTATGCTGGTAAAGGGTAAAATATGCACTGAACTTGGAAGGCTTAGTATGAAACAAGGAAGGGTATTAAACATCTCACTGGAAACTTTTTATATTTATTACATGTTCAATTATAATGTTTTTGAATAGTGACTTAAATTTTTATTAAGATGAATTTCACTGTAAGACTTTTGAAATGTGGCTACTTGAAAAGGTATATACGACGGTCCTATCTGTGGCTCATATTATATTTCTATTGAACAGCACTGACCTAGAGTAAAAAGACAGGGCACAGAGAAGGAATGAAGAAGAGGAGGCATAGAAGATAAAAATGAATTATGTCATGAAGCAAAAAGAAGCAGACTTACAGCTTGGCTATGAGCTTCCCGGCAGGCGAAGCAGACAGAGCGGGGCCTGCAGCTAACACTATCTAACCAAAGAAAGCATGGAGGCATCCGAGAAGGACGCTTTCTCTAGCTCTGGGAAGAACCTGGCCGATGTGAAGGTTACGGCCCACCATTAGCCCAGAGGGCGCTGGTCCTGGAGCCCAGTGTACTCTTTTAACCCTTTTTTACATCAAGCTTTGAAAAAAGTCTTTAGGTTACACTTCTGTAAAAAATCAATTCAGAGAGCAGAGCAAGGGTTGAGTAATACCATCCCTGTAAGCTGCTTCTTGGCAGTTTGACAGACACTTAATCTTGGTCATGACGCTTTGAGATGAAAAGGAAATGGAGGAAAAAAGCTGCAAGCCGCAGGCAGCAAGAGCAGGTGTGCACAGTGATGGGAATCCGGCTGCCCGATCCCGAGCTGCCAAAACTGCTCTGCAAGCTGGGCTGCAGTTACAACCAGGAGGCAACCAGGGGAGGCAGAGCTATCGTCCCAATACTCGTGGTTTCTTGTCAATTAGTTAGGAACAAAGACACTGTGGGTGGCTATTATTTCAACTTCTCATTCTTAGGACAACACTACTTTTGTACTGGAGAATTCCTGGTTGGAGGGAATGTGATCCCAAACTACTGACTCTCCACCTAGAAAATTCCAGGTTAGGACAGAAAGAACAGGAAGGACCACCAGGTGGGGCACTGGGCACACAGTAGGCATCTGATCCATGTTAATGGTTACTGAATCTGGTCCAAAAGGGGCCCTAAAATACTGAAGAGCTCGTCAAGCCTCTCTGCATAGAAGTCTCAATGGATAGACTGAACCTAGAGGATGGCTTGAGCTCTGAGGTTCAATTTTGAGTGGGCCCTGGTTACATTTCCCTTCAAGAATTAATACCAGGATTAAGAAACAGAAAATCACTTTTGATTTCTGGCATGGCCACTTCCTTAGAAGCAGTCACAAGACCCAGCAGATTCTAGCTCGTCTACTGAAAAAATTTATCCCAGGCCTTCCTTCCTGCCAAGCACATCTTCTCACCCTCCCAGACCAACAGTGGATAAGGAAGGTAATGGCAGCAACCACAATGTGCAGCTAGCTAAAGTATGCCCAGCAAGAGAGCTTCTCAAGCTGCGGTACATATATACAATGGAATATTACTCAACCATGTAAAAGAATGCATTTGAACCAGTTCTAACGAGGTGGATGAACCTAGAGCCTACTATACAGAGTGAAGTAACTCAGAAAGAGAAAGATAAATATCATATACTAACACACATATATATGGAATCTAGAAAGACGACGGTACTGATGAATGTGTATGCAGGGTAGCAGTGGAGAAACACACATGCAGAACAGACTTATGGACATTGCAGGGAGGGAGGAACAGGCGAGATGTATGGAAAGAGTAACATGGAAACCTACACTACCATATGTAAAACAGATAACCAATGGGAATTTGCTGTAAGACTAAGGGAACTCAAACAGGGGCTCTGTAACAACCCAGAGGGGTGTGATGGGGAGGGAGATGGGAGGGACGTTCAAGAGGAAGGGGACACATGGATACCTATGACTGACTCATGTTGATGTTTGGCAGTAAACAACAAAACTCTCTAAAGCTATTATCCTTCAATTAAGAAAATAAATTTTAAAAAAAGAGAGAGAGCTTCTCAGGTTTTTCATGATCTCTAGCCCTGGTGTCATACCTGAAGCCAGCATGAAAGGAGACACCAGGGACGGTACGCCCCTACGTGACAGCTGACCCCACAACACGTGGAAATTTCCCCCAGCGATTCCAGCTCTTAGCCCCACACCCTCGGGTGTCCAGGACCGTCTCCTCAGGCTCCCTTCCTGTGCCGTGCACAGTACTACTATTTTCTTCCTACTTGAAGTTCACTCCTATCCACATCCCACCACAGCCAGAGCAGTGCAAGCAGCAGAAGCCCAACACGCCATGGTGTGCCTGGCTACAGTGACTGGGACAGCCTCCGACACTGCTCGGCTACAAATCTCACTTGTTCTCTGGGCTTTGTGACAGTGCCCTTCCTGCCTGCCTCTGTGCCATCTGATGCCGTGTGCGTCATTTCTTTCTTGCAATCTTTGCTTTTAGGAAAGCACCATCTGTTTTGAGTGTGTGGTGTAAAGTCTTCTATTCAGCATGAGGCGCGCGGGCTAGCAGCTTGGGCATCACCTGAGTATGTGCTAGAATATGCATTTTAACAGGACCCCAGCCGAGTCTGTGCACGCAAGTTTGAGAAGCAGTCGTATAAAGCACCACTTTAACTTGGACAAACACAGGAGGACGCAGCTTTTGGGGAGGAATTTCTTAAATGGGGGAACTCTTTTCAGGATAGAGGCTGGTCCAGCAGAGGAAAGGCAGAGCATGAGGCTGGTGCCAGTCACAACAGGAGCTGTCTCTAACCCTGATCACCCTACGCAGGAAGGTCTGCAGATTTTGCAGTCAGGATTACTTCATCTCTTTTTTTGTTTGTTTTTAACCAAAGAAACTTCATTAATTATAAATATATCCATAGTTAGGAAACACAGCAACGTTTCACTGGTCACTCATGCACATGGTAACAGTAATCAGACGATCAACTTACCGCTGTCTCCACTTTTTTACCATTGCACCATACATCCATAGTGTCTTTCTCTGTGAAAGTAACAGATTGCAAAAAATTATAACCTGTGATTGAAAGACACAGCTAACTCTTTTATTATTTTAAGAAAAGTTTGATACACTTAATTTAAAAGACCCATTAACTTTTCATGGCTTTGACATTCTTTCAAATTTGAAGAAATTTTTTTTTTGTTCAGAGACAAAACCAAAATGAAAAACCAATCTTTTAAGAGAAAATCATGATACAATATAAGCTAATGAAGACTTGTTAAAGAAAATCTTTAAAGGAGGATGCAGACAAATGAATGAGGAGAGCCCTTTCAATATAAAATGTCCTTTTTAAATTTCATATCATCTGAAATGTTTTAATTAAATTTCTAAGGTCTGGTTTTGAAATCACAGAAGGGTTTACACCCTTACAATGCTTCCATTTGAATCTATTCTTTTTTTTAAATATTGTTCCATTGACTGGGACAGCCTCCGACACTGCTCGGCTACAAATCTCACTTGTTCTCTGGGCTTTGTGACAGTGCCCTTCCTGCCTGCCTCTGTGCCATCTGATGCCGTGTGCGTCATTTCTTTCTTGCAATCTTTGCTTTTAGGAAAGCACCATCTGTTTTGAGTGTGTGGTGTAAAGTCTTCTATTCAGCATGAGGCGCGCGGGCTAGCAGCTTGGGCATCACCTGAGTATGTGCTAGAATATGCATTTTAACAGGACCCCAGCCGAGTCTGTGCACGCAAGTTTGAGAAGCAGTCGTATAAAGCACCACTTTAACTTGGACAAACACAGGAGGACGCAGCTTTTGGGGAGGAATTTCTTAAATGGGGGAACTCTTTTCAGGATAGAGGCTGGTCCAGCAGAGGAAAGGCAGAGCATGAGGCTGGTGCCAGTCACAACAGGAGCTGTCTCTAACCCTGATCACCCTACGCAGGAAGGTCTGCAGATTTTGCAGTCAGGATTACTTCATCTCTTTTTTTGTTTGTTTTTAACCAAAGAAACTTCATTAATTATAAATATATCCATAGTTAGGAAACACAGCAACGTTTCACTGGTCACTCATGCACATGGTAACAGTAATCAGACGATCAACTTACCGCTGTCTCCACTTTTTTACCATTGCACCATACATCCATAGTGTCTTTCTCTGTGAAAGTAACAGATTGCAAAAAATTATAACCTGTGATTGAAAGACACAGCTAACTCTTTTATTATTTTAAGAAAAGTTTGATACACTTAATTTAAAAGACCCATTAACTTTTCATGGCTTTGACATTCTTTCAAATTTGAAGAAATTTTTTTTTTGTTCAGAGACAAAACCAAAATGAAAAACCAATCTTTTAAGAGAAAATCATGATACAATATAAGCTAATGAAGACTTGTTAAAGAAAATCTTTAAAGGAGGATGCAGACAAATGAATGAGGAGAGCCCTTTCAATATAAAATGTCCTTTTTAAATTTCATATCATCTGAAATGTTTTAATTAAATTTCTAAGGTCTGGTTTTGAAATCACAGAAGGGTTTACACACGCCCAGAATTACAATATGCTTCCATTTAGAATGCCAGTATATGTTAGCAAATTAAAGAGTGTTTTTGGTGTTTTAAAAACTTAGGTACAGGGCTTCCCTGGTGGTCCAGTGGGTAAGGACACCGCCTTGCAGTACAGGGGGCGCCGGTTCGAGCCCTGGGCTGGGAAGATCCCACGTGCCAGTGCCATGGAGCGGCTGGACCGACGTGTCCAATTACCCCGCTGGAGCTCTGGAGCGCATGCGCCCAGAGCCGGTGCTCTGCAACGAGGGAGGCCACTGCAATGGGAGGCCCACAGGAGCCAAAGAACAAAGATGGATGAAAATAGATAAATGAAAGACCAATAGAAGTGGGCAAAAAACCGGGCTTCCCCTGGTGGTCCAGTGGGTAAGGACACCGCCTTGCAGTGCAAGGGGCGCCGGTTCGAGCCCTGGCCTGGGAAGATCCCACGTGCTGCGGAGCGGCTGGACCCATGTGTCCAATTACCGAGCCGGAGCTCTGGAGCGCATGCGCCCAGAGCCGGCGCACTGCAACGACAGACGCCACCGCGATGGGAGGCCCACAGGAGCCAAAGAACAAAGACGGATGAAAATGGAGAAACGAAGGACCAACAGAAGTGGCCCGCCCGCTCCCCTCTCTCTCCAACCCGACCCCCACCCAAAATAAATAAAAAAAAAAAAAGAAGTGGGCAAAAAACCAAAAACAAAACCAAAACAAACTTAGGTACTTCACTATATTTGATCTGATTCCTTTAATTTTTCATTTTTATTTTTTGGATTATAGCTAATACTGCTTTTCTTTTTCAGATTCTTTTCCCTTATAGGTTATTACAAAATACTGTGTAGAGCTCCTTGTTCTATTCGGGAGGTCCTCGTTGGTTGTCTATTTTATATATGTAGTGTGCATCTGTTAATCTCAAACTGCTAACTTATCCTTCCCCAAATTTTCTTTAACATTACTGACTAGACAGTTCTCCCTGCCTCTCACACAGACCCAACTGGATGATCACACAAAGAGACCACAAAAAAAAAAAAAAAAAAAAAAGGCTGCATGGGGCTCATAGAGGACAGATGGCAATTGAACCTTACATTTTATACTAAAGAGCACAATAATATCTATTCACTTTTGTAATGATTGCACTTTGGGGGAAAAATTATTGGATCCTAAGAAAAAATATACAGGTATAGTATTTGATGGCTCGTGCTGAGCACAGTGCTGACACAACAGAGGAAAAGGCTGCCCCGATACGCCCGGCGTCGAGCGGCCCGCTCCTGCCAGGGGCGGTGTATTCGAGGAGGCTCTCCAGACCCACCTGTGAATGTCAGGGTCCCTGGGAGTGTCAGGAGAGAAGACTACACTCATCGAGCACCCAGAAGACAAGCTTTTATAACCAAGACTAGAGAGAAGCGAGACCTGTGTGTGTACACGGAGTCTGGGGGTCAAAGGTTGCCTGGGTCTCCAGGCTGCAGCGTCTTGATGCTGCCAAGCAGTCTACTCCAGGAACAGAGTTTGCTCTCCCTGCACCTCGAGGTGGGAGCCTCACTCAGAGAATGGAGAAAGGCCTCTACCCTGGGCTAGAGGGAAGAGAGCAAGGCAGAGGGCCCGGGAGAAACGGAGGGGCTGCCCAGTGGCAGCCTGAATGGGAAGCATCTATGGCCATGGTTTTGGGAAACCCAGCTCACCCACCACAATCAGAGCCCACGGTGCCCGTAAACCACGACCGTGGTGACAGCTGGGACTGTATTCGGTGGGCCTACTGAACATGTACACATACTCAAGTGTTTCTATAATAGCAGTTATTAACGTGCTTTTGAAGAACATTGCTAATCAGAAGCCATAAAAGAAAAAGGGAGTAACTCGGATTACATGAAATTAATGTGTGGAAGTTTCTGCATGATTAAAATAACACAGACACACACACATAAGCAAATGCATACAATAAATGACAAACTGGGAAAAATATTTAAAGCTTATAGCACAAAGAGCTAATCTTAGAAACAGGAAGACTCCTAGGAGTCCAGGAAAAAAAAATCCAAAAGAAAACAGGTTGCAGTACACACACAGGCATTATCAGAAACGAAACACAAAAGGTCCTTAAACACATGAAAAGAGGACCAACTTTGGACCTTCCTGGTGGTCCAGTTGCTAAGATTCTGAGCTCCCAATGCTAAGGGCCCCTCGTCAGGGAGCTAGATCCCACATACCAGAACTAAAAAGATCCCCAATGCCTCAACAAGACCCAGCACAGTCAAATAAATATTTTAAAAAAGAGAGGATCAGGGATTTCCCTGGTGGTCCAGTGGGTAAGGACACCGCCTTGCAGTGCAAGGGGCACTGGTTCGATCCCTGGCCTGGGAAGATCCCACGTGCTGTGGAGCAGCTGGACTGATGTGTCCAATTACCGAGCTGGAGCTCTGGAGCGAGAGAGGCCACTGCAATGTGAGGCCCACACAGGCCAAAAGAAAAAAGAGAAATAAACGAAAGACCAATAGAGTGGCCAAAAAAAAAAAAAAGAAAAAGGGAGGATCAACTTCACACAATTTTGAAAAAAGCAAATTAAAAAACCCAATGTTGAAATACCATTTTTTCACGTAAAAATAAAGTAGCTGGTGAGCCACTATATCTCTAAACACATCACTGAAAAATAAAGAAGAACCCCCCAAACTTTCTAGAAAGGAAAAAACTAATGAGACTCAGACTGGCATAAAAACTTCTCATTCAAAACCATGGAAGACAGAAGAGACTGGAAAAAGACTTCAAAAAATTCTCAGAAGAAAAAGAAACATTTTAAAGCTAAAACTCTATACTCAGCAAAGGAAAAAACGGGATTTTAGCGTACCCACCCCGCCCAACAAAACCCGGGAACCGTGGTGACAGCTGGGACTGTATTCGTGGGCCTACTGAACATGTACACATACTCAAGTGTTTCTATAATAGCAGTTATTAACGTGCTTTTGAAGAACATTGCTAATCAGAAGCCATAAAAGAAAAAGGGAGTAACTCGGATTACATGAAATTAATGTGTGGAAGTTTCTGCATGATTAAAATAACACAGACACACACACATAAGCAAATGCATACAATAAATGACAAACTGGGAAAAATATTTAAAGCTTATAGCACAAAGAGCTAATCTTAGAAACAGGAAGACTCCTAGGAGTCCAGGAAAAAAAAATCCAAAAGAAAACAGGTTGCAGTACACACACAGGCATTATCAGAAACGAAACACAAAAGGTCCTTAAACACATGAAAAGAGGACCAACTTTGGACCTTCCTGGTGGTCCAGTTGCTAAGATTCTGAGCTCCCAATGCTAAGGGCCCCTCGTCAGGGAGCTAGATCCCACATACCAGAACTAAAAAGATCCCCAATGCCTCAACAAGACCCAGCACAGTCAAATAAATATTTTAAAAAAGAGAGGATCAGGGATTTCCCTGGTGGTCCAGTGGGTAAGGACACCGCCTTGCAGTGCAAGGGGCACTGGTTCGATCCCTGGCCTGGGAAGATCCCACGTGCTGTGGAGCAGCTGGACTGATGTGTCCAATTACCGAGCTGGAGCTCTGGAGCGAGAGAGGCCACTGCAATGTGAGGCCCACACAGGCCAAAAGAAAAAAGAGAAATAAACGAAAGACCAATAGAGTGGCCAAAAAAAAAAAAAGAAAAAGGGAGGATCAACTTCACACAATTTTGAAAAAAGCAAATTAAAAAACCCAATGTTGAAATACCATTTTTTCACGTAAAAATAAAGTAGCTGGTGAGCCACTATATCTCTAAACACATCACTGAAAAATAAAGAAGAACCCCCCAAACTTTCTAGAAAGGAAAAAACTAATGAGACTCAGACTGGCATAAAAACTTCTCATTCAAAACCATGGAAGACAGAAGAGACTGGAAAAAGACTTCAAAAAATTCTCAGAAGAAAAAGAAACATTTTAAAGCTAAAACTCTATACTCAGCAGTACGAGGGTCACATAATATATATTTCCTGGGCACCCTTTATTAGGGAGCTACTTAGGATATTTTCAGTAAACAAAGGTGGAACTGGTAACTGTTGGATGCGGTAACTGATGGATGCAGTAACTGATGGAACTAAAGCCAGGCTTTCATGAGAGCAAGCTTAAGACAGCCAGTGGGCAGCAGGCCTGGGAAACCATGTATCTAGTTTGAACAGGAAGCCAAGTGCCCAGGAATACTGTCATTAAGAATGAGAAGAGGGACTTCCCAGGTGGTCCAGTGGCTAAGACTCCAATGCTCCCAGTGCAGAGCGCCCAGGTTCGATCCCTCTTCAGGGAACCAGATCCCATATAATGCAGCTAAAAGTATGCATGCCACAACGAAGATCCCACGTGCTGCAACTATGATCTGGTGCAGCCAAAATAAATAAAATTAAAAATAAAAAAAAAAGAAATAGAATTCAAAGCAATAGACAATAGGAGTAAAAAAATACAAACAGACATTACGAACATAAGCACAGGAAAGACATATATTCATTTCCAACAAGAAAAGCGAAAACCCACCAGAAGAGCCTGGAAAAATAAAACACTAAAAAAACCCCTCATGGTTCAATTGTGAAGAAAACAAAAGAGAGACACAATTTTAAGAAACTTGGTAGATTATAGAACAGAAAACTCATTTGACTGTGATACTAAAAATAACTTCCTTTGAGTGGCACAAGGGGTGTGATAATATAGAGAAAGAATATAAGCAGAGCCTCCTCTAAAAATATTGATATAATCATCATAACATAAATACTATCTATTGTTTTTTTTAAAAAACTTTTATTTTACTTTTAACTTTTACAGAGTTTTGTTGTTTACAGATATGTATGTTCCCAGATTTTCACCGAAATTTAAAGTAGCTGGTGAGCCACTATATCTCTAAACACATCACTGAAAAATAAAGAAGAACCCCCCAAACTTTCTAGAAAGGAAAAAACTAATGAGACTCAGACTGGCATAAAAACTTCTCATTCAAAACCATGGAAGACAGAAGAGACTGGAAAAAGACTTCAAAAAATTCTCAGAAGAAAAAGAAACATTTTAAAGCTAAAACTCTATACTCAGCAGTACGAGGGTCACATAATATATATTTCCTGGGCACCCTTTATTAGGGAGCTACTTAGGATATTTTCAGTAAACAAAGGTGGAACTGGTAACTGTTGGATGCGGTAACTGATGGATGCAGTAACTGATGGAACTAAAGCCAGGCTTTCATGAGAGCAAGCTTAAGACAGCCAGTGGGCAGCAGGCCTGGGAAACCATGTATCTAGTTTGAACAGGAAGCCAAGTGCCCAGGAATACTGTCATTAAGAATGAGAAGAGGGACTTCCCAGGTGGTCCAGTGGCTAAGACTCCAATGCTCCCAGTGCAGAGCGCCCAGGTTCGATCCCTCTTCAGGGAACCAGATCCCATATAATGCAGCTAAAAGTATGCATGCCACAACGAAGATCCCACGTGCTGCAACTATGATCTGGTGCAGCCAAAATAAATAAAATTAAAAATAAAAAAAAAAGAAATAGAATTCAAAGCAATAGACAATAGGAGTAAAAAAATACAAACAGACATTACGAACATAAGCACAGGAAAGACATATATTCATTTCCAACAAGAAAAGCGAAAACCCACCAGAAGAGCCTGGAAAAATAAAACACTAAAAAAACCCCTCATGGTTCAATTGTGAAGAAAACAAAAGAGAGACACAATTTTAAGAAACTTGGTAGATTATAGAACAGAAAACTCATTTGACTGTGATACTAAAAATAACTTCCTTTGAGTGGCACAAGGGGTGTGATAATATAGAGAAAGAATATAAGCAGAGCCTCCTCTAAAAATATTGATATAATCATCATAACATAAATACTATCTATTGTTTTTTTTAAAAAACTTTTATTTTACTTTTAACTTTTACAGAGTTTTGTTGTTTACAGATATGTATGTTCCCAGATTTCTATTGGTTTCTTATTTTAAAATCAAGCTACAGAAAACACACAGGAGAACTTAATTATGGCTACCGAACAGACCACAAATATTAACTATTCTGATTATGTCAAACTAAAGGCAGAAGAGACAGAAGTTGAAGACGGTGAAGGTGGGAGAGGAAAGCAAGGGAACTGTATGTCACAGCCTCACCCCACTCAATTGGGGATGAAGGAAATTTGAAAGCTAATGATGAAGATGGTGGTAGTGGCAGCAGAAGCATGAGCTTTTTTACTGTCTCCAGTAGAGGCAATACTCATTTGCCAATTACAAGGAGCTACCACACCAACACAGGATGTTGATAATAGGGAAAATTGGGGGGCAGGTAGAGGGAGCGTATGGGAACTCTGTGCTTTCTGCTTTAAACTTAAAACTGCTCCAGAAAAGAAGTCTACTAATATAAAGAAAGAGAGAGTGTGGGGGAGAGAGAGAGAGAGAGAGAAAGGTAGGCAGAAAAGAAAGAAAGATCAGTATATTAAAAAGGATGTGAGAAAAATGGACAAATTTAGAAGACAGGCCAAAAGATCCAACATACATATGATGGGCATCCATGAGGAAGAAAAGCAAAGCAAAGGAACAGGACAAATTCTTAAACTATAATTCGAAGAAAAAGAAGACCTTATTTCACCTACTGAAAAGATTTACCATGTACCTGAGAAAATTGACTAAGGATGATCATGACCCTGACACAGTCTAGTAAAATTAGGCAAAAACCATAAGTACTTTTTTTTTTTTTTTTTTAAACTTTTATTTATTTATTTTTGGCTGTGCTGGGTCCTTGTTGATGTGTGGGTTTAGCTGCTCTACGGTATGTGGGATCTTCCCAGATCAGGGCTCGAACCTGTGTCTCCTGCATTGGCAGACAGATTCCTATCCACTGAGCCACAAGGGAAGCCCCATAAGTACTTTTAAGAGACAGAATATTAGACTGTCATCTGACCTTTTGACAGCAACACTTTTATGCCAGAAGAAAGTGGAGTAATACATCTACAACACTCCAGGAAAAAAATGTGAGCCAGGAATATTGTTTCCAGCCAAATTGACTTTCAAGCATAAAAAACGCAGACAAATGTCACCAATATGTGAGAACTCAAGAAATACTGTTCCGATGAGTCCTTTCTAAGGAATGTAAAATAGAACAAGTTGTAGACAAGCAAAATGATCAGAGAGAAGGAGCAACAGAATGACTTGAAGGCAATAAATCAATATTTATTTACCAAGCATGGGTGTAAGGGACAGGGCACAGCTGTATATTCCAACAATGTAGATACAGTACAGGTAGAAAATGACATGCAAAAAGTTGTTTTAAATTGTGGGCATGCATACATGCTAAGCTGCATCATTCATGTCCGACTCTGTGTGACCCTATGGACTGTAGCCCACCAGGCCCCTGTCCGTGGGATTCTCCAGGCAAGAATCCTGGAGTAGGATGTAGTGCCCTCCTCCAGGGGGTCTTCCCGACCCAGGGATCGAACCTCGGTTCCCTGTGGATCCTGCACTGCAGGTGGATTCTCTACCGCTGAGCCACCAGGCAGTCAAATTTTTGGCAGTTACCATATTTAAGGTGGCAGAGTATTTGTATTGTTAACTGAGATTACTATGTACATAATTATGGCACAAAGGAAATGAGTAATTATCTTCTGTTTGCACCATCCTCTGTGTCTCTGAGAAGGAGGATTCTCAGTGTGGAAGGATGAAGATATAGATGATAGAGGAAATTAAATAAAAACCTGGTATCCATGAATTTGAATTACAAGTATCAGTATGAACTCATAAGCTACTTCATTTTTTTTTATAAAAGCCTGTTGCTCCCTTCCCCTTTCCTCCTAACATCTATCTACCTATGCATGCACATAATTCCCTTGCTCCATCCACTGAAAACTTAAAAATAATGTATCAGATCCTTATATATGTCTAGACTGGGCTTTTTAAGATTTATTTATTTATTTATTTTGGGCGGGGGTCGGGTTGGGGAGGGAGGGGAGCAGGCGGGCCACTTCTATTGGTCTTTCTTTTCTCTATGTTCATCCGTCTTTGTACTTTGGCTCTTGTGGGCCTCTCATCGCGGTGGCGTCTGTCGTTGCAGAGCGCTGGCTCTGGGCGCATGCGCTCTAGAGCTCTGGCTCGGTAATTGGACACATCAGTCCAGCCGCTCCACGGCACGTGGGATCTTCCCAGGCCAGGACTCGAACCAGCACCCCTTGCACTGCAAGGCGGTATCCCCAGGGGAACCCCTAGACTGTGCTTTTTAAATACCATTTTTCTCTAATAAAAACTAGGGCTTCTTAGAGAAATCAGTGATTCCAGGTCTGGGTAGAAAATGTTCAAAATGAGCCTAGAACATTTTGTTATGCTAGGAAACAGTCAAAGTCTACCAAGGACTCAGGAGCCAGTCTAAAGAGCATCACATTGGCCAAAAATGGCACAATTTAAGCATCAATAAAGATTATAACTGCAATGTACTGAAACACCACAGCTTAAGTCCACAGGCTAATTGGAAAGCCTAGTGATTGGAAAAAAAAAAAGACTAAATGATCACCATTAGGAGAAAAAGAAGCCAATTTAATATTTTGAAAACTGGTAATTAAAAGGGAACCAGCTAGGATCCTACATTTCTTATACAAAATGTACCTCTGTGTAAGCAGGGGTCTTCCCGACCCAGGGATCGAACCTCGGTTCCCTGTGGATCCTGCACTGCAGGTGGATTCTCTACCGCTGAGCCACCAGGCAGTCAAATTTTGGCAGTTACCATATTTAAGGTGGCAGAGTATTTGTATTGTTAACTGAGATTACTATGTACATAATTATGGCACAAAGGAAATGAGTAATTATCTTCTGTTTGCACCATCCTCTGTGTCTCTGAGAAGGAGGATTCTCAGTGTGGAAGGATGAAGATATAGATGATAGAGGAAATTAAATAAAAACCTGGTATCCATGAATTTGAATTACAAGTATCAGTATGAACTCATAAGCTACTTCATTTTTTTTTATAAAAGCCTGTTGCTCCCTTCCCCTTTCCTCCTAACATCTATCTACCTATGCATGCACATAATTCCCTTGCTCCATCCACTGAAAACTTAAAAATAATGTATCAGATCCTTATATATGTCTAGACTGGGCTTTTTAAGATTTATTTATTTATTTATTTTGGGCGGGGGTCGGGTTGGGGAGGGAGGGGAGCAGGCGGGCCACTTCTGTTGGTCTTTCACTTCTCTATTTTCATCCGTCTTTGTTCTTTGGCTCCTGTGGGCCTCTCATCGCGGTGGCGTCTGTCGTTGCAGAGCGCTGGCTCTGGGCGTATGCGCTCTAGAGCTCCGGCTCGGTAATTGGACACATCGGTCCAACCGCTCCACGGCACGTGGGATCTTCCCAGGCCAGGGATCGAATCAGCGCCCCCTGCACTGCAAGGCGGTATCCCCAGGGGAACCCCTAGACTGTGCTTTTTAAATACCATTTTTCTCTAATAAAAACTAGGGCTTCTTAGAGAAATCAGTGATTCCAGGTCTGGGTAGAAAATGTTCAAAATGAGCCTAGAACATTTTGTTATGCTAGGAAACAGTCAAAGTCTACCAAGGACTCAGGAGCCAGTCTAAAGAGCATCACATTGGCCAAAAATGGCACAATTTAAGCATCAATAAAGATTATAACTGCAATGTACTGAAACACCACAGCTTAAGTCCACAGGCTAATTGGAAAGCCTAGTGATTGGAAAAAAAAAAAGACTAAATGATCACCATTAGGAGAGAAAAAGAAGCCAATTTAATATTTTGAAAACTGGTAATTAAAAGGGAACCAGCTAGGATCCTACATTTCTTATACAAAATGTACCTCTGTGTAAGCAGTCAGTAGACAACAGGAAGTTTCTCTCTGTAGAAGTATTTCGGCTAACAAACCAGGAAGGATGGTGTCAGAATATATTCAACTGGCAACTGCCAGTGTTTTAATGCACATGGACACTTAGGTATTCGTGATACCAACATCAAAAAATTTGATGAATCAAAACTATATGCCTGGGAGGGGACATATGTATACCTATGGCTGATTCTTGTTGATGTTTGACATAAAACAACAACATTCTGTTGCCTCAATTTTAAAAATAAATAAATTGAAAAATACATATGCCTCTTGATAGAACAAACTATAAAGTGATCTTGCTCAAAAAAAATTAAAAATCCTAAATTTGATCAATTCTTCAGAGTCAACTACCAGTTTGCAGGAAATATTAAAGTCAGAAGAATATCACAGGAATGAAATCTACAAAATCCAGACCATATTCTATCCTCTTCAAGAAAAATTTGACCCAATTTCTTTAATAAATAAACCATACAGGAGTTCTGTTTTGTTTTGTCTCCCAACGATGTACATTTATTACTAGACATGTATTTTTCATTCTTAAAAAAAATTTCAAGGTGTTGTCTAGCATTCAGCTAAACTATACACTCTTTCTCTTTTTTTGGCCACTTCTATTGGTCTTTCATTTGTTTGTTTTCATCCATCATTGTTCTTAGGCCTGTGTAGGCCTCCCATTGCAGTGGTCTCTCTCGTTGCAAAGCACTGGCTCTGGGCACATGTGGTCCAGAGCTCCAGTTCAGTAGCTGGACACATCGGTCTAGCCACTCTGCCCCATGTGGGATCTTCCCAGGCCAGGGATTGAACCGGTGCCCCCTGCACTACAAGGCAGTGCCCTTACCCACTGGACCACCAGGGAAGCCCTAAACTACATACTTTTTTTTTCTAATTAATTAATTTATTTTTAATTTTTTTTGTGGGGGGGGGGGGGGGGTTGGGGAGGGGGCAGGCGGATGGCCCACTTCTATTGGTCTTTCATTTATCTATTTTCACCCATCTTTATTCTTCCGCCCGTGTGGGCCTCCCATCGCAGTGGCCTCTTGTCACAGAGCACCGGCACTGGGCGATTGAGCTCCAGAGCTCCGGCCTGGTAATTGGACACATTGGTTCAGCAGCTCCTCTGCACGCGGGATTGTCCCAGTCCAGGGATTGAACTGGAGCCACCTGCACTGCAAGGTGGTGTCCTTACCCACTGGACCACCAGGGAAGCCCTTAACTACATACTCTTAAAAGATAGAGACAAAGTCTCTTCATTTATATATCCTCAAGGACTGAATATTTATTTATATATTCACAAGCTGGCATTTATGAGGTTCTCAGTATTATCTAAATCAATCAATCACAGCCTCTTCAACAAATGGTGCTGGGAAAATTGGACAGCTACATGCAAAAACATGAAGTTGGAACATTCCCTGACACCATACACAAAGATCAACTCAAAATGGATTCAAGACGTAAATGTAAGGCCAGAAACCATCAAACTCTTAGAGGAGAATATAGGCCAAACACTCAAGGACATAAATCAAAGCAAGATCTTCTCTGACCCTCCTACTAGAATAGCAGAGCTAAAAACAAAAATGAACATGTGGGATCTAATGAAACTTAAAAGCTTTTGTACAGCAAAAGAAACTACAAAAAAGCTGAACAGATAGCCCACAGAATGGGAGAAAATCATAGCATATGAAACAACAGACAAAGAATTAATCTCCAAAATCTACAAGCAACTCAGACAACTCAGCACCGGAAAAATGAACAACCCAATCAAAAAATGGGAAAAGGACCTAAACAGACATCTCTCCAAAGAGGACATACAGATGGCCCCAAAACACATGAAACGTTGCTCAACTTCGTTTATAATTAGAGAAATGCAAGTCAAAACTACAATGAGATACCACCTCACACCTGTCAGAATGGCCATCATCCACAAATCGACAGACAATAAATGCTGGAGAGGGGGCGGAGAAAAGGGAACACTCCTGCATTGCTGGTGGGAATGTAAATTGATATAGCCTCTATGGAAGACAGTCTGGAGATTTCTTAAAAACTTGAAGCACCATACGACCCGGCAATCCCACTCTTAGGTGCTATAATTACCTTGCAGTTCCCAGAGTGGCCTCTTGTCACAGAGCACCGGCACTGGGCGATTGAGCTCCAGAGCTCCGGCCTGGTAATTGGACACATTGGTTCAGCAGCTCCTCTGCACGCGGGATTGTCCCAGTCCAGGGATTGAACTGGAGCCACCTGCACTGCAAGGTGGTGTCCTTACCCACTGGACCACCAGGGAAGCCCTTAACTACATACTCTTAAAAGATAGAGACAAAGTCTCTTCATTTATATATCCTCAAGGACTGAATATTTATTTATATATTCACAAGCTGGCATTTATGAGGTTCTCAGTATTATCTAAATCAATCAATCACAGCCTCTTCAACAAATGGTGCTGGGAAAATTGGACAGCTACATGCAAAAACATGAAGTTGGAACATTCCCTGACACCATACACAAAGATCAACTCAAAATGGATTCAAGACGTAAATGTAAGGCCAGAAACCATCAAACTCTTAGAGGAGAATATAGGCCAAACACTCAAGGACATAAATCAAAGCAAGATCTTCTCTGACCCTCCTACTAGAATAGCAGAGCTAAAAACAAAAATGAACATGTGGGATCTAATGAAACTTAAAAGCTTTTGTACAGCAAAAGAAACTACAAAAAAGCTGAACAGATAGCCCACAGAATGGGAGAAAATCATAGCATATGAAACAACAGACAAAGAATTAATCTCCAAAATCTACAAGCAACTCAGACAACTCAGCACCGGAAAAATGAACAACCCAATCAAAAAATGGGAAAAGGACCTAAACAGACATCTCTCCAAAGAGGACATACAGATGGCCCCAAAACACATGAAACGCTGCTCAACTTCGTTTATAATTAGAGAAATGCAAGTCAAAACTACAATGAGATACCACCTCACACCTGTCAGAATGGCCATCATCCACAAATCGACAGACAATAAATGCTGGAGAGGGGGCGGAGAAAAGGGAACACTCCTGCATTGCTGGTGGGAATGTAAATTGATATAGCCTCTATGGAAGACAGTCTGGAGATTTCTTAAAAAACTAAAAATAGAAGCACCATACGACCCGGCAATCCCACTCTTAGGCTTATACCCTGATGAAATCAAATCTGAAAGAAGCACCTGCACCCCAATGTTCATTGCAGCTCTCTACACAATAGCTAGAAAATGGAAGCAACCTAGATGTCCATCGACGAACGAATGGATACAAAAGCTCTGGGACATATATACAATGGAATACTACACAGCTGTAAAAAGAAATGCAGAAGAATCAGCCCTAATGAGGTGGCTGGCTCTAGAACCTATCATAAAAAGTGAAGTCAGTCAGAAAGAGAAGGACAAGTACAATATACTAACACATATACATGGAATCTAGTAGGATGGTGATGACGGCACATGCAGTGAAGCGATGGAAAGACAGACATGGACAGTGGACACATGGACATCGTGGGGAAGAAACAATGGGTGAGAAGTGTAAAGGAAGTAGCTTGAAGGCCTGTACTATCATAAGTGAAGAAAATAGCTATAGTCATTGCTCTGTGAGAAAAGCGGATCCTTCAGGGGTGCTGTATGACAGTCTGGAGGGGTAGGATGGGGGGGATATACATATGACTAACCCGAGAATATGCATATCTGTAAACAACAAAACTCTGTAAAAGTTAAAAGTAAAATGAAAGTTTAAAAATAAATAAATAAATCAGTCATTGAGATGATCTTCATAAACTTAACCCAGTGAGATAAGAAGCAGGAAATCCTAGGAGCAATCAGAAGTGAAGAAAGCTAATAAATATTTGTCCTTCAAGTTTTATAGAACTTAGCTTAAGGATCAACGGTTTACTTTTTATTTTTTAATCTACTTTACCTGGACTTTTGATTATTTTGATCTGCTATAGTCCTAAACCTATTGCCACCTAGAGAAAAACTCTCTTCTTTCTGATAAACCTTATATTTCCAACTGCCTTTAGACATGCTTTTGAAGAGAAATATCAAATGTCTATATCAGTATTTCTTTTTTTAAACCCAAGTCTATAATTCTCAAATTCACCGCTATAAAGTCTGGCTCTCACATTTTCCATATGGATTGGTGGATTCAGTGAATACTTCATTCCCAGAGGACACGTGAGAAATATGCCTGCTGGTAACACTCTCCTATTCAAAGCTCCCATAAAAGGCCTGGAGAGTTAGAGGAACTAACGAAATGACCACCATCAAAAGTCAGTAAATTCTGCAGAAATGGCTCTCACTTACCTAACACAACTCTAAAGTCCTCTCCATCCAAATGTAATACCCAAGTATTGGTGGTTTTTGATCTGTTTTCCATATACTTCTTAAGACTTTTCCCATTAATTTCCAGAGTATATTCATAAGCAAAACCACTGATAGCATCAATATTTATGGTTGCTTTTGTCTTTGCAGCTCCAATGCAGAAGGTTTCTTTGCCCACCAATTTGAACATCCATTCTTTTCTTATAGCTTCCTAAGTAATAAAATATGAAAGTTAAAAACACACAAATGGAAGAAAACTTAATGTTTAACTTTGGAAATAATATAATTACAGGGAATAAGTGGCAATGCTATTTAAATGTGATTTTATTACTTCATGATACAAAGATTTTAGAACATAAAGGCATTTTAAGGTTAAATAGTAGATGTAATGGTCTATGAATTGCACAACTATTATTAGTCTGCTTTGTATACAGGACAATATATAAAGATAATCACTGTAAGGAGGAATACACATTAGCAAAATCAAGCTTCTCTGTACACGATATTTTACAAAGTAACATTTTTTCCTACCTTCCCATCTACATACACCACTCGCTTGCCTGATGTGGTCCCATGTTCAAATTCAATCTTATGGACTCCATCACTTAAAGCAACATCCCAAACAGCTACAAGATCTGTCATTTTTTCCAGGCTGTAAGGAGGGCTAGAGAAGAAAATTAAGCAGTTATAAAGAGTGCAAACAGTAACAGTAAAACCAATTAATTCTTCCAAGATGAAAATATCAGATCTTAAAAAGTCCTAAAATTATAAAATATTAAAGTGATACTAGCTAAGAAAGCCTACTTACAGGATGTGTAACTATCTTCACCCTGTTATGCATTCTTCTTTTAAGATGAAATTACTATCTATAGGTATAGAGTCAGATAATTCCAAAGTCACCTTAATATTAATAGGATTAAGAATCAATCAGTTTATCCATGACAGTATTCTAAGCTGGGCCACAGAATAATGCTTGGAAAGGTCAGTAAAAAGTTTCTACTTCTCCCTCCTGCCATTTAAAAAGCACAGTATTTAATTTTGGTTTTATTTTTTCAGATCCTATCACTCTAAGAATTCTTTTTGGGGGCGGGTTGGGGAGGGAGGGGAGCGGGCGGGCCACTTCTATTGGTCTTTCATTTATCTATTTTCATCCACCTTTGTTCCTTGGCCCGTGTGGGCCTCCCATCGCAGTGGCCTCTGTTGTTGCAGAGCGCCGGCTCTGGGCGCATGCGTGCCAGAGCTCTGGCTCAGTAATCGGACACATCGGTCCAGCTGCTCCTCGGCATGTGGGACCTTCCCAGGCCAGGGATGGAACTGGCGCTCCTTGCACTGCAAGGTGGTGTCCTTACCCACTGGACCACCAGGGAAGCCCCTAAAGCAAGAATTCTTAAAAGCTTTTATATTTAAACCAATAACTAGGGATTCATTTTAATAAAAAAGATTCTAATTTGAAAATACTAAGGATGAGAAAAAAAGAAGTTATAGAAGAAATATCCTATAATAGATATAAAAATGTTACAGAAGATGGTAAACTTGTCATTATTACAGGAAATCTTATTAAAAGCATAAAGGATTCTGTTTTGTCAAGTTTCTGGTACAACTTAAGCATATATTTTATATTAAGATATTATATTATGTAATGCATGTGTAACATAAAAGCAATATTTTGATGTTGATACAGATTTTTAGCTTTGAGAGAAGTAACATTTATTACAGCAGTAATGATCACAGCTAACAGCTATTCAGTACTTACTGTGTACCAGTCCCTCTTCTAAGAGCTTTACATACCTTAATTCAAAGAATCCTCACCATGAGGTGGGTACTATTATTATCTCAACTTACAGATGAGGAAACTGAGACTTAGAGCAGCTAAGGGCTTGTCTAAGGTCACAACGGCAGTAAGTGGCAGACAGGATGTAAACTAAGGAGTCTGGTTCTTAGTGGCAACCCACTCCTCATTCACTCTAATCTCCTTTGTTGATTGCAAACCAGAGTTAGCAAATAGATTTCATATCATTTTGGAAGTGACTGCTAATAATTTTATGCTGAGGGATTTGCAGACCTCACATCTAGGTCTTAGGGGCAAGGATGCGACATTAGTGACGGCCACCTCCAAGTCAGATGTTTACCACCCTTGCTGGAAATCACAGAGAAGCAAAACTATGTGTTCCGCAAGATTCCAAAAAGGGTCCTCAAAAAAGCAGCCTGGATACAGTCTTGAATGATTAAAACCATCTTGAAAGTTTCATAAGCCAGTTTTATTGCAATGCAAGACATTTACCTTTCGTCATCTTCAAAGATAGGACTGTCACCTCCAGATGCCATGGCTGGCAAAACAGTCTTTAATCCAATTAGCAGCCAGGAAAGAGAAAAGCAGAATTGCAGCAAAGAAGATTGACAGCAACAAAGATGACATGTGCAAAGAGTTTTTCTAACTTTGCAATCCATTTCTTAAATTGCATGCAGTTTCTGATGAAACATGTTTGACATACAATAGAATTGCAATCTCTAATTTTCAGGAAAAGAAATGAAATCATGCGAAGTAGCCAACCATACTGTTACAGATTTATAACTTCCTAAAAGTAGAGAATAGACTCTAGTTTATTTCAAGGATCATAGCACATCAGAGCTGCCAAGAAATCTAGAGGTCCTCTAAGTTCCTTGCTTCTCAAATTGCAATAAAGCCTCAAGGAAATGAGGCAATAGGTAAGGGAACAGAGAAAACTCCAGGATAAACAGAATGCGTCCTCTGGAAGCATCAATGTGACACAGTAGTAACAAATTTCAAATGCAATTTTCACATTAAAATTTAGAAAGCTATATTAGGGTCCAATATATAACTTAAAAAATGTAAAGATAACTTCAGAGAAATGTTAAGCCTGCAGGAAGCAGCCAGGGATGTGCTGGTTTGCTTTCTAAGAGCAAACTTACTGTGCCCACTTACTCAAGCCCGCTTAGTTTACTAGTGCTAATAACGAATTCACAAAAGTCATGTGGTTTGCTCAGGCCACCAGAAAAGCCCAAGCCAAAACCAGAGTCCAGAATGCCTGTGTAATGAGCTAAACAGTATCTGGGCTGTAATGCTAAAATCAGAAGCACACATAATCCTCCCATGCAGAGGAAGCCCTCCAGATTTGAAGATTTAGGATTAGTAATTGTACCCCTGTCAAACCTATTGAAAAATACATTCAACTATTTCAAATTTTATCTCCAGTCCCCGCATAATTGCAGACCTCACATCTAGGTCTTATACAGTGCCACCTCAAGTCAGATGTTTACCACCCTTGCTGGAAATCACAGAGAAGCAAAACTATGTGTTCATAAGATTCCAAAAAGGGTCCTCAAAAAAGCAGCCTGGATACAGTCTTGAATGATTAAAACCATCTTGAAAGTTTCATAAGCCAGTTTTATTGCAATGCAAGACATTTACCTTTCGTCATCTTCAAAGATAGGACTGTCACCTCCAGATGCCATGGCTGGCAAAACAGTCTTTAATCCAATTAGCAGCCAGGAAAGAGAAAAGCAGAATTGCAGCAAAGAAGATTGACAGCAACAAAGATGACATGTGCAAAGAGTTTTTCTAACTTTGCAATCCATTTCTTAAATTGCATGCAGTTTCTGATGAAACATGTTTGACATACAATAGAATTGCAATCTCTAATTTTCAGGAAAAGAAATGAAATCATGCGAAGTAGCCAACCATACTGTTACAGATTTATAACTTCCTAAAAGTAGAGAATAGACTCTAGTTTATTTCAAGGATCATAGCACATCAGAGCTGCCAAGAAATCTAGAGGTCCTCTAAGTTCCTTGCTTCTCAAATTGCAATAAAGCCTCAAGGAAATGAGGCAATAGGTAAGGGAACAGAGAAAACTCCAGGATAAACAGAATGCGTCCTCTGGAAGCATCAATGTGACACAGTAGTAACAAATTTCAAATGCAATTTTCACATTAAAATTTAGAAAGCTATATTAGGGTCCAATATATAACTTAAAAAATGTAAAGATAACTTCAGAGAAATGTTAAGCCTGCAGGAAGCAGCCAGGGATGTGCTGGTTTGCTTTCTAAGAGCAAACTTACTGTGCCCACTTACTCAAGCCCGCTTAGTTTACTAGTGCTAATAACGAATTCACAAAAGTCATGTGGTTTGCTCAGGCCACCAGAAAAGCCCAAGCCAAAACCAGAGTCCAGAATGCCTGTGTAATGAGCTAAACAGTATCTGGGCTGTAATGCTAAAATCAGAAGCACACATAATCCTCCCATGCAGAGGAAGCCCTCCAGATTTGAAGATTTAGGATTAGTAATTGTACCCCTGTCAAACCTATTGAAAAATACATTCAACTATTTTTTGCTGCCAAGATCTACTCTAGTCTAGGCCTTTTCCATATCGATGTCCAAAGGTTCTCTCTCCTTGCAAAAAAGGGGAGATTGCCAATCTTTTTTTGCCTGGAAAAAGCCAGATGTCACAAACTGTTTTACAAAAGATATGAAGGAAGAGCTTAGCACCCATAAAAATCAATCCAACTGGCAAAGAAAAGTTAAATATTTTAGAATAAAAACTAAAGATTCAAAATATGTAGTTTCTAAAATAAATCGGTCTTTTTATTAGCACCTTACATATTTGTAGATTTTCTAGTCTTAAAAATACCTCTTAGGATACCTCCTATGAAAGTGGAGGGTAGTCTGCAACTCTCAAAGCAAAAAGAATACACAGCAATAGAGTAAGACAAACACATAATATAAACTCAGACAAGCATCTTTTGTAAATCAGAGCGGACTTTAGGATACCAGATTTTGCTCTACAACTTTTAGAGACTCTAGAAAGTTCAGTAATTCAGCAAACTCGAAAGAACTGCCCAGTTTTTCACTTTAAGGAACTTCAATATTATCACACTATGATAAGGCTTGGTACCCTTTTCATTACAATTACATTTCATATGAAGCCTAAAAGACAATGCCACAAATTGGAAGGGATGTCAGAAATCAAGATGACAGAAAATTTTCTTCCCTCAACCAACAATACTCATATATGGATTCCACATTTATTTAGGGAGTATCAGCTTTTTTTTCATATATGGAAAGATAACTTCAGAGAAATGTTAAGCCTGCAGGAAGCAGCCAGGGATGTGCTGGTTTGCTTTCTAAGAGCAAACTTACTGTGCCCACTTACTCAAGCCCGCTTAGTTTACTAGTGCTAATAACGAATTCACAAAAGTCATGTGGTTTGCTCAGGCCACCAGAAAAGCCCAAGCCAAAACCAGAGTCCAGAATGCCTGTGTAATGAGCTAAACAGTATCTGGGCTGTAATGCTAAAATCAGAAGCACACATAATCCTCCCATGCAGAGGAAGCCCTCCAGATTTGAAGATTTAGGATTAGTAATTGTACCCCTGTCAAACCTATTGAAAAATACATTCAACTATTTTTTGCTGCCAAGATCTACTCTAGTCTAGGCCTTTTCCATATCGATGTCCAAAGGTTCTCTCTCCTTGCAAAAAAGGGGAGATTGCCAATCTTTTTTTGCCTGGAAAAAGCCAGATGTCACAAACTGTTTTACAAAAGATATGAAGGAAGAGCTTAGCACCCATAAAAATCAATCCAACTGGCAAAGAAAAGTTAAATATTTTAGAATAAAAACTAAAGATTCAAAATATGTAGTTTCTAAAATAAATCGGTCTTTTTATTAGCACCTTACATATTTGTAGATTTTCTAGTCTTAAAAATACCTCTTAGGATACCTCCTATGAAAGTGGAGGGTAGTCTGCAACTCTCAAAGCAAAAAGAATACACAGCAATAGAGTAAGACAAACACATAATATAAACTCAGACAAGCATCTTTTGTAAATCAGAGCGGACTTTAGGATACCAGATTTTGCTCTACAACTTTTAGAGACTCTAGAAAGTTCAGTAATTCAGCAAACTCGAAAGAACTGCCCAGTTTTTCACTTTAAGGAACTTCAATATTATCACACTATGATAAGGCTTGGTACCCTTTTCATTACAATTACATTTCATATGAAGCCTAAAAGACAATGCCACAAATTGGAAGGGATGTCAGAAATCAAGATGACAGAAAATTTTCTTCCCTCAACCAACAATACTCATATATGGATTCCACATTTATTTAGGGAGTATCAGCTGATGGTGTTGAAAAGGTTTTGGAAATAGTGATGATGCTGTACGTCACTTTATGTCACTGAACTGTACATCTTAACATGGCAAATTTAATGTCATGTATATTGATCACAACTTTTAAAAGTTAATACTGTAATATACAAAAATCCCACTGAATTGTATCCTCTAAATGGGTGAATTGTATGATATATGAATTACATCTCAACAGAATTATTTTTAAAAAAACACAGACGTTCTGCCAGTCGTGTTTCTCGGAATATGATTTTACCAATGACCAAGAGATGCTAGTAGTCATCAGTCACTCATATGCCAGGCATGGAGCTCAGAGTGAGAGACCCTGGAGAACAGAACAGTAAAGAACAGAATAGCGCTTCCCAGGTGGCTCAGTGGTAAAGAATCCACCTGCCAATTCAGGAGACAGGGTTTCAATCCCTGGGTCAGGAAGATCTCCTGGAGAAGGAAACGGCAACCCATTCGAGTATTTTTCCCTGCAAAATGCCATGGATAGAGGAGCCTGACCAGCTAAATCTCAAAACAGTCGGGCATGATTTAAGAGACTAAACAACAAGGAACAGAAAGAGGTCCATAGAGAAAGGATCCTAGCCTTGCCCAACGGAAGAAAGCCAGGGAAGGCTTTGCTTTAAAACTTGAGGGGGGGGGGGGGGACAAAACCTCGAAAGAAAGGAATTAATCCACTGTCATCTTAAACTCCTATACATACTTTTAATTATCGGGACCACGTGATCAAACCGGAACGTGGTCATTACAAAGAAAAGTCCCCTTTATTTCAGCACACAGTTTTTAAAATGTTAAGTAAAAAGGATAGAAAAACAAATTCCACTTATTTTGACTGATAAGGACAACGTCACTCACTTGAAAGTTTACTTGTCTTTCCAGAAAGCTTTTTGAGGATCTACTGACATATGCGTCAGCACAATCGTTTAAAATCCCTTCCCGAGCTACTCAACATCCATGTTTTGGAACTAAAATTTGGGACCCTTTTCATTACAATTACATTTCATATGAAGCCTAAAAGACAATGCCACAAATTGGAAGGGATGTCAGAAATCAAGATGACAGAAAATTTTCTTCCCTCAACCAACAATACTCATATATGGATTCCACATTTATTTAGGGAGTATCAGCTGATGGTGTTGAAAAGGTTTTGGAAATAGTGATGATGCTGTACGTCACTTTATGTCACTGAACTGTACATCTTAACATGGCAAATTTAATGTCATGTATATTGATCACAACTTTTAAAAGTTAATACTGTAATATACAAAAATCCCACTGAATTGTATCCTCTAAATGGGTGAATTGTATGATATATGAATTACATCTCAACAGAATTATTTTTAAAAAAACACAGACGTTCTGCCAGTCGTGTTTCTCGGAATATGATTTTACCAATGACCAAGAGATGCTAGTAGTCATCAGTCACTCATATGCCAGGCATGGAGCTCAGAGTGAGAGACCCTGGAGAACAGAACAGTAAAGAACAGAATAGCGCTTCCCAGGTGGCTCAGTGGTAAAGAATCCACCTGCCAATTCAGGAGACAGGGTTTCAATCCCTGGGTCAGGAAGATCTCCTGGAGAAGGAAACGGCAACCCATTCGAGTATTTTTCCCTGCAAAATGCCATGGATAGAGGAGCCTGACCAGCTAAATCTCAAAACAGTCGGGCATGATTTAAGAGACTAAACAACAAGGAACAGAAAGAGGTCCATAGAGAAAGGATCCTAGCCTTGCCCAACGGAAGAAAGCCAGGGAAGGCTTTGCTTTAAAACTTGAGGGGGACAAAACCTCGAAAGAAAGGAATTAATCCACTGTCATCTTAAACTCCTATACATACTTTTAATTATCGGGACCACGTGATCAAACCGGAACGTGGTCATTACAAAGAAAAGTCCCCTTTATTTCAGCACACAGTTTTTAAAATGTTAAGTAAAAAGGATAGAAAAACAAATTCCACTTATTTTGACTGATAAGGACAACGTCACTCACTTGAAAGTTTACTTGTCTTTCCAGAAAGCTTTTTGAGGATCTACTGACATATGCGTCAGCACAATCGTTTAAAATCCCTTCCCGAGCTACTCAACATCCATGTTTCGAAGTAGGACAGCCTGAATTTTCCTTTCATTTAGGTTTAGCGTACTGGGAACTGTAATGGTTGATCCAAGCTAAACCTAAGTCAGTTTTAAAAATTATTAACGTATTCTGTTTCTTTTCAGCAAAGCTCCAGGTAAGCCAATTTAACAAAGATTTGTTGACGGTGTCTGCCCGGTCAGCGCTGGGACCTCCAGCAAAGTCTGTCGGGCAAGCTGAGTCAGGTGTTCCCAAATGTGAGGCACACACAAAAAAGAACAACTTTTCACTGCATTTTGCAACGTGTACCGCAAACTTCCCTATACGATTGTGCTCAAAAAACCCAACGGAACAGTGCTCAACGAATCGCTTTCTACAATAGCTAAGAACTGAAAGCCACCTGTATGTTCACCCACAAGGAGATAATTCATGAAGTGAACCACAGTCCAGTCATTCCAAGAGCCCTGGTCAGACGCGGTCAACCTGGCACCAATGCAGTGGAGCGCGACCAATAAAAAGGATGGAGACAAACATCGAAAGCCGCGCGCAAACGCGTGGACGGATTAGTAAGACAAAGAAGCCGAGCCGCAGCACTTTATGATCCAGCTTCTGCAAAAATACAGCCGCCTCCTGCTTGCAGGGAAGGGGACTGGAAGGAAAGACATCTGAATGTTAACCGGTGCTCCCGGGAGCGAGCGTTCGGCTCCTGCGCTTCCTTCCCTGGGATCTTCTGCTTCACTTTTCCGCCGGCGACAAGTGCGCACTGATGGGCAGAGCCCACCCGCGGCCCCGCGCCCGGGAGCCGCCCGGAGCCTCCACCCCGCCCCCGCGCGGGCCTAGGCCTCCCCGCCGGGTCGCGCCGCCGCCAGAACGCCGCCCACTGCCCGCTTCGCTCGCCGCCGCCGCCGCCCGGAAATGGCGGCCGCCCGCCCCGCGCTGGGGGCGCCCGGGGCTGCGCGCAGGGGCTTCCCGGCCGGCGGTGCCGCCCACCTGGGCCGCGGAGCTCACCTGGGCGCCGTGGGCCGCTGGGGTCTGGGCCCCGAGACCGTGGGTTCCGCCGACTCGGCCTTTCAGGCCGCGCGGCCTTGCCCTTGGGCGAGAACCAGACGCAGCCTCCGCGGACGCGAGAGCTCGGCAGGCGCGAGTCCCGAGCGCGCCGACTCTTTGTCGGCGCTTCAGGTCCCCGAGGGGCCCGGCGCAGTCCGCCGCCCGCCCGCCCTCCCCTGCGCGGCGACCCAGCCCCCGCCCGCTGGCCCCGCGGCCGACTCGGCGCTACCAGGTCCTTCTGAGAACCAGCTCCTAGCGGGCGCTGGCTGGAAGCTGGGGAGAACCGCGTGCGCACAACCAGACCTTGCCTGCTCTAAAGCCACGGGGCAGGTAAATCCGATCATGGCCCTCGCCCCTTGACACTTAAAGATAAAAGCTCGTTGGAGTGAGCATGAGGCCCCCTGTAGGACGTTGCCGCTGTCTGCCCTGGTTTCGTGTAGATCCTCAGAGGATGCGAAGCCCTCCTCACCCCCTGGGCCTCCGCAGATTTCTTCCCTCTGCCTGGACGCTCCTCCCTGCCATTTCACTTAGTTAACCTCCATTGCGATTGCGATTGCTCTAGTATCATTTCTTAAGAAAAACTATGCAGGCCCTAAGACTCGCAGCACCTGGAATTTTCCCTGTCACTTCCGTTCAGGGTGTGCAAGTATTCTTATAATCTTGGCTGAATGTGCAGCGTAATAGTGGGCCGAGGCCTGTGAAGTCAGGGACCATGGCCGCTTGGTTTTCACTGTAGTTACCTCCCACATCGGTACAGTGCAGGCTGCAATTATGCTCTGATAAGTGTTGCTGAATGAATGAAGAGTAGACTGGGGTAGTGCTCCAGGTGGCCTTGATTTTCACTGTACGGAAGAGACAGCGATCTCTGCAGAGAGGAGCACAGTGATTGAGTCTGAAAAAGAGCTGTGAGTGGTCCCTATGGAGAGTGGGCCCAGCAGCAAAAAAGAAGCTCCGGAAAGGATCTTCAGGGGTTCCGGGAGCACTGAAAATTTAGGGGCGAAGGAGCATCCAGACCCCATCGTGTAATTTCTTCCTATAGCTTGATGTTAATGTAAAGAAAGTTGGTTTCACTTCTGGGATTGGTAGTGAGGATGCTGAGCAAGTATGTGAGAGAACAGGAGCTGAGAAAAAGTAAAAAGCAACCTATCAATTAGGTTACCAATTTGCAAAGTAATACACTGAATTCCTAAGCAAATTATGTTACAGGGATTCTGCTTAAAGTGCTGATTTCTTGTTTGCTACCTGTATCGAAAGCTCCTTGGAGACAGAAACTGTTCATATTTGTATTTTCTTCTGCACCACTTTTCAATAAATGATGGTTGAAAGAATGAATTGGGGGGATAGAGGAGATGGCAGAAAGCCCCAAAATGGAAATTTCCAGAAATAGATGAAGACACTTCCCTAATTCCTTTCTCCTCGTCCTTAATTCATCTGAGAAATGGTTGCGCTCTCACCCCCTCCCAAGACTCCTCCGAAGGAGTCGGCTCATAGTCGGGCCTGGCTGGAAGCTGGGGAGAACCCTGTGGGCAAAACCAGACACTGCCGACTCTGAAGCCACAAGGCAGGTAAATCTGAGCATGACCATCGCTCCTTGAAACTCTGTGAAGCTTCTGGTTGCTCCTTTAAAGATCAAAACTTGTTAGAGCGGGCATGAGACCCCGTGTAGGATGTTGCCCCTGCCTCCCCCAGCTTCATTTGGATCCTCAAAGTATGCGAGTTGTTGGGCTAGGGTCAGGAAAGCCTGGTTGGGCAGCAGCTCAGAAATATTGTTTAATGAAGGATCATATTTTCTTGTAAAACTGGGAATCAGGATATCCTTTACAAGCCTAATAAGGTGTAATTTCTTGAATGCTTGCGCTGTGCCTTGTATATCATTGCCTATATCTGACCAGTGGTTTTTCCCATTTTACAGAGACTCAAAGCCCTTCACAAGTTGCAGTGTCAGCACGCGAAGCCAGGCCAGTGGAATTTGAAAAGTTCACATTAACAGGGTCTTCTGTTAGAAAATTACTAATTGTGGATGAAGAAAACTACAGGTCCTTTCTTAGAGGCCTGGGGAGCTGCTCTGCCCAGGGGCCCCAGAGTGCAGAGGGATTCTGCCCTCTCATGAAGTGCATTCATGTCTGTCCACTGAATAGGTGAGGCAGTCTGATTCTGGCTTATTCTGTGCCAGTACTTCCTCCTTAAGTATAGTTTCTGGGATACTTGGAATGAAGAAACATACCAGTTTAGGCTGTATCTTCTACCAATTTATTCCTTGGGACCAGCACACTGGAGGTAGGATTGGTAACTTGTTATCAGACAGAATTGTTATGGTAAAAAAATGTGAACAAAACACCATAAAAAGTGTTGGTCTGAGTGTGAAACATACTTAACTGGCTGATTCTGCTTTTGACTTTACTTCCACTTTGTTTTCTCGTGTCTCCAGACGTGCCTGGAAGTTGCTTACTCGAACCTCTTTGACTGCCTCTCACCAACCCACCCATAGACCTCAGTGATTTAAGAAAGCAGCGAAAACGGCTGTCATTCACAGTAGTCCGTGTTTTCATTGGGCCTCCTTTGAAAAGGGAATTGTGAATGGGTTGACTGATTTTCTGAACTTCTTCAACAGCATAAATGGACATCAAAATTAAAGGGAAAAGTTAAATAACCTGGTACCTACAGGTTTAAAACTTTGCATGTGCCCTTCCAGTATTGGTCCAGCATGACTATTGGCTGTGTGTTAAAAGAAGCAGTACCAGGGCCTTTCAGATGAGCCCACCGCCCAGGTGCTGGCCACACTGTGAGTTGGTGCCAGTGCCAGTAACCACAGTCTCCGCAGCCAGCCCTGCTGCAGCTGCTGGGCCTCTCCCCTTCACCCAAGGAGCCTCCAGCTCTACCTGCACACAACATGGAAAGTGGAGAAGCATCAAACCAAGGTGAATTTTATAGAACTTCAAACCAGAAAATTTTGACGGTTTTAGGAGAAAATAGATTTTGGTCTGAGTGATGTGGAGAGTGAGGTTTCGTAGATATACCCTTAATTAGAGCAAACAGCCAAAGGAAGGCACTTTTCAAGGGCTTAAAAGGAGCATTCCAAGGCACATGTTTCAATTGGTAAAAACAAAAATCTGTGCCTAGTTTATTTTGAGAAATTTAAATGATATGGAAAAGATCAGAGAAAAATACTTATATTCCCACCACCCAGAACTGAACATCATTAAATATTGGCTCAGTAAAAAAATCTGAGTGAGACTGTACAACTAAGATTGGGTCTTGAACCCATGGTCTTTTGATTGAATGGCACACGTGATGTCAGAACTTCATGAAGCTCATTCAGGTTCATGAACTCAATGCAGAAAGAATTCAGTGAGAGATAAAGTGATAGGTAAGAAGTGGGTTTATTTGGAGAGAAACACCCACAGAGTGTGGGCCATCTCAGAGGGAGAGAGGCTCAGAAATACGGCATGGTTAGTTTGTATGTGCTGGGTGAATTTCATAGGCTAACGAATGGGAGGAAGATTTAAACTATTTGAGGGAAGGGGTGGGGTTTTCAAGCCTACTTTTTGGTCTTTTATGGTTAGCTTGGACCTGTCATGGTGCTGGTGGGTGTGTCATTTAGCTAATGTATTGCAATCAGTGTATAGTGAGGCTCAAGTTCCTCTGGAAGTCGAATCTTCCACCATCTTTTTTTTTTTTGGCCACTTCTGGTGATCTTTATTTATCTTTGTTCTTTGACCTGTGTGGGCCTCCCATTGCAATGGCCTCTCTTGTTGCAGAGCACTGGCTCTGGGCGCATGCGCTCCAGAGCTCCGGTTTGGTAGTTGGACACATTGGTCCAGCTGCTCCTCGGCACGTGGGATCTTCCCAGACCAGGGATCAAACCAGTGCCCCTTGTACTGCAAGGCAGTGCCCTCACCCATTGGACCACCAGGGAAGCCCTCCATCATCTTAAATCAAGTGAGTTCTAACCAGTTTTTATCATGTACTATGGCGATGGTCATTTTTTAAAGGTTGTTTCAGTAGTAGAAATAGTTGTTCCCTCCTGCTTCACTAGTTGTTGTTTGGTTGCTCAGTCACATCCGACTCTTTGCCACGCCTCGGGCTGCAATATGCCAGGCTTTCTTGTCCTTCACCATCTCCTGGAGCTTGCTTGCTCAAACTCATGTCCATGAAGTTGGTGATGCCATCCAGCTATCTCATCCTCTGTCATCCTCTTCTCCTCCTATCTTCAGTCTTTCCCAGCATCAGGATCTTTTGTCAGTGAGTTGGTTTTTTGCAGCAGGTAGCTTCAGCATCCGACCTCAGTGACTATTCAGGGTTGATTTCCTTTAGGACTGACTGCTTTGATCTCCTTGTTGTTGAAGGGATTCTCAAGAGTCTTCTCCAACACCACAGTTCGAAAGCATCAGTTCTTTGAAGCTCAGCCTTCTTTATAGTCCAACCCTCATATCCATGCATGACTGCTGGAACAACCATAGCTTTAACTATGCGGACCTCTGTCAGCAAACAAGAACTCATCATCAAATGCCATTCACATTTAGTATACTTCTTATTGTGGGGAGACACCTGATAATTCTATACCCAGGAGAGAATTTGAGAATCAGTTTACATGTTTAGAAACCACATCTGTTTTGCTAATATAGGCTGCAAATTATACTGAGAAGGCAAAGCACAGAGGAAAGCAGTGAGATGAAGTCAGGCTTTGGATCTCAGCTTAAATGTCACTTCTTCATAGTGGTCTCCTGCACATAACCCCTTTCTTTTCCTGCATAGCACTTACTGTAATTACATGTTTATTTATATTTGTTCTGTATTTCTCTTCTTAATATACTGTAAACTCCAGGAGGGCAGGAACCACATCTGGCTTACTCATACCATAAACAGTACCAAGTTGAATCTGTGATACATAACAGATGCTTCATAAGCTTTCATAAATGAACAAAAACTAAATGAGTGTTAGAGCCATTTGAATTCTGGTGGGTAGATGAGGCCCATAAAAGAGACCATTGCAACATTGCAACAGGCCAGCTGACAGAGGTGGTAGAGGCCTTTTTAAGACTGAACGGGAAAGCCCTCCATCATCTTAAATCAAGTGAGTTCTCATTTTTCACATCCTTTTAAAGGTTGTTTCAGTAGTAGAAATAGTTGTTCCCTCCTGCTTCACTAGTTGTTGTTTGGTTGCTCAGTCACATCCGACTCTTTGCCACGCCTCGGGCTGCAATATGCCAGGCTTTCTTGTCCTTCACCATCTCCTGGAGCTTGCTTGCTCAAACTCATGTCCATGAAGTTGGTGATGCCATCCAGCTATCTCATCCTCTGTCATCCTCTTCTCCTCCTATCTTCAGTCTTTCCCAGCATCAGGATCTTTTGTCAGTGAGTTGGTTTTTTGCAGCAGGTAGCTTCAGCATCCGACCTCAGTGACTATTCAGGGTTGATTTCCTTTAGGACTGACTGCTTTGATCTCCTTGTTGTTGAAGGGATTCTCAAGAGTCTTCTCCAACACCACAGTTCGAAAGCATCAGTTCTTTGAAGCTCAGCCTTCTTTATAGTCCAACCCTCATATCCATGCATGACTGCTGGAACAACCATAGCTTTAACTATGCGGACCTCTGTCAGCAAACAAGAACTCATCATCAAATGCCATTCACATTTAGTATACTTCTTATTGTGGGGAGACACCTGATAATTCTATACCCAGGAGAGAATTTGAGAATCAGTTTACATGTTTAGAAACCACATCTGTTTTGCTAATATAGGCTGCAAATTATACTGAGAAGGCAAAGCACAGAGGAAAGCAGTGAGATGAAGTCAGGCTTTGGATCTCAGCTTAAATGTCACTTCTTCATAGTGGTCTCCTGCACATAACCCCTTTCTTTTCCTGCATAGCACTTACTGTAATTACATGTTTATTTATATTTGTTCTGTATTTCTCTTCTTAATATACTGTAAACTCCAGGAGGGCAGGAACCACATCTGGCTTACTCATACCATAAACAGTACCAAGTTGAATCTGTGATACATAACAGATGCTTCATAAGCTTTCATAAATGAACAAAAACTAAATGAGTGTTAGAGCCATTTGAATTCTGGTGGGTAGATGAGGCCCATAAAAGAGACCATTGCAACAGGATGCTGGGCTAAAGACTGAACTTGGGTGTGGAGTTCTTTGCCAGCTGACAGAGGTGGTAGAGGCCTTAGGGGTTTGTTAGAAGGAATTGCCTTGGAGGACAGGATTATAGAGCTTTCTCCCCTCTACTTGCTACATACAAAATCCGGGATTAGAGAGGTTGTATTTTTAGAGATCAGAAAATAATCAACCTTTCTGTGCTTTGAAGATTGTGAAGGATAACTGGTGATCATCCATCTAGTGGCCATTTTCTTCCCTGTCCTTACAGAACTCCTATTTTACCTAAGTACCTGTGCTTCCACCTTGCAACTCATGTGATTTGAGGATCACCCACCCACAGCTCATTCCAATTATGGTAACTCCTTTTCCATTCTGGAATCCAGGCTTAAATCATCTGTATATCTGCCAGGCAGTTACTGATTGGAGGCAGAGAGTATGTGCCTAAGTGACCTAATTGGCTTGAAAAACTAGAAGTAAAGATTTCAGATGGAAAAGAAAGCATGTGGTCTTGATTACTTCTAGTAGACATCTGGACACTCACTCTCATTTGAATTTGAAACTTAGCTTGTTTACAGCAGAAACAGAGGGAAAACTGTTCCTTGATAATCTGATAAACTGGATATCCTTTACTTTCCAATAACTTTTCCTTGATAGCTTGTTGAACCACTGAATCAACCAAGTCCAAAGTCTGTCTTGCCTCTTAATGTCCCATTATGTGAGACAATCCAATTTCCTTATTGCTTAAGAAGGCAGTTTCATTTGGTTTTCTATTCTGTTTGTAGCTCAAATAATCTTAATGGACCAGTGATGTTTGGCCCCTACCTTAATGAGTGGTCTCCTGCACATAACCCCTTTCTTTTCCTGCATAGCACTTACTGTAATTACATGTTTATTTATATTTGTTCTGTATTTCTCTTCTTAATATACTGTAAACTCCAGGAGGGCAGGAACCACATCTGGCTTACTCATACCATAAACAGTACCAAGTTGAATCTGTGATACATAACAGATGCTTCATAAGCTTTCATAAATGAACAAAAACTAAATGAGTGTTAGAGCCATTTGAATTCTGGTGGGTAGATGAGGCCCATAAAAGAGACCATTGCAACAGGATGCTGGGCTAAAGACTGAACTTGGGTGTGGAGTTCTTTGCCAGCTGACAGAGGTGGTAGAGGCCTTAGGGGTTTGTTAGAAGGAATTGCCTTGGAGGACAGGATTATAGAGCTTTCTCCCCTCTACTTGCTACATACAAAATCCGGGATTAGAGAGGTTGTATTTTTAGAGATCAGAAAATAATCAACCTTTCTGTGCTTTGAAGATTGTGAAGGATAACTGGTGATCATCCATCTAGTGGCCATTTTCTTCCCTGTCCTTACAGAACTCCTATTTTACCTAAGTACCTGTGCTTCCACCTTGCAACTCATGTGATTTGAGGATCACCCACCCCACAGCTCATTCCAATTATGGTAACTCCTTTTCCATTCTGGAATCCAGGCTTAAATCATCTGTATATCTGCCAGGCAGTTACTGATTGGAGGCAGAGAGTATGTGCCTAAGTGACCTAATTGGCTTGAAAAACTAGAAGTAAAGATTTCAGATGGAAAAGAAAGCATGTGGTCTTGATTACTTCTAGTAGACATCTGGACACTCACTCTCATTTGAATTTGAAACTTAGCTTGTTTACAGCAGAAACAGAGGGAAAACTGTTCCTTGATAATCTGATAAACTGGATATCCTTTACTTTCCAATAACTTTTCCTTGATAGCTTGTTGAACCACTGAATCAACCAAGTCCAAAGTCTGTCTTGCCTCTTAATGTCCCATTATGTGAGACAATCCAATTTCCTTATTGCTTAAGAAGGCAGTTTCATTTGGTTTTCTATTCTGTTTGTAGCTCAAATAATCTTAATGGACCAGTGATGTTTGGCCCCCTACCTTAAATGATAGCAGCTACGCTCAGGAAAGTGGGAAGTCACCCTGGAAAAGTCAAGAAGTGAGACTGTTTCAAGTGTTGAAAATGAAAACCTGCCACGATTGCTAGTGCAAATAGCTGCATATGGAATGGGCAGAGAGTGGTGGAGGGATGAGGACGTGCTTCCATGGGCAGATGGACACAGAGAGCAAACTGACAGCAGCTCCAGCTGCCTGGAAGAAGGCTGACTATGGGTCTGAAAGTCGAAGTCTAAAAGCTGTGACCCTGGGACCTCCTTGTGAGAGACACCATGGCTGATGCCCTCTGTGGGAGATCCCTGTTGGCCATTTTGTGGGACCTGATATGCTACAGACCTGCATCCTTTGACCTATTGGAAAATATAGGTTGTCAATAGTGCCATCGTGTGGCTGTAAGATGAAATGACAATGCTGCCAGACCTCCCCTTCAGGTGTGTGGCAAATGGATTTTCCCTTGGGGATTTTTTGATTTCCTTAACCTGCAGGGGCCTTATTTGTGGAATCTGAATTTATGAAACTGATCAATAGAATATTTCAATAATTTCCTTTAGTGATCATATTTGTACACTGTGGAGTGTTTTTGTTTTTAGTTTTTACTTCTATATCAAGATGCAACAAAGTTAGGCTTGAAAATTCCGAAACAAAAGTCTTTCAATTTTATACTCATTTTGAAAACTCACCTGTAGTTCCCCGTCACCTCCAGGACAAAGTCCCAGCTCTCAGCGTACCTGCTAAGGCCTCCTCCTCTGACTCTCCAATGACACAACACAAGCTTCCTCAGAAGCCCATTCTGTGAGCCAATGCTTTGGAAGTTAAAGAGTTTTGAGAAGAGCAGATATAAGCTGTACCAAAGGAGCCAGGTTTAATTACAGGGGGAAGAAAAGGTAAGGTTTACTGAGCACTTGTGAACTAAGCATTATAATAACATGTTTTGGAGTTACTAGCTTAATTTGCACATGAAGTTTACCCTAAATATTGACAGAAACAGAGAAGGGCTAAAGTAGGTGATTAAATGGTGAATCCCACTAGGGGATTGAAGGTAAAAACCTATGGGAGACCCCTGTGAGTTAATGTTCACTCAAGAAAGCAGGTGTGCTTAGCCACAAACCCAAGCAGGCTTGCTTAGCAACAAAACCATATAACAGAAGCATGAGACACGCCTCAGAACAATAAAATGATGGTGGCATGAGACACGCATTCTGCCCAGTGAGGTCAGTAAATTAACTATTACTAGGACACACTCCTCTGCACACACTAAGAACAAAAATATAAGGAAAAGATGCCATTATACTGAAACCTGAGATGATTTACCATATGTTAGTATATGTTACTGCTTTTTCTTCCCATTTCCATTGTGCTGTGACCATCCCAGTTTGACCATGGAGGGACAAGAAACTTGCCCAGCCTGATGTGGAGGAGGAACCGATGAGGTAAACCTGATATCTGCTTAAGAGTGAGGAAGAAGGTGGAATTCTCCCCCTCCTCCTTTTTCTTTTGTGTAGGGAAAGTGCCCGATAATGTGGCGACATGCTCTCCTGTCCCACGCTCTCACACCACGCAGGCTCTTCTGCCTGCTTTCTCACGACCCTGCTCTGCCATGTTTTGTAAACAAGGATATTGCTGACCTTGGTTTTGTAAGGATGTACTAGAGCATGTGTGTTGCATTGCACCTGCTGGCCTTAGGCCACCTTTGTTCTGTAACCATATATAAGTTCTCCCCAAAGACCCCTGGAGAGAGGTTACTGGTAGGCTGGAGTGTGGGGGCTATGGCTGGTGTGGGGTGGCCAGATGGAGAGAATCAACGAGTCTGAAGCTCCTACGGCTCCTTGAGTGTCCTTCCAGCTTCCCTGCTCACGCCATGTACCCTGTGCAATATGAAAAGCACAATTATAAACCTTTGATTATAAAACTGTAGCCCTGGGGCTTCCCTGGTGGTCCAGTGGGTAAGGACACCGCCTTGCAGTGCAGGGGGCGCCGGTTCCATCCCTGGCCTGGGAAGATCCCACGTGCTGCGGAGTGGCTGGACCCATGTGTCCAATTACTGAGCCGGAGCTCTGGAGCACATGCGCCCAGAGCCGGTGCTCTGCAACAACAGAGGCCACTGCGATGGGAGGCCCACACGGGCCAAGGAACAAAGATGGATGAAAATGGATAAATGAAAGACCAATGGAAGTGGCCCGCCCACCCCCCTCCCTCCCCAACCCGCCCCCCACAAAATAAATAAATAAATATTTTTTAAAAAACCCAAAAAACTGTAGCCCTGTTAAGTTCTTGGAAGGCCACTTCCTTGCCCACCTTGCTTGTAGTAAATCACTTCTTGTCTATTACTTTGCCCCTGGCTGAATTCTTTCTGCACCAGGACATAAAGAACCTTAGACCCCCCTCTCCATCCTATCTTCCCCTGGCCTTGAACACGTTTCTGTGTTTCAACACCTTTCCTAGCTGGTTTGCTGGGTAGCTCCCTTACCATTCTTGTTATGGATTTCTCTAGGTTTGTATTGCTAGTTCTCTATCTTGGCTTGGCTGCACATTGGAACCACCTGGGGAACTTTAACAAACTATTGACGCAGGGGTTTAATTCTGATATACTTGGCTTGGGGTCTGAGCATCCTTTTCAAAGCTCCCTGGGTGATTCTAGTGGGCAATCAGGGTTGAGACCCACCTGAGGAGGAAGAGTTCATTGACTGAGGTAAATCCTCTTTTTCTTTTCTTTCTGTGCCTTGCACACTTTTCTCTAATCCCACCACACCACCTTAATTTCAGCGTGTATATCTATCTCCTTACCTACACTTTGAACATCTCCAGTCACCCACCTCGGCATTTTTGGAGCTTGATGTACGGGCCTAACACTTTGGGCAGATTTGGAAAATGCTGACTGGGAGGATACAATGTCATCAAACACACACTTGCCTCCCCTAAATGCCAGACACTGCAGAGTTCAGCCAGGTCGGCAAGACAGCGCACTGATCAGACCAGCACCGACAGTGCTAGCAGACACGACGTGTGCTTGTCAGTCTGCGGCAGCCACGGTCCCCACTTTCACCGACCGCCTCCAACGTAAATTTCAGAAGTCTCTCTGGCAAAATAGGATCCAGGTGAGCGAGAACACGCGCGGTCAACGCCTCATTTACATTGCGATCGAAGTGCGCAGGCACAGACTCGCCCCGTCGACGCTAAGCGTAAGCCCCGCCCCCAGCGGCGGAGCCAATCAGAGGCAGGCCCAGCCTCCCCGGGCGATCCGGGGAAGTCGCTCGGGCGGGAGCAGAGGCCGGCCCGTCGACGAGCTCCTGCTCGATTGGCCGACCTCTCACGGCGGGGTAACGGTCGCAGAGGCGGGGCCGGAGGCTGCTGGCATAACCGGCTGCAGGAGGGAGGCTGTGGCCGAGGAAGGTGAGCGGTGTTCGGGGTTCATCGCGGCGCCGGCTGGAGCTCCTGCCTAAGGAACCCCGGGAACTGACCTCACCCGCGCCCTGCGAGTGGTCAGACTGACCTTTGCTGGCGTGCCCAGAGACGAGGCGCCGGGGGGCTGGTTCGCGAGGATTAAAAGCCCGGGGGGAGGGAGGTAACCTGATACACTTGGTAGCTGCCTTTGTTAACAGCTGTGCACCTCAGTTTCTTTTGTGGAACACAGCTGGGATTCTTGCCTTACACGAGAAGGTTAAATGAGGGAGTTGGGTGTGAAGCGTGGAATGATTTTTGGCGTAGTCTGGATAAGTTACTCCATCCTCAAGAGTCCGCCAGGGCCGACCCGCTCCACTTTTCAAGTGTCAGGTGTCTGAGAAGGTCGCTTGGCTAGTGAAGGGTGGGAATTGAAGGAGGGGGATACGCGAGGCTGTCGGATAGGTTGAGTCGGGGAGGGCTCGTTATGCAGAGTCTAATTTGATTTTTATTAAGATCAGTGAGGTGGAAATAGTGCAAAGCTAAGGTAGAAGAGTTTCTGTATATCTATCTCCTTACCTACACTTTGAACATCTCCAGTCACCCACCTCGGCTTGATGTACGGGCCTAACACTTTGGGCAGATTTGGAAAATGCTGACTGGGAGGATACAATGTCATCAAACACACACTTGCCTCCCCTAAATGCCAGACACTGCAGAGTTCAGCCAGGTCGGCAAGACAGCGCACTGATCAGACCAGCACCGACAGTGCTAGCAGACACGACGTGTGCTTGTCAGTCTGCGGCAGCCACGGTCCCCACTTTCACCGACCGCCTCCAACGTAAATTTCAGAAGTCTCTCTGGCAAAATAGGATCCAGGTGAGCGAGAACACGCGCGGTCAACGCCTCATTTACATTGCGATCGAAGTGCGCAGGCACAGACTCGCCCCGTCGACGCTAAGCGTAAGCCCCGCCCCCAGCGGCGGAGCCAATCAGAGGCAGGCCCAGCCTCCCCGGGCGATCCGGGGAAGTCGCTCGGGCGGGAGCAGAGGCCGGCCCGTCGACGAGCTCCTGCTCGATTGGCCGACCTCTCACGGCGGGGTAACGGTCGCAGAGGCGGGGCCGGAGGCTGCTGGCATAACCGGCTGCAGGAGGGAGGCTGTGGCCGAGGAAGGTGAGCGGTGTTCGGGGTTCATCGCGGCGCCGGCTGGAGCTCCTGCCTAAGGAACCCCGGGAACTGACCTCACCCGCGCCCTGCGAGTGGTCAGACTGACCTTTGCTGGCGTGCCCAGAGACGAGGCGCCGGGGGGCTGGTTCGCGAGGATTAAAAGCCCGGGGGGAGGGAGGTAACCTGATACACTTGGTAGCTGCCTTTGTTAACAGCTGTGCACCTCAGTTTCTTTTGTGGAACACAGCTGGGATTCTTGCCTTACACGAGAAGGTTAAATGAGGGAGTTGGGTGTGAAGCGTGGAATGATTTTTGGCGTAGTCTGGATAAGTTACTCCATCCTCAAGAGTCCGCCAGGGCCGACCCGCTCCACTTTTCAAGTGTCAGGTGTCTGAGAAGGTCGCTTGGCTAGTGAAGGGTGGGAATTGAAGGAGGGGGATACGCGAGGCTGTCGGATAGGTTGAGTCGGGGGGAGGGGCTCGTTATGCAGAGTCTAATTTGATTTTTATTAAGATCAGTGAGGTGGAAATAGTGCAAAGCTAAGGTAGAAGAGTTTCTGTACCACTTTATTTTCTAACCATCATAAGGTTTAACACTGTGCACGCGTTTCCCATGTTGGTTTCAGTCCTCTGTATGAGGTTTTTGTTTTGTTTATTGTAGTTTTGACTTTTACTATTGACAAGTATACCGCGGTTTTCCCCAACCCACCTGGGGAGGATGTGGGCGATGAGGGTTTTGCCCGCATCTTCTGTTTAGAGGTGTGTTCTGACTCTTTGTGTAACCTCTGCTGGGGCAAAATCATTTTGGTCGAGAGGAGCTCCCGTCCTAATTCCGTTTCCTTATTTGCGGTAAATTCAGTTCTTCTTAGGAACATTAAATAGCGAGTTGGCATATTTTTGGAGTGGCGCTTTTGCGTTCAATAGATACTAGAAGCTAGGAATGCATTGTATGTACCATTCATTGCAGTAAAGTGAAATATGTACTTTTGAGAAAGCTAACTACAGATTTTGACGTGACTTACTTGAGAAAGATCAGCTACCGCCTATGCTTTGTTTCCAGCTTCCCCCTGCCCCCTGCACCAGAGCAGTGAAAAATGGTTAGATTTTAATGCGAAGTGTATAATGCATGAAGGTCAAGTTACCAAAGGACTCTAAAAGATCTGGACACTGCAGGGAGATAGAACATTTTTTGCTTCTCTACATGTGGCTTTCTAGCCATATATAAAATGAACTCCTCCTCCCTTGCGACTGCTATTCCCACAGTCTTCCTTCAGGTGTGTATGACACTAATTAAAGCAGTTTCTGCTTTGGCTTTGGGAAGCACTGGATCTCTTCTTCTGACCCAGAGTTCCAGACCTGTGTCTGTTACCGTTTGTAGTGAGGAGAAGACTGCTGCAAACTGTTGGCACATTAGTTTCACAGCATGGACCTCAGAAAAGGAGGACTTGGTCACAGGTGAAATTGTGATAGTTGTTTTCCCTGCCTTTGCTTTTGTGTTGAGTGATATTTGTCTGAGAGTACCCCTGACAATAAGAATTATTCTGCCTTTGAAGCCAGAATCAGAATTGATGCTAGATGATGAAGTTCAACTCTCAGCTAAGTGTTTCAATACATCTGGGAGAGGAAAGATAAGGGAAAGGTGGTGACTGTTGGAGTCCGCTAGCAGTTAATTCAGTGATCCCAGCTCGTGTTTAGTGGTTCTCACCGATACCTGCTTTGGGAATAACACAGAACTGTTCTTACTAGGAGATGAACATTTTCCAATTTGGATCTCTGTATCTTTTTGAAACCTAGATGAAGATCCAGTGTCAGACGTCAGACTCACTGAGAGATCGTTTCACAAGATCAACTTGAATGACAAGGTGATCTTCGGGGGCTGTTTTTTAAAAAATTTTGGTCGAGAGGAGCTCCCGTCCTAATTCCGTTTCCTTATTTGCGGTAAATTCAGTTCTTCTTAGGAACATTAAATAGCGAGTTGGCATATTTTTGGAGTGGCGCTTTTGCGTTCAATAGATACTAGAAGCTAGGAATGCATTGTATGTACCATTCATTGCAGTAAAGTGAAATATGTACTTTTGAGAAAGCTAACTACAGATTTTGACGTGACTTACTTGAGAAAGATCAGCTACCGCCTATGCTTTGTTTCCAGCTTCCCCCTGCCCCCTGCACCAGAGCAGTGAAAAATGGTTAGATTTTAATGCGAAGTGTATAATGCATGAAGGTCAAGTTACCAAAGGACTCTAGAGAGATCTGGACACTGCAGGGAGATAGAACATTTTTTGCTTCTCTACATGTGGCTTTCTAGCCATATATAAAATGAACTCCTCCTCCCTTGCGACTGCTATTCCCACAGTCTTCCTTCAGGTGTGTATGACACTAATTAAAGCAGTTTCTGCTTTGGCTTTGGGAAGCACTGGATCTCTTCTTCTGACCCAGAGTTCCAGACCTGTGTCTGTTACCGTTTGTAGTGAGGAGAAGACTGCTGCAAACTGTTGGCACATTAGTTTCACAGCATGGACCTCAGAAAAGGAGGACTTGGTCACAGGTGAAATTGTGATAGTTGTTTTCCCTGCCTTTGCTTTTGTGTTGAGTGATATTTGTCTGAGAGTACCCCTGACAATAAGAATTATTCTGCCTTTGAAGCCAGAATCAGAATTGATGCTAGATGATGAAGTTCAACTCTCAGCTAAGTGTTTCAATACATCTGGGAGAGGAAAGATAAGGGGAAAGGTGGTGACTGTTGGAGTCCGCTAGCAGTTAATTCAGTGATCCCAGCTCGTGTTTAGTGGTTCTCACCGATACCTGCTTTGGGAATAACACAGAACTGTTCTTACTAGGAGATGAACATTTTCCAATTTGGATCTCTGTATCTTTTTGAAACCTAGATGAAGATCCAGTGTCAGACGTCAGACTCACTGAGAGATCGTTTCACAAGATCAACTTGAATGACAAGGTGACAAGGTGAAGAGGAACGTGCTATGACTGAGGTATGTCTGATGTGACAGATAACTCTCTCTGGATGTCGAGAAACCATGGAAAGGATCTACTAATGATGGAATTCTGTACATAAATGTCCTTTTGACCTCCTTATTATCCTGTCAGGTATTTTAAACTCTATAAAAGAAACTGAAGCCCAGAGAAGTTAAGGTACTATTTAAGGTAACAGAGATAGCTGGTCCCCAAGTCTAGTCACCACCTCTGCCCTGCTGTGTGCCAGACACTGTTTGATTTGTTCTATCTATATTAACTTTCCTCATTTTCACAAGAACCTATTTCATTATCCTCATTTTATGACAAGGAAATTGAAACATAAAGAGATTAGTAGTTTCTTGGTTGCATGGCAGAATCCATGATGTACAACCCAGGCATTCTGGCTATACAAGGCTTTTTTGGTTAGTATTTCCTTTACTTTCGGTTTTATTGTTATTGAACAAAGTCTTTTTATTAAAAAGTGAATTTTTATTATGAAATAGAAAAGAACACACATGCCAAATGTGTAACTTAATGAATTATTAAGAGATGTCACCTGTACTCCCATTCATAGCCATTCTTCTGACTTTTACAGTAATTGCTTCCTTGTGTTAAAGTCTCTTACTAAATCTGTATTTTTCAGCATTGTAATGTCGTCTTGCTCATTAAATTAAAAAAGAAATCAATCTTTTTTTTCTTTTTTGTTCTTTGGCCACTTCTGTTGATCCTTTGTTTATCTTTGTTCTTTTTCCTGTGTGGGCCTCCCATCGCAGTGGCCTCTCTTGCTGCAGAGCACCAGCTCTCAGTAGGTGGACACACTGGTCCAGCCACTCCGCGGCACGTGGGACCTTCGCAGGCCAGGGATTGAATAGGCACCCCCTGCACTGCCAGGCAGTATCCTTACCCGCTGGACCATTAGGGAAGCCCAGAAATCTCTTAAGTTTTAGGGTTTTTCTCCCTGTTCCTTTCTTTTCCTGACAATTTATCTGATGAGAACTTGGCTCATTTGACCCTATATCCTCCAGTCTGGAGTCTGCAGATTGAGTACTCACGTACAGTTGATTATGTTCCTCTGGGCTGGGTAATGCCTACCCATTGGTGGCTGGATCGAAGATTGGATCAGACTCAGATTCAATCACTTCAGTGATTCTCTAAGTGGTATTTGGCAAGAACATAGGAGGTGCAGAACGTCTCATTGTTTCTTTGTGTTTTCAGCACCTGTTGATACTTGATGCCTACAACTGTTCATTGAATGTTTAAAAATAGTGATATTCCAATTTTATTGTGTCTTTTACTTGTTAGAATATTAATCCCTTATCTATCATTTGAATATGTAGCAGTAAGATCCCTTTAGGAAAGGCAGCATAAGTGTTTGATTTGTTCTGTTTACCAGTTTTTGAGAAAATGAATTGGTTCCTTATCTTCTGAAGATAATCCTTTTTTTTTTTTAATATTTTTATTTTTTTAATATTTTTACAGAGCTTTGTTGTTTATAGATATGCTTGTTCCCAGATTAGTCATATGTATATCCCTGGTCCCCTCCCTCCTCCACCCCCTTCCCAGTCCCCCCCATCCCACCCCTCCAGGCCATTGCACTGCGCCCCTACAGGATCCCCTGTTCCCATAGCGCAATGACAATAGCTATCTTTTTCACATATAGTATAGGTTTCCATGTTACTCTCTCTGTGCCTCCCACTCACTGTTCATTCGCCTCAATGGAAGATAATTCTTTTAAAGTAAGTTTTTCAGCATTGTAATGTCGTTGCTCATTAAATTAAAAAGAAATCAATCTTTTTTTTCTTTTTTGTTCTTTGGCCACTTCTGTTGATCCTTTGTTTATCTTTGTTCTTTTTCCTGTGTGGGCCTCCCATCGCAGTGGCCTCTCTTGCTGCAGAGCACCAGCTCTCAGTAGGTGGACACACTGGTCCAGCCACTCCAGCGGCACGTGGGACCTTCAGAGGCCAGGGATTGAATAGGCACCCCCTGCACTGCCAGGCAGTATCCTTACCCGCTGGACCATTAGGGAAGCCCAGAAATCTCTTAAGTTTTAGGGTTTTTCTCCCTGTTCCTTTCTTTTCCTGACAATTTATCTGATGAGAACTTGGCTCATTTGACCCTATATCCTCCAGTCTGGAGTCTGCAGATTGAGTACTCACGTACAGTTGATTATGTTCCTCTGGGCTGGGTAATGCCTACCCATTGGTGGCTGGATCGAAGATTGGATCAGACTCAGATTCAATCACTTCAGTGATTCTCTAAGTGGTATTTGGCAAGAACATAGGAGGTGCAGAACGTCTCATTGTTTCTTTGTGTTTTCAGCACCTGTTGATACTTGATGCCTACAACTGTTCATTGAATGTTTAAAAATAGTGATATTCCAATTTTATTGTGTCTTTTACTTGTTAGAATATTAATCCCTTATCTATCATTTGAATATGTAGCAGTAAGATCCCTTTAGGAAAGGCAGCATAAGTGTTTGATTTGTTCTGTTTACCAGTTTTTGAGAAAATGAATTGGTTCCTTATCTTCTGAAGATAATCCTTTTTTTTTTTTAATATTTTTATTTTTTTAATATTTTTACAGAGCTTTGTTGTTTTTCGCTATGCTTGTTCCCAGATTAGTACTATGTATCTCCCTGGTCCCCTCCCTCCTCCACCCCCTTCCCAGTCCCCCCCATCCCACCCCTCCAGGCCATTGCACTGCGCCCCTACAGGATCCCCTGTTCCCATAGCGCAATGACAATAGCTATCTTTTTCACATATAGTATAGGTTTCCATGTTACTCTCTCTGTGCCTCCCACTCACTGTTCATTCGCCTCAATGGAAGATAATTCTTTTTAAAAACCTAATATCAATATGAGATCATGAATTTAAACATTTTATAGGTTTCACTTCATTGCAGTTATTATAATTACCAAAGCTCATGTGGTCTCATCTTTGGGAGGAGCCTATTTAAGTCTGTCCTTTTGATATGAACCTACTAGTCCTTTTTGGGGGGAGGCATGGCTCTTTTTTTTTTTGGCCATTCCCTGATGAGGGAATGAACCTGTGCCCCCTGCATTGGAAACACAGAGTCTTAACCACTAGACCATCAGGAAAGTCCAATGCTACCAGTCTTTAATAGCTTCCTTGTTGTCTGATATCTTGAATCAATTCTGTCCCACATTAAATTTCTTCAAGAAACTCTGTTTTTTTAAAGAAGGAAACAGCATTTTGAGATCATAAGCTGTATTTCTAGGAATCTTGAGTCAGTCACAGACTTTTCTGTAGACAGGTAGATGTAAGTATCCTTGCTGTGTCTCTGTAGGCACACATAAGATTCTTCATCTTGTAAAGCTGAAACTCTATATCTATTAAGCAATAACACCATTCCCCAAAGGCCCTGGCAGTCACCATTCTATTTTCTGTATAAGTGTTATCATATAGCATTTGTTTGTGACTAGCCAATATCCTTAAGGTTCATTCATATTATAACTGAGGTAAACATTTACTTCCTGTTTAAGGCTAAATAGGCTTCCATCATGGCTTAGATGGTAAAGAATCCGCCTGCAATGCAGGAGACCAGGATCTGATCCCTGGATCAGGAAGTTTCCCTGGAGAAGGGCATAACTACTGACTCCAGTATTCTTGCCTAGAGAGTTCCATGGACAGAGCCTGACGGGCTCTAGTCCATAGGTTCACAAAGAGTTGAACACAACTAACACTACACTACTACTTAAAGCTGAATAATACTCCATTGTATATATCCATTGTATGGTATAGCATATTCTGTTATTCATTCATCTGTTGATGGAACTTGGGTGGCTTCCACATTTTAGCTGCTGTGAATAATGTGCTGTGAACATGGATGTACAAATACCTCTTCAAGACCCTGTTTTCAGTTCTTTTGTAGAACTGCTGAATCATAATGGCATTTCTACATTTAATTTTTTGAAGAACCATCATGCTATTTTTCATAGCTGCTATTTTTTTTGGCCTCTTTTATTGGTTGTTTATTTATTTATTTTCATCCATCCTTGTTCTTTGGCCTGTTGTGGACCTCCCATTGCGGTGGCCTCTCTTGTTGCAGAGAACTGGCTTTGGGTGCATGCGCTCCAGAGAGCTGGTTCGTAATTGAACCCTTCAGTCCAGCCACTCCATGGCACATGGAATCTTCCTGGGCCAGGGATCGAACTGGCGCCCCCTGCACTGCAAGGCAGACTCTTTACCCACTGGACCACCAGGGAAGCCTCAGCTATACCATTTTATATTCCTACAACAGCACAGAAGAGTTTCAGTTTCTCCACATCCTGACCAGTATCTGTTATTCCTGTTTTTATTTATTTATTTTAGCCATCTTAATGGGTATGAAGTGGTATCTCATTATAATTTTGATTTTTTTTTTGAACATTTATTTATTTATTTATCTTGCGGGGGAGGGCGGATTGGGGAGGGAAGGGGTGGGCGGGCCACTTCTATTGGTCTTCCATTTCTCTGTTTTCATCCGTTTTTGTTCTTTGGTTCTTGTGGACCTCCCATCATGGTGGCCTCTGTTGTCGCAGAGCACCGGCTCTGGGCGCATGCACTCCAGAGCTCCGGCTCGGTAATTGGACACATCAGTCCAGCCGCTCCGCAGCAGGTGGGATCTTCCCAGGCCAGGGATCGAACCAGCGCCCCTTGTACTGCAAGGCGGTGTCCTTACCCACTGGACCACCAGGGAAGCCCTATAATTTTGATTTGTATTTGCCTAATGGGTAGTGTTGAAATATTATCATGTGTTTATAGGCATTTTTATCTTTTCCTTAGAGCAATGTCTTGTTCAAGTTCCTTGTCCATTTCCTAATTTGATTTTTGTTGTTGTTGAGTTTCAGGAATTCTCTCTATAATATTCTGGATTGTTTGTTGTTGTTGTTTAGTTGCAATGTTGTGTCTGACTCTTGCGACCCCTTGGACTGTAGCCCATCAGGCTCCTCTGTCTATGCGTTTTCCCAGGAAAGAATAGCAGTAGGTTGCCATTTCTTTCTCCAGGGGATTTTCCCGACCCAGGGATTGAACCCATGTCTCTTGTGTCTCCTCCATTGACAGGTGGATTCTTTACCACTGAGCCACCAGGGAAGCTCGACATATTCTGGATATAATCCTGTATCACATAAATGATTTGCAAATATTTTCTCCCATTTCATGGATTGCCTTTTTACTCTGTTGACAGTATCTTTTGATGCACCAAAGTTTTAAATTTTTGTGAAGTCCAGTTTGTCCATTTATACTTTTTGTTGCCTATGCCTTTAATATCATATCTAAGAAATCATTTCCAAATTCAGGATTGTGAAACTTTTACCCTGTGTGTTCTTTTAAGCTTTATCATTTCTGCTGTAACATTTAGGTCTTTGATCCATTTTGAGTTAATTTTTGAGTATAGTCTTAAGTAAAGGTACAATTTCATTCTTCTTACAGTTTTCACAGCAGAGGAAGAGGCTGACCATTCTCTTTTTTTTTTTTTTTTAAGTCATTTTTATTTGGAGGATAATTGCTTTACAACGTTTCATTCCTGCCACACAACATGAAGCAGCCATAAGGATACATACGTCCTCTCCGTCTTGAACCTCCCTCCCACCCGAACCCCACTCCATGTGTTTTTTTATTTATTTATTTATTTATTTATTTATTTATTTTTGTACATGTATGTTCCCGGATCAATCAGATGCATATCCCTTGACCCTCCCCCCACCCAGGTCCCCGACCATTCTCTTTTGAAGGATTTTTGGCACTCATTGAAAACCATTTGGCAATAAATGTGGGGGATTATATCTGGGCTCTTTATTCTCCTCCATTGATCTATGTGCCAACACCACTCTGTTTTGATTCATATAGTTTTAAATGAGTTTTAAAATCTGGAAGCTGTGGCTCCATCAGCTTCATTCCTCTTTTTCGAGATGATATTGGCTGTTCAGGGTCCCTTGAGATTATCTATGTATTTTAGGCTGGGTTTTCTATTTCTGCAAAAAAGTCATTGGAATTTTGATTGGAATTGCACTGAATCTATAGATTGCTTTGGTTAGTATTGATGTCCTTATATTAAGTGTTATGATCCATGAATATAGGATGTATTCCCATTGATGTATTTTTTATTTTTATTTATTTATTTATTTTTGGGTTTTCTCTTTTGGATTTTCACTGTTGCCACAGGCTCCCCTCTAGCTGCAGGGAGTGGGGGCCACTTTCCAATTGAGGTGAGCAGGCTTCCCACTGTGGTAACCCCTTTCGTTGTAGAACCCGGGCTCCAGGGCTCATGGACTTCAGCAGTTGCAGCACATGGGCTCAACAGTTGTGGCTCTGAGGCTCTAGAGCACAGATTCAATCGTTGTGGCTCACAGGCCTAGCCGCACCGCAGCACACGGGATCCTTCCAGGTCAGGGATTGAAACCGTGCCTCCTGCCTTCGTCTTGGCAAGCGAACTCCCCACCACTGAGCCTCTAGGGAAGCCCTTCCCATACCTTTTTATCTTTTTAATTTCTGTGAACAATGTTTTGTAGTTTTAACTGTGCAAGGCTTTCACCTCCTTGGTTAAGTTTACTCCTATTTTCTTTTTGATTTGGAGGATAATTGCTTTACAACGTTTCATTCCTGCCACACAACATGAAGCAGCCATAAGGATACATACGTCCTCTCCGTCTTGAACCTCCCTCCCACCCGAACCCCACTCCATGTGTTTTTTTATTTATTTATTTATTTATTTATTTATTTATTTTTGTACATGTATGTTCCCGGATCAATCAGATGCATATCCCTTGACCCTCCCCCCACCCAGGTCCCCGACCATTCTCTTTTGAAGGATTTTTGGCACTCATTGAAAACCCTTTGTCAATAACTGTTGGGGATTATATCTGGGCTCTTTATTCTCCTCCATTGATCTATGTGCCAACACCACTCTGTTTTGATTCATATAGTTTTAAATGAGTTTTAAAATCTGGAAGCTGTGGCTCCATCAGCTTCATTCCTCTTTTTCGAGATGATATTGGCTGTTCAGGGTCCCTTGAGATTATCTATGTATTTTAGGCTGGGTTTTCTATTTCTGCAAAAAAGTCATTGGAATTTTGATTGGAATTGCACTGAATCTATAGATTGCTTTGGTTAGTATTGATGTCCTTATATTAAGTGTTATGATCCATGAATATAGGATGTATTCCCATTGATGTATTTTTTATTTTTATTTATTTATTTATTTTTGGGTTTTCTCTTTTGGATTTTCACTGTTGCCACAGGCTCCCCTCTAGCTGCAGGGAGTGGGGGCCACTTTCCAATTGAGGTGAGCAGGCTTCCCACTGTGGTAACCCCTTTCGTTGTAGAACCCGGGCTCCAGGGCTCATGGACTTCAGCAGTTGCAGCACATGGGCTCAACAGTTGTGGCTCTGAGGCTCTAGAGCACAGATTCAATCGTTGTGGCTCACAGGCCTAGCCGCACCGCAGCACACGGGATCCTTCCAGGTCAGGGATTGAAACCGTGCCTCCTGCCTTCGTCTTGGCAAGCGAACTCCCCACCACTGAGCCTCTAGGGAAGCCCTTCCCATACCTTTTTATCTTTTTAATTTCTGTGAACAATGTTTTGTAGTTTTAACTGTGCAAGGCTTTCACCTCCTTGGTTAAGTTTACTCCTATTTTCTTTTTGATGCTGTGGTAAATGGAGTTGTTGTTTTAGTTTCCATTTTGGGTTATTCATTGTTGTACAGAAATGCAAATGGTTTTTATATGTTAATTTTCATATCCTGTTATTTGCTGAATTTGTTTATTCTAACGCACTCGTGTGTGTGTGTGTGTGTGTGTGTGTGTGTGTGTGTGTGTGTATTCTTTAAGGTTTTCTGCATATAAAATTTCATCCTATGCGAATAGAGGTAATTTTACTTTTCAAATTTGAATACCTTTTATTTCTCTTTCTTGCTAAATTGCTTGGTGAGAACGTCCATTTCTTTGTGGAATAAGCGTGGTGAATGTGGACATCCTTGCCTTGTTCCTCATCTTAGAGGGAAAGCTTGCAGTCTTTCACCATTGAATATGATGTTTGATGTAGCTGTTTCATATATGACTTTTATTTTGTTACGTTAATTTCCTTCTAGTCCTAGTTGTTGAATGTTGTATCACAAGAGGATTTTGGATTTTGTCAAATGCTTTTGCTGCATCAATTGAGATAATCATATGATTTCCCCCCCTTCATTCCATTAATGTAGTATAATATGTAATACATTGATTTCTTTTCATATGTTGAACTAATTCCTGCATTCCAACTATAAATCCCACTTGAATATGGTGTATAATCCTTTTAATATGCTGCTGAATTTGGTTTACTAGTGTGTGCGTGCTCAGTTGCTAAGTCGTGTCTATAGCCTGCCAGGCTCCTCTGTCCATGGGATTTTTCCAGGCAAGAATACTGGAGTGGGTTGTCATTTCCTCTTCCAGGGAATCTTTATGTCTCCTTCATTGGCATGTAGATTCTTTTTTTTTTTTTTTTTTAAAAAAAAGAAGGGGGTGCTTCCCTGGTGGTCCAGTGGCTAAGACTGTGCTCCCAGTGCAGAGGTCTGGGGTTCAAACCCTGGTCAGGGAGCTAGATCCCATGTGCTGCAACTAAGACCCGGTGCAATCAAATAAATAAATAAAAATATATTTTAATAAAAAAAAGAAGGGTTCTTCTCAGAGGTTTTTATTTATTTATTTTTATTCATCTTTATTCTTTGACCTGTGTTGGTCTCCCATTGCAGTGGCCTCTCTGGTTGCAGAGCACCAGCTCCAGGTGCAAGTGCTCCAGAGCACTGGCTGGTAATTGGACACACTGGTCCAGCTGCTCCGCAGCATGTGAGATCTTCCCGGGCCAGGGATCGAACTGGTGCCCCTTGCACTGCAAGACAGACTCTTTGCCCAATGGACCACTAGGGAAGCCCGGCATGTAGATTCTTTACCACTTGGGAGTCACTTGGGAAGCCCTTGGTTTACTAATAATATTTTGCATCAGTGCTGGTGAGGGATACTACTAGTTTTCTTGTGTTGTCTTTGATTGGTTTTAAGATGAAGCTTCCAAGAATGAATGAAGACGTATGATTCTCTTGTCTAATTTTTTTGGAATAGTTTGAGAAGGATTATTATTAGTTCTTGAAATGTTTTGGTAGAATTCCTCAGTGAAGCCATTCGGTCCATGACTTTTCTTTTGAGAGTTTTTAAGGATGCAAATCTCCTTACTAGTTGTAGATGTGTTGCAATTTTCTATTTGTGATTCAGTCTTGGTAGGTTTTGTGTTTATAGAAATTTATCCATTTCATTTTGGTTATCTAATTTGTTGGCATACAGTCATTCATAGTATTGTTTTATGCTTTTTATTTCTGTGTAATTGGTAGTAATGTTCCCACTTTTATTTCTTTTTTTTTTTTTTTTTAAGATATATTTATTTATTTATTTTGGGCAGGGTTGGGTTGAGAGGGAGGGGAGTGGGCGGGCCACTTCTATTGGTCTTTCATTTCTCTTTTTTCATCTGTCTTTGTTCTTTGGCTCCTGTGGGTCTCCCATCGCGGTGGCGTCTGTTGTTGCAGAGCACCGGTTCTGGGCGCATGCGCTCCAGAGCTCCGGCTCGGTGATTGGACACATCAGTCCAGCCGCTCCGCGGCACGTGGGATCTTACCAGGCCAGGGATCAAACCGGCGACCCTTGCACTGCAAGGCGGTGTCCTTATCCACTGGACCACCAGGGGAAGCCCCTCACTTTTATTTCTGATTTAAGTAATTTTTACTTCTTTGTTTTAGTAAGTGCATCAGCATTAATAATTGTTGTATATTCTGGCTGTATTAAATTTATATAATGTTCTTCCTTGTCTCTAATAGCCTTTTTAAATTGGAAGTCTGTTTTGTCTGATACTAATATAGCTACCCTTTCTTCCTTTTGGCTATTTTCATGGATATCTTTTATGATTCTTTCACGTTCAGTCTCTTTGTGTCTCTGGATCTAAAGTGGGTCCTGTTTTAGACACATGTAGTTAGATTATACTTTCTTAAATTCATTCTGCCCATCTGTCAGTAGTTTAAGACATTTACTCAATAGCTCAACCCATTTACATTTAAAGTGATTACTGCTAGGTAGGGATTGCTTCTATCATTTTGCTATTTTTCATAACATGTTATGGCTTTTTTCCCTCATTTTCTGTATTACTGTCTTCTTGTGTTTAGTTGATTTTTTTTTTTTTTTTTTTTTTGCACCTAAGTGTTTCCTTTTTCTGTATATTCTATCACTGTTTTTGTTGTGGTTACCATGGGGATTACTTTTTTTTTTTTTTTTTTGGCCTCTTTTTTTTTTTTTTTATTGGTCCTTCATTTACTTATTTTTATCCACCTAATTCTTTGGCCTTTGTGGGCCTCCCATCTCAGTGGCCTCTCTCGTTGCAGAGCACTGGCTCTGGGCGCATGCGCTCCAGAGCGCTGACTGGTTATCCCTAGTCCAACCTCTCCGCGGTGGGATCTTCCCAGGCCAGGGATCGAACCGGCGTCCCTTGCACTGCAAGGCGGACTCTACCCACTGGATCCAGAGAAGCCCAGGATTACTTTTTTCTTTTTTTTTTTTTAAAGAGTTATTTATTTTATTATTTATTTTTGGGCGGGGGTTGGGTTGGGGAGGGAGGGGAGCAGGCGGGCCACTTCCATTGGTCTTTCATTTCTCTATTTTCATCCGTCTTTGTTCTTTGGCTCCTGTGGGCCTCCCATCGTGGTGGCGTCTGTCGTCGCAGAGTGCCGGGTCTGGGCGCTTGCGCCCCAGAGCTCCGGCTCGGTAATTGGACACATGGGTCCCGCCGCTCCGCAGCACGTGGGATCTTCCCAGGCCAGGGATCGAACTGGCTTCCCTTGCACTGCAAGGCGGTGTCCTTACCCACTGGACCGCCAGGGGAAGCCCCCGGGATTACTTTTAATATTATAAAATTACTGCTCTCTAATTTGAATTTACAGCAGCTTAATTGAAATAACATAAAAACTTTGCTGCTTTACAGTTCTATCCCTACCTCTTTCAGTTGTCGATGTTGTACAATTACATCTTTATACATGTGTGGCCCAAAACATATATTAATAATTCTATTAAATCAATTTAGTCTCTTAAATTAGGTAGAAAATAAGGTGTGACATTACAAACCAAAGTTACAATATTAACTTTTATTCTGACTTTTTAACACAGTGTTTCTTAAATCATGTGGAAAACAAAAAGTGGAGTTACACACCTTTGTTATAATAATAGTAACTTTTATAATTTCCTGTATATTTACCATGCTATTTACCTTTACTGAGATATTTAGTTATTCATATGGCTTTTACTGTCTTGTGTTCTTTAATTTCAGCCTGCAGGACTCCCTGTACCATTACTTGTAGGCAGGTCTAGTGGTAATGAACTTCTTAAAGCTTTTGTTTATCTGGAAATGTCTTAATTTCATTGTCACTTTTGAAGGACAGTTTTGCCAGATTGAGGCTTTTTTTTTCTTTTTTGCGTGGGTCTCACAGATACATTTATTCATGCACAAGGCCATGTCCCACGTTCCCACAGCACAGCCAGACTGATGAGCTGTCCACAGAGAGCTGGTTAATGATGACTATAAGCTGGAGCAGGACTGCAGGCTTTCAAGGCTTTACTTCGTTTATCAGCACTCCTGATTTTATAAATGATGAAGGCCATCAACCCCGTTCCTACCCAAATCTCCTGGTAAACTTGGGTGTAGTAGTGCTTCACAGGGGTCCACATGTTCTTAATGAGACTCTGAAGCATCTCAGCAATAGACCAATGACTGAGGAAGCCCCAACTCACAACTGAAGACTCCAGTTACAGGGCTTTTGATTGACAGTTTCGTTCAACCGTTTGAATATATCATGTAAGTATCTCTTGATCTCTAAAGTTCCTGTTGAGAAATCTGGTGGTAGTCCTATTGATGATTCCTTATATGTGATATACCATCTCTCTCCCTTGCTTCTTTCAAGATTCTGTTCTTTCAAAAGCTTGATTTGTAATATTTTTTGATGTAGGTCTCTTTGAGTTTATCTCTCTTGGAGTTTGTTGAGATTCTCATTTTATATATATATATATATATGTATGCTCATGTCTTTTAACAAATTTGGGAAGTTTTCAGGCATCGTTTCATATTCTCTCTGCCACTCTTCCTTCACTCCTTCTGGGACTCCCACAATTTGTATGTTGACCTGCTTGATGATCTTACAGTCCCTTTAGTTATTCTTCACCTTTTTTTTTTTTTTGGGAAGTTTTTAATTTACAAAGCCTGTGGAAAACAAAAAGTGGAGTTACACACCTTTGTTATAATAATAGTAACTTTTATAATTTCCTGTATATTTACCATGCTATTTACCTTTACTGAGATATTTAGTTATTCATATGGCTTTTACTGTCTTGTGTTCTTTAATTTCAGCCTGCAGGACTCCCTGTACCATTACTTGTAGGCAGGTCTAGTGGTAATGAACTTCTTAAAGCTTTTGTTTATCTGGAAATGTCTTAATTTCATTGTCACTTTTGAAGGACAGTTTTGCCAGATTGAGGCTTTTTTTTTCTTTTTTGCGTGGGTCTCACAGATACATTTATTCATGCACAAGGCCATGTCCCACGTTCCCACAGCACAGCCAGACTGATGAGCTGTCCACAGAGAGCTGGTTAATGATGACTATAAGCTGGAGCAGGACTGCAGGCTTTCAAGGCTTTACTTCGTTTATCAGCACTCCTGATTTTATAAATGATGAAGGCCATCAACCCCGTTCCTACCCAAATCTCCTGGTAAACTTGGGTGTAGTAGTGCTTCACAGGGGTCCACATGTTCTTAATGAGACTCTGAAGCATCTCAGCAATAGACCAATGACTGAGGAAGCCCCAACTCACAACTGAAGACTCCAGTTACAGGGCTTTTGATTGACAGTTTCGTTCAACCGTTTGAATATATCATGTAAGTATCTCTTGATCTCTAAAGTTCCTGTTGAGAAATCTGGTGGTAGTCCTATTGATGATTCCTTATATGTGATATACCATCTCTCTCCCTTGCTTCTTTCAAGATTCTGTTCTTTCAAAAGCTTGATTTGTAATATTTTTTGATGTAGGTCTCTTTGAGTTTATCTCTCTTGGAGTTTGTTGAGATTCTCATTTTATATATATATATATATATGTATGCTCATGTCTTTTAACAAATTTGGGAAGTTTTCAGGCATCGTTTCATATTCTCTCTGCCACTCTTCCTTCACTCCTTCTGGGACTCCCACAATTTGTATGTTGACCTGCTTGATGATCTTACAGTCCCTTTAGTTATTCTTCACTTCTGTCTTTTTTTTTTTTTTTCTGTTCCTTAGACTTGATAACTTCCATTGTCTTATCTTGCCATTTACTGATTCATTCTTTTCCTTCTCAGATCTGCCTTTGAATACCCCTAGTGAATTTTTTATTTCAGTTGTTATACTTTTCAACTCCAGAATATTTTTGATTTCTTTTTAGGTTTTCTGTCTCATTATTAGATATTTCTATCTTGATCATATATTCTTATTTTTTTGGCTCCACATTTTACTTTTAGTTCTTCAATTTTTAAAAAAATTTGGCCTCTTTTATTGGTCCTTCATTTATTTATTTTCATCTGACTTAATTCTTTGGTCTGTGTGGGCCTCCCATCGCAGTGACCTCTCTGGTTGCAGAGCACTGGCTCTGGGCGCACACGCTCCAGAACACTGGCTCACAATTGGACACAGCGGTCCAGCCGCTCGGTGGCATATGGGATCTTCCTGGGCCAGGAATCGAACCTGTTCCCCTTGCACTGCAAGGTGCGCTCTTTACCCACTGGACCACCGGGGATGCCCTATTTCTTCAAATTTTTTAAGGTGATTGTTTCAGAAACTTTCTCTTATAGATCTGCCATCAGGCTTCTTTTTTTTAGGGACAGATTCTGTTGATTTTTTTCCCCTTTGAATGAGCCATACTTTCTGAATTCTTTTTTTTTTTTTTTTTGAATTCTTTGTATGCCTTATCTTTTATGAAAACTGGGCATTTGAATCTAATAATCTCTATGGAAGTAAAATTCTCTTTCTTTGCCAGGTTTTGCTGGGTTTTGTTTTATCTTAAGATTGTGGCTGTTTTGTTGGTAGTCCTATTGATGATTCCTTATATGTGATATACCATCTCTCTCCCTTGCTTCTTTCAAGATTCTGTTCTTTCAAAAGCTTGATTTGTAATATTTTTTGATGTAGGTCTCTTTGAGTTTATCTCTCTTGGAGTTTGTTGAGATTCTCATTTTATATATATATATATATATGTATGCTCATGTCTTTTAACAAATTTGGGAAGTTTTCAGGCATCGTTTCATATTCTCTCTGCCACTCTTCCTTCACTCCTTCTGGGACTCCCACAATTTGTATGTTGACCTGCTTGATGATCTTACAGTCCCTTTAGTTATTCTTCACTTCTGTCTTTTTTTTTTTTTTTCTGTTCCTTAGACTTGATAACTTCCATTGTCTTATCTTGCCATTTACTGATTCATTCTTTTCCTTCTCAGATCTGCCTTTGAATACCCCTAGTGAATTTTTTATTTCAGTTGTTATACTTTTCAACTCCAGAATATTTTTGATTTCTTTTTAGGTTTTCTGTCTCATTATTAGATATTTCTATCTTGATCATATATTCTTATTTTTTTGGCTCCACATTTTACTTTTAGTTCTTCAATTTTTAAAAAAATTTGGCCTCTTTTATTGGTCCTTCATTTATTTATTTTCATCTGACTTAATTCTTTGGTCTGTGTGGGCCTCCCATCGCAGTGACCTCTCTGGTTGCAGAGCACTGGCTCTGGGCGCACACGCTCCAGAACACTGGCTCACAATTGGACACAGCGGTCCAGCCGCTCGGTGGCATATGGGATCTTCCTGGGCCAGGAATCGAACCTGTTCCCCTTGCACTGCAAGGTGCGCTCTTTACCCACTGGACCACCGGGGATGCCCTATTTCTTCAAATTTTTTAAGGTGATTGTTTCAGAAACTTTCTCTTATAGATCTGCCATCAGGCTTCTTTTTTTTAGGGACAGATTCTGTTGATTTTTTTCCCCTTTGAATGAGCCATACTTTCTGAATTCTTTTTTTTTTTTTTTTTGAATTCTTTGTATGCCTTATCTTTTATGAAAACTGGGCATTTGAATCTAATAATCTCTATGGAAGTAAAATTCTCTTTCTTTGCCAGGTTTTGCTGGGTTTTGTTTTATCTTAAGATTGTGGCTGTTTTTGTGCTGAGGATCAGCCTGAGGGATAAACTTGAGGGTCTTTTTAGCTGACACCTTTCTCTGGGTACATACAGTGGCTTTCTAATTCCCTATATATACATTTGCTTTTTTGTGCAGTTTTTGTTTTTGTTTTGTTTTTTGATGTGGATCATTTTAAAATCTTTATTGAATTTGCTACAGTATTGCTTCTGTTATGTTTTGTTTTTTTGGCTGAGAGGAATGTAGGATATTCTTGACCAGGGTTTGAACCCGCATTCCCTTCAATTGAAAGGCAGAGTCTTAACCACTGAATCATCAGGAAAGTCCCTGCATTTGCTTTTCTTTCTTTCTTTTTATTATTATTTTTAAAAATTTATCATTTATTTTTGACTGTGCTGGGTCTTTGTTGTTACATGTGGGCTTTCTGTAGTTGCAGAGAGCGGGGGCTACTTCTCATTGCAGTGCATGGGCTTCTCTTGTTGGGGAGCACAGACTCGAGAGCACATGAGCTTCAGTAGTTCTGGGACAAGGGCTTAGTTGCCTCGTGACATAGGGGATCTTCCCGGAGAAGGGATCAAGTTCATATCCCTTGCCTCGGCAGGCAGATTCTTCACCACTGAGCCACCAGGGAAACGCTGCATTTGCTTTTAGAAGTCCTAGGTTTTTAACTTCCAGAAGGGGAAAAGAAAAATGAAGAGAGGAAAGTGACAGTGATCTTGTAAATCCCATGGAAGTCAACTTTAGCCAGAATGAGAGGGGCTTATAACAATGGAAGAAAGTACATAAACACCCCTGCCTCTTTTTTAAAAATTTAATTGTGGTGAGTAAGGCTAGTCTAGTTATGGTGCACAGGCTTCTCATTGCAGTGACTTACCTTGTTGCGGAGCACAGGCTCTAGAGCATGCGGGCTTCAGTAATTGTGAGCATAGGCTTACTTGCCTTGTGACACATGAAATCTTCCCAGAGCAGGGATCTAATCCATGTCCCTTGTATTGGCAGGTGGATTCTTAACCACTGAGCCAGCATGGAAGTCCCAAGACCTCTGCATCTTTGTCTTGCTCCTTTAAGATCAGAGGCAGCAGTCAGATCACAGAACCCCAGTATCTGGAGGACAAAGTCCTTTTTGTCCACCCTGACTTACTCAAGCTGGGTAGAAGCTGCTTCTGGTACTCTGTGTGCAGCTACCTGCCTTAAAGCTGAGGGTGGGGAATAGGTAACTGAAAATAGGTAATTTCTGCTGAAAGCTGAAATGGACTGAAATTGAACAAATTATCATCTAATTCTTTTCTGAAATTTGCAATCCTCAATAGATTCAGAGTTCCAAAGTAGTTCACATGGGACAGATTCTGCCAGAGCAGCTGTTCTCTAGCTGGGGAGACTGATTCCTACTGCTTACTACTCTGCTGTCTTCCCAGAATCCTCTCTTCCTAATCCTGAAGAAATGGATGATTTCATGTTTGGGGCAGAAGTGGTTCAAGATACCAGACTGTGAGATAGCTACTCAAGACTAACAGGGTCATATCAAAAGGCTAGGCTACAATAGGCTCCCCACAGCCAAACATGAGACCACATAAGCTTCAGTAATAAAAATAACAATAGCAGTGAACTGAAATCCATAAAATATGTTTAAATTCATGACCTAATTACTGATAATAGATTAAGAAACTTTTTTTACAGTAGATCCTTGTTGGTTATCTGTTTTAAATATAGCAGTGTGTACATGTCACTACCAAACTCCTAATCTGTCCTTCTCATGTCCTTCATCCCTCCTCCATCCGGTAGCCATAATGTTATTCTCTAAGTCTGGACTACATTTTTTTTGTAAATAAGTTCATTTGTATCATTTTTTAAAAAAGATTCTGCATATAAATGATATCATTTGACATTTATCTTCACTTAGTATGATGATCTCTAGCTCTCTATTGCTGCAAATGGCATTATTTTATTCTTTTTAATGACTGAGTAATATTTCACATTACAGGAATATTTAGGTTGTTTCCACGTCTTGGCCATTGTAAACAGTGCTGCAGTGAACACTGTGGTGCATGTATCCTTTCAAACCATGTTTTTTTCTGGATATATGCCCACGAGTGGGACTGCTGGATCATATGACAGCTTTGTTTTTAGTTTTTTAAGGAACCTCCATGCTGTTCTCCATAGTGGCTGTATGAATTTATATTCCTAACAACAGTGTCAGAGGGTTCGCTTTTCTCCACAACCTCACCAGCTTTGGTGTTTGTAGATTTTTTGATGATGGACACTCTTACTAGTGTGAGGTGATATCTCATTGTAGTTTTCATTTGTATTTCCCTAATAGTAATATTGAACATCTTTTCATGTGTTTGTTGGCCATTTGTATGTCTCCTTTAGAGAAATGTCAGTTTAAGTCTTCTGACTGTTTCTTGATTGGTGTGTTTGTTTTTCAGATGTTGAGTCATGTCAGCCCCTTGTAAATTTTTGAGACTAATTCTTTGTTGGTCACATTGCTTGAGAATATTTTCTCCCATTCTCTGGGTTGTTTTATTCCTTTTGTGGTTTCCTTTGCTGTGAAAAAGCTTTTGAGTTTAATTAGGTCTCATTTGTTTATTTCTGTTTTTTTCAATCTGTCTCTAATGAAATAAAGATAATTGCTATTATTTATATCAAAGAGTGTTCTGCCGATGATTTCCTCTAAGAGTTTTATAGTGCCCAGTCTTTTTTTTTTGGCGGGGAGGGGAGGCACTTCTATTGGCCTTTCATTTATCTGTTTTCATCCATCTTTCATTCTTTGGCCGGTGTGGGCCATCGCAGTGGCCTCTCTTGCTGCAGAGCACCGGCTCTGGGTACATGCGCTCCAGAGCTCTGGCGTGGTAGCTGGACACATCAGTCTAGCCACTCTGCGGCACATGGAATCTTCCCGGGCCAGGGATCGAACAGGCACCCCTTGCACTGCAAGATGGTGTCCTTACCCACTGGACCACCAGGGAAGCCCTATAGTGTCCAATCTTATACTTAGGTCTTTAATGCATTTTTTTTTAAACCTTTATTTTACTTTTAACTTTTACAGAGTTTTATTGTTTACAGATATGCATGTTCCCAGATTAGTCATATGTATATCCCCCGCTTCCCACCCTTCCCTACCATCACACAGCACCCCTAAAGGATCCCCTTTTCTCACAGCAATGACTATAGCTATTTTCTTCACTTATGATAGTACAGGCCTTCATGCTACTTCCTTTATGCCTCCCACACTCTGTTCCTTCCACACAATGTCTGTGTGTCCACTGTCCATGTCTGTCTTTCCGTCACTTCACTGCGTGTGCCATCATCACCATCCTACTAGATTCCATATATGTGTGTTAGTATATTGTACTTGTCCTTCTCTTTCTGACTGACTTCACTTTTTATGATACGTTCTAGATCCAGCCGCCTTATTAGGGCTGATTCTTCTTCATTTCTCTTTACAGCTGTGTAGTATTCCAGTGTATATATGTACCAGAGCTTTTGTATCCATTCATTCCTTGCTAGACATCTATGTTGCTTCGATTTTCTAGTTATTGTATAGAGAGCTGCAATGAACATTAGGGTGCAGGTGCTTCTTTCGGATTTGATTTCATCAGGGTATAAGCCTAGAGTGGGTTGCTGTGAAAAAGCTTTTGAGTTTAATTAGGTCTCATTTGTTTATTTCTGTTTTTTTCAATCTGTCTCTAATGAAATAAAGATAATTGCTATTATTTATATCAAAGAGTGTTCTGCCGATGATTTCCTCTAAGAGTTTTATAGTGCCCAGTCGTTTTTTTTTTGCGGGGAGGGGAGGCACTTCTATTGGCCTTTCATTTATCTGTTTTCATCCATCTTTCATTCTTTGGCCGGTGTGGGCCATCGCAGTGGCCTCTCTTGCTGCAGAGCACCGGCTCTGGGTACATGCGCTCCAGAGCTCTGGCGTGGTAGCTGGACACATCAGTCTAGCCACTCTGCGGCACATGGAATCTTCCCGGGCCAGGGATCGAACAGGCACCCCTTGCACTGCAAGATGGTGTCCTTACCCACTGGACCACCAGGGAAGCCCTATAGTGTCCAATCTTATACTTAGGTCTTTAATGCATTTTTTTTTAAACCTTTATTTTACTTTTAACTTTTACAGAGTTTTATTGTTTACAGATATGCATGTTCCCAGATTAGTCATATGTATATCCCCCGCTTCCCACCCTTCCCTACCATCACACAGCACCCCTAAAGGATCCCCTTTTCTCACAGCAATGACTATAGCTATTTTCTTCACTTATGATAGTACAGGCCTTCATGCTACTTCCTTTATGCCTCCCACACTCTGTTCCTTCCACACAATGTCTGTGTGTCCACTGTCCATGTCTGTCTTTCCGTCACTTCACTGCGTGTGCCATCATCACCATCCTACTAGATTCCATATATGTGTGTTAGTATATTGTACTTGTCCTTCTCTTTCTGACTGACTTCACTTTTTATGATACGTTCTAGATCCAGCCGCCTTATTAGGGCTGATTCTTCTTCATTTCTCTTTACAGCTGTGTAGTATTCCAGTGTATATATGTACCAGAGCTTTTGTATCCATTCATTCGTCGATGGACATCTAGGTTGCTTCCATTTTCTAGCTATTGTATAGAGAGCTGCAATGAACATTAGGGTGCAGGTGCTTCTTTCGGATTTGATTTCATCAGGGTATAAGCCTAAGAGTGGGATTGCTGGGTCGTATGGTGTTTCTATTTTTAGTTTTTTGAGAAATCTCCAGACTGTCTTCCATAGAGGCTGTATCAATTTACATTCCCGCCAGCAATGCAAGAGGGTTCCCTTTTCTCTGCCCCCTCTCCAGCATTTATTGTCTGTCGATTTGTGGATGATGGCTATTCTGACGGGTGTGAGGTGATATCTCATTGTAGTTTTGATTTGCATTTCTCTAATTATAAGTGAAGTTGAGCATCGTTTCATGTGCTTTTGGGCCATCTGTATGTCGTCTTTGGAGAGGTGTAATGCATTTTAATAATAATAATTGCAGTGAACTGAAATGCATAAAATATGTTTAAATTCATGACCTCATACTGATACTAGATTTTTTAGGAAAATTACCTCAGAAGATAAGAATAAATTCATTTCCTTGAAAATTGGTAAATAGATGGAAACAGTATTAATTTGGAACCTTCTTGAGATACTGAAATGACTCAAAAGAGAGAGGAAACCAGGTTTCAGAGGTGGTTTACTTCTGATCCACCCTTTTTCTGAGTGTTATAGCCCCCTCTAGGCAATAATTTTAAATGGGTACATGGACTGTGTGTGACTTTGACTTTTAGCCTTTATTTCCATAGCTTGCTCTTTGGATTTGGCAAATGCCTTCAGAGAGAAAGTGAGTTTTCATCTTGATTTTTTTTCCCTTGGTAATTTGTCACCATTTTATTAATTCTTCAATGCTTTTATGAGAAAAAGTTATTTTAAACATAGTTTATTCAGCTTTTCTCATCATTTTTAGAGGTAGAGTTGTCCACTCTACTATTTCCAAAATATAGACTACTTCATGAAATTTAGTCTTATCTAGATGTATTTATATAACGCAATTTGTATTAGATAATTAGCTGTGTAATTTGTAGAAACAGTCTGAGATGATATATGGTAGTATGATTAGTAAAGATGTATTTTGTTCAGCATACTAATATATGGTAGTGGGACCAATTATCTGTAAGTTGCTGTCAGGTAATTGTTTCACATACTTTATGTTGTCTGACTTAATTCAACCTATGAGACGCAGGTGTTACTATGTTTTCTCTTTTACAAATGAAGAAATTGAGGCTGAAGGAGTTTGTCCATGTCATCCAGTTTAATAAATGGTTAAGCTCATAGTCACTTAGGCCACCTGACTGTGAACTCTAAATCTTTGTACTTTTTATATTGCTGTAAGAGCACATAACATAAGTACCAGATCTAGTCATGGGATCAGGGGAGATTTCTCTGAAGGAAATTTGAGTTGTAATCTGGAGGTCAGGTGTGAGTTAATTAAGTGAAGAGGATAGGAGTGCCTGGGCCTGGAACGTGGAGGGAGCTGACACATTTGAAGTTGAGCATCGTTTCATGTGCTTTTGGGCCATCTGTATGCTTGAGAGGTGTAATGCATTTTAATAATAATAATTGCAGTGAACTGAAATGCATAAAATATGTTTAAATTCATGACCTCATACTGATACTAGATTTTTTAGGAAAATTACCTCAGAAGATAAGAATAAATTCATTTCCTTGAAAATTGGTAAATAGATGGAAACAGTATTAATTTGGAACCTTCTTGAGATACTGAAATGACTCAAAAGAGAGAGGAAACCAGGTTTCAGAGGTGGTTTACTTCTGATCCACCCTTTTTCTGAGTGTTATAGCCCCCTCTAGGCAATAATTTTAAATGGGTACATGGACTGTGTGTGACTTTGACTTTTAGCCTTTATTTCCATAGCTTGCTCTTTGGATTTGGCAAATGCCTTCAGAGAGAAAGTGAGTTTTCATCTTGATTTTTTTTCCCTTGGTAATTTGTCACCATTTTATTAATTCTTCAATGCTTTTATGAGAAAAAGTTATTTTAAACATAGTTTATTCAGCTTTTCTCATCATTTTTAGAGGTAGAGTTGTCCACTCTACTATTTCCAAAATATAGACTACTTCATGAAATTTAGTCTTATCTAGATGTATTTATATAACGCAATTTGTATTAGATAATTAGCTGTGTAATTTGTAGAAACAGTCTGAGATGATATATGGTAGTATGATTAGTAAAGATGTATTTTGTTCAGCATACTAATATATGGTAGTGGGACCAATTATCTGTAAGTTGCTGTCAGGTAATTGTTTCACATACTTTATGTTGTCTGACTTAATTCAACCTATGAGACGCAGGTGTTACTATGTTTTCTCTTTTACAAATGAAGAAATTGAGGCTGAAGGAGTTTGTCCATGTCATCCAGTTTAATAAATGGTTAAGCTCATAGTCACTTAGGCCACCTGACTGTGAACTCTAAATCTTTGTACTTTTTATATTGCTGTAAGAGCACATAACATAAGTACCAGATCTAGTCATGGGATCAGGGGAGATTTCTCTGAAGGAAATTTGAGTTGTAATCTGGAGGTCAGGTGTGAGTTAATTAAGTGAAGAGGATAGGAGTGCCTGGGCCTGGAACGTGGAGGGAGCTGACACATTTGAACTGTTAGACAGATCGTCAGAATATGTGGTTCTACACTCTTTGAGAATTCTCTTGCACTGAAATCTACTCCCTTTATGTGTGATCTATGCGCTGACTGGCTGACTCCTGATGCTGATCATTTGGAAGAACACTGAAGTATTACCTTTGAAGTATTCTTGCCCCAAAATACTGAACTTGAAATGAATAAAGCCTCTAGATGTAACTAGTTTACCAGAAATTTAGGGGATGAAGACATATGTTAAATGATAAGAATACAATAAGGCGGATCTTAAATATAGGTAATTCTGTAACACAAATGGTCTGTTTCTTCAACAAATATATGTCAGGTTAAAACACAAGGGATGGGGGAGACTGATGAGACTGTTACAGAGTGAAAGAAATTTAGGAGTGCCGCATGTGGACCTTTTTGGATTTTGATTTGAAAAAAAAAAACAAGGCATTTTTAAGACATTGAACTAGGTGTTCAGTGATAGTAAGAAATTAATATAAGTGGGTGTGACAGTGGTATTGAAAGTTTGTTTAAAGGAGTCTGTATTTGTTAGAGACATACTGGTGGCTCAGACAGGAAAGAATCTGCCTGGAATGCAGGAGACCCAGGTTCAGTCCCTGGGTTGGGAAGATCCTCTGGAGGAGGGAATGGCAGCCCACTCCAGTATTCTTGCCTGGAGAATCCCATAGGGTTGCAAAGAGTCGGACATGACTGAGCAACTAACGCTACTACTACTACTGAAATATACATGCAGGAGAGAAATGAAATAAGGATGGAAGAATGTTGGTTATCATCGATCCTGGGTTAATTAATATATAGGTTCATTTTACTCTTTTTCTACTTGTGTGTATTTTTGAAAATTTCTCTAATGAAAAGTTTAAAAACTAGCTGAAAGGTGGTAGCCATTGAAGTTGGCTGATATTTTGGAAAAAGTGTCTTTATATAAAGTAAATGTGGGAGAGATAAACATAGTCCATTAGAGGCCAGAGTTGGAAGGGGAGCGAGTACTCTATGATGTTAAGCAGCAAAAATGGCAGAATTTGAGAATTTGTAGCATTGCTGCTCAGTTTAGCTGAAAATGAATTATTGGTGACTGGTGAATTGTTTCATTGGATTTCACTATCTGAAGCAGATACAGAAGGTCAGAAGAGTGCTTTGCAAGAAGTACTGAATTAGCAGCAGGGAAGATCATTTTACCTGTATGGGTCTCACATGGTTTTATAGCATCTGGTTTATTGGTACAGTTCTCCCAGCTCTCTCGCCTGCCAGCTCTGGACAACTAGAGATGTTAGATTAAACACTTTTCAAGGGTCTCTCAAGCACTTGAGATTCCATGATGCTAATGAATATGTGTTTATGATTATGCCTCTGCAAAGGAAGGATTATATACTCTAAGAATCCAAGGAAATTTCTTCCTGTATATAGAATGGCAGAGACTTAGACAACAAGAGCAATTGATGGGAGGGTAGACTGAGTATAAACATGTGTGTGCCAGTCAAATAGAATACTTCATGTAGTAAACTTCTGATCTACTTAGAAATAGAGATCACCTAAAAATGTGGCACTTAATTTACCCTTTGAGTTAGGTTAGTGAATTGTTAGACCAGTAAACTCAGATACAGGTCTTTCAGTTTTTTGGGAAGCAGCTTATTTATTAGCATCACTTGCTTTCCACATTACCTAGTTAAAACAGTTTTCTTTGTGTGTATATGTGTAAAAACCCATAATGTTTTATTTCTAGAGGAGAACATTATAAAATTTTAAAAATCAGTTTTCTTAGAAGTCATAAGACAAGTTTTAACATAGGAATACTTAAATAGCTCAAGAATAGTAGGTTCTTCTATTTATTTTTTAAGAATAGTAGGTTCTGAGCTTCCCTGGTGGTCCAGTGGGTAAAGAGTCCGCCTTGCAGTGCAAGGGGCACCAGTTCAATCCCTGGCCTGGGAAGATCCCAGGTGCAGTGGAGTGGCTGAACTTGTGTGTCCAGTTGCGAGTTGGAGTTCTGGAGTGCATGAACCCAGAGCTGGTGCTCTGCAACGGGAGGCCCACACAGGCCAAAGAATAAAGATAGATGAAAATAAATAAATAAAAAACCAATAAAAGAGGCCAAAATTAAAAAAAAAATTATTTTAAGAAAAAAAAGAATAGTAGGTTCTTTTAAGTATAATTTTCTTTAACACCTATTGCATCTCTTTTTTTTAATTTAGGCAATTTGCTTTTTTATGGCCAATCTCAACTTCTTTTGACTCTACAAAAGAAATTGTATCTACAACAGCCCCCAAAGCCAAAGGAGTCCGGCAAATCATCAGACAGACTCATGACTGAAAAACAGGTAAACCTGAAGTATTTGAAGCCAGTGTTTCTCAAAGTATATGTCAAAAGAATACCACATTTACAAATGTGAAAAATCTTACTTTAAAAGGCTTCTTAGTAAAGTCATTTTGGCAAATGGTGGGTTAAAACTGTTAAATGGCATCATTATTCTAAGGCTTCACAACAGTATCAGTCTCCAAAAGGGGGCTTTAGTGTGCAGTTTTTCCTACTTATTTAACACTAACCTGATGAGTATTTCATTAGGCTGGTATTCTGCAGTGTATAGTTTTGGAAAATGCCATTCTCGAATGTTTTCAGAATTTGCAAACACTTAAGTTTTCCTTTCTCTTAAAAAAGTTATCCAGACTTCCATGGCAGTCAGTGGTAGAGACTTTTTTTAAAAGATTTATTTATTTATTTTGGTGGGGGTAGGGTGGAGAGAGAGGGGAGCAGGTGGGCCACTTCTATTGGTCTTTCATTTGTCCATTTTCATCCATCTTTGTTCTTTGGCCCATGTGGGCCTCCCATCGCGGTGGCCTCTGTTGTCGCAGAGCACCGGCTCTGGGCGCATGCACTCCAGAGCTCAGGCTCAGTAATTGGACACATCGGTCCAGCCGCTCCGCGGCACGTGGGATCTTCCCAGGCCAGGGATAAAACCAGTGCCCCTTGCACTGCAAGGCGGTGTCCTTACCCACTGGACCACCAGGGGAAGCCCAGTGGCTGAGACTTTGCCTTCCAGTGCATGGGCAGTAGATTCAGTCCCTGGTCAGGGAGCTAAGGTCCCACATGCCTCTTGGCCAGACCAGAATGTGAAACAGAAGCAAGATTGTAACAAATTAAATAAAAACTTTAAAAATGCTTTATGTCCAAAAAAAATCTTAAAAGTAAAGTTATTGGAGCAATATTTGTATAATTTGATCATTTAAAATGTGTGACATTGTTTTTTTGAGAGCTTTTTTTTTTTTATTGAGTCATAGTAGATATTCACACAGAACTTTTGGCTCCCAAAACGCATATTAGCAACAATTTTAGTTCTTTGCCATTAATCTTTGTGACCAGAAGATAAGAATAAGGGAAAAAGTTGTGGGAGGGAGGAACAGAAAGGATAAAGAAAGGGTAGAAAGTCAGCAATCAAAAGGAAAGATTTGTTGAGTACTGTGAGCCACAATTCTGTCAAAGAGTCATCAGAACAATTGCTTTTGTCTTGATAGATTGTTTTTTTAATCGAAGTAGAGTTGATTTACAGTATTAGCTTCAGGTATATAACATAGGGAACCAGTGATTTTACAGATTTTACTCCATTAAAAGTTACAAGATGATGGCTATAATTCTCTGGCTATACAATATATCTTTGTTTCTTATCTATTTTGGCAGATTTTTTTAATGTCTGAGAGGCATTTGGATGTGAAGAGTAGTACTATTATTTGTACTTTTAAAAATTGCCTAGGAAGGAGGGGGAGAATTGTCCAAATTTTAATATTACAGTTATTATAATATTTACATACTATATACTAATCAAATGTATTAGATATTTTTCAAGCACATAAATAGATTGAAAATTTACTCAAATTGCCTTTGTACAAATATATTTATGTTATACTATATAAAATACTTAAGGCATTTTGAAAAGAATGCAAAATACCTCACACAGTGATTTCAAAATTGATCATCGTACTTATATTAAGAACCTGTTATAAAACCATTGATGTTAATGTCATGGATTTAAATGTATCATTTAAAAAAAAAATCTCTGTATTCTTACTGTGTTTTATGTTCTTACTTCTTTTCCTCATTTTAGGATTTTCTTCATTGTTAGGTTTAACTTTTTTCAATCTGGAGTGAGTTCCCTTCTCAGTTTTATGGTGTAAATACATATTTAGAATCAGGGATACAAAACTTAAGAGTATCTTTCAGAATGATTTTACTAGAGTCAGCTACCTAATAGATAGATTCCTTTACATAGTTAGACCTTGTGCGTTATACCAGGTCTACCTTAATTATTGGCCCTTCCAGTCAGATATATTTTGATTTTATTATAACCCTAGTCATTGTTAAAATGACACTTATTTCAGCCTTTCTTTACTCTTCAATTAGTGTAACCTGACTTGCAGTTTTTCAGTTTAAGTGGGGCCTGGTCTGGTTCATTTAAATAAAAAACCCAAGATCTTTTTCGTTCACTGTAATTATAAGATTTTTAATTTAATTTATTCATTAAGACTTATATATGAGTGCTCTGGAATTATAAGGTAATTATCTGTGCTTATTTGCATTCTTTTTAGTCTAATTCTGTTAGAAACAAAATTGTTTTAATATTAATCATATATGTATAAAAATTTATATTAAAGCTTTTGGAGAAAAAGTCTGTTATTCTGAGAACAATGGAAATTATTTACAAAGGGCATTTCTTAACCCTGTATCTTATTGTTGATCCTTTTCTCTTGTGATTGTAGCAGGAAGAAGCAGAATGGGAAAACATAAGTGTGCTGTTGATGATGCATGGCTTAAAGCCTTTATCTCTAGTCAAAAGAACAGATATGAAAGGTAATCAGATCCTATTCTTACTCCTTAAGATAGTTAAAGTTTCTCAGTCTTAATTTTTTTCTTGCCTTTATTTTTACTCTGTGTATTACATTTCCAAAATGTAGATCTCATCATTTTTGACAAACAGTCATCACAAAGGATGAGGGAGAATTTAAAAACATTGATGGAAGAAACGTCACGTCAACAGAACATGATCCAAGAGCTCATAGAAACTAATAAACAGCTTACGTAAGAAAATGGAAAGAAGTCTGTTTTGAACTGTTTGTGAACAAATGATATGCATTCTAAAAATAACTCTGTTGAAAAGAATCTTGAAATTTAATTTTCCATTTTGATTAATTATTAAGTAAAAATATTTTTAGTAGATAAATCTGGTAATAGTTTAGCTTAGATATGTAATGATATTCTATGTTTCTTCTGTTGGTTTGTGTTATAGAAATTTTAAGAATGCAAAGAAATTTTAGAAACTCATTACATTGTTAGATAGATATGTTTGTCGATACAGTTTATTTTTGTTACTAAGAGAAGGAATTATGTGTCTGTTACTAGAAATGAACTTCAGCTACAACAAAGCCGAGCAGCAGATCAGGAACAGCGAGCTAATGACTTGGAACAAATTATGGAGAGTGTGAAATCCAAAATTGGTGAAATGGAGGATGAATCCATAAATAGGGTTTGCCAGCAACAGAATAGAATAAAAGAACTTCAAAAGGAGCATAAAACTTTGCAGGTACTGAGTTAAACATTTTCTTACATGATGGTATTAAAACATCTTGTCAAGGTTACAGGTGACTTCCATGTTACTTAATTCAGTGGTCTTTATCTTACTTTACCTGTTATTGTCGTTGTCTTGAAATTCTTTGCTTTGTTTCCAGAATATCTTTCCTGGTTTTCCTCCAGCCCCACTGGTTATTCTTTTTTTTTTTCAAATTGTATTTATTTATTTATTTTGGGCTATTCTGGGTTTTCACTGCTGCTGCAGGCTCTTCTCTAGTTGCAGGGAGTGGGGGCTACTCTCTAGTTGAGGTGAGCAGGCTTCTTGTTGCAGTGACTTCTCTTGTGGAACTCGGGCTCCAGGACTCACGGTCTTCAGTAGTTGTGGCCCATGGGCTCCATAGTTGCAGCTCCGGCGCTCTGGAGCACAGGCTCCATCTTTGCAGCTCACGGGCGGTTGCTCCACAGCATGTGAGATCTTCCCAGATCAGGGATTGAACCCTGTCTCCTGCATTGGCAGGCGGATTCTTTGCCACTGAGCTACCAGGGAAGCCCCCCACTGGTTATTCTTCAACTTCTTTGCTGCTACTTCTCATTTCCCCCAGGCTCATTCCTTGGACCTTTCTTTTTCTATAATTTCTAGCTCATTGGGTGATGCTCAGTGTAATTCGTAGTGCTTTTAAATCTATAGCATAGACTTCTCCTCTTAATTCCAGACTTACATCCTGCATCTTACTTGGTATCTCTACTGGATATCTAATAGGCATCTAGAACTTTTCTGTATGTCCACAACTCTATCTGGATGTCCACCCACCCCAAGCTTTCTTCTGCTTGTCTTCAGTGGCTTAGATATGTAATGATATTCTATGTTCTTGTTGGTTTGTGTTATAGAAATTTTAAGAATGCAAAGAAATTTTAGAAACTCATTACATTGTTAGATAGATATGTTTGTCGATACAGTTTATTTTTGTTACTAAGAGAAGGAATTATGTGTCTGTTACTAGAAATGAACTTCAGCTACAACAAAGCCGAGCAGCAGATCAGGAACAGCGAGCTAATGACTTGGAACAAATTATGGAGAGTGTGAAATCCAAAATTGGTGAAATGGAGGATGAATCCATAAATAGGGTTTGCCAGCAACAGAATAGAATTAAAGAACTTCAGAGAGAGCATAAAACTTTGCAGGTACTGAGTTAAACATTTTCTTACATGATGGTATTAAAACATCTTGTCAAGGTTACAGGTGACTTCCATGTTACTTAATTCAGTGGTCTTTATCTTACTTTACCTGTTATTGTCGTTGTCTTGAAATTCTTTGCTTTGTTTCCAGAATATCTTTCCTGGTTTTCCTCCAGCCCCACTGGTTATTCTTTTTTTTTTTCAAATTGTATTTATTTATTTATTTTGGGCTATTCTGGGTTTTCACTGCTGCTGCAGGCTCTTCTCTAGTTGCAGGGAGGGGGGCTACTCTCTAGTTGAGGTGAGCAGGCTTCTTGTTGCAGTGACTTCTCTTGTGGAACTCGGGCTCCAGGACTCACGGTCTTCAGTAGTTGTGGCCCATGGGCTCCATAGTTGCAGCTCCGGCGCTCTGGAGCACAGGCTCCATCTTTGCAGCTCACGGGCGTAGTTGCTCCACAGCATGTGAGATCTTCCCAGATCAGGGATTGAACCCCTGTCTCCTGCATTGGCAGGCGGATTCTTTGCCACTGAGCTACCAGGGAAGCCCCCCACTGGTTATTCTTCAACTTCTTTGCTGCTACTTCTCATTTCCCCCAGGCTCATTCCTTGGACCTTTCTTTTTCTATAATTTCTAGCTCATTGGGTGATGCTCAGTGTAATTCGTAGTGCTTTTAAATCTATAGCATAGACTTCTCCTCTTAATTCCAGACTTACATCCTGCATCTTACTTGGTATCTCTACTGGATATCTAATAGGCATCTAGAACTTTTCTGTATGTCCACAACTCTATCTGGATGTCCACCCACCCCAAGCTTTCTTCTGCTTGTCTTCACTGTGGACTGAGTCACCTTCATTTCTTTTCTGCTTCTCTCTTGGTTTTCTTACTCCCACTCTTGCCTTTTTCAGTGTGCTCTCAGCACAGTGCAGAACACTCCAATGACTTTCCTTTTTTCTTTTGTAAGAAAAGGAAAGTCCAAAACTCTTACATGGTCTTACATGATCTAGCCCCATGTTCCCTTCTGACTTCATCTATTGAACCTCTTGCATATTCTGCTCCAGCCAAACTGACATTCTTGCTTTTCTTTGAACATTTTCCTTAAACATTCTCTCTTTAGGGATTTTGTGTGTTTTTTTCTTTCTATTCTCTCTATCACGCATGCCTTTTTTAGCTGTGTGATTTGTTTTTTCTCTCCTTACTCAAGTGTTGCCTCACTATCTCTCAGGGATTCCTTTTTATTTATTTATTTATTTTTGGAATTTTATTTATTTATTTGTTTTTGGCTCTTCTGAGTTTTCACTGCTGCTGCAGGCTCTTTAGTTGTAGGGAGTGGGGGCTGCTCTCTAGCTGAAGTGAGCAGGTTTCTTGTGGCAGTGACTTCTCTTGTTGTGGAACTCGGGCTCTAGGGCACATGGGCTTCGGTAGTTGCGGCACATGGGCTCAATAGTTGTTTCTCCGAGGCTCTAGAGCACAGGCTCCATCTTTGCGGCTCACGGGCGTAGTTGCTCCACAGCATGTGGCATCTTCCCAGATCAGGGATCAAACCTGGGTCTCCTGCATTGGGAGGTGAACTCTTTACCACTGAGCTACCAGGGAAGCCCTCAGGGATTCCTTTTTAAAGTTGGCAATCCTGTGCCCCACATGTCACTTTGCCTTCCCCTGCTTTGTTTTATCCATAATTCTTATCACCATCTAACACATTCATATTCTGTACACTTTATTTTGTTCATATCTCAGTGCTAGAGTGCAAACTCCGTAAGGGCCAATATTTTTGTCTCTTTTGTCTAGGGCTGAGAAAATGTCTGCTTTATTATTAGTTGTAGATGCTCAATAAATATTTGAATTATTGATTTTAAGGCTTTTTTTCTTTTTTTTCTTACCATTATTGAAATAGCAGTGTTATAACATTGAGTATTTAATTTCCTAACTTAAAAAATCTCTTTTAAAACTTGGGTGTTTATTGTGGTTAAAGGAAAGAAATCCTTTGTAATGAAAATCAATATTTAGTTGAACAAGACATTACAGATACTTAGAGACATTATGTCATTATGAATGCTTTTTGTCGGCATAATACTATATGTACCTAATGTGCACAAGTTGTTTAGGCTGCCTAAAAGGCCCAGTACTCCTCAGGCAGGGTCTGGATGTCCCCTCAGTTTGTACTAGCAGCGCTGGAAGGATCTGCTGAGGTAATATAAATTTCAGGGGTCAGAGAGAATCAGCTGGAGATACTAAGAATTTCTGGTAAGAGGCCACAGGCTTTGGGTATTCTCCCTTCATAGGCTGCCAGCTTGGGGCCAGTAGTGTTTGACCTGCTGGTGTTGATCATAGCTTCAGAGAAGCCCTGTCATTCTTTGGCCAAGTTTGTTTCTGTTATACATCAGTCAAGAATATCTAGCATTGTGACTTTACAGTTTTAGGTTTGTGTTTTAGGTTGCTTTCCTCATCAACAGTACATTCTAAACTCTCTCTGTAGGGAGGGGGATTTAGGAAGTGTTGCTGAATGCAGTTGATTTTGACTTTGTTCCCAGATATAGGATATAAAGAAACCTGAAGCTCCTTAACTCACTGGTCCCCAGTCTCTGAGATCTAACACCTATGAGATGAAGCTGATGTAATAATACTAGAAATAAAGTGCACAGTAAATATAATGCACTGAATCATTCCAAACCTGCCACTCATAATCCATAGAAAAAGTGTTTTCCTCACAGTCAGTCCTTGGTACCAAAACTGGGCACTGCTTCTTGAATTCATCCTCACACCTGTAGGTGTGAGAAGCAGTCATCTGGTGGTTCTGACAGCGGGTGTTGAGGCAGATCAGGTTGTGTATGTGTGTGTTTAAGGAAGGTACCTATTTTTTTTTTTTTAAAGAGGTTTATATATACATAATCACAAAGCTTAATTATTAAAATGTAAGACTTAGAAATTTACCGGGGTTTTAGGCAATTCGAAGAACAAAGGTTGATTATTCATTGGTAAGGGATGATTTAAATGGAGTGGCATATATTTTCTGTCAAGTATTTCAATCTGTTGTAATATGGGCCATTAACTTTTTGCTTCAGGTCCCAGAGATTTGTTGTGTTGCTTATTACTTGGCACAGAGGAAGTTTCATGTTCCAGTCTGCCAAGGGAGACAGACAGAATTAGGATGGGGGCATGGAAACTTGGTTTTACAGAAGGGTGTGTGTGTGCTCAGTTGTTTGTCTGACTCTTTGCAACCCCACAGACAGTAGCCCACCAGGGTCCTCTGTCCGTGGAATTTTCACCAGGCAAGAATATTAGAATCGGTTGCCATTTCTTGCTCTAGAGGATCTTCCAGACCCAGGGATCAAACCCATATTTCTTGTGTCTCCTGCATTGGCAGGCAGGTTCTTTACTACTGCGCTACCTGGGAAGTGTATATATGCTGATTTCATCAATTGTAATTAGTTGCTTGCTTGTTACTTTTTTAAAGTACCCGAGGGGTACATGTTATACAGTGTCAACATAAATCGGCAAACCCTCAAGGCGATTCCTCAAGGAACTGTTGCCACTCAGTGTTGCCTGATTGTCCAGTTCTGTCACAGACTAGTCATATAGTCTGTTCTGTACTAGTTAATCTGCGCTTTCTTGAGGAAGATGGAAGTGCTCCTGGAGAACTGTTATTTCACAGTTTGATGCCCATTCTTTTTTGGGGGGGGCATACACTTGTTTCCAATTTTAGAATGGTTTAGTGCTGCATATTTTGCAGTTGAGAGAAAGGAAGCATTGATTTTGTGTGTATGTGGCACAGAGATCAAGGAAATTTAACAGGTATTTGACAATACTATTTTGAAAGGTTGCTGTTGAGAGATTGCTGAGAAATGTAGAAACTAAAAGACAGCACTGTAATTCCAGTTTCTGTGTTCTGCAGTGCATGTCCCTCTTTCTGTACTTCTATCACCACTGTGTTAGCTTCTGTGGGATGTAGTTTATATATTAAAACATAAATTTTAAAAACAAAGCTTAATTATTAAAATGTAAGACTTAGAAATTTACCGGGGTTTTAGGCAATTCGAAGAACAAAGGTTGATTATTCATTGGTAAGGGATGATTTAAATGGAGTGGCATATATTTTCTGTCAAGTATTTCAATCTGTTGTAATATGGGCCATTAACTTTTTGCTTCAGGTCCCAGAGATTTGTTGTGTTGCTTATTACTTGGCACAGAGGAAGTTTCATGTTCCAGTCTGCCAAGGGAGACAGACAGAATTAGGATGGGGGCATGGAAACTTGGTTTTACAGAAGGGTGTGTGTGTGCTCAGTTGTTTGTCTGACTCTTTGCAACCCCACAGACAGTAGCCCACCAGGGTCCTCTGTCCGTGGAATTTTCACCAGGCAAGAATATTAGAATCGGTTGCCATTTCTTGCTCTAGAGGATCTTCCAGACCCAGGGATCAAACCCATATTTCTTGTGTCTCCTGCATTGGCAGGCAGGTTCTTTACTACTGCGCTACCTGGGAAGTGTATATATGCTGATTTCATCAATTGTAATTAGTTGCTTGCTTGTTACTTTTTTAAAGTACCCGAGGGGTACATGTTATACAGTGTCAACATAAATCGGCAAACCCTCAAGGGCGATTCCTCAAGGAACTGTTGCCACTCAGTGTTGCCTGATTGTCCAGTTCTGTCACAGACTAGTCATATAGTCTGTTCTGTACTAGTTAATCTGCGCTTTCTTGAGGAAGATGGAAGTGCTCCTGGAGAACTGTTATTTCACAGTTTGATGCCCATTCTTTTTTGGGGGGGGCATACACTTGTTTCCAATTTTAGAATGGTTTAGTGCTGCATATTTTGCAGTTGAGAGAAAGGAAGCATTGATTTTGTGTGTATGTGGCACAGAGATCAAGGAAATTTAACAGGTATTTGACAATACTATTTTGAAAGGTTGCTGTTGAGAGATTGCTGAGAAATGTAGAAACTAAAAGACAGCACTGTAATTCCAGTTTCTGTGTTCTGCAGTGCATGTCCCTCTTTCTGTACTTCTATCACCACTGTGTTAGCTTCTGTGGGATGTAGTTTGATAAACTTTGGGGTCCTCTAAAGATCTAAGCTGATAACTTTAGTTTTAAGTCAGTGTGATCAGTATCAAGATGTAGTTCTCACTCTTCTTTATTCATAGGGAATATATGGATCAGAAAACTGATTTTTACTTTTAGTGGTTACCTTAAACTATGCACTGGTGAATTCTCAATATGTAATGTTACTTCGTATTTTTTTTTATCTTATTCTATGACATTGGTAAAGTTGTTTTATGATTATTATATTCTCTAATTTATATTATTATTGTATATTTCAATTCTGTATTTTTATTCTCTCTACACAGTTGAAATAACACAAAATATTTTCTTCTAGCTGTTAATTTTAACAAAGTTCACCCTATCAGGTTTTTTTTTTTTTTTAATACATTGTGCTTTTGATTTGTATATAAAGAAAACTTTGCGTAACCCAAGGTTATGATGCCCAATTGTTCCACCACTATTTGTTAAAAGGACTGTCCTTTCTCTACCAGATTGCCTTTGTATCTCTGGTGGGGATCAATGTATGTGTGGATCTGTTTCTGGGTTTTCCTGCTTGATTGATACATGTATGTGTCTTTAGTCCAGAACTACACTGCTTTGATGACTGTTAATCTGAAATTAGGCATTCTGAGTCTTTTATTCTTTTTCAGTATCATGTTAGCTATTTAATTTTCAAAACATTTTAAAATTTATTTAAAAAGTTATTTGGAGTATAGTGGATTTACAGTGTTGCATTAGTTTTAGATGTACAACAAAATAAGCGACCTAGCAGAGTGCAGTTTCTTATAATAGTCTCTTATGAGCCTTTGTAATTCTGTGGTATCAGTTGTAACTTCTTTTTTTCATTTCTAATTTATTGATTAGAGCCGTTTTCCTTTTTTTTTTTTTTTTTGATGAGTCTAGCTAAAGTCTTTCCAACTTTATCTTTTCAAGGAACCAGCTTTTACTGTCACTGATCTTTTCTGTTGTTTTTTTCATCTCTAATTTATTTATTTACGCTCTGATATTTATGGTTTCTTTCCTTCTACCAACTTTGGGTTTTGTTCTTCTTTCTCTAGATGTCTTCGGTGTAAGGTTAGTTTTTTTTTTTTTTTTTAATAATTTTGTTTATTTATTTTTGGTTGCATTGGGCCTTCATTGCTGTATGCAGGCTTTCTTTAGTTGTGGCAAATGGGGGCTATTCTTCATTGCTATGCATGGGCTTAGCCACATGGGCCTCAGTAGTTGCAACATGTTGGCTTAATAGTTGTGGCTTATGCATTCTAGAGTACAGGCTCAGTAGTCATGGTGAATGGGCTTAGTTGTTCTGCAGCATATGGAGTCTTCCTGGACCAGGGATCAAACCTTTGCCCTTGGATTGGTAGGCGGATTCTTAACCACTGTACCACCAGGGAAGTCCTTATTTATTTGTTTAGTTTTGGTTGCACTGGGTCTTCCTTGCTGAAGGTAGGCTTTCTCTAGTTGTGGTGAGCTACTCTTTGTTTTGGTGCATGGAGTTCTCATTGTGTTGGCTTCTCTTATTGCGGAGCACAGGCTTTATACACAGAGGCTTCAGTAGTTGTAGCATGTAGGCTCAGTAGTTGTGACTCACTGGCCTTAGAGCTCATGGGCTTCAGTAGTTGCTGTTTGTTGACTTTAGAGCACAGGCTCAGTGGTTGTGACGCATCGGCTTAGTTGCTCCACAGTATATGGAATCTTCCTGGGCCAGGGATTGAACCCATGTCCTCTGCATTGGCTGGCAGATTCTCATTGACTGTACCACCGTGGAAGTCCGGGTTGATTTTTCGAGATTTTTGTTTCCTGAGTTGAGGTGAGATTGTATTTCTGTTGATCTAGACTTCCCTCTTAGGAATGCTCTTGCAGAATCCAAGAGGTTTTGGGAAGTGTATTCACATTGCTTCTGGCATTCCAAATTACCTGATGGACTTTTGGACAGATTGGACAAGAAAGATAGCTCAATTATTTCCCCACCAGTGTTAGTTGTGAGTGCTTTGTCACTGGACCAATGGTTTAATGCATGTATAGTGGTAAGGACTGCTTACCAGCCAGCGATACAAATGTTTGTGGTTTTGCCATTGGCTAAAGAGAGTGTATAATTCAGCCTCTTGGGCCAAAGTAGCCGTGCTGCCTCAGTGACTTCAAGAGGAGTTGTAATAGCAAATACAGCATGATATTTACCATGTTCATCTTTTAGATAGGACCATCAGTAAACGTGAAAAACCTGCATTGGTTAGAGGAGTCTCATGCCTGTGATAGCCCAACAGGTAGAAAGCTTTTCCCCTTTTGCTAGGGAGCGGGTAATGGGAATGAGGGCATTATTTCTTCAGGATACAGAAGAAGACAACCAGGTGAGAGAAGACAGAAAGGAGAGAATATATAGGCCTGATTCTGTTGTCTGGGAAAGCTGTCTTCTTTAGCTTCATTTATTAAAGTCTTAATTTGAGGTTACCTGTTGGTGTGCAGGTTTAGTCAGGGATGAGGGCATTCTTTTTTTTTCTTAAAGTTTTATTTATTTATTTATTTTGGTGGGGGTGGGGAGGGAGGGGAGCAGACGGGCCACTTCTATTGGTCTTTCATTTGTCCATTTTCATCCATCTTTGTTCCTTGGCCTGTGTGGGCCTCCCATCGCTGTGGCCTCTGTTGTCGCAGAGCACCGGCTCTGGGCGCATGCGCTCCACAACTCCGGCTCGGCAATTGGACACATCAGTCCAGCCGCTCTGCGGCACGTGGGATCTTCCCAGGCCAGGGCTCGAACTGGCACCCCTTGCACTGCAAGGCGGTGTCCTTACCCACTGGACCACCAGGGAAGCCCGGATGAGGGCATTCTTAAACGAGACACTTGGATCCAGGAGTCCACTTCTTGGAGTTTGGAAGCACAAGTATTGATCAGTAACACTTGATGAGGGTCTTTCCAATGTATTTGAAGGCTTTTTGGAGATAACGTTTCCAAATAAATGAAATCCCCAGGCTGCACGGTTTTTAAGGGCTTTATCTCCTGGAAACACTGTGAAATGATTGCCCTACTAGACTATGATTGCTTTCAAAAGATGTAATTAGACCTCGCTATACTGAAGTGTGGGCTTCCCAGGTGGCACACTGGCAAAGAATGCACCTGCCGATGTAGGAGACCTAGGAGATGCAGGTTCAATCCTTGGGGGGCCTTAAAGAAAAGGGCCGTGGGCCTTGGCCCCCCCAGTGACTTCAAGAGGAGTTGTAATAGCAAATACAGCATGATATTTACCATGTTCATCTTTTAGATAGGACCATCAGTAAACGTGAAAAACCTGCATTGGTTAGAGGAGTCTCATGCCTGTGATAGCCCAACAGGTAGAAAGTTTTTCCCCCTTTTGCTAGGGAGCGGGTAATGGGAATGAGGGCATTATTTCTTCAGGATACAGAAGAAGACAACCAGGTGAGAGAAGACAGAAAGGAGAGAATATATAGGCCTGATTCTGTTGTCTGGGAAAGCTGTCTTCTTTAGCTTCATTTATTAAAGTCTTAATTTGAGGTTACCTGTTGGTGTGCAGGTTTAGTCAGGGATGAGGGCATTCTTTTTTTTTCTTAAAGTTTTATTTATTTATTTATTTTGGTGGGGGTGGGGAGAGAGCGGAGCAGGCGGGCCACTTCTATTGGTCTTTCATTTGTCTATTTTCATCCATCTTTGTTCCTTGGCCTGTGTGGGCCTCCCATCGCTGTGGCCTCTGTTGTCGCAGAGCACTGGCTCTGGGCGCATGCACTCCAGAGCTCCGGTTTGGTAATTGGACACATCAGTCCAGCCGCTCTGCGGCACGTGGGATCTTCCCAGGCCAGGGCTCGAACTGGCACCCCTTGCACTGCAAGGTGGTGTCCTTACCCACTGGACCACCAGGGAAGCCCGGATGAGGGCATTCTTAAACGAGACACTTGGATCCAGGAGTCCACTTCTTGGAGTTTGGAAGCACAAGTATTGATCAGTAACACTTGATGAGGGTCTTTCCAATGTATTTGAAGGCTTTTTGGAGATAACGTTTCCAAATAAATGAAATCCCCAGGCTGCACGGTTTTTAAGGGCTTTATCTCCTGGAAACACTGTGAAATGATTGCCCTACTAGACTATGATTGCTTTCAAAAGATGTAATTAGACCTCGCTATACTGAAGTGTGGGCTTCCCAGGTGGCACACTGGCAAAGAATGCACCTGCCGATGTAGGAGACCTAGGAGATGCAGGTTCAATCCTTGGGTCAGGAAGATCCCCTGAAGTAAGAAGTGGCAACTCCACTCCAGGATTCTTGCCTGGAAAATTCTGTGGACAGAGGTCGGTCAGGCTACAGTCCATGCGGTCGCCAAGAATTGGACGTGGCTAAGCATGCATGCAGTAGGTTTTGGATCATCATATTTTGATTGTCAGTTGTCTAAGTATTTTTTGATTTCCTCTTTGATGTCTTCAGTGACCCATTGTTTCTTTAGTAACATTTATGATTAAGCAACCTGCACATATTTGTGGGGGATTTTTTACTTTTTTTTTTTTAAACCTGTAATTGATACAGTGTTGTGGTCAGAAAAGATGCTTGATATGATTTCAGTTTTCTTAAATTTACTGAGGCTTGATTTATGGTCCAGGATGTGATCAGTCCTGGAGAATATCGCATGTGCACTCGAAGAAAGTATATCCTGCTGCTTTTAGATGGAATGCCTTATAAATATCATTTAAGTCCATTTGGCCTAATGTGTCATGTATGGCTTATATGTCCTTATTGATTTTCTGTCTGGATGATCTATCCATTGGTATAAGTAGGGTGTTAAAGTCCACCACTATTACCATATTACTGTTGATTTCCCCTTTTATGGCTATTAGCATTTGCCTTATATATTGAGGTACTCCTGTGCTGGGTACATATATATTTACAATTCTTAAACCTTATTGGATTGATCCTTTGATGATTATGTAATATCCTTCCTTGTCTGTGTTGGCTATTTGAGAGCCTTTATATTTTCCATGAAAGTTTTCTAATTCGCTTGTTGATATCTACAAAGAAAGCCTGATGGAATTTTACTGTATATGTAATTTCATTTGGGGAGAACCACCATCTTAACAATACTGAGTGCTCCGATCCATGAATATGGTACATCTCTCCATTTGTTTGGGTTTTCCTTATTTTTTCTCAACAATGTTTAATAATTTAGAGTGCACTTGTCTTCCACATGTTTCGTCTCTTAAGTAGTTAACATTTTTGGTATTATTAATGTTTATATTTTTTGTTCTCCCTACTAGACTATGATTGCTTTCAAAAGATGTAATTAGACCTCGCTATACTGAAGTGTGGGCTTCCCAGGTGGCACACTGGCAAAGAATGCACCTGCCGATGTAGGAGACCTAGGAGATGCAGGTTCAATCCTTGGGTCAGGAAGATCCCCTGAAGTAAGAAGTGGCAACTCCACTCCAGGATTCTTGCCTGGAAAATTCTGTGGACAGAGGTCGGTCAGGCTACAGTCCATGCGGTCGCCAAGAATTGGACGTGGCTAAGCATGCATGCAGTAGGTTTTGGATCATCATATTTTGATTGTCAGTTGTCTAAGTATTTTTTGATTTCCTCTTTGATGTCTTCAGTGACCCATTGTTTCTTTAGTAACATTTATGATTAAGCAACCTGCACATATTTGAGGGGGATTTTTTACATTTTTTTTTTTAAACCTGTAATTGATACAGTGTTGTGGTCAGAAAAGATGCTTGATATGATTTCAGTTTTCTTAAATTTACTGAGGCTTGATTTATGGTCCAGGATGTGATCAGTCCTGGAGAATATCGCATGTGCACTCGAAGAAAGTATATCCTGCTGCTTTTAGATGGAATGCCTTATAAATATCATTTAAGTCCATTTGGCCTAATGTGTCATGTATGGCTTATATGTCCTTATTGATTTTCTGTCTGGATGATCTATCCATTGGTATAAGTAGGGTGTTAAAGTCCACCACTATTACCATATTACTGTTGATTTCCCCTTTTATGGCTATTAGCATTTGCCTTATATATTGAGGTACTCCTGTGCTGGGTACATATATATTTACAATTCTTAAACCTTATTGGATTGATCCTTTGATGATTATGTAATATCCTTCCTTGTCTGTGTTGGCTATTTGAGAGCCTTTATATTTTCCATGAAAGTTTTCTAATTCGCTTGTTGATATCTACAAAGAAAGCCTGATGGAATTTTACTGTATATGTAATTTCATTTGGGGAGAACCACCATCTTAACAATACTGAGTGCTCCGATCCATGAATATGGTACATCTCTCCATTTGTTTGGGTTTTCCTTATTTTTTCTCAACAATGTTTAATAATTTAGAGTGCACTTGTCTTCCACATGTTTCGTCTCTTAAGTAGTTAACATTTTTGGTATTATAAATGTTTATATTTTCTTTTTCAGTTTCTCATGGTTGATTGCTAGTATATCAAGATAAATTGATTTTTTCCCTCTTTTATTTTGGTAAATTATTTACCTAACACAAAATTGACCATCTTTAAGTGTGCAGTTCAGTGGCTATTGATATATTAACATTGTTGTACAGCCATTCTCACCATCCATCTGCAGACTTTTTTTTAATCTTCCCAACTAAAGTTTTATACTGGTTAAACAGTAACTCCCCATTCCTCACTCCCTGCAGCTCCTGGCAGTCATCATTCTACTTTCTGTCTCTCTTAATTTGACCACTCTGGGTACCTCATATAAGTGAAATCTTACAATATTTGTCCTTTTGTGACTGGCTTATTTCATTTAGCATATTTTATTCAGAACTCATCCATGTTAAAGCATGTGTCAGAATTTTCTTAAGTCTGGGTAACATTCTGTTGCATATTGACTCTTGTGCAGCATGGTTTGAACTGTGTATGTCCATTTATATGCAGGTGGTTTTTTTTTTAGTAATAAATACTGCTGAACTCCACAATCATGGTTGGTTGACTCCATGGGTACAGAGGAACCTTGGATACTGAGAGCCAGTTACAAGCTATACATGAATTTTCGAGTGTACCAAGTGTTGGCACCCTTAACCCCCACATTATTCAAGGGTCACCTGTATGTACCATATTTTATTTATTCATTCTAACACTGCTCATCAATAGACACTTGGGTTTTTTCCATCTTTTGGCTATTGTGAACAGTGCTACTATTTTTGTATAGACATAAAAATATTTGTTCAAGTCACTGCTTCCACTTCATCTTAGTCTTTACCCAGAAGTGGGATTGTTGGGTTGTATGGTGGCGGGTAAAGAATCCACCTGTGAATGCAGGATACAAGAGACGTGGGTTCAGTCACTAGGTTGGGAAGATCCTTTGAAGGAGGGCATGGCAAACCACTCCATTATTCCTGCCTGGAGAATCCCAATGGACAGAGAAGCCTCGTGGGCTGCAGTAGAGTTGCAGAGTCAGACATGACTGAAGCGACTTAGCCCAAGCATGGTAATTTTATGTTTAATCTTTTGAGGGACTACCATACCCTTTTCCATAGTGGCTATACCATTTACATTCCCACCAGCAATGCAGAAGAATTCCAGTTTTTCCACATCCTTAGCCACACTTGTTGTTTTCTGTGTTTGTTTTGCTTTTGTTGGTAGTAGCCATCCTAATGGGTGTGATGTGGTATCTCATTGTGGTTTTAATTTGCACTTCCATGATGGTTAGTGATGATGAGCATCTTTCATGTGCTTATTGGCCATGTGTGTATCTCCTTTAGAAGAAATGGCTGTTCAAGTTCTTTGCCTATTTTAAAATCAGACTTATGTTTTTGTTGAGTTGTAGAAGTTCTTTATTTATCCTGAATATTGACTCCTTCTCAGAAATACTGGGTTGGCCAAAAAGTTCTTTTGGGTTTGGTTTGGGTTTTCTGGTAAGATGGTACAGCAAAACCCAAATGAACTGTTTGGCCAATTCAGTGTTACTTGCAAATATTTTCTCTCATTCTGTGAGTTGCCATTTTACTCTAGTGTTTTTCAGTGCAGAAAAGTTACATGTTCCAATAAAGTCAAATTTATGTTTTCTTTGTTGTTTATGCTTTTGGTTATCATAACCAAGAAATGATTGTCAAATCTAATGTCATGAAGCTTTTGCCCTGTTTTCTTCTAAGGGTTTTTTTTAATAAAATTTTTTTTAAAGTATTTTCCCCACCACGTCAGAGGTTTCATTTCTTTCTTTCTTTTTGAAAATATTTATTTGTCTGTGCTGGGTCTTAGTTGCAGTACGTGGGATCTAGCTCCCTGACTAGGATTGAACCCACCAGGCCCCTGCATTGGAAACCTGGAGTCTTAGCCATTGGACCACTAGAGAAGCCCCCCTCTAAGGGTTTTAAACCTTTAGAACTTTGATCCATTTTAATTAACTTTTGTATGTGGTATAAAGTAAGAATCTAACTTCATTTTTCACATGTATGTATCTAATTTTCCTTTTCAATTCATTTCCACAATCCCAATGGTTGGAAATCCTTTGAAGGAGGGCATGGCAAACCACTCCATTATTCCTGCCTGGAGAATCCCAATGGACAGAGAAGCCTCGTGGGCTGCAGTAGAGTTGCAGAGTCAGACATGACTGAAGCGACTTAGCCCAAGCATGGTAATTTTATGTTTAATCTTTTGAGGGACTACCATACCCTTTTCCATAGTGGCTATACCATTTACATTCCCACCAGCAATGCAGAAGAATTCCAGTTTTTCCACATCCTTAGCCACACTTGTTGTTTTCTGTGTTTGTTTTGCTTTTGTTGGTAGTAGCCATCCTAATGGGTGTGATGTGGTATCTCATTGTGGTTTTAATTTGCACTTCCATGATGGTTAGTGATGATGAGCATCTTTCATGTGCTTATTGGCCATGTGTGTATCTCCTTTAGAAGAAATGGCTGTTCAAGTTCTTTGCCTATTTTAAAATCAGACTTATGTTTTTGTTGAGTTGTAGAAGTTCTTTATTTATCCTGAATATTGACTCCTTCTCAGAAATACTGGGTTGGCCAAAAAGTTCTTTTGGGTTTGGTTTGGGTTTTCTGGTAAGATGGTACAGCAAAACCCAAATGAACTTTTTGGCCAATTCAGTGTTACTTGCAAATATTTTCTCTCATTCTGTGAGTTGCCATTTTACTCTAGTGTTTTTCAGTGCAGAAAAGTTACATGTTCCAATAAAGTCAAATTTATGTTTTCTTTGTTGTTTATGCTTTTGGTTATCATAACCAAGAAATGATTGTCAAATCTAATGTCATGAAGCTTTTGCCCTGTTTTCTTCTAAGGGTTTTTTTTTTTTAATAAAATTTTTTTTTAAAGTATTTTCCCCACCACGTCAGAGGTTTCATTTCTTTCTTTCTTTTTGAAAATATTTATTTGTCTGTGCTGGGTCTTAGTTGCAGTACGTGGGATCTAGCTCCCTGACTAGGGATTGAACCCACCAGGCCCCCTGCATTGGAAACCTGGAGTCTTAGCCATTGGACCACTAGAGAAGCCCCCCTCTAAGGGTTTTAAACCTTTAGAACTTTGATCCATTTTAATTAACTTTTGTATGTGGTATAAAGTAAGAATCTAACTTCATTTTTTCACATGTATGTATCTAATTTTCCCAAAATTATTTGTTGAACAGATTTACTTATTTATTTTCCCACTGAATGGTCTTGACACTGTTACTGAAATAATTAGACCATGAATATATAGGATTATTTCTGGAGTATTTATTCTACTTGTTTAGTCTATGTGTATTTAATACCAGTACTAAACTGTTCTGATGACTTTGGCTTTGTAGTCAGCTTTGAAATCAGGAAATGTGAGAGCTTTAACAAGATTGTTTTGGCCTTGTAGGATTTCTTGAGAACATGAACTTTAGGATGAATCACAGCAAACTGATTCAGTCCATGTATTCTTTTTCATTATAGGGTATTACAAAATGCTGAATATAGTTGCCTTGGATCTGCAATAGGACCTTGTTATTTATTATCAATTTTATCTGTAGTTATTTGTATCTGCTAATCCCAAACTCCTAATTTATCCCTCACCCCTTTGCCCCTTTGGTAACTGTAGGTTTGTTTTCTATGTTTGAGTCTGTTTCCATCTTATAAATAAGTCTATTTATATCATGTTTTAGATTCCACATATAAGGGATATACTGTATTTTGTCTGACTTCACTTAGTATGTTACTTTCGGGTTCATCTGTGTTGCTATAGATGACATTATTTCATTCTTCTTTTTACATCTAATTAGTATTCCATCACATATATATATGTCCATATATATATGTCATTATCCATTCACCTTTTAATGGACATATAGGTTGTTTCCATTTCTATTTCTGCAAAAAAATGTCATTGGGATTTTGATTGAGATTGCATTGAATTTGTAGACCACTGTATATAGTATTGACATTTTAACAATATGAAGTCTTCCAGTCTGTGAACATAGGACATTTTACTAGCTATTTCTATTTTCAATTTCCTTCAATAACTTTGTATTCAGTGTATAATTCTTTGGCCTTCTTGCCATATTCCTATTTGATTCTTTTTGATACTACTATAAATGGAATTTGCAGTACGTGGGATCTAGCTCCTGACTAGGATTGAACCCACCAGGCCCCTGCATTGGAAACCTGGAGTCTTAGCCATTGGACCACTAGAAGCCCCTCTAAGGGTTTTAAACCTTTAGAACTTTGATCCATTTTAATTAACTTTTGTATGTGGTATAAAGTAAGAATCTAACTTCATTTTTTCACATGTATGTATCTAATTTTCCCAAAATTATTTGTTGAACAGATTTACTTATTTATTTTCCCACTGAATGGTCTTGACACTGTTACTGAAATAATTAGACCATGAATATATAGGATTATTTCTGGAGTATTTATTCTACTTGTTTAGTCTATGTGTATTTAATACCAGTACTAAACTGTTCTGATGACTTTGGCTTTGTAGTCAGCTTTGAAATCAGGAAATGTGAGAGCTTTAACAAGATTGTTTTGGCCTTGTAGGATTTCTTGAGAACATGAACTTTAGGATGAATCACAGCAAACTGATTCAGTCCATGTATTCTTTTTCATTATAGGGTATTACAAAATGCTGAATATAGTTGCCTTGGATCTGCAATAGGACCTTGTTATTTATTATCAATTTTATCTGTAGTTATTTGTATCTGCTAATCCCAAACTCCTAATTTATCCCTCACCCCTTTGCCCCTTTGGTAACTGTAGGTTTGTTTTCTATGTTTGAGTCTGTTTCCATCTTATAAATAAGTCTATTTATATCATGTTTTAGATTCCACATATAAGGGATATACTGTATTTTGTCTGACTTCACTTAGTATGTTACTTTCGGGTTCATCTGTGTTGCTATAGATGACATTATTTCATTCTTCTTTTTACATCTAATTAGTATTCCATCACATATATATATGTCCATATATATATGTCATTATCCATTCACCTTTTAATGGACATATAGGTTGTTTCCATTTCTATTTCTGCAAAAAAATGTCATTGGGATTTTGATTGAGATTGCATTGAATTTGTAGACCACTGTATATAGTATTGACATTTTAACAATATGAAGTCTTCCAGTCTGTGAACATAGGACATTTTACTAGCTATTTCTATTTTCAATTTCCTTCAATAACTTTGTATTCAGTGTATAATTCTTTGGCCTTCTTGCCATATTCCTATTTGATTCTTTTTGATACTACTATAAATGGAATTGTTTTCTTAATTTCCTTTTTAAATTATTCATTGTTAGCATATAGAAATGAAATTGGTTTTTTGTGTTGACCTTCTGTTCCTTTCTGAATTCATTTATTCTAATGGTTCTTTTTTTGGTGGGATCTTTAGGATTTTCTATAAGATCATATCATCTGTAAATAGATATAATTTTACTTCTGTCTTCCAATTTGGGTGCCTTTTATTTCTCTTTCTTGCTTAATTGCTCAAGCTAGGACTTCCAGTACTACATGGAACAGAAGTAGTGAATGAAATTATCTTTGCATGGTTCCTGATCTTAGAGGAAAGGTTGTCAGTCTTTTAATGTTGAATATGACATTTTCTAGATGGCTTTTATTATGTTGAGGTAGTTTCCTTCCATTCCTAGTTTGACTGTTTTTATCATGACTTTGTCATATGCTTTCTGTGCATCATTTGAGATGATCTTGATTTTTTTCTTTCTCTTTTGTTAGTGTAGTATATTACATTGCTTTCTTCCCCCCTCGTATGTTGAGCCTACAGTCCAGGAATAATCCCACTTGGAAATGATGTGTAATACTTTGAATATCCTGCTGAATTTGGTTTGCTAAAACAGTTTTGCATAATTGTTTAAGGGATATTAATTTTAATTCTTGGTTCTTTTAAACATCTTTAATATTGGGCCCTTCCTGGTTATTATTTCTGTCTAAACCTATATATAAACTTAGTTTTACAAAGATTGAGTTCTTTTACTTATTATGAAACTTCGAATGCATGCAATTATAAACTATTGTCTCCATTTTACACTGATTTTACTTGTTATAGTTTTTGCATTTATGATGTATCATTGTTTCCTGGTGGCTCAGTTGGTCAACTCCTGCCTGCAATGCAGGAGAGCCAAGTTCGATCCCTGGGTCAGGAAGATCCCCTTTAGAAGAAAATGGCAACTCACTCCAGTATTCTTGCCTGGAAAATTCCATGAACAGAGGAGCCTGGTGGGCTACAGTTCATAGGATTGTGGGAGTCAGACATGACTTAGTGACTAAACCATGTTTGTTCCTGGAGCTTGTAACCACTTAAAAACAGCCTCCCTACTGAAGTTAATGAATGAAGCAACTCAATAGAAATTGTGATGATAGCTTTGTTGTACAATACTGTTAGGATAGCATGACAGATCATAATTATATTTTTGAAAAATTTCTTACAGGCAAAATGTGAACATTATAAGAAAAAAAGAATGGAGCAAGAAGAGACTATTGCTGCTTTGCAGAAGGATATCTATAAGTTAACACAGGAGGAAGAAAAACGCATTGTCACTCAAAACAGAGTGTTTTCTTATCTCTGCAAAAGAGTTCCTCATGCCGTTTTGGATAAACAGTAATGTTTGTTACATAAATTGATATGTAGTTAGCCTCTTTGTTTTTTAAAAAATAGATTTCATCTTGGGTATGGTTTTATCTCTTTAACTGGTAGAGTCTTCCTCTTCCTTATCTCTACCTTTTTTTTTTTTTTATGTCATTGACTTGTTGAAGAAAATGTACCTCCAGGAGAGGTACATGCTAGATTTATCTATTTGCTTCCTTATTATGTCATTTAATTTAATTTTCTGTCTCCTATATTCCCTCTAAACTGAAAGATCTAAATTCAAATGCAAATATTTTTGGTGAAATACTTCATAGGTGGGAATTTATTCTAATTGTAATATATCAGGAGACACATCACATCTAGTTGCCCTTCTCTCAGGGATGCTAAGATTGTTCAGGGGTTTAAGTAATAACAATCTGATCTTTCTACTATAAAATTTCCCATCCTCTTCTCATCTAATGATTTCACTCAAAAGTTGTTTTCAATTCTGCTATCCCTGTTTTCTTTTTCTGGAATTCCTCCATTAAGAAAAAGGACCTTTCCTATTGAATAGGATTTTACACTGATTTTACTTGTTATAGTTTTTGCATTTATGATGTATCATTGTTTCCTGGTGGCTCAGTTGGTCAACTCCTGCCTGCAATGCAGGAGAGCCAAGTTCGATCCCTGGGTCAGGAAGATCCCCTTTAGAAGAAAATGGCAACTCACTCCAGTATTCTTGCCTGGAAAATTCCATGAACAGAGGAGCCTGGTGGGCTACAGTTCATAGGATTGTGGGAGTCAGACATGACTTAGTGACTAAACCATGTTTGTTCCTGGAGCTTGTAACCACTTAAAAACAGCCTCCCTACTGAAGTTAATGAATGAAGCAACTCAATAGAAATTGTGATGATAGCTTTGTTGTACAATACTGTTAGGATAGCATGACAGATCATAATTATATTTTTGAAAAATTTCTTACAGGCAAAATGTGAACATTATAAGAAAAAAAGAATGGAGCAAGAAGAGACTATTGCTGCTTTGCAGAAGGATATCTATAAGTTAACACAGGAGGAAGAAAAACGCATTGTCACTCAAAACAGAGTGTTTTCTTATCTCTGCAAAAGAGTTCCTCATGCCGTTTTGGATAAACAGTAATGTTTGTTACATAAATTGATATGTAGTTAGCCTCTTTGTTTTTTAAAAAATAGATTTCATCTTGGGTATGGTTTTATCTCTTTAACTGGTAGAGTCTTCCTCTTCCTTATCTCTACCTTTTTTTTTTTTTTATGTCATTGACTTGTTGAAGAAAATGTACCTCCAGGAGAGGTACATGCTAGATTTATCTATTTGCTTCCTTATTATGTCATTTAATTTAATTTTCTGTCTCCTATATTCCCTCTAAACTGAAAGATCTAAATTCAAATGCAAATATTTTTGGTGAAATACTTCATAGGTGGGAATTTATTCTAATTGTAATATATCAGGAGACACATCACATCTAGTTGCCCTTCTCTCAGGGATGCTAAGATTGTTCAGGGGTTTAAGTAATAACAATCTGATCTTTCTACTATAAAATTTCCCATCCTCTTCTCATCTAATGATTTCACTCAAAAGTTGTTTTCAATTCTGCTATCCCTGTTTTTCTTTTTTCTGGAATTCCTCCATTAAGAAAAAGGACCTTTCCTATTGAATAGAGGCTATCTGGTTGCCCTCGGTGGCTTATTACAGGGAAGTTAAGAGCAATGCTCAGTTCTTTCATTTTGATTTTTAGAGTAAGCAGTTGGTGCCATAGTGATCTCCAGTGATAAGCAATAAGATTTTTTGTTTGTGCATGTCTCTTTTTCAGATGTTATTAACTTGTGGGGTTTTAAATGATCAAGTTCTGCTATCTTTGGCCAGTGGGAACTTTTTCACATTGGTTTTACATATTTTTGACTGAACTCCACTTATCTTTGTTAGATTTTTACTTGTAGGCAGAGGACACACCCCATATATTTTTTTTGCCCTAAAGAGCTCTTTTGAAGAATGGAGTTAGGTGTTTGTTGAAACTAACACTGAACACTTAAAATTAATTAATTAGACATTTCTCAAAAGAACTCTGGTTGCTTTTAGTAGGAAAAGTTTTAAGAGACCACAGTTTTGAGTGTTTAGTTTGCTTATTTTATGTTGTCATTGATTTTAGGACATTTTAATGGCAAATACTAGGAACTATATATATATCTTAGAAAATTTTCTAACTGAAGTTAACATTACTAAACTTTTATTTAAACTCTGATTTGAAATTTGCAATTCTTTTCCACTGAAAATTCTTATTTCCAAAGTAATATAATTATTAATTTGCTTTATAAAAATAGTTTCAAAATAGTAATACCAGAATTGGTACTAACAGTTAGCCAACTGAATGAAATTTAAGTTTCTTCACCATTAACTTTGACATTAATAATATTCCGCTATGGATACAGTCAAAATATAGTGTTCTAAAATATCTTGAAATTATTCTGTGTATTTTGGCACCAAATTAACATTCAGTTAGGTTTACTTGTTTCAGTTTGTTTTCAGTTTTTAGGGCTGGCTTTTAAAATGTATTTACTTTTGAACATGTAAAATGTTTACAGTTCTAAAGTCAAAGCAGTACTTATATTCAGAGATGTTGTTTTTTCATTCCTGTCACCTCAAAGCCTATTCCTTACTTCTCCCTGTAGGTAATTTAAAATGTTTACTGTTATTTTTAGCAAATACAGACAGTGTGGATATTGTATTCATCTCCTTTTTGTAGAAAAGGCTATCTGGTTGCCCTCGGTGGCTTATTACAGGGAAGTTAAGAGCAATGCTCAGTTCTTTCATTTTGATTTTTAGAGTAAGCAGTTGGTGCCATAGTGATCTCCAGTGATAAGCAATAAGATTTTTTGTTTGTGCATGTCTCTTTTTCAGATGTTATTAACTTGTGGGGTTTTAAATGATCAAGTTCTGCTATCTTTGGCCAGTGGGAACTTTTTCACATTGGTTTTACATATTTTTGACTGAACTCCACTTATCTTTGTTAGTTTTTTAATTGTAGGCAGAGGACACACCCCATATATTTTTTTTGCCCTAAAGAGCTCTTTTGAAGAATGGAGTTAGGTGTTTGTTGAAACTAACACTGAACACTTAAAATTAATTAATTAGACATTTCTCAAAAGAACTCTGGTTGCTTTTAGTAGGAAAAGTTTTAAGAGACCACAGTTTTGAGTGTTTAGTTTGCTTATTTTATGTTGTCATTGATTTTAGGACATTTTAATGGCAAATACTAGGAACTATATATATATCTTAGAAAATTTTCTAACTGAAGTTAACATTACTAAACTTTTATTTAAACTCTGATTTGAAATTTGCAATTCTTTTCCACTGAAAATTCTTATTTCCAAAGTAATATAATTATTAATTTGCTTTATAAAAATAGTTTCAAAATAGTAATACCAGAATTGGTACTAACAGTTAGCCAACTGAATGAAATTTAAGTTTCTTCACCATTAACTTTGACATTAATAATATTCCGCTATGGATACAGTCAAAATATAGTGTTCTAAAATATCTTGAAATTATTCTGTGTATTTTGGCACCAAATTAACATTCAGTTAGGTTTACTTGTTTCAGTTTGTTTTCAGTTTTTAGGGCTGGCTTTTAAAATGTATTTACTTTTGAACATGTAAAATGTTTACAGTTCTAAAGTCAAAGCAGTACTTATATTCAGAGATGTTGTTTTTTCATTCCTGTCACCTCAAAGCCTATTCCTTACTTCTCCCTGTAGGTAATTTAAAATGTTTACTGTTATTTTTAGCAAATACAGACAGTGTGGATATTGTATTCATCTCCTTTTTGTAGAAAAGGTAGCACCTTGTTTTTCATTTAGTAGTATCAACTAACTACATTTTAACTAGTCATGAGGATCTTTACTAATTAGGTGTTCCTATTTTACTGTAAAATAATTGAAATCACATATGTTACGAATAAGTTAAAACTAGATTGTGTTGATAATTATTGGAGAGGTAATGCACACATACATGTACATATGCATATATATATATATATATATATACACACACACACATATACCCAATTTTTATCCTTTTGAAGGGAGAACTAGGATAAAAGTCTAATTTAAATAAAAAAATATAGTTGGAGATGGGTATAAATAAATGGAGAAACAAAGAAAGAGAAATAGGAGTAAGGAAGAACAAGAAAGAGATGATTACAATGGGAAAATAGGATAGTAAGAAATATAGGAATGAAGACAGCCAATTTGAATGAGTGAAAGGGTAAGAAAAAGGGAGAAGCACTGAGAAGAGAATTTATCAAGTACAGATACAGTCAGTCAGACTCATTCAGGTATAAATGTGTCGACGACCTAGAGATTCTCTAGTTCACAGAACTTAAAAACTGTGATTTAACCTTATTAGAAATTCATGAGGTATAGCTACTACAGCTTTTATCCAAAGTTACAAATGGCCTTGTGCAAAATAATATAGGGCATACACAGATGAATAAAGCCATGTTTGCTGTATTTATGGACCTGATAGCTTGTCAGGTGGATAAACACATACTCAGGTAAATAAAAAGGTAGATCATAGTATGTGTAAGGCAAGCAAGATACTAACTTGGCGTGGCACAAGGAGAGATTAATTTCCACTGAGGAAGATGAGGATGACCAGAAAGACTTCCTGAAAGAGGTAACTTGTAAAGTAGATTATTAGGAACGATATAATTTTAATAGGTATGAATGAGGAAAAGGGTATTCTAGTTGGAGAAATATGATGGCATGGAAACAGTGTATTTGGGAGTGGCAGGTAGTCCAGGTAGTTCAAGAGGTCTGGAGTGTAGGGTGCACGAGGTGATGGTATCTTAGGAGATGATACAAAAGAAAAGGAGTGCTGGAGCTTTGAGGGGCTTCAACTCCAGGCTGTAGAGTTTAGATTCCACTTTCTTTGTAGCAAGAATTAAAATAATAATAAGAGAACCAGGATTTCTGAGCAAAGAAGTTAAACCCAGAGACAGACAAGTTAGTGATCTAGTTGGAAGATAGCACAGATTTATAAAGAAAAAAAGATACTGCAGAAATAGACAGGAATTGTCTATACCGATTGATGTTAAATGTTGAAGGAAAGGATTAAAGACAGCCAGATTTCAAGCTAGATTTGGGGAGTTGGGAAGGAGGAGGATGGATTCATCTATGAATATATACGTAGGTATCTTCATCAGCCACATAGAGATATCAGCCTACAGTTGTTTAGTTGCTAAGTTGTATCTGACTCTTTGTGACCCCATAGCCATCCAGGCTCCTCTGTCCATGGGATTTCGCAGGCAAGAATACTGGCATGGGTTGCCGTTTTCTTCTCCAGGGGATCTTCCCAGCCTAGGGATCAAACGCACATCTCCTGCATTGCAGGTGGATTCTTTACATCTGATGAGTCACCACAGAAGCCACATCTGGCCTATAGTTAGATGGGCCCAACTCCAGAGAGCTTTAACAATTAGATAGAGAAAGAAAAAGGCTGAGAGAAAGAAAAAGGCTGAGAGGAGTTAACTTTGGGTGTCAGGCTAACCAAGGAACAAGAATGTTTGAAGGAGAGGGTGGTGAGAAGTTTTATTTGCCATCTCATTAGTTTGTGCTTGTCTTCATACTGTCTTGTTTTCTCAGTTCCTGGTTTGACACAAAGTAAGTCTTCTTTAAAAGTTGATTGATGGTAGAGGTAATAGTCATTCAGAATGAGTGAAGTTTGCCATGCAGGAAAAATAGGAATGGGATAGTAGTATCAGGGAAGGAGGGGGTGAGATAGTTTGTGAAATATATAAAAGGAAATCAAAGCATAGTTGCAGAAGAACATGCTAGTTGTGGTAATATTATCTCTTGGTTATGAACTCATATAGTTCATTTTCAGTACATAGATTCATATATAACTACTTACTTAAAAAATTGACTAATATAATTAGGCTAGGCAAATTTTTTCTTTCAAATTTATATTGTATTTTCTAATGCTTCATCATTTTCTGTAGTATGAATGTGCCATTATTTGTTTAACTTTTCCTTTGTTGAAGAATGTTTATATTGTATCTTGAGTTTTCACTCATAAATGATGGTGCATTGAACAACTTTGTTCATCTTAAGTAAGAGGCCTTGGGCAGATGTTTCTGTGGGAGTGATTGCTAGAGGCAGAACTATTTGAGCAAAGAGAATATGTATTGGCCGGAACCTGGAGCGAGAAACCGCGGCACCGCGAGAAGCCAGCGCGGATGCTAGTATGTGAACTAATATCACGGAACACCATAACAAACCAGACATAGAGCTACACCCTCTGACCAATCATCAAACCAAGGATCCTCGGAGCGGAAGCCCTGATTCCAAGACCCCACACTATCAAAGAACATACAACACTAGAGATTATTCATCTATAAACAAGACCTAACACCATCCAAGTCACAAACCACTGAACCCTTCTAGAAGGACAGAAACCCAAAGGAAGGGAGAATTTAAGAAGCCTGTTGGGGGGAAAAAGAACGCCACACACACAGACACACACAAAGAAACAAAAATTAACCTAATAATGAAACGTCAGAGAAGCACTGCACAAATGAAGGACCAAGCTAGAGAAACACTGCTTCAAATGACAGAGGAGGAGATAGACAAACTATCTGAAAGAGAATTCAGAAAAGCTACACTAATGAGGATGCAAAACACCGAAAACAGAATATTAGAGGAAATTAGTGCATTGAGAAGAGACATGCAAGAAATGAAAAATAAGCAAACGGAGACAACCAACTCAATTGCTGAACTCAAAAATACTATAGAAGGTCTCAACAGTAGAGTATCAGAGGCTGAAGAACAGATAAGTGAACTGGAAGACAGAATGTAGAAAATAACTGCTGAAGAACACAACAAAACTGAAAGAATTAAAAGAACTGAGGATAGCATCACAGACCTATGGGACAATATCAAACACACCAACATTAGAATTATAGGAGTTCCAGAAGAAGAAGAGGAGAAGAAAGGCTATGAAAAAATTCTTGAAGAGGTTATAGTTGAAAACTTCCCCAGCATGGGAAAGGAAATAGTCAACCAAGTCCAAGAAGCACAAAGAGTTCCATACAGGAGAAACCCCAGAAGAAACACACCGAGGCACATTCTAATCAAACTAATGCAGACTAAATATAAAGACAGATTACTAAAAGCAGCTAGGAGCAAACAACAAATAACATATAAAGGAAACCCCATACGCCTAACTGCAGATCTCTCAACAGAAACCCTGCAGGCCAGAAGAGAATGGCAAGACACATTTAAACGGCTAAAAGAGAATAACCTCCAACCAAGAATTCTCTACCCAGCAAGAATCTCATTCAGAATTGATGGTGAAGTCAAAAGCTTCACAGACAAGCAAAAACTAAAAGAATTCTGTACCACAAAACCAGCCCTACAACAAGTGGTAAAGGGCCTGATATAGCCAATAAACAGGGTAGGAGAAGTCCTACAAATCAAACCCCAAACTTCTAAGAAGATGACAATGGGAACATTCGTATCAATAATTACTTTGAACGTAAATGGGCTAAATGCTCCAACCAAACGACACAGGCTGGCTGAATGGATCCAGAAGCAAGACCCATATATATGCTGTTTACAAGAGACCCACTTCAGACCTAGAGACACTCATAGACTGAAAGTGAGAGGCTGGAAAAAGATATTCCACGCAAATGGAAATCAAAAGAAAGCTGGAGTAGCAATCCTCATATCAGACAAAATAGACTTTAAAGTAAAGAAGATTCTAAGAGACAAGGCAGGTCACTACATTATAATTAAGGGATCTATCCAAGAGGAAGACATAACAGTCATGAATATCTACGCACCCAACACAGAGGCACCCCAATACATAAGACAGATACTTTCAGACTTAAAAGAAGAAATCAACAATAACACAGTAATAGTAGGAGACTTTAACACTTCTCTCACACCAATGGACAGATCATCCAAACAGAAAATTAATAAAGAAACACAAGCCTTAAATGCCACACTAGAAAAGATGGACCTCATCGATATCTTTAGGACGTTCCATCCAAAAGCAGAAGAATACACTTTCTTCTCAAGTGCTCATGGAACATTCTCCAGGATAGACCACATCTTGGGCCACAAATCTAACCTCAGTCAATTCAAGAAAACTGAAACTCTATCAACCATCTTCTCGGACCACAATGCAATGAGACTAGAGATCAACTACAGGAAAAAAAACCCTAAAAACACAAACACATGGAGATTAAACAATACATACCTAAAAAACCAACTGATCATTGAGGAAATCAAAGGAGAAATTAAACAATTCCTAGAAGAAAATGACAGTGAACACACGACAGTGCAAAACCTATGGGATACTGCAAAAGCAGTTCTAAGAGGGAAATTTGTAGCAATTCAGTCCCACCTCAAGAAACTAGGAAAATGTGAAGCAGATGACCTAACCCTCCACTTAAAACAATTGGAGAAAGAAGAACAAAAACACCCCAAAGCCAGCAGAAGAAGAGAAATCATAAGGATCAGAGCAGAAATAAATGAGAAAGAAATGAAAGAAACAATAGTAAAGATAAATAAAACAAAAAGCTGGTTCTTTGAAAAGGTAAACAAAATTGACAAGCCACTGGCCAGACTCATTAAGAAAAAGAGAGAGAAGAACCAGATCAACAAAATCAAAAATGAAAAAGGAGAGATTACAACAGATAATGCAGAAATCCAAAGGATTCCAAGAGACTATTATGAACAGCCATATGGCAACAAACTGGACAACCTGGAAGAAATGGACAGTTTCTTGGGAAGAGTAATCTCCCAAGACTGAGTCAGGAAGAAACAGAAACTTTGAACAACCCAATCACAAGCTCAGAAACTGAATCTGTGATTAAAAATCTACCCAAAAATAAAAGCCCAGGGCCAGATGGCTTCACAACTGATTTAAAGAAAGCTGGAGTAGCAATCCTCATATCAGACAAAATAGACTTTAAAGTAAAGAAGATTCTAAGAGACAAGGCAGGTCACTACATTATAATTAAGGGATCTATCCAAGAGGAAGACATAACAGTCATGAATATCTACGCACCCAACACAGAGGCACCCCAATACATAAGACAGATACTTTCAGACTTAAAAGAAGAAATCAACAATAACACAGTAATAGTAGGAGACTTTAACACTTCTCTCACACCAATGGACAGATCATCCAAACAGAAAATTAATAAAGAAACACAAGCCTTAAATGCCACACTAGAAAAGATGGACCTCATCGATATCTTTAGGACGTTCCATCCAAAAGCAGAAGAATACACTTTCTTCTCAAGTGCTCATGGAACATTCTCCAGGATAGACCACATCTTGGGCCACAAATCTAACCTCAGTCAATTCAAGAAAACTGAAACTCTATCAACCATCTTCTCGGACCACAATGCAATGAGACTAGAGATCAACTACAGGAAAAAAAACCCTAAAAACACAAACACATGGAGATTAAACAATACATACCTAAAAAACCAACTGATCATTGAGGAAATCAAAGGAGAAATTAAACAATTCCTAGAAGAAAATGACAGTGAACACACGACAGTGCAAAACCTATGGGATACTGCAAAAGCAGTTCTAAGAGGGAAATTTGTAGCAATTCAGTCCCACCTCAAGAAACTAGGAAAATGTGAAGCAGATGACCTAACCCTCCACTTAAAACAATTGGAGAAAGAAGAACAAAAACACCCCAAAGCCAGCAGAAGAAGAGAAATCATAAGGATCAGAGCAGAAATAAATGAGAAAGAAATGAAAGAAACAATAGTAAAGATAAATAAAACAAAAAGCTGGTTCTTTGAAAAGGTAAACAAAATTGACAAGCCACTGGCCAGACTCATTAAGAAAAAGAGAGAGAAGAACCAGATCAACAAAATCAAAAATGAAAAAGGAGAGATTACAACAGATAATGCAGAAATCCAAAGGATTCCAAGAGACTATTATGAACAGCCATATGGCAACAAACTGGACAACCTGGAAGAAATGGACAGTTTCTTGGGGAAGAGTAATCTCCCAAGACTGAGTCAGGAAGAAACAGAAACTTTGAACAACCCAATCACAAGCTCAGAAACTGAATCTGTGATTAAAAATCTACCCAAAAATAAAAGCCCAGGGCCAGATGGCTTCACAACTGATTTCTACCAAACATTTAAAGAAGAGCTAATGCCTGTCCTTCTAAAACTCTTCTAAAAAATTGCACAGGAAGGAAAACTTCCAAACACATTCTACGAGGCCACCATCACCCTGATACCCAGACCAGGCAAAGACAACCCAAAAAAGGAAAAAACTATAGGCCAATTTCTCTGATGAACTTAGATGCCAAGATCCTCAACAAAATCCTAGCAAACAGAATTCAACGACACATCAGAAACCTCATACATCACGATCAAGTTGGGTTCATCCCAGGCATGCAAGGATTCTTCAACATCTGCAAATCAATCAATGTGATACACCATATCAACAAATTGAAAGACAAAAATCACATGATCATCTTAATAGATGCAGAAAAAGCCTTCGACAAAGTACAACATCCATTTATGATAAAAACTCTTCCAAAAATGGGCATAGAAGGAACCTATATCAACATAATAAAAGCCATCTATGAGAAGCCTACAGTGAACATTATCCTCAACAGTGAAAAGCTCTTAGAGGGAAAAGCATTCCCTCTAAGATCAGGAACAAGACAAGGGTGTCCACTTTCACCAGTACTATTCAACATAGTCCTGGAAGTGCTAGCAACAGCAATAAGAGAAGAGAAAGAAATCAAAGGAATCCAGATTGGAAAGGAAGAAGTCAAGCTCTCTCTTTTTGCAGACGACATGATATTATACATAGAAAACCCCAAAGACACGGTTACAAAGCTACTAGAGCTGATCAATGAATTCAGCAAAGTCGCAGGATACAGAGTCAACACACAGAAATCACTGGCATTCCTATACACAAACAAATGAAAAATCAGAAAACGAAATCAAAGAGGCAATCCCCTTCACCATTGCAACCAAAAGAATCAAATATCTAGGAATAAATCTACCCAAAGAAACAAAAGAATTGTACATAGCAAATTACAAGACACTCATGAGAGAAATTAAAGAAGACTTAAACAGATGGAGAGATATTCCATGTTCCTGGATCGGTAGAATCAATATTGTGAAAATGACCATGCTACCAAATATCATCTACAGATTCAATGCGATCCCTATCCAACTACCATTGACATTTTTCACAGAACTAGACCAAAGAATAACACAGTTTATATGGAAACACAAAACACCTCAAATAGCCAAAGCAATCCTGAGAAAGAAAAACGGAGTTGGAGTTATCAGCCCTCCTAACTTCAGACTCTACTACAAAGCAACAGTCCTGGGCTTCCCCTGGTGGTCCAGTGGATAAGGACACCGCCTTGCAGTGCAAGGGGCGCCGGTTCCATCCCTGGCCTGGGAAGATCCCACGTGCCGCAGAGCAGCTGCACTGATGTGTCCAATCACCGAGCCAGAGCTCTGGAGCGCATGCACCCAGAGCTGGCGCTCTGCGATGACAGATGCCACCGCGATGGGAGGCCCGTAGGAGCCAAAGAACAAAGACGATGAAAAAACAAAGAAACGAAAGACCAATGGAAGTGGCCCGCCCTCTCCCCTCCCTCCCCAACCCGACCCCCGCCCAAAAGTAAATAAATAAATAAATCTTTAAAAAAAAAACAAAACAAAGCAACAGTCCTCAAGACAGTATGGTACTGGCGCAAAAACAGAACTATAGACCACTGGAACAAGGTCGAGAACCCAGAGATAAACCCACGCACCTATGGGTACTTTATTTTTGACAAAGGAGGCGAAACTATAAAATGGGACAAAGACAGCCTCTTCAACAAGTGGTGCTGGGAAAATTGGACAGCTACATGCAAAAAATTGAAGTTGGAACATTCCCTAACACCATACACAAAGATCAACTCAAAATGGATTAAAGACTTTAATGTAAGACCAGAAACCATCAAACTCTTAGAGGAGAATATAGGCAAAACCCTCAAGGACATCAATCAAAGCAAGATCTTCTGACTTCGAAAAAAAAATTAACATGTGGGACCTCATGAAACAAAAGAATTGTACATAGCAAATTACAAGACACTCATGAGAGAAATTAAAGAAGACTTAAACAGATGGAGAGATATTCCATGTTCCTGGATCGGTAGAATCAATATTGTGAAAATGACCATGCTACCAAATATCATCTACAGATTCAATGCGATCCCTATCCAACTACCATTGACATTTTTCACAGAACTAGACCAAAGAATAACACAGTTTATATGGAAACACAAAACACCTCAAATAGCCAAAGCAATCCTGAGAAAGAAAAACGGAGTTGGAGTTATCAGCCCTCCTAACTTCAGACTCTACTACAAAGCAACAGTCCTGGGCTTCCCCTGGTGGTCCAGTGGATAAGGACACCGCCTTGCAGTGCAAGGGGCGCCGGTTCCATCCCTGGCCTGGGAAGATCCCACGTGCCGCAGAGCAGCTGCACTGATGTGTCCAATCACCGAGCCAGAGCTCTGGAGCGCATGCACCCAGAGCTGGCGCTCTGCGATGACAGATGCCACCGCGATGGGAGGCCCGTAGGAGCCAAAGAACAAAGACGATGAAAAAACAAAGAAACGAAAGACCAATGGAAGTGGCCCGCCCTCTCCCCTCCCTCCCCAACCCGACCCCCGCCCAAAAGTAAATAAATAAATAAATCTTTAAAAAAAAAACAAAACAAAGCAACAGTCCTCAAGACAGTATGGTACTGGCGCAAAAACAGAACTATAGACCACTGGAACAAGGTCGAGAACCCAGAGATAAACCCACGCACCTATGGGTACTTTATTTTTGACAAAGGAGGCGAAACTATAAAATGGGACAAAGACAGCCTCTTCAACAAGTGGTGCTGGGAAAATTGGACAGCTACATGCAAAAAATTGAAGTTGGAACATTCCCTAACACCATACACAAAGATCAACTCAAAATGGATTAAAGACTTTAATGTAAGACCAGAAACCATCAAACTCTTAGAGGAGAATATAGGCAAAACCCTCAAGGACATCAATCAAAGCAAGATCTTCTCTGACCCACCTATTAAAATAGGGGAACTGAAAAGAAAAATTAACATGTGGGACCTCATGAAACTTAAAAGCTTTTGTACAGCAAAAGAAATTACAAAAAGTTGAACAGACAGCCCACAGAGTGGGAGAAAATCATAGCAAATGAAACAACAGACAAAGAATTTATCTCCAAAATCTACAAGCAACTCAGACAGCTCAGCACAGGGAAAATGAGCAGCCCAATCAGAAAATTGGAAAAAGATCTAAAGAGACGCCTCTCCAAAGAGGACATACAGATGGCCCAAAAGCACATGAAACAATGCTCAACCTCGCTTATCATTAGAGAAATACAAATTAAAACCACAATGAGATACCACCTCACACCCGTCAGAATGGCCATCATCAACAAATCGACAGACAATAAATGCTGGAGAGGGGGCGGAGAAAAGGGAACACTCCTGCACTGCTGGTGGGAATGTAAACTGATACAATCTCTATGGAAGACAGTACAGAGATTCCTTAAAAAACTAAAAATAGAAGCACCCTATGACCCAGCAATCCCACTATTAGGCTTACATCCTGATGAAATCAAAACTGAAAGAAGCACCTGTACCCCAATGTTCATTGCAGCTCTGTATACAATAGCTAGAACATGGAAGCAACCTAGATGTCCATTGACGAATGAATGGATCCAGAAGTTCTGGTACATATATACAATGGAATACTTCTCAACCATAGAAAGAAATGCAGAAGACTCAATCCTAATAAGGTGGCTAGCTCTAGAACCTGTCAAAAAGTGAAGTAAGTCCAAAAGAGAAAGACAAGTACAGTATACTAACTCATATATATGGGATCTAGTAAGATGGTCATGATAACACATGCAGTGAACTCATGGAAAAAAAGAAAATAGACATAAGGACATTGTGGAGATCGAACAGTGAGAGGGAGGCATAGAGGAAGTAACATCTAAACCTATACTGGCACATGTGGGAAAAGATAGCTATGGTCAGAGGTAAGTAAACGGGGTGCCTGGAGGGTGGGAGGGAACTGGGTTGTGGGAGGGTCCAGGGATATGCATATGAATGATCTGGGAACATACTTTAATGTAAGACCAGAAACCATCAAACTCTTAGAGGAGAATATAGGCAAAACCCTCAAGGACATCAATCAAAGCAAGATCTTCTCTGACCCACCTATTAAAATAGGGGAACTGAAAAGAAAAATTAACATGTGGGACCTCATGAAACTTAAAAGCTTTTGTACAGCAAAAGAAATTACAAAAAGTTGAACAGACAGCCCACAGAGTGGGAGAAAATCATAGCAAATGAAACAACAGACAAAGAATTTATCTCCAAAATCTACAAGCAACTCAGACAGCTCAGCACAGGGAAAATGAGCAGCCCAATCAGAAAATTGGAAAAAGATCTAAAGAGACGCCTCTCCAAAGAGGACATACAGATGGCCCAAAAGCACATGAAACAATGCTCAACCTCGCTTATCATTAGAGAAATACAAATTAAAACCACAATGAGATACCACCTCACACCCGTCAGAATGGCCATCATCAACAAATCGACAGACAATAAATGCTGGAGAGGGGGCGGAGAAAAGGGAACACTCCTGCACTGCTGGTGGGAATGTAAACTGATACAATCTCTATGGAAGACAGTACAGAGATTCCTTAAAAAACTAAAAATAGAAGCACCCTATGACCCAGCAATCCCACTATTAGGCTTACATCCTGATGAAATCAAAACTGAAAGAAGCACCTGTACCCCAATGTTCATTGCAGCTCTGTATACAATAGCTAGAACATGGAAGCAACCTAGATGTCCATTGACGAATGAATGGATCCAGAAGTTCTGGTACATATATACAATGGAATACTTCTCAACCATAGAAAGAAATGCAGAAGACTCAATCCTAATAAGGTGGCTAGCTCTAGAACCTGTCAAAAAGTGAAGTAAGTCCAAAAGAGAAAGACAAGTACAGTATACTAACTCATATATATGGGATCTAGTAAGATGGTCATGATAACACATGCAGTGAACTCATGGAAAAAAAGAAAATAGACATAAGGACATTGTGGAGATCGAACAGTGAGAGGGAGGCATAGAGGAAGTAACATCTAAACCTATACTGGCACATGTGGGAAAAGATAGCTATGGTCATTGTGCTAAGGGAATAGGAGTACCTACAATCACTTGGGGTGATGGCCTGGAGGGGTGGGAGGGGGGGAACTGGGTTGTGGGAGGGTCCAGGGATATGCATATGAATGATCTGGGAACATACATGTTGGTGAACAACAAAACTCTGTAAAATCTTTAAAGTAAATAATAATAATAATAAAAAAAGGAGTACAAACTACTATGTATAAAATAAACAAGCTCTAAGGATGTATTGTACAGCATAGAGAATATAGCCAGTATTTCATAATAACTATAGAGTTTAAAAATTGTGAATCTCTATGTTATATGCCTAAAACTTACATAATACTATTAATCAACTATACTAAATTTTTTAAAAAGAATAGCATTATAACTAAATTGTCATAAAAAGAAAGCAAAAAAAAAGAATATGTATTTAATAGAGATTTAATGTGTCTGGTTATATAAAAATATATACAGTAAAATTAAAATGGCATAGTATGATACTTGTTTCTGGCAAAAGTCACTTAAATTTTTTTATATATTTGCAGATAACCTGTATGTTTATCAATGTAATGTGAAATTGAATAGATCCAGTACCACATTTTAAAAATAACTCATCTGTTTTCTAGGTTGCTTTGTCTAATTGATTACTATGAATCTAAAATAAGAAAACTTCATAAACAAAGGTATGATTTGTCCTGTATTACAATTTTTAAAGTTGTTATAAACTCATGAATTACAACAAAAGTTTTTATGGCCTTTTGACACTTTAGATATGCTTTAGAAATCTACTGGATATGTGTATGATCTACCTAATATGCAACTACGAATTTCTTTTTTTATAAAGATCTTTAAACCTGTACTTTGCCACTTACATTAAAATATATTATTGCATATATATTAAATATGCATATTTAACAGTCACCATTAGTATTGGGCACAGAAGAAATAGCATATCTAAGGCCACATATATAAGGTGCATTAATATAAAGTCATTAAAACAGTGGCTATTCTGTTTCATTGTTTATAAATGGAAAACAGAAATAGCATATCTAAGGCCCACATTTTATTAAAGGTGCATTCAGTAAACCTATACTGGCACATGTGGAAAAGATAGCTATGGTCATTGTGCTAAGGGAATAGGAGTACCTACAATCACTTGGGGTGATGGCCTGGAGGGGTGGGAGGGGGGGAACTGGGTTGTGGGAGGGTCCAGGGATATGCATATGAATGATCTGGGAACATACATGTTGGTGAACAACAAAACTCTGTAAAATCTTTAAAGTAAATAATAATAATAATAAAAAAAGGAGTACAAACTACTATGTATAAAATAAACAAGCTCTAAGGATGTATTGTACAGCATAGAGAATATAGCCAGTATTTCATAATAACTATAGAGTTTAAAAATTGTGAATCTCTATGTTATATGCCTAAAACTTACATAATACTATTAATCAACTATACTAAATTTTTTAAAAAGAATAGCATTATAACTAAATTGTCATAAAAAGAAAGCAAAAAAAAAGAATATGTATTTAATAGAGATTTAATGTGTCTGGTTATATAAAAATATATACAGTAAAATTAAAATGGCATAGTATGATACTTGTTTCTGGCAAAAGTCACTTAAATTTTTTTATATATTTGCAGATAACCTGTATGTTTATCAATGTAATGTGAAATTGAATAGATCCAGTACCACATTTTAAAAATAACTCATCTGTTTTCTAGGTTGCTTTGTCTAATTGATTACTATGAATCTAAAATAAGAAAACTTCATAAACAAAGGTATGATTTGTCCTGTATTACAATTTTTAAAGTTGTTATAAACTCATGAATTACAACAAAAGTTTTTATGGCCTTTTGACACTTTAGATATGCTTTAGAAATCTACTGGATATGTGTATGATCTACCTAATATGCAACTACGAATTTCTTTTTTTATAAAGATCTTTAAACCTGTACTTTGCCACTTACATTAAAATATATTATTGCATATATATTAAATATGCATATTTAACAGTCACCATTAGTATTGGGCACAGAAGAAATAGCATATCTAAGGCCACATATATAAGGTGCATTAATATAAAGTCATTAAAACAGTGGCTATTCTGTTTCATTGTTTATAAATGGAACAATTCTTTTATCAGATATTTATTTGAGCACCTGCTTTCTGCTATGTTCTATTTTTAGTACTGAACAGATAAAGTAGAAGTAAGCAGATAAGCTCTCTTCTTTCATCAAGCATAAATTGTCTATAGTCTTGCACCAAGAGTCGTGACTCTTAGAAATTCAGTAGGACTGTGGCAGATCTGTGCTAGCCACAGATCTGATTCCTTCTAGCACCTTGGTGTGCTAGAAAGTGGGATGGTGGGAAGAAGGGAAGAAAGAAATGAAAAAGGAAGAAAGAGAAGACAATAACAATTAATAATAGAGCACCTGCTGGCTTCGTTCTATTCAGGAGGCAGTATTACATCAGATAACTTCAAGGACTTTCTGTTTTCAAGTGTAGCTGTCTTTCAAGATGCGAGGCATGATGTTAGATTCTCCAGAGATAGGATGTTTTTTGTTTTTTATTTTCTGTTATGTGGTTTTTTTTTTTTTTTTTTGGTGGGAGGTAGGGAGGGAGGGGACAGGCGGGCCACTTCTATTGGTCTTTCATTTATCTATTCCCATCCTTCTTTGTTCTTCCGCCCATGTGGGCCTCCCATCACGGTGGCCTCTGTTATCACAGAGCACTGGCTCTGGGCGCATGCACTCCAGAGCTCAGGCTCAGTAATTGGACACATCAGTCCAGCCGCTCCGTGGCACGTGGGATCTTCCCAGGCCGGGGTGGAACCGGCGCCCCTTGCACTGCAAGGCGGTGGTGTCCTTACCCACTGGACCACCAGGGAAGCCTGAGATAGGATGTTTTGAACACAGTTCTTACCTTGTAAAATTTTGCAGTCTAGTAAAGGTGATTAAATATAAATGAATTAATAGTTAAGAAAAGTCATGTGAGACTTAAATGACACTAGTATGTAATGTCACAATAAGAGTAATTACTAAAAACTGTACAGTCAGTAATACAGGAGTTGATGACAGGAACAAATTTGTTTTGGATAGAGTAACCAGGGAAACCATTACAAAACAGATGGGGGATTGTGTTTCAGCTTGAAGAATAAGTAAAATCTGGGAAAGCAGAAAGCAAAAAAAGAAAAATAAGACTACTTGTATGCTATGAGCAGAAATTCATAGATATGAAGGAGAAGGGTTTTTAATGGCGCTGTAATTAAGCCAGTTTGACTGAGCTTTAAGGGATTTGTTGATACATTCATAGATAGAGGTAGTAACCTATGGAGAGTAGTCATTCATGGAGGACCAAGAGTAAGCTATAAATGAACAAAAAGACATCATTGGCCTTGGAAAGAAGGAAGGCACTTTTCCCTCTGATACAGAAAAGCTGAGTGATGGGATTTTGTGTATTAGGGTTCTAGCAAGAAACAGAACCAGTAGAATGTGCACTTATATACAGAGAGTGAATTGTCTTAAAGAAATAGGTTCATGTGATTGTGAAGCTGGCAAGTCTGAAATCTGTAAGTCTGGCATGCGGGCCAGAGACTCGGGAGGAGTGGATGCTGCAGTGTGGAGGCTGAAGGCAACCTGGAGGCAGAGTATCTCTTGTTGGAGGTTTCAGTCTTTGCTCTTAAGCTCTTTAACTAATTGCACAAGGCTCGTCCACATTGTGAAGGGTAATCTGCTTTATTCAGAGTCTGTTGATTTCAGTGTTTGTCACGTCTAAAAAAGTACCTCCCGGCAGGGTCTGGACTGGTATTTGGCCAAGTAGCGGGGCACCACAGTGTAACCAAGTTGACGCTAAAATGAACAATCACAGTACGTGAAGAGTAAAGATAAGGAAAAAGCAGAATTTCATAGCTTGAGAGACTCTAAGAATAGCCCTTGCACTGCAAGGCGGTGGTGTCCTTACCCACTGGACCACCAGGGAAGCCTGAGATAGGATGTTTTGAACACAGTTCTTACCTTGTAAAATTTTGCAGTCTAGTAAAGGTGATTAAATATAAATGAATTAATAGTTAAGAAAAGTCATGTGAGACTTAAATGACACTAGTATGTAATGTCACAATAAGAGTAATTACTAAAAACTGTACAGTCAGTAATACAGGAGTTGATGACAGGAACAAATTTGTTTTGGATAGAGTAACCAGGGAAACCATTACAAAACAGATGGGGGATTGTGTTTCAGCTTGAAGAATAAGTAAAATCTGGGAAAGCAGAAAGCAAAAAAAGAAAAATAAGACTACTTGTATGCTATGAGCAGAAATTCATAGATATGAAGGAGAAGGGTTTTTAATGGCGCTGTAATTAAGCCAGTTTGACTGAGCTTTAAGGGATTTGTTGATACATTCATAGATAGAGGTAGTAACCTATGGAGAGTAGTCATTCATGGAGGACCAAGAGTAAGCTATAAATGAACAAAAAGACATCATTGGCCTTGGAAAGAAGGAAGGCACTTTTCCCTCTGATACAGAAAAGCTGAGTGATGGGATTTTGTGTATTAGGGTTCTAGCAAGAAACAGAACCAGTAGAATGTGCACTTATATACAGAGGGAGAGTTGCTTTTAAAGCCTAGGTTCATGTGATTGTGAAGCTGGCAAGTCTGAAATCTGTAAGTCTGGCATGCGGGCCAGAGACTCGGGAGGAGTGGATGCTGCAGTGTGGAGGCTGAAGGCAACCTGGAGGCAGAGTATCTCTTGTTGGAGGTTTCAGTCTTTGCTCTTAAGCTCTTTAACTAATTGCACAAGGCTCGTCCACATTGTGAAGGGTAATCTGCTTTATTCAGAGTCTGTTGATTTCAGTGTTTGTCACGTCTAAAAAAGTACCTCCCGGCAGGGTCTGGACTGGTATTTGGCCAAGTAGCGGGGCACCACAGTGTAACCAAGTTGACGCTAAAATGAACAATCACAGTACGTGAAGAGTAAAGATAAGGAAAAAGCAGAATTTCATAGCTTGAGAGACTCTAAAGTGTTATGCTCACAGAATCAGAGAAATAATGAAAACATAGAAGCTACCCAGTCATCCTTATTTTAGTCATCTTTCCTAAAATAGTCCTTTGTTCAAGACTCGCGTGTGTTTTAGAAGGTCTGAGGCATATGTTAGTAGAGTTGTCTTGGATAGAAATGTAATGCAAGCCACATACGTAATTTTGCATTGTTCATGTAGCCAAGATAAAAAGTAAAAGGAAACAAGTGAAATATATTCTAATATATTTACTATCCAAAATATTACCATTTCAACATGTTGTCAGTAACATTATTAGATACTTCACATTCTTTTTTTATTGTCATTAAAATATGGTATTATTTTCCTTTATAGCACACCTCGATTCAAGTGCTAAATTTTCATCAGAAATATTTAATCTGTATTTACATTTCATGAATTTTAGTTCAAAAATAGATACCCATATTGTTCTATACATACCCAAAAGTTTTCTAGCAACTTAATCAAGTGCAAAATGTTTTTTTCCTTTAGTATATACATCTACATTTGCACAACTGGCTCATCTTTCTTAGAATAGTTGGTTTGACTAAATTAAAGATGGAAAACACTACCCAACTTAAATTCATTAACTTCTGTTTAATTCAGAAGGGTATTTCAGAGTTGAAAAGCAGCTCTGAGTCTGTCGATAGCAACAAAAACTTCTTTGAAGTTTTCTTGGAGTTTTTATAGCCAATTTATATGCACTGTGGATTAAAACAAAAATCTTTCATGCTTATTAATATTAGAAAAATGTGTATAAAGTCAATATTGATTTCCGTTACAGAAAGTTTCATTTCATAATGAAGTTCTCATAATCTATTTAGCTAGTCACAAAAACACTTTTTTTTTTTAATCTTTGGAGCTTCAGTTTTAGCTCACTTATATATAGTGTGTTATTGGTGAGAAAACATTAATCACACAACCATTTTTTGTGTTTGGTTATTGAGCATTTGGCAAGTATAATTTAACAGCTATATTCCTGACACAGTTTGCTTCAGAAAACTAGCACATTTCCAATATGTATTATACAGTGTAGCAAAGTAATGAGAAACATCAGTCTTCTAAAATCCTAGTAAATCTGAATTTTTGATGTTACAAAGCTAAAGCATCTTCCTTTGTGGATAAAAGAAAAAGACTGGAGCCGTTTGCAGGACTCCCAACAACTACAGGCGCTGTTCCCAAGATGGTGATCCGTGTGTATATTGCATCTTCCTCTGGCTCCACAGCGATTAAGAAGAAACAGCAAGATGTGCTTGGTTTTTTAGAAGCTAACAAAATAGGATTTGAAGAAAAAGATATTGCAGCCAATGAAGAGAATCGGAAGTGGATGAGAGAAAATGTACCCGAAAACAGTCGACCAGCCACAGGTTACCCCCTGCCACCGCAGATTTTCAATGAAAGCCAGTACCGTGGGGACTATGATGCCTTCTTTGAAGCCAGAGAAAATAATGCAGTGTATGCCTTTTTAGGCTTGACAGCCCCACCTGGTTCAAAGGAAGCAGAAGCTCAGGCAAAGCAGCAAGCATGAATCTTAAGCATTCTGCCTTAAGCATCCTGAAAAAGGAGTCTCCATTGCTTTTCATAAAATGGCAAAATTATCTTGGCTTCAAAAGAAATAGGCTTAATGTTGAAGTAGTAGATTAGTTGATTTTTTCACACACAGTCAAAATGAATACATTTTTAAAATGTTAATGTTGTGATGAGGAGAATAGGAAATGAACATAACATTTTAAGTAGGTCTCCTGGAATAGTATTGTTGTCTGCTAAGGCATTTTATGTACTTCAGTGATTTTAAAAAGCAAACATCTATTCCTTCTTTCTGGTATTATTATTGTAGTTTAAATTTATCTGTAGCTCTATATTGAGTAATTTTAAAAGGTGAGTGAAAATTTGTCTCTTGTTTCCATATTGCCTCATTAATTTCAGTGAACCAAAATATGTACCTTTTTGATGTGAAATTATTGTGATTAAAAAGTAGTTGCAGATAATGTTTATGATATGTCAGACGTAATTTCCTGTGGTAATGATAACATTCTAATTCTTTTGTAGTTAAAAGTTAAATTAAAAAGTTCTATGTACTGAATCACAGGTTTTCTAAGCTTCCAAATATAGTCTTTCATGGAATATTTTAGTGACCAGAAGAGATGACCTCCCACAAAAGAAAAAAAAAAGTATTCAGTGGAAAAGTTTCTTGGTTAAACTACACAACTATGATGCAATCACGTTGCTCAATTGCTTGTCCTGGTGAGATACGCCTATGTATGTTACAGAAGTGGGATGGCAAATAAGTTTAAAATGACATCATTTTGTAGAGAGCTCAGACTTTTAATTAGCTGTTTTAAATAGATTGGAAATAATTTTCCCCCTTTAAAACAGCCTATGATCATGAATGCCACTATCTCTCACATATTTGACATTTTTATTTCAGCTTATTGAATGAGTACATTAATCTAAGGAGAGAGAATCTTTTCTATGCCTCTGTTCCAGTGAATAGCATAAGTATCAGATAAAAGGATCAAATTTTTAAATGTTAATTTTGAAAGCGTCTAAGAAAGACAAGAAATATGATGGCCTAAATCACCCAGAAGGCATGTATATTGTGCTTTAGTTCCACATTACTAAAAGTAAACACATTTTACTTTAAATTACTTTATCATATTATTTGATGTATGCAAGTCTGTGCGCTTTGCCAAAATCAACCTATCATGAAGACATGGCTTTGTTTACTGAAATTCAAACTTGATGCAATGCTTTAAAATAAACTCAGTGCTTTCAGAAACATAAAAAAAAAAAAAAAGAAAAAGACTGTTTCATGTCTCGATGAAATTATTCTTTAATCGATATGTAAAATTCAAAGACACACCATAAGTCAGATTATTTCTTAAGTCTCAAATTGTCAACATTTCTTAGTAAGTCTAGAGGTCCTCTGATGACAGAGCATCCTCCAGTGTTAACAGAGCATATAGTTCATCTAAAGGTAAAGAAACATATTTGTAATTTTTTAATTAAGTCAGTTGATCTTTGGTATTATAAGAAAGGCCTTGTATTCTCCAGACAGTTGTTTGTGGGCTTAATTGACGATCTTTCTTTTTTTATAAAATTGTTTTAGTGGGGCTTCCCTGGTGGTCCAGTGGATAAGGATACTATCTTGCAGTGCAAGGGGTGCTGGTTCGATCCCTGTCCTGGGAAGATCCCACATACTGCGGAGTGGCTGGACCAATGTGTCCAACTACGGAGTTGGAGCTCTGGAGCGCGTGCGCCCAGAGCCGGTACTCTGCAATGGGAGAGGCCACTGTGATGGGAGGCCCACACAGGCCAAAGAACAAAGATAAATAAATGAAAGATCAATAGAAGTGGCAAAAAAAGTTTAAGTGTTTTTTTTTTTATGGAGGGCCCCGCAATAGAATTTTGCTAAAGCTTAGAGAGCTCAGACTTTTAATTAGCTGTTTTAAATAGATTGGAAATAATTTTCCCCCTTTAAAACAGCCTATGATCATGAATGCCACTATCTCTCACATATTTGACATTTTTATTTCAGCTTATTGAATGAGTACATTAATCTAAGGAGAGAGAATCTTTTCTATGCCTCTGTTCCAGTGAATAGCATAAGTATCAGATAAAAGGATCAAATTTTTAAATGTTAATTTTGAAAGCGTCTAAGAAAGACAAGAAATATGATGGCCTAAATCACCCAGAAGGCATGTATATTGTGCTTTAGTTCCACATTACTAAAAGTAAACACATTTTACTTTAAATTACTTTATCATATTATTTGATGTATGCAAGTCTGTGCGCTTTGCCAAAATCAACCTATCATGAAGACATGGCTTTGTTTACTGAAATTCAAACTTGATGCAATGCTTTAAAATAAACTCAGTGCTTTCAGAAACATAAAAAAAAAAAAAAAGAAAAAGACTGTTTCATGTCTCGATGAAATTATTCTTTAATCGATATGTAAAATTCAAAGACACACCATAAGTCAGATTATTTCTTAAGTCTCAAATTGTCAACATTTCTTAGTAAGTCTAGAGGTCCTCTGATGACAGAGCATCCTCCAGTGTTAACAGAGCATATAGTTCATCTAAAGGTAAAGAAACATATTTGTAATTTTTTAATTAAGTCAGTTGATCTTTGGTATTATAAGAAAGGCCTTGTATTCTCCAGACAGTTGTTTGTGGGCTTAATTGACGATCTTTCTTTTTTTATAAAATTGTTTTAGTGGGGCTTCCCTGGTGGTCCAGTGGATAAGGATACTATCTTGCAGTGCAAGGGGTGCTGGTTCGATCCCTGTCCTGGGAAGATCCCACATACTGCGGAGTGGCTGGACCAATGTGTCCAACTACGGAGTTGGAGCTCTGGAGCGCGTGCGCCCAGAGCCGGTACTCTGCGATGAGAGAGGCCACTGTGATGGGAGGCCCACACAGGCCAAAGAACAAAGATAAATGAATGAAAGACCAATAGAAGTGGCAAAAAAAAAAAAGTTTAAGTGTTTTCATAATTTTCCAACAAAATTTTCATAGCAAGTACTTTATTTCATAGCAGAGGACAGTTTCTGTTTTTGTGTAACACTTCAGAATGTTTTCTAGGTAGCCAAAGTTATAAGCTCAGATTTTGCTAAAAGCTTATTTTAAAAGTTTTTGTTGTGTGGTTAATGTTGATTTTGGTGACTTCAATTCTCTATTGACTGTTGAGAGAAAACTTCTTAATATATCCATTATATATTTGTTGAAAATACTTCCTATTGTTATCTACTTTATTATCCTAAAACATCTTTTATATAACAACTTTTTAAAATAACAGTTTTATTGAGATGTAATTCACATACCATAAAATTCACCATTTTAAAGTATATGATTGAGTGGTTTTAGGATATTCACAAAGTATGTCACCATCTCTGCAGTCAACTTTAGAACTTGGGCTTCATCCCATTGAAAAACAGAAGCCCTATACCCATTAGCAATCACTGTCTGTCCTGAGGGTCCCCCCGCCCCCCAACTCCCTGCCACCTTTGCAGCAACCCAGCATCACAAAATAGGCAATCCATAAAAACAAGAAAGGTGAGTAATTGCCTTGGAATTGGATTGTGGTGGAGTAGGGACTCAGGGCAGAGGGTAAATGGGAAGTGATTGTTAATGAGTATGGTGTTTCAATGGGGGTGATAAACATTTTGTAGAATTGATTGTGGAGGGACTTCCTTGGTGTTCCAGTGGTTAAGACTCCATGCGTCCAGTGCAGGTGGCGTGGAGTTGATCCCTGGTCAGGGAACTAAGATCCCACATGCCACATGGTGTGGCCAAAAAATAAAGATAATGACACAACTTTAGAGGACCCTAAAGTGATACCTTATTTTGGTTTTGATTTGTGTTTCCCTAAGGACTAATGATGAGTGTCTTTTATATTTTTATCATTCATTTGCATATGTTATTTTGGAGAAATGCCTACTCATGTCCTTTGCCCATTTTTAAATTGAATTTTTTGTCTTTTTGTTGAATTATAAGAGTTATTTATTAATCTGGATACACGTTCTTTGTCAGATTTGCAAGTATTTTATCCCATTCTGTGATTTCTTTTTTTTTTTTTCCTTGATGATGTCCTTTCAAGCTCAGGAATGTTTTACTTTTCAGAAAGTTCAGCTTGCTTTTTTTTTTTTTTTTCTCTTGTCTTTTCTGCACCATCCGCTTTTCTGTTTTATTCTGCAGCAAATTACAGTAGCATTCAGTAGGACATTTGTGACATACTTTCCTTCAGTCTCTCTTTCTTTACTGTTTGAATTATTGTATTGTCTCAGATGGTATCATCTCCACTTGATTTTGTTTAAAATCTGTCCCTAATTATTTTTAAACTAAAAAGTCTAATTCTTACAATTAAAATGTATCACTTATCAATTTGATTTATATAGCTATATCCTATGTAAACATAAATATAGTATCAGAATAAACATAATGCTAAACTGATATCATTCTAATTGAACCTGGCCATTGATCCTGACTAGACTGGTGGTGTGTTTGTGTTAATATATAGCAGTACAACCACACATGTACCCAGTGTACAACTAGGCCACCACATTAACACTTTAGCACGACATGTCAAAGTGGCAGGTAGTCCTAAATAATAAAGCTGTGTTTAACAGAAGAATACTTTACCCTGCTTTGCTTTTAACATTTTAATTTAAATGAAATAGAATTGAAAGCACTAGCCATATTTCAAACACTCCTTCCTGTGTATACCTAGTGTTTACTATCTCAGACAGCCCAGTGTTAGGTGTATCAGGATTTTTGAAAACATTAATGCTGATCTGGTAGTACTTTGGAGCTCACAGACTGCTTTGCTATCTTTTATTTACTTTTAAAACCAATTTTGTGAGGTAGATGTGATAGAAATTATCTCTGTTCTGCAGAAGAGAAGAAAAATTCTGAGAGACTGACCTACCCAAATAATACAGCTGGTTAATGGAGGTTTCAAGACTTGAATCAGGGCCACTAAAGCCTGTGGCCTTGTCCACTTATACTCTGTATTTTTTATATAGTTTTTTTTTTTAATCTAAATGCACTAAAAGGAAGAAAACAATATTCTTTGTTTATTCTGTCAACAAGAATTAAGCCCCATATTCTTCTGGGAAGTGAGATACAGTGGTGAACAAGACAGACTAAGTTCTGGTCTGTGTGGACCTTACATTCCAATTAAGGTATTAGTAAACAAATCTATAGTATAGGACTACTTAATAAGTAGTATGTTCTAATAACATTTTCTGTAAGAATAAGTAGGAAATTTAAGTTTTAGTTCATATTGAGATTATGAACTTATTATTGTAGTGACTTTTTGTTATCTAGATTTTCTTCTTTGAAGATAAATTTTTCATATTATCTACATGTTTTTTCTCATAGGCAATATAAAGAAGATGAAAGTCAGTCAGAAGAAGAATATAGAGGTCTAAGTTCTTTACCCCCTTATAATGGCCTTCTAATGGTATGAGGAGTATATGACTTATAAATATTTTTATATAGAGTAAAATAATAATTAAATAATCTCTTAGGAAAATTAACCCTTCCTCTATGAAATATGTTTCAGTCATTACAGAATCAACTTAAGGAATCGAAATCTAAGATAGATGTACTTTTAAGCGAAAAGCTGAATCTTCAAAAAGATTTGGAAACCAGGTGAGAAAAACTTGTCAATTTAATTTAATTTTTATTTAAGCAAATACTGAAAGTTTGAATGTTGTCAGTCATCCTATTGCCTTTACTCTAAAGCTAATGTTGGGAGCTCATGTTTGTATACTCATTTTAGTCATTTGTCTTTCATATGATGGAAAGAACAAAGATACACATGTAGGCAAGGGACGTGAGAAATAGGAGGAAGTTAAACTGGCTGGGAACTCAGAATAGACTCAGTCTTACGCCAGTAGGTTTCCCTTTACCCAAATTATTTTTATTTTAATTTTTTCCAGATAGTTTTGTTATTGTTCAGTCTCTAAGTCATGTCTGACCTTTTGCGACCCCATGAACTGAGCACACCAGGGTTCCCTGTCCTTCTCTATCTCCCTGAGTTTGCTCAAACTCATGTCCATTGAATCAGTGATGCCATCCAGCCATCTCATCCTCTGTTTCTGTCTTCTCTTGCTCTCAGTCTTTCTCAGCATTAGGCTCTTTCCAGAGTCAGCCCTTTGCATCGGGGCACCAAAGTATTGGAGCTTCAGCATCAGTCCTTCTGATGAGTATTCAGGGTTGATTTCCTTTAGGACTGACTGTTTTGATCTCCTTACTGTTTAAGGGACTTTCAAGAGTTTTTTCCAACACCACAGTTTGGAAGCATCAGTTCTTCGGTGCTCAACCTTCTTTATGGTCCAACTCTCACATCCATATACCACTACTGGGAAGATCATATTTTTGACTATACAGATGTTTGTTGGCAGAGTGATGTCTCTGTTTTTTAATATGCTGTCTAGGTTTGTCATAGCTGTTCTTCCAAGGAGCAAGCATCTTTTAATTTTGTGGCTGCAGCCACTGTCAGCTTTGATTTTGGAGCCCAGGAAAATTAAATTCACCTCTGTTTCCACTTTTTTTCCCGTCAATTTGCCATAAAGTGATAGGACTAGATGCCATGATCTTCATTTTTTGAATGTTGAATTTTAAGCCAGCTTTTTCACTCTCCTCTTTTCATCTTCATCAGGTGACTCTTTAATTCATCTTAAATTGGTATCATCTGTATATCTGAGGTTGTTGATATTTCTCCTGGCAGTCCTATTTCCTGCTTGTGAGTCATCCAGCCCAAGAAATTACTTTAGAATGTCTTATTTCATTGTATGCCTGTGTTGTGGGAAGGGAGAAAAATTTAAAAGTTTAAATGGCATACAACAGAAAGGTTTATTTATATACAGCACACTACCACAGAAGGAAGGCACTCTCCATGTTGACAGAGAGATAATAATGAATTATTATTCATTCACAGACAGAGTAACAATGAATGTACACTATTGAGACTTTTTTTCATTCATCAAATATTTGTTGGATACCTATTGTAAGTTAGTCATGGTCATAAGTTCTAGAATAATGCATAGTAAGCAAAATACCTTGTTCTTGTAAAGCTTATACTTTAATGGAGAGGAAACTGATACCTACAATAAAAACCATTTCTATAAGATTTAAAAGCCTGCCATGTAGTGATGTGTAAATTTATGATTATATAAATATGAGGGGAAAATTTGTAAAATATGCATGGGAATAAAGAGCAATGAATTGGGGCTAGTGGTTAGCTGTGGTATGGGAAGGAGAGAGCAATGGAAGTAATTAGGGACACACAGGTTTTTAAGTACATGTATATAGTGTTTTGGTTAAAAGATTTGAAACAGGTTGCTGCTCAACTTTGATAAAGCTTGAGGCATGGACACACCACTCTTTGTTTTACTCTTCCCTATTCTTATTTATTCATTCGAGATAATTCAGTATAAAAGCCAGTAATAGGTTAATAACAACAAAAATGGGCAGAAATAGGCAATACACAGAAGAAGAAACTCAATGGCTAATATAACCTCATTAGCAGTTATAAAATATTTTAAGAATTTTTAAGCATATTTGTGACAAGTAGTAGAGTATACTTTATTATTTTAAATATCTTTATAGTTTTATTCAATGAATATGTTCAACATGATTTATTTTCTACAGGCCCACACAGCATGAATTAAGACTTTATAAAGTACAAGTGAAGAAGCTGGAGAAAGCCCTTAAGAAAAACGTCAAGTAATTGTATTTTACCATGGTTACAAATTTATTAGGATTTTTTAATCATATTATTTATTTTATTGACCTGTCAGCTTACCTCATAGTGCCATGGCTTAAAATTACCAAGCAGATAGGGGTTGGGGGAAGACTTTAAAAAAAGTTTCTACCGTTTTGGATTTGGGTATATATTCATCTTAAATAAGAACAAGGAAAAGGTAATTGTCTGATATAATAAAAGGCAAAGATTTTAATTAGTTGACTTTGGAAGTCATGGAGAAATTGCAAGAGAATCATTGAAATAAGAGAACACAGGGTCCAAATTTTTGTTGGTGGTAGTCATGACGTGAATAATATATAGCCTTATCATATTTTAAAGCTAGAGGTACCAGAATGAATGCAGTGAGCCTTTCATATCTTCCACTTGTCTCTTATGACTTTGAAAAGCACACATTCAGAGGAGTTTTAAAAAGTTGGTCCTCAAATGGTATTTTCTGAAGATTAGCTGTATCTACTCTTTGATTCTAGGGAATGGAACTTGAAGTAGTTTGGTGAGCATGGGGATGAAATATTTTAAAAATGACATGAGTTAATATATACATTAGGTGTATTAAATTGGTATATTATCTTATGTTGATTCAGTTTCCAGTGACAGCTACATTTCCTCTTTTTTATGGTAACACATACCACAGTGAAAAGCAAGTATTCTGGCCATCCAGGAATTACATATTGAGTTAAGATTGTAGGGAAGAAAAACAAAGGAAAAGAGAAGTGGAAGGTTCAGGAAGGTTGTATTCAGTTAATGTTTTACCCCTTCTTACTATTGCTTGACATTTTAGGTCCTTATAGTGCCTCTTCCTATTTGCTTGGCATTCTAGATATTGAAATGACAGTGGTAAACTGAATAGAAAAAGCTTTTGTTCTCATGAAGCTTATATAAAAGGCAATGAAAAAATAAGGCAATTTTGATATAAGTACCAAAGATAAAATAGTGTGAGAGTTACTATTGTATAAAGGTGGTACACGAGGTGGTAGTGACTTGGTCAAAGGTGGCAGGAGTGGAGGAGGTGAGAAATGTTTGGAATATTGTAGGTAGACCTGGTAATAGTGATGGACTGAGGATAGATGGAGATAGAGGCAGCTGAGGAGGGAAAAATTAAGACTGAAAAAATTTAAAAATAAACTCAGTTGGGACTAACGTTTGATCCTGAATAGCGAATTAGTTGTTGGAGCATTGGCCGAGATAGGAAAACTGATAAAGGAGCAGTTGAGAAGAGGAGAAGGTAAGATAGATAAGAAGTCAGAGGAGAAAGTGTAGAGGAGGAAAACTTCACAGCCCTCTGAGGTTTCTGGCTGGACCTGAAAATTAAGCTGAAAAAGACAGATTAACGTGAAAAAAGTGTATAGATATATTTAATACAAGTTTTATCTGATCTGAGAAGAAATGAAGGTTCGAAGAAACAGTTAAGCCTGAGCATTTTAATACTAGGTTTGTTGAAGAGTGGAAAGTTGTGGGGAAATGTGATAGTATAAAAGGGTGTAAGCTGAGGGTAATAAACCAGGGAATGTTTGGATTCCTCTTCTTCAGAGATAAAGATGTTCCTTTGCTCTGGGTGCAAGGAGGAAAAGGGAAAGGTCAGAGAGTCCTTCCGCACCTGCCATTTCTCAAATTCCTTTGGTTTAAAACATTTCTTTTGTCAAAGTGAGATGTTTTGGTTTTTGTTTGTTTTAGCCACACTGTGTGGCATATGGGATCTCAGTTCCCTAACCAGGGATTGAGCCTGGGCCAAGGCAGGGAAAGCCTGGAATCCACTATGCCACCAGAGAACTCCCTCAAAATGGCATATTTTGGAGTGGCATGTCCTGATCCCCTTTAATGAACGGTTACTGACTTCAGTGTAAGTGCATCAGTGAGGACACATACACACATAAGCACTTACACCTTTATTTGTAGAGCTACCTCATCATTCCTCATTATTTACAGATGGCATATTTGCCTGCCTGGTGGCACGTGCACAGTTATTCATGGATGTGCCCAGTGTATACATTTTCAGCTGTTGAACAAGGTAAATCTCCGCCCACGTTTCAGCTTTCATGATGTAAACAGTCATTCTTTTTGTTGTCATATGCCACTTTTAGTTTTTCATTTTTTTCCTTTTTATTGGTAATTTCTCCAAGGTGGTCCCAAGCATGGTGTTGAAGTATAGTCTAGTGTTCTACACATAAGAAGACTGTGATGTACCTCACAGAGAGTATACATGTGTTGGGATACTTCATTAGGGCTTGAATTATGATGTTGTTGGCTATGAGTCCAGTGTTAATGAAACAATAATATTAAAAAAAAGATGTCTTTAAACATTAGCACACATAAGACATAGTTATATATTGATCAGTTGAGGGAAGTGTGACCAGAGGCACACAGGAACCTGATCCTGTGTTTCCCCTATGAGCAGTGGTTCAGTCCTCACTAATTCAGTGTGTATAGTGAGGTTATAGAACCTAACTACCATGAATAATGAGAATTACTCTCTCTATATATTTTTTGTTCACTTGTGCTATGGTTTTTAGAGTGACTTTTCACTGTTAGACTTTAAAATTGTGATTCAGAACCAATTCCTGCTATATTTTTATGTTGAGTTTTGAAGAAACGATTGGTGTTTTTAGAAATTTATATTTGGAACCTTTTTACTTGAAATCTTTAGGAAAAGATGTACCTTTGCTCTGGGTGCAAGGAGGAAAAGGGAAAGGTCAGAGAGTCCTTCCGCACCTGCCATTTCTCAAATTCCTTTGGTTTAAAACATTTCTTTTGTCAAAGTGAGATGTTTTGGTTTTTGTTTGTTTTAGCCACACTGTGTGGCATATGGGATCTCAGTTCCCTAACCAGGGATTGAGCCTGGGCCAAGGCAGGGAAAGCCTGGAATCCACTATGCCACCAGAGAACTCCCTCAAAATGGCATATTTTGGAGTGGCATGTCCTGATCCCCTTTAATGAACGGTTACTGACTTCAGTGTAAGTGCATCAGTGAGGACACATACACACATAAGCACTTACACCTTTATTTGTAGAGCTACCTCATCATTCCTCATTATTTACAGATGGCATATTTGCCTGCCTGGTGGCACGTGCACAGTTATTCATGGATGTGCCCAGTGTATACATTTTCAGCTGTTGAACAAGGTAAATCTCCGCCCACGTTTCAGCTTTCATGATGTAAACAGTCATTCTTTTTGTTGTCATATGCCACTTTTAGTTTTTCATTTTTTTCCTTTTTATTGGTAATTTCTCCAAGGTGGTCCCAAGCATGGTGTTGAAGTATAGTCTAGTGTTCTACACATAAGAAGACTGTGATGTACCTCACAGAGAGTATACATGTGTTGGGATACTTCATTAGGGCTTGAATTATGATGTTGTTGGCTATGAGTCCAGTGTTAATGAAACAATAATATTAAAAAAAAGATGTCTTTAAACATTAGCACACATAAGACATAGTTATATATTGATCAGTTGAGGGAAGTGTGACCAGAGGCACACAGGAACCTGATCCTGTGTTTCCCCTATGAGCAGTGGTTCAGTCCTCACTAATTCAGTGTGTATAGTGAGGTTATAGAACCTAACTACCATGAATAATGAGAATTACTCTCTCTATATATTTTTTGTTCACTTGTGCTATGGTTTTTAGAGTGACTTTTCACTGTTAGACTTTAAAATTGTGATTCAGAACCAATTCCTGCTATATTTTTATGTTGAGTTTTGAAGAAACGATTGGTGTTTTTAGAAATTTATATTTGGAACTTAAACTTTTGTTGAATCTAGATGTGAAACAGAAGTTAAGAACATTAGCTAACTTGCCCATATTGCACAGGTGGTATGTGGAAGACCTTGGAAAGAAATCAGATCCATTTGGACTCTCAGGCTCACACTCCTAACCACCACACTAGTATTAGAGACCAAACAAAAATCCAATGAAAAAAACTTTCGCATGTAAAACTTCTCAAATTTTTATTTTCTGCAGTGGAAGAGGTAGGATTTTATTCAAAGAACTACTGATGTTAAGGAAATAATTAGAAGTAAAACTCTGTTAACCCAGTGAATATTCTCCACATTATGTAGGGAAAAAAGAAACAGTTTTATAGAACAGTTGGAATAAATATCAAGCCAGACTGCAACGTGCATTAGAAGCAGGATGCTAAAGAGATTGCAAAGATGAAGTCTCACCCTTTAATATTGCCAGGCAGATGTGCAATCCATTATATACATGTGAATTATCTTTAACCAAAGGAAAAATTTATTGTATCTTCCTGATAAGGGGGAAGTTACAATTTAGAACCAGAAGCCTAGCCTAAGCACCAACAGGGAAAAGGAGACAAGGCACTCTCTTCCTTGATGTCCTCACTTCAGACAAGATCTGGTGCATTCAGGGTGGTATGGCGGTAGACAGTGTCTTCATTTCAAAGAGATGGTTCTAAAATTCCCAAGAAAGACACTGCACATTTTAAGCAGGAGGCTTATGTAAATTTTAACAGAATCTACATACTTCTTAGAAAGGATTTACAACTACAGATTTTCCAAAGGAAACACTGAAAGAAAAGGAGGAGAAAGTCTCTTTCTCCTTTATAACCAGAGAAAGTTTTTTTTAATTTTTTCAAGTTTAAGGAAAATCTTCACTAATTCAGTGTGTATAGTGAGGTTATAGAACCTAACTACCATGAATAATGAGAATTACTCTCTCTATATATTTTTTGTTCACTTGTGCTATGGTTTTTAGAGTGACTTTTCACTGTTAGACTTTAAAATTGTGATTCAGAACCAATTCCTGCTATATTTTTATGTTGAGTTTTGAAGAAACGATTGGTGTTTTTAGAAATTTATATTTGGAACTTAAACTTTTGTTGAATCTAGATGTGAAACAGAAGTTAAGAACATTAGCTAACTTGCCCATATTGCACAGGTGGTATGTGGAAGACCTTGGAAAGAAATCAGATCCATTTGGACTCTCAGGCTCACACTCCTAACCACCACACTAGTATTAGAGACCAAACAAAAATCCAATGAAAAAAACTTTCGCATGTAAAACTTCTCAAATTTTTATTTTCTGCAGTGGAAGAGGTAGGATTTTATTCAAAGAACTACTGATGTTAAGGAAATAATTAGAAGTAAAACTCTGTTAACCCAGTGAATATTCTCCACATTATGTAGGGAAAAAAGAAACAGTTTTATAGAACAGTTGGAATAAATATCAAGCCAGACTGCAACGTGCATTAGAAGCAGGATGCTAAAGAGATTGCAAAGATGAAGTCTCACCCTTTAATATTGCCAGGCAGATGTGCAATCCATTATATACATGTGAATTATCTTTAACCAAAGGAAAAATTTATTGTATCTTCCTGATAAGGGGGAAGTTACAATTTAGAACCAGAAGCCTAGCCTAAGCACCAACAGGGAAAAGGAGACAAGGCACTCTCTTCCTTGATGTCCTCACTTCAGACAAGATCTGGTGCATTCAGGGTGGTATGGCGGTAGACAGTGTCTTCATTTCAAAGAGATGGTTCTAAAATTCCCAAGAAAGACACTGCACATTTTAAGCAGGAGGCTTATGTAAATTTTAACAGAATCTACATACTTCTTAGAAAGGATTTACAACTACAGATTTTCCAAAGGAAACACTGAAAGAAAAGGAGGAGAAAGTCTCTTTCTCCTTTATAACCAGAGAAAGTTAAATTTTTTCTTTAGACCTGTATTTACCTTTCAGCTAACGAAAGTTCAATATCAAGTGATAATTTAACATGGGAAAACTTCTTGTTTGAGCTAATATTACAAAAAAGTTTGTTATAAAGTTCTGTTGCTAGGAGGAAGTCAAATAGGTCTGCCAGTGCAAGATAACCAAAGGGTTAGAATTAAATGCAATTACTGCAGTGCCTTTACTGCAGTAATTCCATTTAATTTTCAGTTCTATTTATATTCTGTTTGAAGAAGATAAAATCAGAATCTCATCACCCTGATGTTGAGCTGAGAGAGTTAAGGTGGTCAGTTAGAATAAGCCAAACTGAAATTAATCATCACGGCTCTATTGACTCACTTCAATAATATAAGCAAGGGGCCAAAGAGAATGGGGCTGGCTTCTCCGTATCCCATTTTTCCCCATAAAATGACACCAGGCAAAGGTCAGTCAGTGACATGCTGCAGAGATGACTCCTGTTGTCTCATGGGCCTAGGGGAAGGGCAGGAAATGGAAAAGTACGGAGCCAGAGGCTCCCCCATCCATCTCCCGGGCAGAACTCCAGAATGGGAGTCGCCATGAGATTATGGAAAGGCTTCAACAGACGCTTTAAAAAGCTATGAAGTGTCTGCCCGTGGAAATTTAGGGGAATGCCTATAGAAAACAGGAAATATGGGAACATACATGTCGGTGAACAACAAAACTGTAAAATCTTTAAAATAAAGAATTAAAAATTAAAAAAACAAAACAAAACAGGAAATAACAGTGGTTTAAGTTGCAAGTGCAGTTTTCTGGATTTCCCAGACTCCACAAGAGAAACATAGCTGTTGCTGCTGGCTATGAGAAATGAATACTTGCTAAGTATATGAAGAATTCCTTAGCTGTTTTAGAGTAATTTTACGGCCTTCAGGCTCTGCTGACAACTCTGGAGACTACAAAACAACCCTGGAATATTTCTGAGTGCAGCATATTCTGCTCAAACACAGGTCTCAAAAACACTAATTAAGTCATATGCAATTGGAAAGTAAGGGAATGATTAACATAGAAGTTAACATAGAAACTGCTGTGTGATTCCCACCCCCTCTCCGGTACCAGGAATATACTGTAGACTTCAGAAAGGGGAAAGCTTTGCTAGTACATAGGCACTTGCCCTTTCAGCTCTTTTTTTTAGCCACTTCTATTGATCTTTCATTGATTTATCTTCGTTCTTTGGCCTGTGTGGGCCTCCTATCGCAGTGGCCTCTCTCGTTGCAGAGCACCAGCTCTGGGCACACGCACTCCAGAGCTCCTGCTCGGTAGTTGGACACATCTGTCCAGCCACTCCGCGGCACGTGGGATCTTCCCAGGCCAGAGATCGAACGGGCGCCCCTTGCACTGCAAAGCGGTGTCCTTACCCACTGGACCACCAGGGAAGCCCCTCAGCTCTTTTTTAAGAATATTTAAAATGAGAGCCCGTACCCCCCTCCCTTCCTGACCCTCAGCATTAGACAGCCTGGAGGCTCACCTGTTGTAACCTTGGCTTCTGTGACCAGGAGCTCCACTGCCATCTTCATAGTCGTGGCATCCTCTAGCTGGTGCTTCCGCTCTGTTGATGTGGATTTTGTGATACTGGAGACAGTCTCTAGACATACTGGAGCTGTCTAATTTATCTGTGGAGGCACTGATTACTGTTTTTTGTTAGTTGTCTAGTTGTAAAGCTGCATTCAGTTTTTAAATAGTCTGGTTTCTAACACTTTTTTCCTGAACACTGTTATTTTCACTTGTGGTTTTGCAGAATACAAAGGTTTTCAGAAGTATTATGCTATGGCAGAGCTTCCCTGGTGGTTTAGACAGTAAAGAATCTGTCTTAAATGCAGGAGACCTGGGTTTGATCCCTGGGTTGGGAAGATCTCTGGAAAAAGGGAATGGTTACCCACTCCAGTAGTCTTGCCTAGAGAATTCCATGGACAGAAGAGCCTGGCAGGCTACAGTCCATGGGGTCGCAAAGAGTGGACACGACTGAGCGACTTTCGCTTATGCTATGGTAGATATTTACTATGAGGCTAGGTGAACCAAAGGTCAGTTTCTCGTAAGTCCCTAGATTTTACTAATCCTTCATTTATGTAAATTTAGAAAAACAGTGGGATTAAATAGATTAATACATGTGAAGTACTTCAAAGAGTACCTTCTTTGAGAAGATTCTCAGTAAATACTAATTATCATCATCACCAGGCTCCCAATATATACCATCATTGTTATTAAATTGAGGGTATCTCTTTATTCACTTAGTTAATTGAATCACATTTCATTTCCCTGAGTGACTGTAGTTAGTACATGCAGTAACATTTTTTGGTTACTGTACTGGCAGTTGAAATCTTATTATACCCAAAGTATAATGTTAATGACACTTGTAAACAGTTTGTTGAGAAGTTAAGCTTTTTCACCTTAATGAAATGTCAACATTTAAATTCAGATGCATCTGTTTACTTAATTCTCCTAGAGAACTGTTGACTTTTGTGTGTCACTTCTGTATTTAAGCCATAAGCTCCTGGCACTGCCTTCAGGCAAAACTGTCAAGTATATGAATATGATAAATAGATGAAAAGTCAAGTGGAAAATAGATTGTGAGTTTTTTGTCTTCTAGAAGGAGAGGGTTGACTTTTTAGCTAGACCTAATTCTGTTTATTTTGCTTTGGGCATATGCTAACCAGAGAGCAGAGGAAAACGACTGAATGAAGATCAAGGGGAGTACATGTGAGTGGAGGAGATAATTGTAGGGTGGTAGTAAGAGTTGAGGTAAGAAAGGAGCCAGGAGGAATATTGGGATAGGACTAATAGCCTGGCAAGGTCCAAGTGCCAACCCGTGGAGATTAGATTTAGTTCACAAAGCAAAAGACAGTTGTTTTTTAGTAGGAAATTGACATGATAGAGTATTGCTATTCTATTTTACAAACAACAAGTCAAGTTTATTAACGAGTCATGGAGTCAGTTTAATGGGTCTGGGTTCCACAGGAAACTGATAGACATACTCAGATTTAAGATACTTAATTTGCAGTAGGTTTAATGAGAGACTTTTTTTTGGCCACTTCTGTTTGTCTTTCATTAATTTCCATGTTTGTTCTTTGGCCTGTACGGACCTCCCATTGCAGTGGCCTCTTTCATTGCAGAGCACCGGTTCTAGGCACATGCGCTCCAGAGCTCCGGCTCGGTAGTTGGACACATCTGTCCAACCGCTCTGAGGCACGTGGGATCTTCCCAGGTCAGGGGTCGAACCAGCACCCCTTGCACTGCAAGGCGATGTCCTTACCCCCTGGACCACCAGGGAAGCCCTGATGAGAGACTTTTTTCTAAGGCATGGTGCATGGGGGAGAAATGTCCACTATAGTCTGACTTTTCGAGATATTTGGACAAGGACTACTCAGTGGATGTTTCCCATGTGACTCACATGGTAAAGAATCTGCCTGCAATGTGGGAGACCTGGGTTCAATCCCTGGGTTGTGAAAATCCCCTGGAAAAAGAAACAGTTACCCACTCCAGTATTCTTGCTTGGAGAATTCCATGGACAGAGGAGCCTGGCAGGCTAGTCCATGGGTCACAAAAAGTCGGACACTTGTGTGACTTTCAGTCACTTTCACTACTAAGTGGATACACTCATATGTTTTAAATTTTTGTACAAAGGGACTTTCCCACAATTCTGGTAGCCACCTGGGGCAATGGTCTCTGACTCTTCATGCCCTCTGCCATCATCATTGATGTCTCTTCTCTTTGGTACCAGTGGAGTATGAAGAAGGAAGGACCAAGCTGTCTAGTTCTTGCTGCTGCAGTGCCCAAGCTGTTTGCCCCGTCCATTGTTTGTTGATTCCCTTACAGCATCAAGTTTGGAGCACCTTGGAAGTTGTTTTCAACCTTTATTGTAGTTCTTTCGTATTCAATTTTTTGTAAGTGTTGGGGAAATGGCTAGAGCTTTCTTCATCAGTCTGGTGGCTTTTGTTTTCAGGGATTCCTTTTATATTGTGTCTATTGAGAGGGTCTTCTTGTTTTCAAGTGACAATATGGCTTACAGTAAAAATTTCTGAGTATATGCATGTTTGTGCATGCACATAAACATGTATTTGTAAAATGACAGAGCTATTGAGAGGGTAGCTGGATCATTGGCTCATTTTGTCATCTTAATCCACTGTTTAGTAAAGGATTTTGTATTATCTTGTTTTTTCCCCTTTAGATTACAGAATATTCACAGTCAAAAAACGGCTGAGGATAAAGAGGGAAAAGATGAGCCCAGCAGAAGTAACCAGCAGCAGGCCCTGATTGACCAGAGATATTTTCAGGTATTGAATAGTTGACAAAAAGATTGGTGTTTACAGTGAACCTTGATTAAGAATCACAGGATAACAATGATCAGTTAGTAAGGAATACTTGTATCCTTTATTCGTATGTGCTTAGCCTGTCTTGTCTTGCTATGTGACACACCTACTTGGTGAAAAGTTGGTACCTTGACTTAGAATTGTCGCTTGAAAAGGGACTTTGACCTAGTTTAGTGTAGGGTAGTAAAAAGCTGATAGGATTTTAACAGTTATTATAATCCTTTACTCTCCCTACTTAAGCCGTTTTCTTTTTTTATTTATGTTTTTGCTTGTTATTATTATATAAGTTAGTATATATGTAATTCTGCTTAAGGTCCTTCTATAGTGTTTTAAAATTTAGATATTTAGTCCACCTGAAATTTTCTTTGTGGTGTGATGCAGAAATGTAACCTTACTTGATTTATAGACCATTTACTACTGAATGAATGAGCGATTAAGTCTGGTAGTTTACTAACTGAACTGGGCCTGTACTCATCTCTTATTCTGCTCTTACAGTTTTTTTAGACTTTGAATTAATTACTAATTTTTTTTAATTAAGAGATTTTATTTAAGTCCCTATTTCTAGTTTCTCTTAAAAAGCTGAAGAATCTGGCAACAAATTCCTGCGTAGTTGTTTACAGGCACAGAATTAGGCATGCATGGGCATGAGCTCTTCAGTTAGCCACAGTTCCATCTCATCCTTCTTCATTTATTTGTGGTCTTCTCTGGCTTCTGTAGGCATTTGAGTTTACAGTTTCTTGTAAACCATTTTTTTCTACTTTATTGGAATGAAGCATTTATCCTCTACCATATTCCCTTAGATGCATAGGTTTGTTTCTAGACTTTCTAATGTCTTTAATGTCTGTACCAATTTTGGTTGTTTTATAGTAGGTTTTGATACCTTCTGAGGTATGTATCTTTGTTATTTTGAATTTTTTTCTTGGACATTTTTTCAAAATTTTGGCCTCTTTTATTAGTTTTTATTTATTTATTTTCATCCATCTTTATTCTTTGGCTTGTGAGGGCCTCCCGTTGCAGTGGCCTCTCTCATTGCAGAGCATTGGCTCTGGGCGCATGCGCTCCAGAGTGCTGGCTCATAGTTGGACATACAGGTCCAGCTGCTCAGTGGCATGTGGGATCTTCCTGGGCCAGGGATTGAATTGATGTCCCTGGCACTGCAAGGCGGACTCTTTACTCACTGGACCACCAGGGAAGACCTGCTTTCCTGTTAAGAAACAGCTTTTGGCCTGTTACTGGGCCTGAGTAGAGACTGAAGGCTTAATAGTGAGTCACCAGTCTACCATGTGACCTGAATTTATCCATCATGAACTGGGTGTTATTTGACCCAGCAGCCATAAAGTTGGGTCAAAGCACTGCATCATCAGATGAAAGTGGTACATGTGAAATTGGGCCAAAGCAGGCCCTGTAGCACCATGTATTACATGAAGAAGTGGCCCAAATGCCCGTGGTTTCCCACTCTTGCTGCACCACCTTCTGTCTTGCAGCCTGCACCTGTGGCTTCATGGGGAGTTCCTTATAATCAGTTGACATAAGAGGAGACATAGGCCTGATTTGCAGATGGCGCTGCATGATATGTAGGCACCACATTAGAGAGCTGCAGCACCACAGCTCCTGTCTGGGGCATCCCTGAAACGTTGGCTCTTCCTGGGTCTCCAGCCTGTGGGAACTCAGACCAGAACTGTATCATGAACTCTTCTGGGTCTCCAGCATTGCTAACTGTACATCTTGGGATTTGTCAGCCCCTATAATAGTGAGTCAATTCCTTATAAATAAATATACGTATCTACGCACACACACATACACATTCTATTCATTTTGTTTCTGGTGAACCCTGAGTATATAATATAGTATTTATTTATAATCTCTTTATTTTCATTAAGAAAATTTCATCAAAATTTTCCTGATTAAAAATTGGAAGGGGTGCTTCCCTGGTGGCCCAGTGGGTAAGGACACTACCTTGCAGTGCAGGGGGCGCCGGTTCAATCCCTGGCCTGGGAAGATCCCACATGCCGCAGAGCGGCTGGACCGATGTGTCCAATTACCGAGCCGAAGCTCTGGAGCGCATGTGCCCAGAGCCGGTGCTCTGCGACAACAGAGGCCACTGCGATGGGAGGCCCACAAGGGCCAGAGAACAGAGATGGATGAAAATAGACAAATGAAAGACCAATAGAAGTAGCCCGCCTGCTCCCCTCCCTCCCCACCCCTGCCCCCAATAAATAAATAAATAAATGAATAAATAAATTGGAGGGGGGTATCATTCAAATCTCCATCAAAACTTCAGTCTCTCATCCAGTTCAAAGCTTTTACGTTATGCTTGCTTTATCTGGTGCCTGACCTGTACTTCTCTAAATAAGCAATGTGGCAAGGGATTGTGATCTGCCTCTTTATTTCATTGCTCCCCTTCTCTCCTAGTCCTCTGGTGTATCTGGCTTCTTCCACGTTGGCAGTGAGGCTGGATGTTGAGTGAGAATAGAAAGCAAAAGGGTAGAATCTTTCTTGACTGGTGCTGTGTAGTCTAGCATTGGTGCCCTTTGTGTGGCCGATGATCAAACACTGTTTTCCTTCTATCATAGAATGTGTGTGTGCCGTTATTTCCTCCTTACCAAGTGGGGACCTTGGCAATGTACCGTTCATTCTGTGGGCAATGCATTTTTCCAATTAACCTCTTATGAATCCCTCTCCTCTTCTTGTTCAAATGACACTTCCTTAATGTCTTCCAGCTATAGGTACTTTTTTTTTTTCTTGCCATGAAAGCATAGCTTGACTGTCTTCCTTAGTGTCCTTGGTCATAGGGTATATTCTTACTCTACCATGAGGTAGAAACGCAGACTTCTCTTTTTGCTTTCTCTCCTTGTTCTATTCCATCTTTGTCTTTGTCAGTTTATTTTTGCTGCGTAACCAACCCTCCTAAAACTTAATGACTTTAAATAAAATAACAACCCTTTTAGTGTGTTTGAACAGCTGAGCAGTTCTCAGCTGGGCTCCCTCATGCATCTGCCATCAGACACAGGTCAGCTAAGTGACTCTGGAATTGGATGGGTATCAGCGTGATTCAGTTGACTGGGCCATGTGTCATTTATCATTCATCATTTAGCGTGGGCTCCCCCACAGGGCAACAGAATTTTAACAGGAGAAAGCAGAAATAATCAAGGCCCCTTGAGTCTTGAGCTCCAAACTGGCATACCATTATTTCCTTTTCTGTCTGCCAAAGCAAGGTCTAAGATTGCCCATATTCACAGAGTAGAAAATAAGCTCTACTTCTTGATGGGAGAACATGCAGGGTCATATTGCAAAGCGGAGAGGATAGAAGGAAGAGAAAAATTGCAATAATTTTTGCAAATAATCTACTACAAGGTATGAATACACACTGCTAGTCATATATGTAACCCCCCTTGGCTCCCCACCACCCCCATGGAATGGGATTGTTCTGTGACCTTCTGAAGCCCAGCTAGTATCAGCTTATATCAGCTCCTTGATCTTTTTTAGGAGTTTTGCTGCCCTCTCTCAGTCTTTGCTATGAGACAGATGGAGGATAAAGACTCTGTTTCTGTGCTTATTAATAATTTAATGAATGAGAATTAATTATTTTTTCCATTAAAATGGTATTCAAAGTAGAGTTTAAATAGAATAGAATCAAAACATTGAAATGCATGTTCTAAGCATAACAACAGCAACTAACTTACTTGTAAATAGCATCAGAAATCAAATTCTCAGGAGACTCTTAGCTTTCTATGGAAAAAAAAAGAAAACACAGCATTTTTTCACTCACTTGTTCTGTACTGCTCTTTGAAAGACACTTGTCTTGGTGAATCTTGTCCAATGAATCCCTAACTTGGAAAATTATATTACATTGATACGTAAAGCACTCCTTTACTATAGATCACTTTGATAAGACTGTGATCAACTTTTCAATTAAAAAAAGCCTTTTTTTTAAAAGGTATTGAGTAGCATCAATTCAATTATTCACAATCCAAGAGCTCCAGTAATAATATATAAACAGAGCAAAGGAACAGCCCAACTTTTCAATAAAGATCTTGTTCAGGATTGTGGATTTGAACAGCTGAGACGTTCTCAGCTGGGCTCCCTCATGCATCTGCCATCAGACACAGGTCAGCTAAGTGACTCTGGAATTGGATGGGTATCAGCGTGATTCAGTTGACTGGGCCATGTGTCATTTATCATTCATCATTTAGCGTGGGCTCCCCCACAGGGCAACAGAATTTTAACAGGAGAAAGCAGAAATAATCAAGGCCCCTTGAGTCTTGAGCTCCAAACTGGCATACCATTATTTCCTTTTCTGTCTGCCAAAGCAAGGTCTAAGATTGCCCATATTCACAGAGTAGAAAATAAGCTCTACTTCTTGATGGGAGAACATGCAGGGTCATATTGCAAAGCGGAGAGGATAGAAGGAAGAGAAAATTGCAATAATTTTTGCAAATAATCTACTACAAGGTATGAATACACACTGCTAGTCATATATGTAACCCCCCTTGGCTCCCCACCACCCCCATGGAATGGGATTGTTCTGTGACCTTCTGAAGCCCAGCTAGTATCAGCTTATATCAGCTCCTTGATCTTTTTTAGGAGTTTTGCTGCCCTCTCTCAGTCTTTGCTATGAGACAGATGGAGGATAAAGACTCTGTTTCTGTGCTTATTAATAATTTAATGAATGAGAATTAATTATTTTTTCCATTAAAATGGTATTCAAAGTAGAGTTTAAATAGAATAGAATCAAAACATTGAAATGCATGTTCTAAGCATAACAACAGCAACTAACTTACTTGTAAATAGCATCAGAAATCAAATTCTCAGGAGACTCTTAGCTTTCTATGGAAAAAAAAAGAAAACACAGCATTTTTTCACTCACTTGTTCTGTACTGCTCTTTGAAAGACACTTGTCTTGGTGAATCTTGTCCAATGAATCCCTAACTTGGAAAATTATATTACATTGATACGTAAAGCACTCCTTTACTATAGATCACTTTGATAAGACTGTGATCAACTTTTCAATTAAAAACAGCCTTTTTTTTTTTAAAAGGTATTGAGTAGCATCAATTCAATTATTCACAATCCAAGAGCTCCAGTAATAATATATAAACAGAGCAAAGGAACAGCCCAACTTTTCAATAAAGATCTTGTTCAGGATTGTGGATTTGAACATCTTGTTCCTATAATAGAAATGTGGGCAGATCAACTGACTTCTTTAAAGGTATGGGGTTGAATACTCTTTATATGCTTTGAGAATATATTAAAGTCTGTGAGTTTTATATACTTTTATTTTCAAGCAAAGTTTTATATTTGGCGTACTTTTTACCATAGATTTTTTTCTTTATAATTGTAACTTACTGATGAAATGTTGGTTAATGAAAGTATCATTGTGCTATGACTTCCTGACTTTTAAAAAGTCTAGTGATATGAATTGTTTAATACATTTGACACAATGTGTTATCTTGAATTGCCTAATTAAAAAAATATCAAAACATTATATTCTTCCTCCTTCTTACCAAATGAAAAGTTAAAGATCCTAATATGTGAGATCTAGGTATTAATTAGTGAGTGTTCAGTAAGTAGAGGACTAAAATAAGAAACTGAGAAAAATAGGAATTTCCTATGTTTCCTTCTGTATTGTAGATTTACACTGTCTAATACAGTGACCACTCAGCTACATGTAAATTCTGATCACTTGAAATATGACTAGTCCCAATTGAGATGTGCTGCAAGTATAAAATTACACGTGAGATTTAGTAGATTTAGTATGGAGAAGATTAAAAGATAATTAAAATAGATTATTTGTTAAATAATACTATTTTGGACATATTAGGTTAAATATATTAAAATTGTCACCTATTTCTTTTTACTTTTTCTGATGTGGCTACTAGACAGTGTTACTATGACACACTTTTCTTTTGCCATGGCATTGTTCTAAAGGGCTGAGCACTGTGCCATGCACATAGTAGATGCTCAGTAAATATTTATTTATTAACCAATCATAAACTTCCAGGATCCTGGCCCTTGTGCACAGTTTTAGATAGATTAGGACAACATATTTAGGCCAGGAAAACAAGTAGGCTGTCATGAAAATTAAGTATAATTACATAAGGCATCCTATTGAACTAAAAATTTTCCCGTAGATACATACTGTAACATGCATGGATCTTGAAAATATCCTAAGTGAAACAAGCCTGTCACAAAAGGTCACATTCTATGATTCTGTTTCTTAATGAAATGTTCATTATAGGCAAATCTATAGAAACAGAAAGTAGATTAGTAGTTACTCAAAGACTGGGAGTAGGAAAGAATGGGGAATGACTGTAAGTGGGTATAATGGTTTCTTTCTGGTGTGATGAAAATGTTCTAGAATTAGATAATTGTGATGACTGTACATCTCTGTAAATAAGACTACCGAATTGCACATTTGTTTTATGGTGTGTGAATTATATCTCAATAAATCTATTATTTAAAAAAATCAAGGACAAAATAGAAAGGGTAACCTTATTTTTTATTCATCAATAATTCAAAATAATCACTTAAATAATAACATACATTACTAATACATAACATACAATTACTTTAAATATCCAGGTCCAGATAATCAACAAATATGTACAGTGTTTTTTGTAAGGCCTGGAGAAAACGAATTTAACAGAACCTTTCTATACAGGTAATGGTATTTAAAAAAATACTGATGATGGTTAATATATATATGTTAACCTTGCTTGGATAATTATATTTTATAAGTGCTGTTATGAATACTTTAAAATCTGTAATAGCATATTATTTCTTCTATTATGAAGGATTTATATAAGTCTTTGAAAATACTGTCTGGAGAATTGGTGCCTTGGCATAATTTAAAGAAGCAGGATGAAAATGAAGGTATCAGAGTGGAAGATCTGTTGTTTATAGTAGATGCCATGTTAGAAGAAGTCGAAAATAAGGCAAAGGTAATACTACCTAGTACTTATATAGATGTTCATATTTTAATATACTAATAATGATATGGATACAGATATTCTACTACAACTCTTTCTCTTTTTAAAGTTTTATTTTTAAAGATTTGTAGTAATTTTAAGGTATAAACTTTCTTCTTTTCTTTTGGGCAGGACAGCAATATGCCAGACATTCACATTTTGCAAGCTATTGTTTCTCACTTCCAAAAACTATTTGATGTGCCTTCTTTAACTGGAGTCTATCCCCGAATGAATGAAGTTTATACTAGACTTGGAGAACTGAACAATGCTGTGAGAAACCTCCAGGAACTCTTAGAACTAGGTGATGACCTGTTTTCATTTTTGGCCCCCCATTTAAGAATGATTATTAATAAATCTGACTCTTTGCGACCCCATGGACTGTAGCCCACCAGGCTCCTCTGTCCGTGGAATTCTCCAGGCAAGAATACTAGAGTGGGTAGCCTTTCCCTTCTCCAAGGAATGTTCCCAACCAGGCATAGAACCTGGGTCTCCTCCATTGCAGGCAGATTCTTTACTGTCTGAGTCACTAGGGAAGCCCCATTAATAAATCAAAAAGAAGGTAAAAAATTAAGGCTAACAAAAACCATAAAGTGTTTGATTTAATGATTTTGAAAATTCTCTTGAAATATTCAGTCCTTTTATTTCTCTTGCAGATAGATCATCCTCATTGGGTGTCCTGGTGAGCACAGTTGGAAAATTGTGTAGGCTGATTAATGAAGATATGAATGAAAAGGTTATGCAGGTTTTAGGACCTGAAGACCTTCAAAGGTATTTATTTTAAAAAGGTTGTGCGGTATCATCCAGAATGCTTGGAATGGTAAAAGTAAAGACTTTGAAAACTTCATAAGTTGTTTACCTTTCCTGTTTGGGACAGCATTTTAAAAAATAATCTCATACCTTAGGGATGGAAAGAATATCAAATATTTTCAAGATAAAAGTAGATTCTGTAGGGGATCCTGCAGGGGCTCTGTCGATGGTCTGGAGGGGTGGGTTGAGGGGATGGTGTGGGGGTGGAGGAGGGAGGGGGCCAGGCATATATCTGTGACTAATCTGGGATTATACATACCTGTAAACAACAAAACTCTGTAAAAGTAAAAAGTAAAATAAAAATAATTATTAAAAAAATAGATTCTGGGGCCTACAGGTTTACATAGGAGGGGTCAAGACTCCAGCATTTTGCTCTAAGCTTATTCCCAAGGGAAATTATAATTAGAGAAAATCAAACTTTGTTAGCAACTTCATGTTAATTCAGAATATATAAGTCCAATTTTTAGTACATTACCATAGATCACTGAATGATCATTAAAAGTATGTTCACATTTTGCAAGCTATTGTTTCTCACTTCCAAAAACTATTTGATGTGCCTTCTTTAACTGGAGTCTATCCCCGAATGAATGAAGTTTATACTAGACTTGGAGAACTGAACAATGCTGTGAGAAACCTCCAGGAACTCTTAGAACTAGGTGATGACCTGTTTTCATTTTTGGCCCCCCATTTAAGAATGATTATTAATAAATCTGACTCTTTGCGACCCCATGGACTGTAGCCCACCAGGCTCCTCTGTCCGTGGAATTCTCCAGGCAAGAATACTAGAGTGGGTAGCCTTTCCCTTCTCCAAGGAATGTTCCCAACCAGGCATAGAACCTGGGTCTCCTCCATTGCAGGCAGATTCTTTACTGTCTGAGTCACTAGGGAGGCCCCATTATTAAATCAAAAAGAAGGTAAAGAATTAAGGCTAACAAAAACCATAAAGTGTTTGATTTAATGATTTTGAAAATTCTCTTGAAATATTCAGTCCTTTTATTTCTCTTGCAGATAGATCATCCTCATTGGGTGTCCTGGTGAGCACAGTTGGAAAATTGTGTAGGCTGATTAATGAAGATATGAATGAAAAGGTTATGCAGGTTTTAGGACCTGAAGACCTTCAAAGGTATTTATTTTAAAAAGGTTGTGCGGTATCATCCAGAATGCTTGGAATGGTAAAAGTAAAGACTTTGAAAACTTCATAAGTTGTTTACCTTTCCTGTTTGGGACAGCATTTTAAAAAATAATCTCATACCTTAGGGATGGAAAGAATATCAAATATTTTCAAGATAAAAGTAGATTCTGTAGGGGATCCTGCAGGGGCTCTGTGCGATGGTCTGGAGGGGTGGGTTGAGGGGGATGGTGTGGGGGGGGTGGAGGAGGGAGGGGGCCAGGGATATATCTGTGACTAATCTGGGATTATACATACCTGTAAACAACAAAACTCTGTAAAAGTAAAAAGTAAAATAAAAATAATTATTAAAAAAATAGATTCTGGGGCCTACAGGTTTACATAGGATGGGTCAAGACTCCAGCATTTTTGCTCTAAGCTTATTCCCAAGGGAAATTATAATTAGAGAAAATCAAACTTTTGTTAGCAACTTCATGTTAATTCAGAATATATAAGTCCAATTTTTAGTACATTACCATAGATCACTGAATGATCATTAAAAGTATGTGTATTATTTGAGAAGATATCAAGGTTTTTTTTGTTTTCTTTTTTTTTACATATTTATTTATCTTTTGGGGGGTGGGCTGTGGAGGGAGGGGGATGGGTGGGCCACTTCTATTGGTCTTTCATTTCTCTGTTTTCATCCGTCTTTGTTCTTTGGCTCCTGTGGGCCTCCCATCGCGGTGGCCTCTGTTGTTGCAGAGCACCGGCTCTGGGCGCATGCGCGCCAGAGCTCCGGCTCGGTAATTGGACACATCAGTCCAGCGGCTCCACGGCACGTGGGATCTTCCCAGGCCAGGGATCGAACCAGCGCCCCTTGCACTGCAAGGCGGTGTCCTTACCCACTGGACCACCAGGAGAAGCCCAAGGTTTTTTTTAAAAAAGCTAGGCATCTCCAACATAAAACCTAATATTTTTAAAAAAACACCAAAGCATTATAGCTGTACTCTTCCTGCCTTCCTCCCTTCCCCCACCCCACAGATTTTATACTGCATCATAGGAGAAGTATACGTTCCATACATTCTACAATTTTTCCAAAGGAACCCTTACCTAATCTAACACTTGAGTTTTCTGATACTTGATTTTAAAAGGAACCTATGTCTCACTATTGGGTTTTTTTTCCTTCTCAGTTTTACTAATCTCATACCTTAGGGATGGAAAGAATATCAAATATTTTCAAGATAAAAGTAGATTCTGTAGGGATCCTGCAGGGGCTCTGTCGATGGTCTGGAGGGGTGGGTTGAGGGGATGGTGTGGGGGTGGAGGAGGGAGGGGGCCAGGGATATATCTGTGACTAATCTGGGATTATACATACCTGTAAACAACAAAACTCTGTAAAAGTAAAAAGTAAAATAAAAATAATTATTAAAAAAATAGATTCTGGGGCCTACAGGTTTACATAGGATGGGTCAAGACTCCAGCATTTTTGCTCTAAGCTTATTCCCAAGGGAAATTATAATTAGAGAAAATCAAACTTTTGTTAGCAACTTCATGTTAATTCAGAATATATAAGTCCAATTTTTAGTACATTACCATAGATCACTGAATGATCATTAAAAGTATGTGTATTATTTGAGAAGATATCAAGGTTTTTTGTTTTCTTTTTTTACATATTTATTTATCTTTTGGGGGGTGGGCTGTGGAGGGAGGGGGATGGGTGGGCCACTTCTATTGGTCTTTCATTTCTCTGTTTTCATCCGTCTTTGTTCTTTGGCTCCTGTGGGCCTCCCATCGCGGTGGCCTCTGTTGTTGCAGAGCACCGGCTCTGGGCGCATGCGCGCCAGAGCTCCGGCTCGGTAATTGGACACATCAGTCCAGCGGCTCCACGGCACGTGGGATCTTCCCAGGCCAGGGATCGAACCAGCGCCCCTTGCACTGCAAGGCGGTGTCCTTACCCACTGGACCACCAGGAGAAGCCCAAGGTTTTTTTTTTTTTTAAAAAAGCTAGGCATCTCCAACATAAAACCTAATATTTTTAAAAAAACACCAAAGCATTATAGCTGTACTCTTCCTGCCTTCCTCCCTTCCCCCACCCCACAGATTTTATACTGCATCATAGGAGAAGTATACGTTCCATACATTCTACAATTTTTCCAAAGGAACCCTTACCTAATCTAACACTTGAGTTTTCTGATACTTGATTTTAAAAGGAACCTATGTCTCACTATTGGGTTTTTTTTCCTTCTCAGTTTTACTAATTACGATACTTATCCTTTTTTCCCCCCATCATGCCAGCCGCTCTGCGGCACGTGGACTCTTACAGGGCCAAGGATCAAACCAGTGCCCCTTGCACTGAAAGGTGGACTCTCTACCCACTGGACCACCAGGGAAACCCCTATGATATTTATTCTTAATGTTAATAGAATATAGGATATAGAAGTCAATTATTTCTAGCAAATGTTATAAAAACATGGTCTCTTAAGAATCCTCAAGCTAAATGGAAAGTTCCCATATTAGAAGTGTTATACAGATTTAACTTTAGAAAGATGATTATACTGATTATATATGTATATATATATATATTTATTTATTTATTTTAGAGAAGTATTATTAGATGAACAAAGAGCTCAGAAAGGAAAAATTGCAGTAAATGATCATTAAATTTGTATTTAAATTAGCAGGACAATTTCTTCCCATTTTTCAATCAGATGCAAGAATTGTAGGTTGGAAATTCAGTGTAAATTGTGCCTTCTTTTTTTTTTTTAAAGCATTATCCACAAATTGGAAGAACATGAGGAGTTTTTCCCAGCATTTCAGGCATTTACTAATGATCTACTCAAAATCTTAGGTAAGATTTTTGTTGGAGGTGGTTAAATTTTGAGTCTCAGGGTGTCATTGGGTTTGAGGAAACACTGTTCCTTAATCGCTGTATTAGTGCTTTTACTGAGAGTGGTAGAAAGTGCCTGGAAACGACTAACAGTTCTGGAAACAAACTTCTAACTTGCAGTTAAAATTGGTTGGGGTTAATCTACAGAACAGAGAACCACATATCCTTTAAGGAGCTGGGGGCTGCCTTTGTTTTAGGACCTTAAAATGGGAAATGACATTATTCTGGAGGCCCACTTTAACCCTAACTCTGTTAATGGTTAATGAGAAATGTTTGTCTTGATAGGTGTTTTTTTATTTTCTTTCTTCCTTCTCCTTTTTCCCTTAAAGATAGCTGTACTCTTCCTGCCTTCCTCCCTTCCCCCACCCCACAGATTTTATACTGCATCATAGGAGAAGTATACGTTCCATACATTCTACAATTTTTCCAAAGGAACCCTTACCTAATCTAACACTTGAGTTTTCTGATACTTGATTTTAAAAGGAACCTATGTCTCACTATTGGGTTTTTTTTCCTTCTCAGTTTTACTAATTACGATACTTATCCTTTTTTCCCCCCATCATGCCAGCCGCTCTGCGGCACGTGGACTCTTACAGGGCCAAGGATCAAACCAGTGCCCCTTGCACTGAAAGGTGGACTCTCTACCCACTGGACCACCGGGGAAACCCCTATGATATTTATTCTTAATGTTAATAGAATATAGGATATAGTAGTCAATTATTTCTAGCAAATGTTATAAAAACATGGTCTCTTAAGAATCCTCAAGCTAAATGGAAAGTTCCCATATTAGAAGTGTTATACAGATTTAACTTTAGAAAGATGATTATACTGATTATATATGTATATATATATATATTTATTTATTTATTTTAGAGAAGTATTATTAGATGAACAAAGAGCTCAGAAAGGAAAAATTGCAGTAAATGATCATTAAATTTGTATTTAAATTAGCAGGACAATTTCTTCCCATTTTTCAATCAGATGCAAGAATTGTAGGTTGGAAATTCAGTGTAAATTGTGCCTTCTTTTTTTTTTTTAAAGCATTATCCACAAATTGGAAGAACATGAGGAGTTTTTCCCAGCATTTCAGGCATTTACTAATGATCTACTCAAAATCTTAGGTAAGATTTTTGTTGGAGGTGGTTAAATTTTGAGTCTCAGGGTGTCATTGGGTTTGAGGAAACACTGTTCCTTAATCGCTGTATTAGTGCTTTTACTGAGAGTGGTAGAAAGTGCCTGGAAACGACTAACAGTTCTGGAAACAAACTTCTAACTTGCAGTTAAAATTGGTTGGGGTTAATCTACAGAACAGAGAACCACATATCCTTTAAGGAGCTGGGGGCTGCCTTTGTTTTAGGACCTTAAAATGGGAAATGACATTATTCTGGCGAGGCCCACTTTAACCCTAACTCTGTTAATGGTTAATGAGAAATGTTTGTCTTGATAGGTGTTTTTTTTTTTTATTTTCTTTCTTCCTTCTCCTTTTTTCCCTTAAAGATAGTTCCTACCTATTATGTTTTTTAACTGTACAAATTAAATTTCCTTCTCAGGATATGAGAAGTAATATAAAGTAAATATCTATAGAAAGGAGATAAATTTGTAGAAGGGAGGAGATACATTTATGCTCTTGGTCAGATTGAGGACTTCGAGGAAAAAAATGTGATTAGCCTAAGAATCATAGATAAAATAGAGGCCCAGGTCTCTTTAAGTGTGATTTATATGGCTATAAAAATAATCAGTCTTAGCATTAAGAACACTTTTTAGGGAATTCCTGGTGATCCAGTGGTTAGGACTCTGTGCATTCGCTGTCAAAGACATGGGCTCAGTCCCTGGTTGGGAAACTAAGATCCTACAAGCTGTGCAGTATGGTCCAAAGAAACAAAATCACTTTTTAAAAAGGTTATACTGATTTATTTATGTCATTAATTCATTATTTCAGAAATTAAATCTGTTTTGGCAAACATGACTATTTTTATTATTACCAGATGCCAGGTGGCTTAGTGATAAAGAATCCACCTGCCAATGCAGGAGATGTAGGTTCGATTCCTGGGTTGGGAGGATCTCCCAGAGAGGGAAATAGCAACCCACTCCAGTATTCTTGCCTGGGAAATCCCATGGACAGAAGAGCCTGGAGGGCTACAGTCCATGGGGTCACAAACAGTCAGACACAACTTAACAACTAAACAAACAACCAGATGTCATAGTAAGCGTCTAGAACTACAGAGTGGTGTACTGAATATCAGGCATGAAGAAGGACTTTCTCTTTTCTCAAAGAAGTGGTACGATTAACTCTGTCAACCCAAATCCTTCTCTGTGGAGTTCATTTATAAGGCATATTATCTAGTGAGAAAACCGGTGTGATTTTAGCATGTGGATCAGGGAATAAATTGATCTTTGTACCTTACTACAGTATAATTCTCTGCTGTAGATTTGCTCATGTTTTTTCCCTTTCTTGTATCTTGAGTGGATTCGTATAAGAATTTTGACTGAAGTCAGGAGCTTAAACAGCATGGTGAGTCACGTATTTAGGCTAAAGGAAGAACAACAAATATCCAGCTAAACACGGAGGGAGAGATGGAATCCAGGGAAGCATGTTGTATGTAAAGGAAATGATCTTATGAACAGGGACCTAGCAGATTAATCTAGAAAAAAGTGGTGAGAATTTAGAGAACCTTCCACTGAGGCTTACTTTAAGTAGGGCTGGAGTCTAGATAATCAGGGAAAGGAATTTCCTTAGTGGCCAGGGGCTTTCAGACAGTGAACTTTACCTTAAGCTAGTTGGAAGAAGATAGTCTTAGGAAGAGAAATCAAATTCAGAAAGAACTTGTCAGAGAAGAACCTGAATTGTCTGGTAAGCTGGACCAGGCTGAGCTCTGTAATACATTGCATCTGAGATTTTACTCTGAGACATCTCATATATTTCATGGGTAGATAGGCTTCATCCTAAAAGGTATACCTAAGAGTCATCCTATTCATAAAAAACCTTTCTTGGAGAATTAGGCTAGGACTGTGTTCCAAGAGCAGAGACTCCTAAGTCTTAGAGGGGGGCCCAGGAAAGAGAGGGCCTCTGCCAGGGATTTCACTGTGAAGCTCACCCATGTATTATAGTTGAAGAGCAGTAACATGAAGTCATAAATATGGCTAGTAGGATCTGTTACTAAGAGCACACTGCTAATGAGATTAGTATCCGAGTCAGAAGATGCTTTTGTAGGTATGTGGTAGCTTTAACAGATGTCCTGTGAAGTGTCTGTATCTGAATCAATGATGCAGTCTTATCACCACTGAAATGAAAAATTTCATGTCCTTGAAAGCTATAGTGATGTTGCCTTTGTGTTTCAAGATTGCCTTTGCATAGAGATTATCATTTCATCTGAGCCGGACACTGGATAAAGCTACTCTTTTATTGTTCTTGTTTTTCTGTTACAGAAATTGATGACTTGGATGCCATTGTACCTGCAGTAAGGAAATTAAAAATACTTTCATACTGAAAACAAATCAAATCATTTTTACTATGTAAATTGCATTCTTAACATCCTAAGTATTTTGTAGGTTTGATCCTACTCTGAGACATGGGTTATAAAATGTATTTACTCTCAGAATTCACCCCTTCTTTCTATTGAGTCATTCTCCATTTGTATAATTTTTATTAACTTTGAGATTCTTTTATATAAAACAATGGCTAAGTTTAATCAATAGATTAACTTTAGATCCTTAAATAATTCTTAAGCAGTTCTTGAGTACTTAAAATTTAAGATTGTACACTGTGTGAATAAGAGAAAAACTCAGGGAGAGATAATGCAAGCAATAGAAAGGTTGCTTTTAAGTTCAGAGTTTCGTGACCTTTTTGGTTCTGGGAACAAGGAATGCCAATGGCTGTCTTTAGTCCAGCCAGCAGGAAGCTTTGCTTTCCTGGCAAGGAATTGGCACATTCCATTAAGATATTCCTCAACACTTGCCCTTTCAGAGCAGAAGGAACAAAAGATAGAAGGAACGAATTTTTTTCGTGTTAAGGTAGGAAAGAATTATGAGATAAAGCAGATGAGTAGATTTAAGTCTCTCATAAAAAAAGTGTCTTTTTTACTATCTTCATGGGATGTACCTTTTATAAGGGCGTGAAATCTGAAATAAAATTTTGTAAAGAATTTCCGAATATCAGTGTTTTCAGTGACTTATTTGTATTCCTCATAAATAATGAGTCATATTCTCTTACTAGTCTGAGTCTTCCTCTTCACCCTTGCTGCATTTTGTATAAGAATAGCTTTTTTGCTGCTTCCTATTATTCTCTGTTCTCAGTATTCATTCTGATTTTCTTAAAGGACAAGTGTTCTGTTTCACATCCATGAGTACAGGCCACTTACCGTTACTGCTGCTCCCTCACCCCCTGCCCTCACCATTATAGGTAACAGGCCTTGGAAGACTTCTCAGTTCTTCTTGTTCTTTGTCTCATGTAGAATATTATAAAGATTTCCAGGAAACAGCATAGTCAAATGCAGAGAATAAACGTCAAAAGATAAGCACCCAGATCCTTAGTGTGGAGACCTAGGGATTACACATAAGGTAATATCTTTTAGATTTAAAATTTTTGGTTTTGTTTGCCTGCAATTACATTTCTTAACACTAGCCCACAATTTGTGGAAGAACTTGTGTCTTTGACGGTTGGGTAGAAAAAGTATTTGAATATTCAGTAATATATATGTTCTTAGTTGATTAGATTATTCCAAGAGATTGTTATGAGCTAGTTTGGAAATCCAACAGTTTTTGAAAGGAAGAAATATAAATTTTAAAAACTGCAGTATAGTTGATTTACATTTGTGTTAGTTTCTGGTGTAGCAAAACGTTTCAGTTTCATGTATGTGTGTATGTGTATACATACATTCTTTTCCATTATGGTTTATTATAGGACATTGAATATAGTTTCTGTGCTATACAGTAGGATCTTGTTGTTTATCCATTTTTATATAGTACTTTGTATCTATTAATCCCAAACTCTTAATTTATCCTTCCCCTGCTCCCTTTCCCCTCTGGTAACCATAAGTTTGGTTTCTGTGTTGTGAGTCTATTTCATAAATAAGTTATTTATGTCATATTCTATATATAAGTGATACCATATGGTATTTGTTTCCCTCTTTCTGACTTACTTCACTTAGTATGCTAGTCTCTAGGTTCATTCATGTTGTGGAAAATAGCATTATTTCCTTCTTTTTTATGGCTCAGTGATATTCCATTGTATATATGTACCACATCTTCTCTAGCTGATCCTCTGTTGATGGGCATATTTAGGTTGTTTCCATGTCTTGGCTATTGTAAATAGTGCTGCTGTGAACATTGGGATGCATGTATCTTTTTGAATTATCATTTTCTTTGTATATATGTCCAGAAGTGAGATTGCTGGATCATATGGCAACTGTAGTCTTAGTTTTCTTAAGGAGTCTCCATGTTGGTTTTCTATAGTGGCTGTATCAATTAACATTCCCACCAACAGTGTAGAGAGTTCCCTTTTTCTCCATACTCTCTCCAGCATTTATTTGTGGACTTTTTAATGATGGCCATTCTGACCAGTATGAGGTGGTACCTAGAGATATAATTTAAAAGTTATGTTAATCTAAACTTTGTCAACTAGTTTAAGAGCCTGGGGTTAAAGAGGCCTAGGCATTTTTTGGAGGGCCACTTAAAGGTGGTGCTACTACTAGGGAAAACGCTAGGCCCTCTCTCTCAAATCTACTTTTTTAAAAAAAAAAATTATTTTCATTTCACTTTTGCTTTTGAATATTCAGTAATATATATGTTCTTAGTTGATTAGATTATTCCAAGAGATTGTTATGAGCTAGTTTGGAAATCCAACAGTTTTTGAAAGGAAGAAATATAAATTTTAAAAACTGCAGTATAGTTGATTTACATTTGTGTTAGTTTCTGGTGTAGCAAAACGTTTCAGTTTCATGTATGTGTGTATGTGTATACATACATTCTTTTCCATTATGGTTTATTATAGGACATTGAATATAGTTTCTGTGCTATACAGTAGGATCTTGTTGTTTATCCATTTTTATATAGTACTTTGTATCTATTAATCCCAAACTCTTAATTTATCCTTCCCCTGCTCCCTTTCCCCTCTGGTAACCATAAGTTTGGTTTCTGTGTTGTGAGTCTATTTCATAAATAAGTTATTTATGTCATATTCTATATATAAGTGATACCATATGGTATTTGTTTCCCTCTTTCTGACTTACTTCACTTAGTATGCTAGTCTCTAGGTTCATTCATGTTGTGGAAAATAGCATTATTTCCTTCTTTTTTATGGCTCAGTGATATTCCATTGTATATATGTACCACATCTTCTCTAGCTGATCCTCTGTTGATGGGCATATTTAGGTTGTTTCCATGTCTTGGCTATTGTAAATAGTGCTGCTGTGAACATTGGGATGCATGTATCTTTTTGAATTATCATTTTCTTTGTATATATGTCCAGAAGTGAGATTGCTGGATCATATGGCAACTGTAGTCTTAGTTTTCTTAAGGAGTCTCCATGTTGGTTTTCTATAGTGGCTGTATCAATTAACATTCCCACCAACAGTGTAGAGAGTTCCCTTTTTCTCCATACTCTCTCCAGCATTTATTTGTGGACTTTTTAATGATGGCCATTCTGACCAGTATGAGGTGGTACCTAGAGATATAATTTAAAAGTTATGTTAATCTAAACTTTGTCAACTAGTTTAAGAGCCTGGGGTTAAAGAGGCCTAGGCATTTTTTGGAGGGCCACTTAAAGGTGGTGCTACTACTAGGGAAAACGCTAGGCCCTCTCTCTCAAATCTACTTTTTTAAAAAAAAAAATTATTTTCATTTCACTTTTTGCTTTTACAGAGTTTTGTTGTTTACAGGTATGTATAATTCCAGATTAGTCATATGTATTTCCCAGAGCCCTTCCTCCTCTACCCACCTCCACATCCCCCTCATCCCACCCCTCCAGGCTGTCATATAGCCACCATGTAGGATCCCTTATTTCCACAGCTCATTGACAATAGTTATCTCTTTTACATATGTTAGTATAGGTTTCCATGTTACTCTTTCCATGCCTCCCACCCACTGTTCACTCCCCACAGTGTCCATAAGTCTGTTTTCTGTCTGTTTTACATCACTTCTCTGCATGTGTTATCATTACCATCTTTCTAGATTCCATATATATATGTTAGTATACTGTACTTGTCTTTCTCTTTTTGACTTACTTCACTTTGTATAATAGGTTCTAGATTTATCCACCTCATTAGGACTGATTCTTCTGCATTTCTTTCTGTGGTTGAGAAGTATTCCATTGTATATATGTACCAGAGCTGTCTTACCCATTCATTTGTCGATGGATATCTAGGTTGCTTCCATGTTCTAGCTATTGTATAGAGAGCTGAAATGAACACTGGGGTACAGGTGCTTCTTTCAGTTTTGATTTCATCAGGATGTAAGCCTAAGAGTGGGATTGCTGGGTCATATGGTACTTCTAATTTTAGTTTTTTAAGGAATCTCCATGCTGTCTTCCATAGTGGCTGTATCAATTTACATTCCCACCAGCAATGCAAGAGTGTTCCCTTTTCTCCTCACCCTCTCCAACATGTATTGTCTATCGATTTGTTGATGATGGCCCTTCTGACTGGTGTGAGGTGGTATCTCATTGTAGCTTTGATTTGCATTTCTGTAATAATGAGCGACGCTGAGCATGTTTTCATGTTTTGGGGCCATCTGTATGTCTTCTTTAGACAGATGTCTCTTTAGGTCTTTTACCCATTTTTTGATAGGGTTGTTTGTTTTCCTGGTGCTGAGTTGTCTGGGTTGCTTGTAGATTTTGGAGATTAATTCTTTGCCTGTTGTTTCATTTGCTATGATTTTCTCCCACTCTGTGGGGTGTCTGTTCAGCTTTTTTTTTAATTTTTAATTTATTTTTGGGCGAGGGTCGGGTTAGGGAGGGAGGGGAGCGGGCGGGCCACATCTGTTGGTCTTTCATTTCTCCATTTTCATCCGTCTTTGTTCTTTGGCTCCTGTGGGCCTCCTGTCACAGTGGCGTCTGTCTTTGCAGAGCACGGGCTCTGGGCGCATGCGCTCCAGAGCTCCAGCTCGGTAGTTGGACACATCGGTCCAGCCGCTCCGCGGCACGCTGGATCCTCCCAGGCCAGGGATCAAACTGGCGCCCCCTGCGCTGCAAGGCGGTGTCCCTACCCACTGGACCACCAGGGGAAGCTCTGTTCCGCGTAAGTCTCATTAGGTCCCACATGTTTACTTTTGTTTTTATTTCCACTATTCTAGTGAAGGGGAGAGTCATAGAAAATCTTGCTTTGATTTATGTCCTTGAGTGTTTGGCCTATATTCTCCTCTAAGAGTTTGATGATTTCTGGTCTTACATTTAGGTCTTTAATCCATTTTGAGTTGATCTTAGTGTATGGTGTCAGGGAATGTTCCAACGTCACTTTTTCGCATGTAGCTGTCCAATTTTCCCAGCACCATTTGTTGAAGAGGCTGTCTTTCTCCCATTTTATATGTTCTCCTCCTTTGTCAAAAATAAGGTACCCATAGGTGTGTGGGCTTATCTCTGGGTTCTCTATCTTGTTCCATTTGTCTATATGTCTGTTTTTGTGTCAGTACCATACTGTTTTGATGACTGTTGTTTTGTAGTAGAGTCTGAAGTTAGGGAGGCTGATCCCTCCAGCTCCATTCTTCTTCCTCAGGATTGCTTTGGCTATTTGAGGTCTTTCGTGTTTCCATATGAACTGTGTTATTCTTTGGTCTAGTTCTGTGAAGAATGTCATTGGTAGTTTGATAGGGTTCGCGTTGAATCTGTAGATGACATTTGGTAGTATGGTCATTTTCACAATATTGATTCTTCTGACTCAGGAACATGGACTATCTCTCCATCTGTTTAAGTCTTCTTTAATGTCTGTCATGAGTGTCTTGTAATTTTCAGGGTACAGTTCTTTTGTTTCTTTGGGCAGGTTTATTCCTAGATATTTTATTCTTTTGGTTGCAATGGTGAAGGGGATTGCCTCTCTTTTATTTTGTTTTCTGATTTTTCATTGTTTGTGTATAGGAATGCCAGTGATTTCTGTGCATTGATTTTGTATCCTGTGACTTTGCTGAATTCGCTGATTAGCTCTAGTAGTTTTGTAATAGTCTCTTTGGGGTTTTCTATCTATAATATCATGTCATCTGCAAATAGAGTTTGACTTCTTCCTTTCCAATCTGGATTCCTTTAATTTGTTTCTCTTCTCTTATTGCTGTTGCTAGAATTTCCAGGACTATGTTGAATAGTAGTGGTGAAAGTGGACACCCTTGTCTTGTTCCTGATCTTAGAGGGAATGCTTTCAGTTTTCACCGTTGAGAATAATGTTCGCTGTGGGCTTCTCATAGATGGCTTTCACTATGTTGAGATAGGTTCCTTCTATGCCCATTTTTGGAAGAGTTTTTATCATAAATTGGTGTTGTACTTTGTCGAAGGCTTTCTCTGCATCTATTGAGATGGTCATGTGATTTTTGTCTCTCAGTTTGTTGATATGGTGTGTCACACTGATTGATTTGCGGATATTGAAGAATCCTTGCATGCCTGGGATGAACCTGACTTGATCATGATGTATGAGTTTTTTGATGTGTTGTTGAATTCTGTTTGCTAGGATTTTGTTGAGGATTTTGGTGTCTAAATTCATCAGTGAAATTGGTCTATAATTTTTTTGTGTGTGATGGCATCAGGGTGATGGCAGCCTCATAGAATATTTGGAAGTGTGCCTTCCTGAGCAACTTTTTGGAAGAGTTTTAGAAGGACAGGCATTAGCTCTCCTTTAAATGTTTGGTAGAATTCGACTGTGAAACCATCTGGCCGTGGGCTTTTATTTTTGGGTAGATTTGTGATGACAGATTCGATTTCTGAGCTGTGATTGGGTTGTTCATAGTATTTCTTCCTGGTTGAGTCTTGGGAGATTAATCTCTCCATCTGTTTAAGTCTTCTTTAATGTCTGTCATGAGTGTCTTGTAATTTTCAGGGTACAGTTCTTTTGTTTCTTTGGGCAGGTTTATTCCTAGATATTTTATTCTTTTGGTTGCAATGGTGAAGGGGATTGCCTCTCTTTTATTTTGTTTTCTGATTTTTCATTGTTTGTGTATAGGAATGCCAGTGATTTCTGTGCATTGATTTTGTATCCTGTGACTTTGCTGAATTCGCTGATTAGCTCTAGTAGTTTTGTAATAGTCTCTTTGGGGTTTTCTATCTATAATATCATGTCATCTGCAAATAGAGTTTGACTTCTTCCTTTCCAATCTGGATTCCTTTAATTTGTTTCTCTTCTCTTATTGCTGTTGCTAGAATTTCCAGGACTATGTTGAATAGTAGTGGTGAAAGTGGACACCCTTGTCTTGTTCCTGATCTTAGAGGGAATGCTTTCAGTTTTCACCGTTGAGAATAATGTTCGCTGTGGGCTTCTCATAGATGGCTTTCACTATGTTGAGATAGGTTCCTTCTATGCCCATTTTTGGAAGAGTTTTTATCATAAATTGGTGTTGTACTTTGTCGAAGGCTTTCTCTGCATCTATTGAGATGGTCATGTGATTTTTGTCTCTCAGTTTGTTGATATGGTGTGTCACACTGATTGATTTGCGGATATTGAAGAATCCTTGCATGCCTGGGATGAACCTGACTTGATCATGATGTATGAGTTTTTTGATGTGTTGTTGAATTCTGTTTGCTAGGATTTTGTTGAGGATTTTGGTGTCTAAATTCATCAGTGAAATTGGTCTATAATTTTTTTGTGTGTGATGGCATCAGGGTGATGGCAGCCTCATAGAATATTTGGAAGTGTGCCTTCCTGAGCAACTTTTTGGAAGAGTTTTAGAAGGACAGGCATTAGCTCTCCTTTAAATGTTTGGTAGAATTCGACTGTGAAACCATCTGGCCGTGGGCTTTTATTTTTGGGTAGATTTGTGATGACAGATTCGATTTCTGAGCTGTGATTGGGTTGTTCATAGTATTTCTTCCTGGTTGAGTCTTGGGAGATTAATCTTCTCTAAGAAACTGTCCATTTCTTCCAGGTTGTCCAGTTTGTTGCCATAGAGTTGTTCATAATAGTCTCTTAGAATCCTTTGGATTTCTGCATGATCTGTTGTAATCTCTCCTTTTTCATTTTTGATTTTGTTGATCTGGTTCTTCTCTCTTTTTTTCTTGATGAGTCTGGCCAGTGGCCTGTCGATTGTATTTACCTTTTCAAAGAACCATCTTTTTGTTTTATTTATCTTTACTATTGTTTCTTTCATTTCTTTTTCATTTATTTCTGCTCTGATCTTTATGATTTCTGTTCTTCTGCTAACTTTGGGGTGTTTTTGTTCTTTCTCCAGTTGTTATAAGCGTAAGGTTAGGTCATCTGCTTCACATTTTTCTAGTTTCTTGAGGTTGGATTGTATTGCTATAAGCTTCCCTCTCAGAACTGCTTTTGCAGTATCCCATACGTTTTTTCTTTTTTTGGGTGGGGAACGGGTTGGGGAGGGAGAGGGGCTGCTGGGCCACTTCTATTGGTCTTTCATTTATTCAGTTTCATGCATCTTTGTTCTTTGGCCCATGTGGGCCTCCCATCGCAGTGGCCTCTGTTGTCACAGAGCACTGGCTCTGGATGCATGCGCTCCAGAGCTCCAGCTCAGTAATTGGACGCATCGGTCCAGCTGCTCCGCGGCACGTGGGATCTTCCCAGGCCAGAGATAGAACCAGCGCCCCTTGCAGTGCAAGGCGGTGTCCTTACCCACTGGACCGCCAGGGAAGCCCTCCCATAGGTTTTGCACTGTCATGTGTTCATTGTTGTTTTCTTCTAGGAATTTTTTAATTTCTCCTTTGATTTGCTTGGTAATCAGTTTGTTTTTTAGGTATGTGTTGTTTAATCTTCATGTGTTCGTGTTTTTAGCAGTTTTTTTCCTGTAGTTGATCTCTAGTCTCATTGCATTGTGGTCAGAGAAGATGGTTGATATAATTTCAGTTTTCTTGAATTTGCTGAGGTTTGATTTGTGGCCCAAGATGTGGTCTATCCTGGAGAATGTTCTGTGAGTTGAACACTTGAGAAGAACGCGTATTCTTCTGCATTTGGATGGAAAGTCCTAAAGATATCAATGAGGTCCATTTCTTCTAGTGTGGCATTTAAGGCTTGTGTTTCTTTATTAATTTTCTGTTTGGATGATCTGTCCATTGGTGTGAGAGGAGTGTTAAAGTCTCCTACTATGATTGTGTTATTGTTGATTTCTTCTTTTATGTCTGAAAGTGTTTGTCTTATATATTGGGGTGCTCCTGTGTTGGGTGCATAGATATTTATGATTCTTTTGTCTTCTGGATCGATCCCTTGATCATTATGTCGTGTCCTGCCTTGTCTCTTCTAATCTTTATTTTGAGGTCTCTTTTGTCTGATATGAGGATTGCTACTCCAGCTTTCTTTTGATTTCCATTTGCATGGAATATCTTTTTCCAGCCCTTCACTTTCAGTCTATGCATGTCTCTAGGTCTGAAGTGAGTTTCCTGGAGTATGGAGTTCCTATATGTATGGGTCATGTTTTTGGATCCATTCAGCCACTCTGTGTCTTTTGGTTGGGGCATTTAGTCCATTTACATTCAAAGTAATTATTGATACAAATGATTCTATTGTCATCTTCTTAGATGTTATGATGGCTTTGTTTTGTGGATCTTCTCCTTCTCTTATACTTGTTGTCTATATAAGTCCCTTTAACACTTGTTGTAAGGCTGGTTTGGTGTTATTAAATTCTTTTAGTTTTTGCTTATGTGTAAAAGTTTTGATTTCTCCATCAAATTTGAATGAGATCCTTGAAGGGTAGAGTATTCTTGGTTGCAGATTATTCTGTTTTAGCACTTTAAATGTGTCCTGCCATTCCCTTCTGGCCTGCAGAGTTTCTGTTGAAAGATCAGCTGTTACACGTATGGGCTTTCCCTTGTATGTCACTAGTTGCTTTTCCCTTGCTGCTTTGAGAATTCTGTCTTTGTGTTTAATTTGCGTTAGCTTCATTAATATGTGTCTTGATGTGTTTCTTCATGGGTTTATTCTGTATGGTACTCTTTGCACTTCTTGGACTTGATTGACTATTTCTTTTCCCATGTTGGGGAAATTTTCAACTATAATCTCTTTAAAAATTTTCTCATATCCTTTCTTTTTTTCTTCTTCTTCTGGAACCCCTATAATTCGAATATTGGTGCATCTGATATTACCCCAGAGGTCTCTGAGGCTATCCTCTGCTCTTTTCATTCTTTGAGCTTGATTCTGTTTTTTAGCAGTTACTTCCACCATTCTGTCTTCCTGCTCACTAATCCAGTCTTCTGTCTCAGATACTCTGCTCTTGATTCCTTCTACAGTGTTTTTAAGTTCAGCAATTGAGCTGTTTGTCTCTTAGTTTTTTTGTAAGTTCTTGTATTTCTTTATTCAGTGTGTTAGTTGTTTTTTGCAATTTCTCTAACATTCTGTTTTCAGTGTTTTGGATCATCTTTACTATCATTCTTCTGAATTCGCTTTCAGAAAGTTCCTCTAAATCCTTTTTGTTCATTTGAATTTGTGTGTTTGTAGATTGTTCCTTCACTCGTGTGGTATTTCTCTGCTGTTTCATTGATATTATTAATTTTTTAACTATGTTTGGGGTTTCCTTCTCCCAGACTTTGGAGTTACATCTGTCGGTATTTGTTGTTTGGATGGAGCTTCTTATTCTGGGTGGTGCTGGTGGTTGGGTGATGTTAGGACTTGTATACGAGTATTTACCTTTGTTGGAGTTCTCACTGTTTACTGCTCTCTAGTGTTAGGCATTCTCTAGTATTGTAGAGTTTTGGAGTCAGTGCTCCCTCCCTAAAGCACCGGGGCTTGTTGACTGACCAGGAATGAAGATTTCACGGCTGGTTTGTTATGGCATTAAGTGATATTAAAACAAAGCAAATGAGAAACAGAAGGTATACCTTTAGCACTTTAAATGTGTCCTGCCATTCCCTTCTGGCCTGCAGAGTTTCTGTTGAAAGATCAGCTGTTACACGTATGGGCTTTCCCTTGTATGTCACTAGTTGCTTTTCCCTTGCTGCTTTGAGAATTCTGTCTTTGTGTTTAATTTGCGTTAGCTTCATTAATATGTGTCTTGATGTGTTTCTTCATGGGTTTATTCTGTATGGTACTCTTTGCACTTCTTGGACTTGATTGACTATTTCTTTTCCCATGTTGGGGAAATTTTCAACTATAATCTCTTTAAAAATTTTCTCATATCCTTTCTTTTTTTCTTCTTCTTCTGGAACCCCTATAATTCGAATATTGGTGCATCTGATATTACCCCAGAGGTCTCTGAGGCTATCCTCTGCTCTTTTCATTCTTTGAGCTTGATTCTGTTTTTTAGCAGTTACTTCCACCATTCTGTCTTCCTGCTCACTAATCCAGTCTTCTGTCTCAGATACTCTGCTCTTGATTCCTTCTACAGTGTTTTTAAGTTCAGCAATTGAGCTGTTTGTCTCTTAGTTTTTTTGTAAGTTCTTGTATTTCTTTATTCAGTGTGTTAGTTGTTTTTTGCAATTTCTCTAACATTCTGTTTTCAGTGTTTTGGATCATCTTTACTATCATTCTTCTGAATTCGCTTTCAGAAAGTTCCTCTAAATCCTTTTTGTTCATTTGAATTTGTGTGTTTGTAGATTGTTCCTTCACTCGTGTGGTATTTCTCTGCTGTTTCATTGATATTATTAATTTTTTAACTATGTTTGGGGTTTCCTTCTCCCAGACTTTGGAGTTACATCTGTCGGTATTTGTTGTTTGGATGGAGCTTCTTATTCTGGGTGGTGCTGGTGGTTGGGTGATGTTAGGACTTGTATACGAGTATTTACCTTTGTTGGAGTTCTCACTGTTTACTGCTCTCTAGTGTTAGGCATTCTCTAGTATTGTAGAGTTTTGGAGTCAGTGCTCCCTCCCTAAAGCACCGGGGCTTGTTGACTGACCAGGGAATGAAGATTTCACGGCTGGTTTGTTATGGCATTAAGTGATATTAAAACATATATACGCAAATGAGAAACAGAAGGTATACCTTTGACAAATGGCAATTAAAATATTATGCAGGGCTTCCCTTGTGGCTCAGTGGATAAGAACCCATCTGCCAATGCAGGAGACACAGGTTCGAGCCCTGATCCGGGAAGATCCCACATGCCGCAAAGCAGCTGGACTCACACATCAACAAAGACCCAGCACAGCCAAATATAAATAAATAAAAGTTTAAAAAAAAGAAATATTATGCAAATACTATCTAGTGTATTGAATTATACACACAAACATATACAGCTGTAACATAACCCAAACATTCCAACCAAAAATACAGTACAATATGTCACTACAGCGAATGGAGAACACCAAGAATGATATCCACCAGTTAATAACCAAACTAACTAGAGCACAAGTTGGAGAATAATGCTAGAGAAGGGTCCCAGTTGCGGATAAGGCAATGAGGACAGAACAGACTAAGAAATATGGTGGGAAAAGGGGAAAAGAGAAAGGGAGGATAGAAGAGAAATACAGAATAATACTGCAAAGTTAAATATAAGGAGATAAAGATTTGTATGTATTAGAGTTTAGTGCTATAGGAAAAGAGCATCAGAAAAAGCAAAGAAAGAGTTATAGAGAAGTAGTAGTACATATACAAAATTTAAAAATTAAAACAGATAAGTATATAGCAAAATATAGAAAAACAAAGCAAAAACAATAAAAACAAACAACACCCACAGAACCATAAAAGGCCAATGTGGAACCAGAAGTTTATACTAAAATAAAATGTGTGGCTTAAAAGGAAAAAAAAAATTATGTAAACTTGAATATATTCAGTCTTACTGATAAGATTAGTAGCTTCAATAGAATTCCATGGAGGAAACACACACACACACAAGGGGGCCTGAGGGGGTTGGGAGAAAGGCAAAACAAAACAAAACAAAAGCAATAAAAAAGAATAAGAAATAAAATGAAATTTTAAAAATCCAGCAGTCACTCTAGCTTCAGACAAAATGTGAAAATAGTGTTTATGTTCTTCTGTCTCTTGTTGACTATTCAGGAATTATCAGTCTTTTTCTTGCCTCTGGCAGTGGTTGGATCTGAACGCCTCTTTTACTGTTTATTTCTGCCTATTCCAGAACTAAAAGGCCCACCCAGGCTGGCCCTGGGAGTTTCTTTTTTTTTTTTTTTGCAGGGGGAGTTGGGTGGGGAGGGAGGGGGACGGGTGGACCACTTCTATTGGTCTTTCATTTCTCTATTTTTATCCGTCTTTGTTCTTTGGCTCCTGTGGGCCTCCCATCGCGGTGGCCTCTGTCACCGCAGAGCTCCGGCTTGGTAATTGGACACATCAGTTCCAGCTGCTCCGCGGCACGTGGGATCTTCCCAGGCCAGGGATTGAACCAGCGCCCCTTGCACTGCAAGATGGTGTCCTTACTCACTGGACCACCAGGGGAAGCCCCCCTGGTAGTTTCTTAATCCTTAATCCAAATCCCTTTGCTTGCTGGGTAGAGCTAAATTCCCTCCCTGTAGTTTGACCAGCAGCCAAACTACAGTAGGGAAAATGGCGTCTCTCTCACAAAGGATTTATACCCACATGCTCTATGAGAAGCACTTCCACAGTGACCCCGACCCTCCTGCAGGCCACCATTGAGCCCCGCCACCGCGGGAGACAGGACATTACACAGAGGTGAGTCTGGCTCAGTCTCGTGCAGGATTGCTATTCCCCACGCCCGGATCACAGTGTGCAGTTTCCAGTCCTACTTGGAGACTCTATGATCAGGTTAATGGTAACCTTCAAAGGGAATTGAGTGCCGTCCTTCCGAGGATTGTTCAAGGGCACTTCTAGCTTAAGGGGGCACTTGGACCCTCTAAAGCAGGTCTGGCTCAGTCCCTTGTGGGCGTCACTGCTCCTTTCCCGGGTCTTGATTTGCAACAGACTTTGTGTATTTGGTCCATCCAGCCTCTCTGGTGGGTATGAGGTTTGACTTAAAAGCGCGATTGCGCCCTTCCTACCATCTTGTTGTGGCTTCTCCTTTGTTCTTCGATGTGGGGTATCTTTTCTGTGATCGGATCCAACCTCCTCCTGTCGATGGTTTTTCAGGAACTCGTTGCAATTCAGGCGATTTTGCAGGAGAGATGAGTGCACATCCTTCTATGCCACCATCTTCTGTATTTCTGTTTTTGTGTCAGTACCATACTGTTTTGATGACTGTTGCTTTGTAGTAGAGTCTGAAGTTAGGGAGGCTGATCCCTCCAGCTCCATTCTTCTTCTCAGGATTGCTTTGGTTATTCAGGGTCTTTTGTGTTTCCATATCAACTGTGAAGAACTGTGAAGAATGAGCTATGAATGTGAAGATCTGTGAAGAATGTCATTGGTAATTTGATAGGAATCACATTGAATCTGTAGATGACATTTGGTAGTATGGTCATTTTCACAATATTGATTCTTCCAACCCGGGAGCATGGAATATCTCTCCATCTATTTATGTCATCTTTGATTTCTTTCATTAGTATCTTATAATTCTCTGCTTGTAGTTCTTTTGTCTCTTTAGATAGGTTTATTTCTAGATATTATCTTCTTTTGGTTGCTATTGTGAATGGGATTGCATCCTTGATTTGTCTTTCTGATTTTTCATTGTTTATATATAGGAATTTGAGTGATTGCTGTGCATTGATTTTGTATCCTGCAATGGCTGAATTCGTTGATTAGTTCTAATAGTTTTCTAATAGTGTCTTTGGGGTTTTCTATGTATAGTATCATGTTGTCTACAAATAGTTTTACTTCTTCCTTTCCAATCTGGATTCCTTGTATTTCTTTTTTTTCTCTTATTGCTGTTGCTAGAACTTCCAGGACTATGTTGAATAACAGTGGTGAAAGTGAACACCCTTGTCTTGTTCCTGATCTTAGAGGGAATGCTTTTAGTTTTCACCATTGAGGATAATGTTTGCTGTGGCTTTCTCACACTTGGCTTTCACTATGTTGAGATAGGTTCCTTCTATGCCCATTTTTTGAAGAGTTTTTATCATAAATGGGTGTTGGATTTTGTCAAAGGTTTTTTCTGCATCTATTGAGATGATCATGTGATTTTTGTCTTTCAGTTTGTTGATATGGTGTTAGATCTACTTTTACCCAGTAGATTTCGATGTGGGGTATCTTTTCTGTGATCGGATCCAACCTCCTCCTGTCGATGGTTTTCAGGAACTCGTTGCAATTCAGGCGATTTTGCAGAGAGATGAGTGCACATCCTTCTATGCCACCATCTTCTGTATTTCTGTTTTGGTGTCAGTACCATACTGTTTTGATGACTGTTGCTTTGTAGTAGAGTCTGAAGTTAGGGAGGCTGATCCCTCCAGCTCCATTCTTCTTCTCAGGATTGCTTTGGTTATTCAGGGTCTTTTGTGTTTCCATATCAACTGTGAAGAACTGTGAAGAATGAGCTATGAATGTGAAGATCTGTGAAGAATGTCATTGGTAATTTGATAGGAATCACATTGAATCTGTAGATGACATTTGGTAGTATGGTCATTTTCACAATATTGATTCTTCCAACCCGGGAGCATGGAATATCTCTCCATCTATTTATGTCATCTTTGATTTCTTTCATTAGTATCTTATAATTCTCTGCTTGTAGTTCTTTTGTCTCTTTAGATAGGTTTATTTCTAGATATTATCTTCTTTTGGTTGCTATTGTGAATGGGATTGCATCCTTGATTTGTCTTTCTGATTTTTCATTGTTTATATATAGGAATTTGAGTGATTGCTGTGCATTGATTTTGTATCCTGCAATGGCTGAATTCGTTGATTAGTTCTAATAGTTTTCTAATAGTGTCTTTGGGGTTTTCTATGTATAGTATCATGTTGTCTACAAATAGTTTTACTTCTTCCTTTCCAATCTGGATTCCTTGTATTTCTTTTTTTTCTCTTATTGCTGTTGCTAGAACTTCCAGGACTATGTTGAATAACAGTGGTGAAAGTGAACACCCTTGTCTTGTTCCTGATCTTAGAGGGAATGCTTTTAGTTTTCACCATTGAGGATAATGTTTGCTGTGGCTTTCTCACACTTGGCTTTCACTATGTTGAGATAGGTTCCTTCTATGCCCATTTTTTGAAGAGTTTTTATCATAAATGGGTGTTGGATTTTGTCAAAGGTTTTTTCTGCATCTATTGAGATGATCATGTGATTTTTGTCTTTCAGTTTGTTGATATGGTGTTAGATCTACTTTTACCCAGTAGATTTAAAATGTAAGTGCTGCAATCATTACTTAGCTCTTGATTTTTTACAATTGTACTTTTCCTTCCCCACCACTCCCTACAATTTTATTGATGTACAGTTGACATAGAATAAATTGTACATAAAATACACAATTTGATAAATGCTGATATACATCTGTGAAGCCATCAAGATAATGAATATGCCTATCACTCCAAAAGTTACTCCTTTGCCCTCATGATTCCTACCCCTTCCCTGTCCCTAGGCAATAGCTGATCTGCTTTCCATCACTATAGACTAGTTTTCATGTGATGGGATTTTATATAAATGGAACAATACAGTATGTTCTCTCTTTGGGTTCTCCCATTCAGCATAATTATTCTGTGATTTATTGCATGTTGTTGCATTTATTAACTGTCAGTTCCTTTTTATTGCTATGTAGTATTCCACTATATGAGGATATCACATTTACCCATTCATCTGTTGATGGAAATTTAGGTTATTTCCAGTTTTGGGCTACTACAAATAAAATTGCTATGAAGATTCATGTTAAGGTCTTTATATGGATATACACCTGATATCCATTGTGTTGAAAACTATCATTTCACATTTTTATTTTTGTTTGGTTGGTACATGTTGGAGTGTAAATTTTTTTCTAGCTTTATTGTAGTTGGAGAACATGGTATTTTGGTATTGAATCTTTGGAATTCATTGAGACTTTTTGTGACCTTATTGTGGTGAATTTCCATATATTCTACATGATATGTGCTTTAAAAAGCCTTTTCTCTAACACATACATATATATGCATATATATATAATATGTAGTGCTATTAACATGTTGTTAACATTAATATTTCTTTTTTTTCTCTTATTGCTGTTGCTAGAACTTCCAGGACTATGTTGAATAACAGTGGTGAAAGTGAACACCCTTGTCTTGTTCCTGATCTTAGAGGGAATGCTTTTAGTTTTCACCATTGAGGATAATGTTTGCTGTGGCTTTCTCACACTTGGCTTTCACTATGTTGAGATAGGTTCCTTCTATGCCCATTTTTTGAAGAGTTTTTATCATAAATGGGTGTTGGATTTTGTCAAAGGTTTTTTCTGCATCTATTGAGATGATCATGTGATTTTTGTCTTTCAGTTTGTTGATATGGTGTTAGATCTACTTTTACCCAGTAGATTTAAAATGTAAGTGCTGCAATCATTACTTAGCTCTTGATTTTTTACAATTGTACTTTTCCTTCCCCACCACTCCCTACAATTTTATTGATGTACAGTTGACATAGAATAAATTGTACATAAAATACACAATTTGATAAATGCTGATATACATCTGTGAAGCCATCAAGATAATGAATATGCCTATCACTCCAAAAGTTACTCCTTTGCCCTCATGATTCCTACCCCTTCCCTGTCCCTAGGCAATAGCTGATCTGCTTTCCATCACTATAGACTAGTTTTCATGTGATGGGATTTTATATAAATGGAACAATACAGTATGTTCTCTCTTTGGGTTCTCCCATTCAGCATAATTATTCTGTGATTTATTGCATGTTGTTGCATTTATTAACTGTCAGTTCCTTTTTATTGCTATGTAGTATTCCACTATATGAGGATATCACATTTACCCATTCATCTGTTGATGGAAATTTAGGTTATTTCCAGTTTTGGGCTACTACAAATAAAATTGCTATGAAGATTCATGTTAAGGTCTTTATATGGATATACACCTGATATCCATTGTGTTGAAAACTATCATTTCACATTTTTATTTTTGTTTGGTTGGTACATGTTGGAGTGTAAATTTTTTTCTAGCTTTATTGTAGTTGGAGAACATGGTATTTTTGGTATTGAATCTTTGGAATTCATTGAGACTTTTTTGTGACCTTATTGTGGTGAATTTCCATATATTCTACATGATATGTGCTTTAAAAAGCCTTTTCTCTAACACATACATATATATGCATATATACGTATAATATGTAGTGCTATTAACATGTTGTTTAAAGCAACTTCATTTCTATCACTTTTTGTCTGCTTGGTTTAGTTTATGAGAGATGCTGAAATCTCTGAACTTGTCAGATTTTGTTTTTTATATTTGGGCCTATTTTATAAGCACTTATAAATTCATAGTTGGTAATACCTTCTTGATTGATCTCTATTGCTACACATGCTTTTACCTTGAATGCAGTTTTGTCCTTTTAACTAATAGATGCTGGATAGTTTTTTCCTTTTCCATTTATTTCAGTAGTCCTTTTTATATGTTATAAAATATAATATAAATTTTAAGTGTGATAAAAACCATAAATATCAAGTATAATGAGTGATTATAAAGTGAACACCCATGTAACAGCCAAGAAATAGAACACCCATGTAACAACCAACAAATAGAACACCCAAGTAACAGCCAACAAATAGAATACCCGTGTAATAGCCAACAAATAGAACACCCATGTAACAACCAAGAAACAGAACACCCATGTAACAGCCAACAAATAGAACACCCCTGTAGCAACCCAGAAATAGAACACCCATGTAACAGCCAACAAATAGAACACCCCTGTAGCAACCAAGAAATAGAACACCCATGTAACAGCCAACAAATAGAACACCCATGTAACAACCAAGAAACAGAATGTCACCAGCACTCCAAAAGGCCTTCACACCATATGTGTGTACTCCCAAAAGGTGATTCGTATCCTGGTTTATGTTATTTTTTTATTTATTTTTAATATTTTTGCCAGTTTTGTGTGTATGCCTAAACCAAGATAGTTGAGTTTTGCCAATTTTGAGCTTTATAAATAGAAACATATTACATATTTTTTAAAAATTCTTTCATTCAACATTGTATTTGTACCATTAATCTATGTTGTGTGTAGTCCAGGTCATTTGTTTCACTGGTCTCTAGTATTCCTCTATGAATGTTCCATAATCCATTTGTCTGTTTTACTAGGGATTGGCATTTGGGTTGCTTCCAGTTCTTGGCTATTGTGCGCTACTGCTGTGAATATTCTTGTACATGCATCCTTGTTGACTTGTGTGCCAGTTTTCTAGAATCAGTATCTAAGAGGTAAAATTGCTGGGTTCTAGAGGAAAACACATCTGAAGATGGGAATGGAGCACCTGGGGTTGTATAATGTGCAACTTTGATTGACCATATGTATTTTAACTTTAGAAGAAAGTGCCAAACTATTTTCCAAAGCAGTTGTACCAGCTTACACTTCTACCATTAATGTAGAAGAGTTCCCACTTTTCCAGTTTTACCAGGAAGTCAGTTGATACTTGTATATTGATCTCTATTGACTACACATGCTTTTACCTTGAATGCAGTTTTGTCCTTTTAACTAATAGATGCTGGATAGTTTTTTCCTTTTCCATTTATTTCAGTAGTCCTTTTTATATGTTATAAAATATAATATAAATTTTAAGTGTGATAAAAACCATAAATATCAAGTATAATGAGTGATTATAAAGTGAACACCCATGTAACAGCCAAGAAATAGAACACCCATGTAACAACCAACAAATAGAACACCCAAGTAACAGCCAACAAATAGAATACCCGTGTAATAGCCAACAAATAGAACACCCATGTAACAACCAAGAAACAGAACACCCATGTAACAGCCAACAAATAGAACACCCCTGTAGCAACCCAGAAATAGAACACCCATGTAACAGCCAACAAATAGAACACCCCTGTAGCAACCAAGAAATAGAACACCCATGTAACAGCCAACAAATAGAACACCCATGTAACAACCAAGAAACAGAATGTCACCAGCACTCCAAAAGGCCTTCACACCATATGTGTGTACTCCCAAAAGGTGATTCGTATCCTGGTTTATGTTATTTTTTTATTTATTTTTAATATTTTTGCCAGTTTTGTGTGTATGCCTAAACCAAGATAGTTGAGTTTTGCCAATTTTGAGCTTTATAAATAGAAACATATTACATATTTTTTAAAAATTCTTTCATTCAACATTGTATTTGTACCATTAATCTATGTTGTGTGTAGTCCAGGTCATTTGTTTCACTGGTCTCTAGTATTCCTCTATGAATGTTCCATAATCCATTTGTCTGTTTTACTAGGGATTGGCATTTGGGTTGCTTCCAGTTCTTGGCTATTGTGCGCTACTGCTGTGAATATTCTTGTACATGCATCCTTGTTGACTTGTGTGCCAGTTTTCTAGAATCAGTATCTAAGAGGTAAAATTGCTGGGTTCTAGAGGAAAACACATCTGAAGATGGGAATGGAGCACCTGGGGTTGTATAATGTGCAACTTTGATTGACCATATGTATTTTAACTTTAGAAGAAAGTGCCAAACTATTTTCCAAAGCAGTTGTACCAGCTTACACTTCTACCATTAATGTAGAAGAGTTCCCACTTTTCCATGTCTTGACCAGTTTTTGGTAAGTCAGTTGTTATTTTTTTGCCAGTATAATGTGTAAAGCTCTTAGTGTACTTTTAATGTTTATTTTCCTGATTACTAATGAAGTTAAACATCTTTTCCTTTCTTTTTTTTTTGGCCATTTGTATTTTTTTTGAGGTGCTTGCATGTATCTTTGTTTTTCTATTGGACAGTATTCTCTTCCTATTGATTTGTAACAGTTGTTTTATATATTCTAGACATGAGCCATTTGACAGTCAGGTGGTGCAAGTGCCCTCTTCCATTCTGTCCCCTCTTTCCATCTTCCTCTAGTATCTTTTGATGAACCGAAGAACTTAATTTTAACATAGAGGGTATACTTAAAGATGTAGCAATTTATAGTTAGTGTTCTTTGTGTCTTATGAAATCTTTCTCTAGTCAAAAATTATAAAGTTACTCTTCTGTGTTATCTTATAGCTGTATAGTTTGCTTTCCACACTTAAGTCTGATATACCTAGAGTTGTTTGACTATTTAATATGGTATAAAAACAATTTTCACATTTTCTGTCATGGATACCCAGTTGTCTCAGCACCATTTATTGAAAAAATCTATTGTTTCCCCTCTGCTCATAGTGCCACCACCTGTCATAAATTGAGAATCTCTGTGTTAATGGACTGTCACTGGACTCTTTTCTTTTGGCCAGGTGTCTCCCCCTCACTAGTACCCCACTGTCTTCATTATTTTATACTTTGGTATCCAATTGAAGGCTTCCCAGCTTTTGCATTTCCATGTGTATTTAATCTGATTATCAAATTAATACACACAGACACATGCACTACATATTCAGGTTTTTATTGAACTTTCATTAAACAGAATTTGTGATGAAAATCAGCATGTTGGATTTTCAAACTCTAGCATAGCTTTCCACTTGGTTAGGTTTAATATTTAATAGAGTTTCATAATTTTCATATATGGATTATTGTTGGATATATTCATAGTATTTGATCTCTTAGGCATTTATAAATTACCATTTTAAAATTTCATTTTCCAGCTGCTTCAGGGATAGAGAACTATATGTGGTTTTTGAATATTTACTTTTATTTGGCAGTCTTATTAGAAACTCTCTGATTAGCAGTGTATCTTTAGATTATTGTGGATTTTTATGCTCATAACCATGTCATTGGCATGCAACAACAGCTCTGGTCAGATAGACCTGCTTTCTTGCCCAACTGCATATGCCAGTACAGGGCTGAGTAGAAGTGTTGATAGGAAGCAGCCCTCTCTTGTTCCAGGCTTCAAAAGGAAATCTTTTAATGTTTCACCATTAAATATCAGTATTCTCTTCCTATTGATTTGTAACAGTTGTTTTATATATTCTAGACATGAGCCATTTGACAGTCAGGTGGTGCAAGTGCCCTCTTCCATTCTGTCCCCTCTTTCCATCTTCCTCTAGTATCTTTTGATGAACCGAAGAACTTAATTTTAACATAGAGGGTATACTTAAAGATGTAGCAATTTATAGTTAGTGTTCTTTGTGTCTTATGAAATCTTTCTCTAGTCAAAAATTATAAAGTTACTCTTCTGTGTTATCTTATAGCTGTATAGTTTGCTTTCCACACTTAAGTCTGATATACCTAGAGTTGTTTGACTATTTAATATGGTATAAAAACAATTTTCACATTTTCTGTCATGGATACCCAGTTGTCTCAGCACCATTTATTGAAAAAATCTATTGTTTCCCCTCTGCTCATAGTGCCACCACCTGTCATAAATTGAGAATCTCTGTGTTAATGGACTGTCACTGGACTCTTTTCTTTTGGCCAGGTGTCTCCCCCTCACTAGTACCCCACTGTCTTCATTATTTTATACTTTGGTATCCAATTGAAGGCTTCCCAGCTTTTGCATTTCCATGTGTATTTAATCTGATTATCAAATTAATACACACAGACACATGCACTACATATTCAGGTTTTTATTGAACTTTCATTAAACAGAATTTGTGATGAAAATCAGCATGTTGGATTTTCAAACTCTAGCATAGCTTTCCACTTGGTTAGGTTTAATATTTAATAGAGTTTCATAATTTTCATATATGGATTATTGTTGGATATATTCATAGTATTTGATCTCTTAGGCATTTATAAATTACCATTTTAAAATTTCATTTTCCAGCTGCTTCAGGGATAGAGAACTATATGTGGTTTTTGAATATTTACTTTTATTTGGCAGTCTTATTAGAAACTCTCTGATTAGCAGTGTATCTTTAGATTATTGTGGATTTTTATGCTCATAACCATGTCATTGGCATGCAACAACAGCTCTGGTCAGATAGACCTGCTTTCTTGCCCAACTGCATATGCCAGTACAGGGCTGAGTAGAAGTGTTGATAGGAAGCAGCCCTCTCTTGTTCCAGGCTTCAAAAGGAAATCTTTTAATGTTTCACCATTAAATATGATGTTTGCCACCATTACTATAAACAAAAGTCTAAACTATCCTTGGGTGTATCTTTTTCATCCTTTTATTTTCAATACTTCTGTGTGTTTGAAGTGAGCCTCTTGTAAATAGTATATATTTTTGTTTTCATGGAATTTGACATTGCAAGTTTTAATAATACCTTTACTGTAATTACAAGTATATTTAGAAGTCTTTTGCTTATCTTCATTTGTATTTTCCATTTATCACACTTTTCTATTTTCTTCTTTCCTGTTCTCTCGGTGCAGTATTGACTTTTTCTTTATTCTTCACTACTGATTTGAAAAGTTTTGTATTTCAAGTCTATTGATTTTTTTCTATTGTTACTCTATTGGTTATCTTAAAATTTTTCATACACACTTAAAAATACATTTTTAATATATACTTCCAGTCAGAAGACAGAAACTACATTGCACAGGTAGCCTAACAGGAAACATTTAAAATGAGAATTGCTGACAAGTAAAAGTAGTTAGTGACTAGAAGTGGGGACAAAAGAGGACTGTGAGATGTAGGCAGTAGTGACTTCAGAAAGCAGATACTACCCCTAGGGACAAAGAGTAAACAAGAAAGGAACTTAAAGAGGGCCTCCCCACCGCGAGATTTAAAGCTCTAAGTAGAGGTCTGGCTGCCCCAGAAAAAGGCAACCCACTTGTGGCAAAGTTTGTCCAAGAGTGCTGGATGGTGCTGACCCCTGAAGGCTGTATTTAGGGTTGCAGAGCCCGAGGACATGAGCCATGAATCTGGACGGTGCGGTGCGTAGGTAACGCCTCCACATGACAGTCAGCGAGTTGCCGTGGAAACACAAAAACAGAAATACAGACCAATGGAACAGGATAGAGAACCCAGAGAGAAACCCACGCACCTATGGGTACCTTATTTTTGACAAAGGAGGCGAAACTATAAAATGGGACAAAACCTCTTCAACAAATGGTGCTGGGAAAATTGGACAGCTACGTGCAAAAAAATGAAGTTGGAACATTCCCTGACTTGCCCCCCAACTGCATATGCCAGTACAGGGCTGAGTAGAAGTGTTGATAGGAAGCAGCCCTCTCTTGTTCCAGGCTTCAAAAGGAAATCTTTTAATGTTTCACCATTAAATATGATGTTTGCCACCATTACTATAAACAAAAGTCTAAACTATCCTTGGGTGTATCTTTTTCATCCTTTTATTTTCAATACTTCTGTGTGTTTGAAGTGAGCCTCTTGTAAATAGTATATATTTTTGTTTTCATGGAATTTGACATTGCAAGTTTTAATAATACCTTTACTGTAATTACAAGTATATTTAGAAGTCTTTTGCTTATCTTCATTTGTATTTTCCATTTATCACACTTTTCTATTTTCTTCTTTCCTGTTCTCTCGGTGCAGTATTGACTTTTTCTTTATTCTTCACTACTGATTTGAAAAGTTTTGTATTTCAAGTCTATTGATTTTTTTCTATTGTTACTCTATTGGTTATCTTAAAATTTTTCATACACACTTAAAAATACATTTTTAATATATACTTCCAGTCAGAAGACAGAAACTACATTGCACAGGTAGCCTAACAGGAAACATTTAAAATGAGAATTGCTGACAAGTAAAAGTAGTTAGTGACTAGAAGTGGGGACAAAAGAGGACTGTGAGATGTAGGCAGTAGTGACTTCAGAAAGCAGATACTACCCCTAGGGACAAAGAGTAAACAAGAAAGGAACTTAAAGAGGGCCTCCCCACCGCGAGATTTAAAGCTCTAAGTAGAGGTCTGGCTGCCCCAGAAAAAGGCAACCCACTTGTGGCAAAGTTTGTCCAAGAGTGCTGGATGGTGCTGACCCCTGAAGGCTGTATTTAGGGTTGCAGAGCCCGAGGACATGAGCCATGAATCTGGACGGTGCGGTGCGTAGGTAACGCCTCCACATGACAGTCAGCGAGTTGCCGTGGAAACACAAAAACAGAAATACAGACCAATGGAACAGGATAGAGAACCCAGAGAGAAACCCACGCACCTATGGGTACCTTATTTTTGACAAAGGAGGCGAAACTATAAAATGGGACAAAACCTCTTCAACAAATGGTGCTGGGAAAATTGGACAGCTACGTGCAAAAAAATGAAGTTGGAACATTCCCTGACACCATACACTAAGATCAACTCAAAATGGATTAAAGACCTAAATGTAAGACCAGAAACCCTTAAACTCTTAGAGAAGAATATAGGCAAAACACTCAAAGACATAAAGCAAGATCTCTGACCCACCTACTAGAATAGTGGAACTGAAAAGAAAAATTAACATGTGGGGCCTAATGAGACTTACAAGCTTTTGTACAGCAAAAGGAACTACAAAAAAGCTCAACAGACAACCCACAGAGTGGGAGAAAATCATAGCAAATGAAACAACAGACAAAGAATTAATCTCCAAAATCTATAAGCAACTCAGACAACTCAGCCCTGGAAAAATGAACAACCAAATCAAAAAATGGGGAAAGGACCCAAACAGACACCTCTCCAAACAGGACATACTGATGGCCCAAAAACACATGAAACGATGCTCAACCTCGCTTATTATTAGAGAAATGCAAATCAAAACTACAATGAGATACCACCTCACACCCGTCAGAATGGCCATCATCAACAAATCTACAGACAATAAATGCTGGAGAGGGGGCAGAGAAAAGGGAACCCTCTTGCATTGCTGGTGGGAATGTAAATTGATACAGCTATGGAAGACAGTATGGAGATTCCTTAAAAAACTAAAAATAGAAGCACCATATGACCCAGCAATCCCACTCTTAGGCTTACACCCTGATGAAATCAAAATTGAAAGAAGCACCTGTACCCCAGTGTTCATTTCAGCTCTCTGTACAATAGCTAGAACATGGAAGGAATCTAGATGCCCATCGATGAATGAATGGATACAGAAGCTTTGGTACATATATACAACAGAATACTACACAGCTGTAAAAAGAAATGCAGAAGAATCAGTCCTAATGAGGTGGTTGGACCTAAGACCTATCATAAAAAGTGAAGTTAGTCAGAGAAGGACAAGTACAATATACTAACACATATATATGGAATCTAGTAGGATGGTGATGATGGCACATGCAGTGAAGCAACGGAAAGACAGACATGGACAGTAGACATATGGACATTGTGGGGAATGAACAGTGGGTGGGAGACGTAAAGGAAGTAGTTTGAAAACCTATACTATCATATGTGAAAAAGATAGCTATAGTCATTGCTCTGTGAGAAAAGGGGATCCTGCAGGGGTGCTGTGTGACAGTGTGGAGGGGTGGGATGGGGGGATATACATATGACTAATCTGGGATCATACGTATCTGTAAACAACAAAACTCGGTGTAAAAGGATGGGGGATATACATTTATGACCTCAAGTCGACGGTTACAAGCTTTTGTACAGCAAAAGGAACTACAAAAAAGCTCAACAGACAACCCACAGAGTGGGAGAAAATCATAGCAAATGAAACAACAGACAAAGAATTAATCTCCAAAATCTATAAGCAACTCAGACAACTCAGCCCTGGAAAAATGAACAACCAAATCAAAAAATGGGGAAAGGACCCAAACAGACACCTCTCCAAACAGGACATACTGATGGCCCAAAAACACATGAAACGATGCTCAACCTCGCTTATTATTAGAGAAATGCAAATCAAAACTACAATGAGATACCACCTCACACCCGTCAGAATGGCCATCATCAACAAATCTACAGACAATAAATGCTGGAGAGGGGGCAGAGAAAAGGGAACCCTCTTGCATTGCTGGTGGGAATGTAAATTGATACAGCTATGGAAGACAGTATGGAGATTCCTTAAAAAACTAAAAATAGAAGCACCATATGACCCAGCAATCCCACTCTTAGGCTTACACCCTGATGAAATCAAAATTGAAAGAAGCACCTGTACCCCAGTGTTCATTTCAGCTCTCTGTACAATAGCTAGAACATGGAAGGAATCTAGATGCCCATCGATGAATGAATGGATACAGAAGCTTTGGTACATATATACAACAGAATACTACACAGCTGTAAAAAGAAATGCAGAAGAATCAGTCCTAATGAGGTGGTTGGACCTAAGACCTATCATAAAAAGTGAAGTTAGTCAGAGAAGGACAAGTACAATATACTAACACATATATATGGAATCTAGTAGGATGGTGATGATGGCACATGCAGTGAAGCAACGGAAAGACAGACATGGACAGTAGACATATGGACATTGTGGGGAATGAACAGTGGGTGGGAGACGTAAAGGAAGTAGTTTGAAAACCTATACTATCATATGTGAAAAAGATAGCTATAGTCATTGCTCTGTGAGAAAAGGGGATCCTGCAGGGGTGCTGTGTGACAGTGTGGAGGGGTGGGATGGGGGGATATACATATGACTAATCTGGGATCATACGTATCTGTAAACAACAAAACTCTGTAAAAGTAAAACGTAAAATTAAAAAAAAAGGCACCTTGGTCGAGAAAGAAAAGCCTGTTCTTCCTACTCCAGCCCTGTAATGTCACTGCAGTGCCCTCGTTGGCCAGCCTGACCTCAAGCCCCTGGCAGAGGAGAGGAGGCTGTGGCATGTCTCATATCAAAGCAACGCAAAGATGGGTTGGTTTGGAGCTGAAAGGCAACTAGTAACTGCCACACACATACTTGTATTTTAAAATATAAAACTCCTTAGTTTCTTAAATCAGGACTTGAGGACTTTTAACATTTCTCTGAACCCATCTTCATGGCTCTTCTTAGATGTCAGTACTAGCCCAGCCCAGTTTTTGCAACATTTTTGGTTGCTTGCTCACCTGTTTATATTTTGTAAACAATCAAGACTTGCTTAGGTTTACCTATTTTACAGATTTCTTTGCTCTCTTGTTGTTTTCCACGAGCCACTTCTGCCTTAATGTTACATGTTGTTTCTTGATGACATACATCTAGTGGCCATTTTTCAATTTGGTATTCCCATGTGCTTAGTACTTTTAAAATTGTTTTTGTTTTCTAATTTTTGCCCATGAACTTCCCTTTAGTAGGAATTACCTGCTGCGGTGGTCCCACGTGTGTCCTAGTTGGGAATGAGCACCCTAAGGGCCAGTGGTGTGGTTGTCCCTGTCAGGGCTTCACAGGGTTCCGGGTTCTAAACCAACTTTCACTTGAGTTTCAGGGCTCCCACACCAAGTCAGTTGTGTGTAACTTCAGACTCTGTGTTCCTGTAGGAGAGAGTAGCTGCTTGCTTCCACCCATTGCTGACAACCAGTTCCTTTTAATTATTGGCAGCCACGGCGTTTACTGATGACAAAACTTTACAGGCTCCAGGCTCCGCATCCCTTTCATGGTAGCTTTACCTTCTATCTGGTGTGTTAAAATTCTGGTTCTCTTCAAAACACCCTCTTCACTTCCTATACCTTGCTTTAGACTTTTCTCTTTGAACCATCACCAGAACTTAACCTGTGTTACTTTTTAATCATCCATGTTTAAGATAAATGGTGTCTGTGGGCCCGTGTGTTTGGAAGCCCAACAAATAAACTCTGGGATCAATATCTGTAAACAACAAAACTCTGTAAAAGTAAAACGTAAAATTAAAAAAAAAGGCACCTTGGTCGAGAAAGAAAAGCCTGTTCTTCCTACTCCAGCCCTGTAATGTCACTGCAGTGCCCTCGTTGGCCAGCCTGACCTCAAGCCCCTGGCAGAGGAGAGGAGGCTGTGGCATGTCTCATATCAAAGCAACGCAAAGATGGGTTGGTTTGGAGCTGAAAGGCAACTAGTAACTGCCACACACATACTTGTATTTTAAAATATAAAACTCCTTAGTTTCTTAAATCAGGACTTGAGGACTTTTAACATTTCTCTGAACCCATCTTCATGGCTCTTCTTAGATGTCAGTACTAGCCCAGCCCAGTTTTTGCAACATTTTTGGTTGCTTGCTCACCTGTTTATATTTTGTAAACAATCAAGACTTGCTTAGGTTTACCTATTTTACAGATTTCTTTGCTCTCTTGTTGTTTTCCACGAGCCACTTCTGCCTTAATGTTACATGTTGTTTCTTGATGACATACATCTAGTGGCCATTTTTCAATTTGGTATTCCCATGTGCTTAGTACTTTTAAAATTGTTTTTGTTTTCTAATTTTTGCCCATGAACTTCCCTTTAGTAGGAATTACCTGCTGCGGTGGTCCCACGTGTGTCCTAGTTGGGAATGAGCACCCTAAGGGCCAGTGGTGTGGTTGTCCCTGTCAGGGCTTCACAGGGTTCCGGGTTCTAAACCAACTTTCACTTGAGTTTCAGGGCTCCCACACCAAGTCAGTTGTGTGTAACTTCAGACTCTGTGTTCCTGTAGGAGAGAGTAGCTGCTTGCTTCCACCCATTGCTGACAACCAGTTCCTTTTAATTATTGGCAGCCACGGCGTTTACTGATGACAAAACTTTACAGGCTCCAGGCTCCGCATCCCTTTCATGGTAGCTTTACCTTCTATCTGGTGTGTTAAAATTCTGGTTCTCTTCAAAACACCCTCTTCACTTCCTATACCTTGCTTTAGACTTTTCTCTTTGAACCATCACCAGAACTTAACCTGTGTTACTTTTTAATCATCCATGTTTAAGATAAATGGTGTCTGTGGCTTAAGTAGGTTTTCTGTGTGTTTGGAAGAGGAAGGGTAAGTTTTCACTTGTCTGCCATCTTGCTCAGTAGTTGTTTCAGGGTTGCCGGTATTCAGGACATGACATATGATACAGTCCATTGACTGCTCTGGCACTTCCTCATCTCCAAGGAATCTGGCTGCTTAGTGAACGTGACGACACCACTGTGAGGTAGATATGACAGACACCCTCGGTCCTGTTTTACAATGAGAACTTGTCACTCAAAACAGCAGAAACAGGTTTTATTACACATCTGCCATGAGCATAGCATGGAAAGACTAAGTCTTGTACTTAGTCTTGGATGATGGGGGTGAAAAATCAATTCAGGTAGCTTGAGGCTAACTGAAACGTGAACAGAAACATCACATACCAAACACAATACAGGCAGTTGTTTAGCATATGACCTTAGTGGATATTTAATGAACAGTTTTAAAAATTAAATGTTACAAGGCAGAATTGTTAAAATGAAAAACGCAGAATATTGATCGTAGACACCCTAGGTGGGGGGAGAGGTCCTTTCAGTGTGGGCTCAGTGGAGGTGGGTTTGATGTAGGCCTCTAAGAGGTGAGTAGGATTAGCAGGCAGGGTATATTTGGACTTTTCTGGAACAGATTGTGTGCACATGAATAAGGCAGCAAATCACTGGAGACCTGATTTATGTTCAGTCTGAAACACAAGGAGTGGGCTTGAATTTTGTAGAAAACAGGAAATAACAGATAATTATAAGTGAGAGTAACATGACAGAAACATTAAGGTGCTCCCCTTCTTCAGAAAAGTGGCAGTGAGAGGAGGAGAGGAGGGGAGGGGTGCTGCCTGGGCAGGTGAGGGACGAGAGGGTGGACTCCAGAGCAGTGCTAGGAACGTGAGAGAGGACAAGACTGGGTCTGAAAAGGGAAAGAGGCACTTGTTTAAATATACAGGTTACACAATTTGTTTTGAATGTTGTTTAGGTGAATCAGCCATCTCAGAAAAGTGGAGCAGAACCCCCAGACCTATCTGAGAGAGTACAGAAAGCCCCCGTTCTCCCCGGCACGCCAGTCTCCAGCGCTCTGCGCGGGGAGTGCAGACCTGGGCTTGAAACTCCGCTTGCCTTTTCTTGTGGAAATAATGCCACGTGCTGCCCAGGCCAGCCCACTCTGGAGTACGTAACTCAAGGTACAGAGGTGTATCACTAACGTGGTTGTCATCAGGAAAGTACATTTTAGTTGCAAAACAGATCCAGGAACGAACCTCCAGACAGAAGAGTACCAGAGGTGGCAGCCAGCAGGGCTTGGGTAGAGTTAGCTCTCGGCACTTCTGGGTGGGTCACGTTTTAGTCCCGTAAAAGAGGCCTCCTTCCCCATTTAGTCACTCCCCAGGAATACTGCCAGCTGCTGCACCAACAGACCCCTCACCCTCTGTGTCTAAGCCAGGGCACTTGGTGCATACATCCATGCAAGTCCTTAGTGAAAGTCCACCACCGAGGTGCTGATCATTCGTTAGGCACAAATAATCCACTTCTTTTTGGATTTAAACAATTAAACCCAACCAAGAAAGAATCATTCTTGCTTTTATGTGTTTACCTCTGCCTAATAATACTATCCAGTCATGCAGTCATACTGCACAAAAGAATGTGTGTATATATATATATACACACACATATATGTGTGTGTGTGTGTGTGTTTTTCAAATGGCTATTGTGATTTAAATTACAAAATATACATATGTACACATTTAAAAATTGAAGATGTTCATCATCAGCTTCTGGGCTGTCCATCTGGAGTCAGCTCATACCTGTAAGACAGTTGGGTTTGGACTGGTTAGTGTGCTGTGGCCACATCAGGACAAGTGGCCTCGTCTGTTCTACTTGGGTCCATGGGACCAGCAGAACTCATCTAAGTTGACCACCCAGGGTTAAGACTAGAGCTTACAGAGGTTATTTAGATAAGGGAAGCCTGTAGGCAGTAAAGCGTTCAGTAAACATGATAATGTTTCCCTCCCTGAAGAGGGAAGAACTTTGGAGAGAGAACATGGGCAGCTATCTGAGATAATGTATTGAGTAGCAGATTTAATGTGATAAAATGAAATGGCTCACTTACCACTGTGAGAAGCCCTTAATAAGATCTTCTTTAGATAAGTCAATCAGTACCTAAACAAACACAAATAGTTAGTTCCCTTCCCCCAAACTGCATTAAACAGAAATATATTGGGATAAATGAAATTGATCCTAAAAAGGTCTCCTTGTGTTTTCAGCAGGAGCTTTTTCCTTCGGCTTTCAGTATATGGAACCTCTCCGGAAGGACAGTACTGATACTGACCTTAGTGAACTAGGCAATGGTGATCTGCTATTTGGAGCTGTACCTCAGGAGTTTACTTATGAATGTTTTAGAGAGAACAGCTTGCCTTTACTCATGAGCTGATCCAGAATTTTAAGACACTAGTTTCCTCAACAGTAAAAATGGGAATATCATCACATACTTCACAGAGTGTGCTTTAAAAAGAGGTTAAGAAAAAGTTCATTAAAATACAACTACAGAGTGTATAAATATCTTTCTTTTTTGTCTCTCCTTGGCATCTTCCTGAGGATTATACTTCCTTTATTTCTAACTTTAAGTTAAAATCCCATTCACTACAAAAATCTTGCCATAGTGAGATCCAAGCTTCACACAGTGCTGTATTTGTCAAAACAGTAGTAGAGGTTCAAATACTTGTGTGGTGATGAACTTGGATATTCCTGAGTTTCTTAAAACAAGGTTTATTGTATTAATTTATATACTTTTAAAAATTAATTTATACACTTTAGTTTTAAGAGTATTTTTTAAAAGACATAAAACAAAAAGCCTCCCAGTGAGGCTATACCTTCCTTGAAGTCAGTTCTGCTAACAGCCAGATGATCCCATCAGAATTACTGCAAGGATTGTGTTCCACCTGTGAACTCCAGGAGGGAAAAGCGTACCAAGATTCCCACTGGACTCACCTTTCCTAGCTCCTTCCTTCTATGGGAGCCAAGTGGTCTACTGTTTTTCACTGCAACGTCTAATGACCTCTTCCTTACTTCATCCATGGGAACAAAAAATTCAAATCTTTAAGGAGCAAAAAGTCAGAAATGAGATTTATATTTTTAAATTATTTTCATTGAAAATCTCATTTCATCCATTTTCCCACCTTTAAAACAAGATATAGACTGTCTTAACAGATACTCACTGCATCATGATTATAGATAACCACTGCCCTGTTACTTACAAAACCTGGATATGTTAAGAGGCCATTTGCCCCTCTGAGAAGTTCTTTGGACTACCGTGCCTCGGAGTTTCTTTCTTTCTCTGACCCAGCTCTGCTTGTCACTCTGTTCAGCTGTCCCTTCCCTGAACTGTGCCTGCTCACAGGACCGCCTCAATCCCTTTTTGTTTTTTCTGACTAAGGGCTAGGATGCTGAATAATTAGTTTTGCTGGAACTGCAAGGGAAACAGTGGCCGTTTCCCACTTGTGCCTGTGGAGAGAGGCAGAGGAGTCTTAGTATACAAGCTTTGTCACGTACTCACAAGGGTCCTCTGGACACCTTCTGGATTTTTTTTTTAAATCTTTTTAATTGAATGACATTCTTTAAATTCTATAGTGTTTTATACTTTTCAAAAGTTTGCCACACGTGATTTACTACAGTCCTATATCTTTTAATTTTTAAAATTGAGATATGTCATTAGTTTTATGTGTCCAGTAATGATGTGATTTGTATATGTTGTAAAATGATCAATCTAATTAACATCCATGATCACACAGTTACAAAATTTTTTTTCTTGTGATAACTTTCCTGATCTACTCTCCTAGCTACTTTCAAATACGTAACGCAGTCTTACTAACTATAGTCACCATATATCCTTATATCCCCATGAGTTATTCACTTTTTCTAATTACTCACTTTATAGCTAGAAATTGGTGCCGTTGACCCCTGTCATCTATTTCACACACCTCCAGTCTCTATCTCTGGCAACCGCCAGTCTCCACATCCATAAGCTTGGGTTTTTTCCTTTGGTTGGTTTTTAGTAATTTTAGATTCCACATGTAAGTGAGATCATAAATAATTATCTTTTTCTGTCTTAGCATAACGCCTCATGGTTTATCCATGCTGGAAACGGCAAGGTTTCTTTTTTAATGGACATGTAGGTGGCTTCCATGTTGGCTATTGTAAATGATGCCACAGTGAACATGGATGTTCATATATCATTTTGATTTAGTGTTATTTTAATAAATACCCAGAAGTGGAATTACCTGGTAGGGTGGTAGATTTTAATTTTTCAAGGAGCCTTCATACTGTTTTCCATAGCAGCTGCCCCGATTTACATTCTACCAGGAGGGCCCAGGAGTTCCCCTTTCTCCATATCCTAACCAGCACTAGTTATTTCTTTTTGATAATAACCATTCTCACTATTATCTCATTGTGGTTTTGATTTGCATTGCCCTAATGATTAATGATATTGAGCATCTCTTCATGTACTTACTGACCATCTATATTTCTTCTTCGGAAAAAGAACCTCTGTCCATTTTTTAATGGGATTTTTTTTTTTTTTTTGGCTGTAGTTCTATGAGTTGTTTTTATATATAGGTTGTGGATATTAACTACTTATCAGATATATGATCTACAAATATTTTCTCCCATTTGGTAGGTTTTCTTTTCATTTTGTTGATGCTTTCCTTTGCTATGCAGAAGCATTTTAATGTTGTCTCATGTAGCCTCACTTGTTTAGTTTTTCCTTTGGTTGCTTTTGGTTTTGATGTCAAATCCAAAAAATCATCACCAAAACTGATGAGTTTTTCAGTGAGCTTAACTGACCTATGTTTTCTTCTAGGAGTTTTATGGTCTCAGCACTTACACTCAAGTCTGAAGTCCATTTTGAGTTAATTTTTGTGTACAGTGTTAAGATAGTGGTTGAATTTTACTCTTTTGTACCTGGCTCCTCCACAGTTCCCAACACCACTTGTTGAAGACACTGTGCTTCCCCCATTATACATTCTTTCTCCTTTGTCAAAGTTGATTGACCATACATGTGTGGGTTTATTTCTGGGCTGTCTATATTCTGCCCCGTTGATCTGTCTTCATGCCAGTACCATACTGTTTTGATTATTATAACTTTGTAATATAGTTTGATGCCTGAGGACATCAGGGAGCATGATGCCTCTAGCTTTGTTCACCTTTCTCAAGATTGCTTGGACTCTTTTGTGGTTCTATGCAAATTTTAGGATTTTCTATTTCTGTGAAAAATGCCATTGGAAGTTTTTTTTTTAAAGATTTATTTATTTATTTATTTTTGGGCGAGGGTCGGGTTGGGGAGGGAGGGGAGCGGGCGGGCCACTTCTATTGGTCTTTCATTTCTCAATTTTCATCCGTCTTTGTTCTTTGGCTCCCATGGGCCTCCCATCGCGGTGGCGTCTGTCATTGCAGAGCGCCGGCTCTGGGCGCATGCGCTCCAGAGCTCCGGCTCGGTAATTGGACACATCGGTCCAGCCGCTCCGCGGCATGTGGGATCTTCCCTGGCCAGGGATCGAACTGGCGCCCCTTGCACTGCAAGGCGGTGTCCTTACCCACTGGACCACCAGGGGAAACCCCCATTGGAAGTTTGATTGCACTGAATCTGTAGACTGCTTTTATACTATGGACATTTTAACATTAGTAATTCTTCCAGTTCATAAGCATGACATATCTTTCCATTTGTTTGTGCTGTCTTTGATTTCTTTCATCAGTGTCTTAGTTTTCAGAGTGGAACTCCCTTACCTCCTTTCTTAGATTTACTCCTGTTAATTTTATTCTTTTGGTGCAACTGTGAATGGGTTTTCTTATTTATCTGATAGTTTGTTGTTAGTGTATAGAAATGGAATAGATTTCTGTTCATTAATTTTGTATCCTGCAGTTTGTTTTTTTTTTAAAGATTTATTTATTTATTTTGTGCGGGGGTTGGGTTGGGGAGGGAAGGGAGTGGGCGGGCCACTTCTATTGGTCTTTCATTTCTCTGTTTTCATCCGTCTTTGCTCTTTGGCTCCTGTGGGCCTCCCATCGCGGTGGCGTCTGTCGTTGCAGAGCGCCAGCTCTGGGCGCATGCGCTCCAGAGCTCCGGCTCAGCGATTGGACACATCAGTCCAGCCGCTCCGCAGCACGTGGGATCTTCCCAGGCCAGGGCTCGAACCGGCGCCCCCTGCACTGCAAGGCAGCGTCCTTATCCACTGGACCACCAGGGGAAGCCCGTATCCTGCAGTTTTACTGAATTATTTAGGTATAAAAATTTTTGGTGGCATCTTTAGGATTTTCTTTATAAAGCATCATGTCATCTTCAAACAGTGACAGTTTTATTTCTTCCTTTGGATTCCTTTTTCCCTTGTCTGACTGATGTGGCTAGATCTTCCAGTACTGTGTTGAATAAACCTGGTGAGAGTGGGCATTCTTGTCTTAGGGTAGCTCTGGTCTTGTAAAGTAAGTCTGCAAGTGTTCACTCATTTATATTTTGGAAGTCTGGGGAGGGATGGTATTCTTCAAATATTTGGTAGAGTTCACTAGTGAAGCTATGTGGTCCCTGGATCTGTTTGTTGGGAGACTTTTGGTTACTGATATAAACTTCTTAATCTGTTCAAATGTTCTGTTTCTCCATTATTAAGTCTTGGTAGGTTGTATCTTTCTAGGAATTTATCTTTTTCTCCTAGGTTATCTGGTTTGTTGGTGTGTAAGTATCCATAGTAGTCTCCTATGATCCTTTGTATTTCTGTGGTATCAGTTTTACAGCTTCTCTTTACTCTTTTGTGTCCTCTTTTTTTCCTTGGGGAGTCTAGCTAAAGGTTTATTGACTTTGTTAATCTTTTCAAAGCTCTAAGTTTCACTGAATTTCTTCTGTTGTCTTTTTAGTCTTTATTTCCACTTTATTATCTGTTAGTTTGTTGTTAGTGTATAGAAATGGAATAGATTTCTGTTCATTAATTTTGTATCCTGCAGTTTGTTTTTTTTTTAAAGATTTATTTATTTATTTTGTGCGGGGGTTGGGTTGGGGAGGGAAGGGAGTGGGCGGGCCACTTCTATTGGTCTTTCATTTCTCTGTTTTCATCCGTCTTTGCTCTTTGGCTCCTGTGGGCCTCCCATCGCGGTGGCGTCTGTCGTTGCAGAGCGCCAGCTCTGGGCGCATGCGCTCCAGAGCTCCGGCTCAGCGATTGGACACATCAGTCCAGCCGCTCCGCAGCACGTGGGATCTTCCCAGGCCAGGGCTCGAACCGGCGCCCCCTGCACTGCAAGGCAGCGTCCTTATCCACTGGACCACCAGGGGAAGCCCGTATCCTGCAGTTTTACTGAATTATTTAGGTATAAAAATTTTTGGTGGCATCTTTAGGATTTTCTTTATAAAGCATCATGTCATCTTCAAACAGTGACAGTTTTATTTCTTCCTTTGGATTCCTTTTTCCCTTGTCTGACTGATGTGGCTAGATCTTCCAGTACTGTGTTGAATAAACCTGGTGAGAGTGGGCATTCTTGTCTTAGGGTAGCTCTGGTCTTGTAAAGTAAGTCTGCAAGTGTTCACTCATTTATATTTTGGAAGTCTGGGGAGGGATGGTATTCTTCAAATATTTGGTAGAGTTCACTAGTGAAGCTATGTGGTCCCTGGATCTGTTTGTTGGGAGACTTTTGGTTACTGATATAAACTTCTTAATCTGTTCAAATGTTCTGTTTCTCCATTATTAAGTCTTGGTAGGTTGTATCTTTCTAGGAATTTATCTTTTTCTCCTAGGTTATCTGGTTTGTTGGTGTGTAAGTATCCATAGTAGTCTCCTATGATCCTTTGTATTTCTGTGGTATCAGTTTTACAGCTTCTCTTTACTCTTTTGTGTCCTCTTTTTTTCCTTGGGGAGTCTAGCTAAAGGTTTATTGACTTTGTTAATCTTTTCAAAGCTCTAAGTTTCACTGAATTTCTTCTGTTGTCTTTTTAGTCTTTATTTCCACTTTATTTCCTTCCTTCTGCTAACTTTAGACTTTCTTTATTCTTTTTCTTATTCCTTGAGATGTAAAGTTAGGTTGTTTGAGATTTTTCTTATTTCTGATGTATGCATTTATTGCTATAAAATTTCGTCTTGGAACTGTTTCTGCTACATCCCATAAATTTTATGTTACATTTCCATTTTCTTTGAACAAATTTTTTTGTCTCTTTTAAAAATTATTTTTGGCTATTCTGGGTTTTCACTGCTGCCACAGGCTCTTCTCTAGCTGCAGGGACTGGGGGCTACTCTCTAGCTGAGGTGAGCAGGCTTCTTGTTGCAGTGACTTCTCTTTTTTTGGAGAGGGGGACGGGTTGGGGAGAGAGGGGGGTGGGCGGGCCACTTCTATTGGTCTTTCATTTGTCCATTTTCATCTATCTTTGTTCTTTGGCCCGTATGGGCCTCCCATCACAGTGGCCTCTGTTGTCGCAGAGCACCGGCTCTGGGCACATGTGCTCCAGAGCTCCGGCTCGGTAATTGGACACATAGGCCCAGCTGCTCCGTGGCACATGGGATCTTCCCAGGCCAAGGATCAAACCGGCGCCCCTTGCACTGCAAGGCAGTGTCCTTACCCACTGGACCACCAGGGAAGCCTGCGGTGACTTCTCTTGTTGTAGAACTCAGACTCTAGGGCTCATGGGCTTTAGTAGTTGCGGCACAAGGGCTCAACATTTGTGGCTCACAGGCTTAGCTGCCCCACAGCATGTGGGATCTTCTTGTTGCAGTGACTTTTCTTTGTTGTTGAACTCGGGCTCTAGGGCACAAAGGCTTCAGTCGTTGCGGCTCCGAGGCTCTAGAACACAGGCTCAATAGTTGTGGCTCACGAACTTTCTCCGTGGCATGTGGGATCTTCCCAGATCAGGAATCGAACTTGTATCTCCTGCACTGGCAGGTGAACTCTTAACCACTGAGCTACCAGGGAAACCCCTTGATATGTATGGCTTTAGTCTTCTTAAATTTCAGATTTGTTTGTGGCAGCCTAGTCTATGATCTATCCTGGAGTATGTTCTGTGTGCACTTGAGAGTGTATATTCTGCTGCTTTCAGATGGACTGTTCTGTGTATACCTGTTAAGTTCATCTGGCTAACAAGTTATATATAGCTAATGTTTCCTTACTGGATTTATTTGGATGATCTATCCTTTGATGAAAGTAGGGTATATTAAAGCGCTCTACTAGGAAAAAACTCTCCTTTAATTCTGAATAAGTTTCCCCAGAAGAGTATTTTTGGTTGGAAGGATTTTCCTTTCAGCACTTTGAATAGATTGTGCCACTCCATTCTGGCCTGCAAGGTTTCTGCTGATAGTCTTATGTTGGGGGGAGGAAAGGAAGATTCCCTTGCAATGTAGCTACTTGTTTTGCTATTTTTAAGATTATCTCCTTTTCTTTAGATATTTTCATTATAACGTATATTGTTTGTATCATGTACTCAACAAGAGACCTCTGGACTCCTTAACTCCTTGGTTTATATTTAAGGTAGAGGTTGCCAAGTTTGCCATTCAGGTAATCCAGGCATATCCTGCTGTTACAGTTTTGAGAGAGAATTACTAACAGATTAGGTTTGTCACAAAAGTCAACTTCCTGTGTTCCCACATAGCAATTTTGACATCCTTTAATAATTCTGTCAGAGCTCCCTTTGGAGGCAATATCTTTCATTTGTGTGGCTGTAGAATATAGCATGGCGCCTGATATTAATAGCAAGTATTCAGTAAATTTTCTCTCCTCACACTTTTTGTTAGTATCAGTGAACTAAACATATAGCTTTTGGTGGAACATATTAGGCCTTGGACATAGCCCAAAAAAGATTGAGTATAATAACTCTTTTTAAAATGAGTAGTTAATGATCAACGTAAGAGGGAAGCAACATTATTATGTAAATCTTCCTACTCTGGCTAGCAATGTCTTCTCTTAGGATCCCACAGCAAAAAGAAGCAAGTACCTTGTGATCAACTTGAAATTAAGGATAAGAATATTAAGGATAAGACTTGCCACCACAGACCCATCAAAAGCAAGAAATGTGATTACCCTCTGCCCATTTTGTCCCCAAGGACATGGGTGAACCTGTTAGCGGAAGGAGTCTGTTCCACCTGTGCTTTGTTGCAGGCGGGAAGACAGCTTGGAGCTTTGGAGGAAATTTTTAAGTCCTTAGGTTTAAAGGTATGTTTGTGTTTGAAGACAAACATTTGACCAGATTCAAATCTTTTTGCTGCCAAAGAACCTTCATTTAGAGAGAGAGGGTTTTTTGATCTATCCTTTGATGAAAGTAGGGTATATTAAAGCGCTCTACTAGGAAAAAACTCTCCTTTAATTCTGAATAAGTTTCCCCAGAAGAGTATTTTTGGTTGGAAGGATTTTCCTTTCAGCACTTTGAATAGATTGTGCCACTCCATTCTGGCCTGCAAGGTTTCTGCTGATAGTCTTATGTTGGGGGGAGGAAAGGAAGTTTCCCCTTGCAATGTAGCTACTTGTTTTGCTATTTTTAAGATTATCTCCTTTTCTTTAGATATTTTCATTATAACGTATATTGTTTGTATCATGTACTCAACAAGAGACCTCTGGACTCCTTAACTCCTTGGTTTATATTTAAGGTAGAGGTTGCCAAGTTTGCCATTCAGGTAATCCAGGCATATCCTGCTGTTACAGTTTTGAGAGAGAATTACTAACAGATTAGGTTTGTCACAAAAGTCAACTTCCTGTGTTCCCACATAGCAATTTTGACATCCTTTAATAATTCTGTCAGAGCTCCCTTTGGAGGCAATATCTTTCATTTGTGTGGCTGTAGAATATAGCATGGCGCCTGATATTAATAGCAAGTATTCAGTAAATTTTCTCTCCTCACACTTTTTGTTAGTATCAGTGAACTAAACATATAGCTTTTGGTGGAACATATTAGGCCTTGGACATAGCCCAAAAAAGATTGAGTATAATAACTCTTTTTAAAATGAGTAGTTAATGATCAACGTAAGAGGGAAGCAACATTATTATGTAAATCTTCCTACTCTGGCTAGCAATGTCTTCTCTTAGGATCCCACAGCAAAAAGAAGCAAGTACCTTGTGATCAACTTGAAATTAAGGATAAGAATATTAAGGATAAGACTTGCCACCACAGACCCATCAAAAGCAAGAAATGTGATTACCCTCTGCCCATTTTGTCCCCAAGGACATGGGTGAACCTGTTAGCGGAAGGAGTCTGTTCCACCTGTGCTTTGTTGCAGGCGGGAAGACAGCTTGGAGCTTTGGAGGAAATTTTTAAGTCCTTAGGTTTAAAGGTATGTTTGTGTTTGAAGACAAACATTTGACCAGATTCAAATCTTTTTGCTGCCAAAGAACCTTCATTTAGAGAGAGAGGGTATGAACATTTCATAATCAGGAACACTCTGATTCTGGCCCCTACATGCAAGAAAAGTGGGTAACTGTTTTGCTAAACTTCCCTGGCATTCCTTTTCTTCCATAAAATACAGAAGCTTCATGAAGAAGCCTGGACTGTGCTGTCTTGTTCAACCCCAGCCCTTTCCAGCGTCCGGCAGTTCCCAGGCTCACAGGAGGTGCTCAGCAAACAGTCACGTGACTGAGACACTCTAAGCTGGTTGCCTGGGCCACGTACGTCTCATCAAAGAGGGGCTCCAGCGTCTTCCGCTTCACTGAGGTCTTCTACGACTTGCCCACCTCCTTTCTGGCAACAAGTAGACACGGACGTAGGGGTCAGCTCCACTGCTGGTACAGGGTGTCAGGTTTCTGATTGGGTTTCAAAGACATTAAAGAAAAGAGGCCCCTTGTTTTGAAATACTGAAAGTATTCATTTGGAGAAAGCTGTACATACAGCTTTAGATGGCCTTGGGGATAAAAATGCCCTGCAGTCTAGACCAGAAAAGTGGAAGTCTGCAGAATTTGGAGGAGAAAACATCAGTTGTATGGTTTTAAAAACATGTGTTTTATGAAGCTTGGGGTAGAGCCAAGTACTTTTCCATCTAAAGAAAGTTGAAGATTCTTGAAAATGTCCTGGCTCCATGCCACCCTGGCCAGCTCTACAGTGGGCGTGTCTGAGCAGCGCTCTTGGTTCTGGAGCCTACCAGCTCCATTGAGGATCCTGTTAGAGCATGCACAGCATGCAGGCCTTCAAACCTCACTCCTTCCAAGTGTCTCCCTTGGGGCTGCCTGCCCCTACCATTGCTCCAAGTGCCCCCAGTCTGACTTTTGGTAACCTGACGCTCCCAAAGGGCCTTTCCTGGCCCTGGCATCCATTTACCTGCAGCCGTTGATTAGCACACTCAGACAGCGCCGCAGACACACATAGCGCACGGTGAGCTGAATCTCACCCAGCCCCCGACGCCCGAGATCCCCGCCTCTGCAAAGAAAGGGCTTATTACTTCTCTTGGGTTTAAGGTATGTTTGTGTTTGAAGCAAACATTTGACCAGATTCAAATCTTTTGCTGCCAAAGAACCTTCATTTAGAGAGAGAGGGTATGAACATTTCATAATCAGGAACACTCTGATTCTGGCCCCTACATGCAAGAAAAGTGGGTAACTGTTTTGCTAAACTTCCCTGGCATTCCTTTTCTTCCATAAAATACAGAAGCTTCATGAAGAAGCCTGGACTGTGCTGTCTTGTTCAACCCCAGCCCTTTCCAGCGTCCGGCAGTTCCCAGGCTCACAGGAGGTGCTCAGCAAACAGTCACGTGACTGAGACACTCTAAGCTGGTTGCCTGGGCCACTTACGTCTCATCAAAGAGGGGCTCCAGCGTCTTCCGCTTCACTGAGGTCTTCTTACGACTTGCCCACCTCCTTTCTGGCAACAAGTAGACACGGACGTAGGGGTCAGCTCCACTGCTGGTACAGGGTGTCAGGTTTCTGATTGGGTTTCAAAGACATTAAAGAAAAGAGGCCCCTTGTTTTGAAATACTGAAAGTATTCATTTGGAGAAAGCTGTACATACAGCTTTAGATGGCCTTGGGGATAAAAATGCCCTGCAGTCTAGACCAGAAAAGTGGAAGTCTGCAGAATTTGGAGGAGAAAACATCAGTTGTATGGTTTTAAAAACATGTGTTTTATGAAGCTTGGGGTAGAGCCAAGTACTTTTCCATCTAAAGAAAGTTGAAGATTCTTGAAAATGTCCTGGCTCCATGCCACCCTGGCCAGCTCTACAGTGGGCGTGTCTGAGCAGCGCTCTTGGTTCTGGAGCCTACCAGCTCCATTGAGGATCCTGTTAGAGCATGCACAGCATGCAGGCCTTCAAACCTCACTCCTTCCAAGTGTCTCCCTTGGGGCTGCCTGCCCCTACCATTGCTCCAAGTGCCCCCAGTCTGACTTTTGGTAACCTGACGCTCCCAAAGGGCCTTTCCTGGCCCTGGCATCCATTTACCTGCAGCCGTTGATTAGCACACTCAGACAGCGCCGCAGACACACATAGCGCACGGTGAGCTGAATCTCACCCAGCCCCCGACGCCCGAGATCCCCGCCTCTGCAAAGAAAGGGCTTATTACTTCTCTTGCTGTTACGAGTGCTAGCCTCTCCCTCCACCCTCAAGAAGCATGTCAGTTAATAAAATCATTATCAGTAAGGTTCCTTTTAGTTGAAAGTCACGTCATATCCATCTATGCATAAGTGTCCACCTTCACTGTAGGAAGAGCACTGCACAGTGGGAAGACCCCCTGGAGCAGCATTTGCCTTTATACTATGATTTCTTTTGGAACCTTGGGTGAGTTATTCAGCCTTTAGGTAGTAAGTTCTATCTTATTGTGAAGATCCAACTACTAAGCCCAGAGTCAACACTTAATAAAGGGCAGCCACTGATTCTATAATTCCACATTCTGGGCTTTCCGTATCATACCAGTATAAATGACTCTAGGATTCAGGCTATGTTTCTGCTCTCAGGAACCTTAACAACCAAAGTCCAGCATCTGTCTTATGGCTGGCATGTCGCTAGAGCCACGCCAGACTTTGGGGTGCATACACACGTGCTTTCTCTCCCCACACACCCTGTGTTCTTTCTTTCCCACCATGCTGCCTCCCATGAAGCCATTTTGTGACCAACCAGGACTTGCACAGAAAAGTAAGTTTGTATCTACTTTTCCATCCGGGGGGTATTTTTCATGCAGTTCATTTTAGAAAAGATTGAGCAGAGAGGTGCATACTCAATGTTGAGGCTGATATCTGCCAGGTCAAAGCAGGAAGAGGCCAGGGAGTTGAGCGAGGACATGCTGGGAGCCAGCCCCTTGGGTGGCCATGCGAATGGGGAGGCAGGGCATTTCATGGGTCTGGGTGACTTGATGGGCCCCGGAGAGTGGGGGCCTGGCACAGTTAGGTAGATGGTGGCCAGACTCTTCTTCTCCCCCTTGGGTGCACTGTCCTTGCCTTTGGGCTCTGGGACTGTCTCTGGAAGAGGGGGCTTGGTGGCAGCGACATTGGAGGCCGTGGTGCTCTTGGGGGCTTGCTTGACCTCAGGAGCAGGGTCTGGAGGGCAAGGCAGATCTGCAGGGCCTTCTCCCGGGGGTGGGGCTCCGGGGCCCTGGTTGGTGGCGACCTTCTTAATGAGCAGAGGGCCTTTCTTCAGGGCTTCAGGTCCTGTGTACGGGCTTCCCAGCTCTCGTTCTTCCAGGTGCAGGAACTGGAAGCAGATGACAGGGCTGTTTGTGGCTGGCATACCACTTCCCTTTCCCCCTCCCCCCCACCCTTACCTTCTCCTGGGGGAAATGGTTCCTTCTCTTTTCTGGAAGAAACAGTTTTCTCAAAACTCCGTTTTTTCCTGACAGCCCAGTCCAGTGGATTTTTACCTCCAGACCATATCTTAACCTCTCTGCTTCTGGCTCCCTCTGAGCACACCTTCTCTGCGCCTTTCCCCTGCCTCACGAGCCATCATGAGAACTCAAATCAGACCTCTTCCCTCTGTATACTAGTACAGGCTGCTGGCAACCTGGCCTATTTTACCTTAACCTTCCCACACCACCAGCTGCCTTCTGTCCATGATCATTTCTAGCCACCACTTCATTCACCATTGCTTTCCCTAAAATGTGTTTCCTATCCAGACACAACCCTTTGCTCCCAGGACAAAAGTTTCAGCCCCTCAGCCATTGTTCCTCCTTCCCTTTTCCCATCAGTCATAAGACTTCCCAGGAACTTCCATTTACAGCAAATATGGTGATCAAAATATTCTGAAAAACCTCTTGTTAGAAATGTTCAATAACATGAAACAAACATACTTTTAAAGGCATAGCCAAATTCACAAGAAAGTAAGGAAAACCTCTAGGTTAAAAGAAAAGAGAAAACGGAAAAATAAAAGTGAACTTCCCCAAGGTCATGTATCAACCTTAGAATCCAAGGGGTTTGAAGATGATGCCTTGGATCAGTGTATGCCCAGGAAGGTGGGATATCTTTAGTGAAAAAGTAGTCTAGGATAAACATTTCACCCGTCAGCAAAGACTAATGACAAGAAATATATCTCAGCCTGGACTCTGGCTGGAGGGAAATAAAGTCTTTTCCTGAGAATATGGCACTGTATAGGCCTGTCTCCTAGGAATTTTGGGTTCATATTTATACAACCTGTGGTATCATAAAACCCAAAGTTTGAAAATTAATATAAAAATGAACTCATGTTTATAATATTCCTGAGGTGCCTGGTTGCAGCTAAAGCAGAACTTCCTTGGAAGTGAACCACCTCTAGTCAAGTCACAGAGTAACACTGAACATGTCTGCAACCCAAGTTACCAACTGGAGAAATGAGTCCGCATGAAAAAGCATCAAAAAACATCAAAGTTTAACTCCCAAGATCTTCAGATAACAGAATTAACAGGCATACAGTTTTAAGTATTTTCAAATGATTAAAGATGGACTAGAAACATGAGAGTAAAACAACAAGTTATAGATTTGGAAAATATCAAGTGAAAAATGAAAAAATAGCCTTTGAAATAAAAACTGTGAAGAGGTGAAACAGCAGATTAAGCATAGCCAAAGAGAGGATTAGTGGTCTGGAAGACAGGTCAGAGGAAATTAGAAGGTAGCACCAAGAGATAACATGAAAGTGAGGTCCGGTTAAGCCATGGAGATAAGAAGGTCCAATAAGATAGAAGGAAACGTAGAAGGAAAGATTAAAAGACTGGGAGGGACAACATTTGAAGAGAAAAGGGTTTGACAGTATCTGAAATTGCTATAAAAATATGAATCCATCTCTGAGCTTCTTCCCAACACAGTGTGACACTGGGTGCTGGGGCAGACCACCCCTGCCTGCCCTGGGGGAAAGGGGAGTGGTTTACCCGAAGCACCAGCCTCATGGAGATGAGGCTTTCCAGGCCTGAGTGGTCCAGGTGGAAGCGCTGCTCCAGGGTAAGGTCCGCGTGGGGGAGAAGCCGGCAGAGGGGGAGCTCCAGCACTCCTAGTGCGCACTCTTGGTCATCGTCAAGCACCTGGGCAGTGGGCCGGTCACAGAACAAGGTGATGACCAAGTCCCACCCTCGCCAGCACTACTCTCTGGGCTCCAACCAAGACCGACTTTACTTGAGGAAGTATGTTCTGTGTTTCTATCAGCCTCTGGTCGTGTTCTGAAAACCAGAAATGGGTACCGACCTGGTCCCTGCTTTCAGTCAGGGCCCAAGAGTGACTCGGGAGAGGCAACTACGACCTGCATGAGGCAAGTCTGTCGGTGCCGGGGGCCATCAGGGCTTTAGGGACTGAGGAACTGTGCTCCTCTGTGATGGGGCCTCCAGACAGGCCTGAGGGTCCCGAAAGATCCCAGTTCTACTATTAGTATTTGAGATCTTGGATAAGTCATTGTTTGAGCTTATATTGGTGCAGGTGTAAAGATTACCTGTCTTCCACAGATCTTTTAAAGAAGATTCATGAAAAAGCATCAAAAAACATCAAAGTTTAACTCCCAAGATCTTCAGATAACAGAATTAACAGGCATACAGTTTTAAGTATTTTCAAATGATTAAAGATGGACTAGAAACATGAGAGTAAAACAACAAGTTATAGATTTGGAAAATATCAAGTGAAAAATGAAAAAATAGCCTTTGAAATAAAAACTGTGAAGAGGTGAAACAGCAGATTAAGCATAGCCAAAGAGAGGATTAGTGGTCTGGAAGACAGGTCAGAGGAAATTAGAAGGTAGCACCAAGAGATAACATGAAAGTGAGGTCCGGTTAAGCCATGGAGATAAGAAGGTCCAATAAGATAGAAGGAAACGTAGAAGGAAAGATTAAAAGACTGGGAGGGACAACATTTGAAGAGAAAAGGGTTTGACAGTATCTGAAATTGCTATAAAAATATGAATCCATCTCTGAGCTTCTTCCCAACACAGTGTGACACTGGGTGCTGGGGCAGACCACCCCTGCCTGCCCTGGGGGAAAGGGGAGTGGTTTACCCGAAGCACCAGCCTCATGGAGATGAGGCTTTCCAGGCCTGAGTGGTCCAGGTGGAAGCGCTGCTCCAGGGTAAGGTCCGCGTGGGGGAGAAGCCGGCAGAGGGGGAGCTCCAGCACTCCTAGTGCGCACTCTTGGTCATCGTCAAGCACCTGGGCAGTGGGCCGGTCACAGAACAAGGTGATGACCAAGTCCCACCCTCGCCAGCACTACTCTCTGGGCTCCAACCAAGACCGACTTTACTTGAGGAAGTATGTTCTGTGTTTCTATCAGCCTCTGGTCGTGTTCTGAAAACCAGAAATGGGTACCCGACCTGGTCCCTGCTTTCAGTCAGGGCCCAAGAGTGACTCGGGAGAGGCAACTACGACCTGCATGAGGCAAGTCTGTCGGTGCCGGGGGCCATCAGGGCTTTAGGGACTGAGGAACTGTGCTCCTCTGTGATGGGGCCTCCAGACAGGCCTGAGGGTCCCGAAAGATCCCAGTTCTACTATTAGTATTTGAGATCTTGGATAAGTCATTGTTTGAGCTTATATTGGTGCAGGTGTAAAGATTACCTGTCTTCCACAGATCTTTTAAAGAAGATTAAATATATTTTTTAAAGTACACCATCATTCATATCTTGAATAGATTCCAAGCCAGGCCAGGCTAGATGCTATTAATACTTAAAAACTGGAGAGACTGGGGGGAGTGCCACGGGACTTGAAGGTTTGTCCTTCCACAGCCTCCTCTCCAGTGACCCTGGGCACCAAGGCTCATGAGATGTGGGCCCTCCGTATCCTCTTCTGACTCCTAGGGTACCTGCTCAAGCCCCCACCCTGGTGGCTTAGACACCTCTGAGTTCTGTTCCAAGAGCCCAGCTTCACGCAAACCTTCAGACGCAGCTGTTCAGTGGCCACGTTGTGCACGAAGAAGGAGAACACCTGGCTCCACACAGGGTCCTTGCTGCGGGGACAGGTCTGGGGGCAGGAGAGGGAGGGGCTGCTGAAGGGTCGGGCTGGGCAGAGCAGGGCACCAGCCCTCTGCTCTCCGTCTGCCCGCCCAGGGACAGACCCACGCACACGGCAGCTCATGGGAGGCACCAGGGCAGGACCAGACTGAAACGTGAGGAGAGTGTGCCAGGCAGTCTCACAGGGCTGAAGTCTACCAGCACTAGAGCTCACTTCCCGGGGGAGGGGGAGAGGCTAATGGCGCTTCTGCTGCTGGGGCGGCGGGGCCAGGAGCCACGCCTGAGCTTGAACAGCTGGGCTGCTGCGGGAGTCACGAACCTCTGGCCCCCAGATGTTTGAACTACAGACTATGTTTTGAGGTTATTTTGAGGACACAGTAATACAGTGTGTCTCCTGGCTCCTACTGAGCATTCAGTGTAAGCTAATTCCCTTTCCTTTTGCTTCTCTCCCTGGAAAGTGTTGGGGCCCCCATTTTCTTAGTCCTTGGCTGCAAGTCACCAAGCTGTCTTACCTTGCTCAGGTGAGTCTTCTTGCCCAGAGAGAGCTTGACGTAGGACGAAGGGTCTCTGCTGACTTTATTCTGTGAGGGGGCAAATCCACAAGATAGAGGTAGCACCCACAGTACCAGCTTGGACCCTTTTTTGAGATAAGTCATTGTTTGAGCTTATATTGGTGCAGGTGTAAAGATTACCTGTCTTCCACAGATCTTTTAAAGAAGATTAAATATATTTTTTAAAGTACACCATCATTCATATCTTGAATAGATTCCAAGCCAGGCCAGGCTAGATGCTATTAATACTTAAAAACTGGAGAGACTGGGGGGAGTGCCACGGGACTTGAAGGTTTGTCCTTCCACAGCCTCCTCTCCAGTGACCCTGGGCACCAAGGCTCATGAGATGTGGGCCCTCCGTATCCTCTTCTGACTCCTAGGGTACCTGCTCAAGCCCCCACCCCTGGTGGCTTAGACACCTCTGAGTTCTGTTCCAAGAGCCCAGCTTCACGCAAACCTTCAGACGCAGCTGTTCAGTGGCCACGTTGTGCACGAAGAAGGAGAACACCTGGCTCCACACAGGGTCCTTGCTGCGGGGACAGGTCTGGGGGCAGGAGAGGGAGGGGCTGCTGAAGGGTCGGGCTGGGCAGAGCAGGGCACCAGCCCTCTGCTCTCCGTCTGCCCGCCCAGGGACAGACCCACGCACACGGCAGCTCATGGGAGGCACCAGGGCAGGACCAGACTGAAACGTGAGGAGAGTGTGCCAGGCAGTCTCACAGGGCTGAAGTCTACCAGCACTAGAGCTCACTTCCCGGGGGAGGGGGAGAGGCTAATGGCGCTTCTGCTGCTGGGGCGGCGGGGCCAGGAGCCACGCCTGAGCTTGAACAGCTGGGCTGCTGCGGGAGTCACGAACCTCTGGCCCCCAGATGTTTGAACTACAGACTATGTTTTGAGGTTATTTTGAGGACACAGTAATACAGTGTGTCTCCTGGCTCCTACTGAGCATTCAGTGTAAGCTAATTCCCTTTCCTTTTGCTTCTCTCCCTGGAAAGTGTTGGGGCCCCCATTTTCTTAGTCCTTGGCTGCAAGTCACCAAGCTGTCTTACCTTGCTCAGGTGAGTCTTCTTGCCCAGAGAGAGCTTGACGTAGGACGAAGGGTCTCTGCTGACTTTATTCTGTGAGGGGGCAAATCCACAAGATAGAGGTAGCACCCACAGTACCAGCTTGAGACCCCGCCTCTCAACCCTCAGGAGCGTTGGTGGGAGCTGAGGCTGCCCAAATGCCTCCGTCTGAGAGCCCCCCTGGTGCCCCCAGGGGCCCGGGCTGCCAGCACCTGGGCCGGGCTAAAGACGGAAGAGCTGGCTGCCCAGAGGCGCTCGTTCCCTCGAGCTCAGACAAGACAGGGTGGAGCTGAGCTCTGGCTCCTGCTTAGCTGCATGACCCAGGCGCTGGGTCCTGCTTTTAAATGGCAGTGAAAATGGACACACAGTGACGGCCCGGAGGGGTGGGATGGGGGGACCTGGGAGTGGGGGGGACCAGGGATATGCATATGACTGCTCTGGGAATAGGCATGTCTGTGAACAACAAAACTCTGTAAAAACTTAAATAAAGAAATAAATTTTTTAAAAAATGGACACACAGCCACCATGGGACTCGGGCAGAATGGATGTGGGAGGACCCCAGTGCCCGGTTCACTGCACTGGGTGATCGCCGCTGAGTCGCTGTTCCCAGGCTGCGTGACCGCAGACTGGGAGCCGTGGCCCCTCGGGGAAGGAGCCGTCACGTGCTTTCTCACACGTGCTCACCCTGGCGAATCTGGAGAGCTTCTTGGCTTGATATTCACCGTTCAGGTAATCGAAAGGGCTTCTCTGCAGCACGAGAATAGGGTGAATAAACAATACAGATGCTTGAAAGTGACGGGCACAGGCAGGGTGTATGCGATCCTGCCACGGCCCCACTCACCGGCAGGTTGCAGGCACTCTCCAAGAAGACCACGAGGATGGCGGTGGAGAAGCTCCCTGGGTCCTACAAGCAAGAGACCCAGACCAGGTTAGGCCAAGCCTCTCCACGGCTCCCGCGCCCCTCACAGCCCAGCCCTGCTGAGGCTGCAGATACGACTGCAACATGACAGACTCGCGGCAGACTTCCCTGTGAAGGGGGCTGGCGGCACCACCAGAGCTTTTAAGGATCCCATCATCCTCCCTGTCTGGAGAGGTGGGGCTGGCCGGCTCCAGATCTGCGGCTTCAGCTCCCTCTCTGCTCCACACACACACACCCCCCACAGGGGACCAGTCCAGCCTCAAGAGCCGCCCCCCTTTCTGCCCGGGAGCCTGCGCTCACCTTCGTCATGGCGTCCGGGTCTGCGATGAGCGAAAGCCACTCCAGCCGCAGGTGCAGCCGTCCGCTGGTTGTGTCGTTCAGGGAAAACCACTGCAGGGGGACGGGAGGAGAGCGTGGGGACGGGCCAGCGCGACGAGGCAGAGCTCAGGCTGCCCAGTTCCGGGACCCAGGAGGACCCTGACAGGGACTTCAGGGAGGAGGTGAAGCAGCCCAGACGGGGGGCCCCGGGCTAGGAGAGGTGTGAGGGAAGGCCAGGACTACTGCTGGGAGTGGAGACAGTGCTGCCCACAAGCGGGGGGTCGCAAGCGCCAACTCTTACCTCATCCACCACTCGGTTGGTCATGACATCCCCGAGGCAGATCTGCAGGCTAGAATACACAGGCAGTGAAGGTCAGCTCAGCCCAGAGGCAACAAGCCGCGGGCGCGGAGGCCCACGCTGAAATATCTGAGTGGGACCCTCAAGACAGAGGACCTTATTCCTCCCAGGAGTGAGTGGAAGACCACTTGGAGCTCAAGCTAAGGAGGGATCGTCTAACCATCGTGGGCTGCTCCCCTGGGCACGCAGCCTGGGCAACCAGGCAGCTCTGAGCCCCTGGGGAGTAAGCAGACGCTGCTGGACACACGGGCTCCAGATGCTCAACCAGGGCACTACTGGCATTCTGGCTGCGGCGAGTCTTCTTTGTGCAAAACTGCCCAGGCGTGGCAGGAATTCAGCCTCTGTCCCGTGGCCTCTAAATCCCAGCGGCACCACCCTCTTGCGGTCATTGTAACAACCCTGCATGCACTTCCATTTCCAAAAACGCCCCACATGCCCTCCAGGGGCTACGTGTAGTTGGCATGAGCGTGAAAGAAGGTGACACACTGGCAGCGTGCCCCCACCGACCCCACCCACGTCCAGCGGGGAGGTCCTGACAGCCAGAGTGGAAATTAATTCCAGGTACCTGAGAAATGGGCTTGACCTCAAAACACACTTGAAATTACATAAAGCATGAACCACAGACTCACTTCTAATCTGTAACGTCACAAAAGTCACAACTCCTTTAGGATGAAAAATCAACAGTGGTACCTAACATCTGGTGCTGAGCTCCTTGTTTACCATCGGAGTCACCAGGGGTGTCCTAGGGGTGAGCTGTTTCTTCACCTGTCAGATTGCGCCCTCCTGTTTTGTTTCTACTTAAAATCACAAGGATTCCCTTGTAGCTCAGCTGGTGAAGAATTCACCTGCGATGCAGGAGACCCCAGTTTGATTTCTGGGACAGGAAGATGCCCTAGAGAAGGGACAGGTGACCCACTCCAGTATTCCTGGGCTTCCCTGGTGGCTCGGACAGTAAAGCATCCGCCTGCTGTGTGGGAGACCTGGGTTCCATCCCTGGGTTGGGAAGATTCCCTGGAGAAGGGCACTCCAGTATTCTTGCCTGGAGAATTCCATGGCTCGTCCATGTGTCGCAGAGGTCAACATGACTGAGCGACCTCACTTTCTTTTCTTTCAAAATCACATGTACGTGGAAACGAGCTCAACAGCTTAGCAGTATGAAGAGTTCCTGCTGCCTCCTAACCCCGGTCTCTGAGAGGAGCAGTGCTGCAGCTTCCACACAAGCACATGTGCACACACGCACGCCCGCCCTGGCGAGATGGATCCGTGCTCAGGGCACTTCCCAATGGTACCCCCCTCCTCAGCTATAATGCATATCCTCAAGGTCAACACACGTAGACCCACTCATCATTTTTAAAAGCTCCAGGGTATTCTGTCGTTTAGGAATGAGACATTCACTCACACATTCAACCAATGTCCTCCGAGTCTGGACACTGCATGTTTCCAGCTTTTGTGCTGTCACCCCAGATAGGTCAGCAATGAACTTTTCGGGTATAATGGCTTTAAGGGGGATTCCTGGAGTTGGGACGGCTGGACCAAGGTAAACTGGAGCTTTGACAGCTTCAGTCCTTTCAGTCCTCAGAGCCCAGAGGCTCTGCTCCAGCCCAGAGGAGCCCATGGCTCCTGGGCACCGGGCCAGGCCGTCCCTGAGAAATGGGCTTGACCTCAAAACACACTTGAAATTACATAAAGCATGAACCACAGACTCACTTCTAATCTGTAACGTCACAAAAGTCACAACTCCTTTAGGATGAAAAATCAACAGTGGTACCTAACATCTGGTGCTGAGCTCCTTGTTTACCATCGGAGTCACCAGGGGTGTCCTAGGGGTGAGCTGTTTCTTCACCTGTCAGATTGCGCCCTCCTGTTTTGTTTCTACTTAAAATCACAAGGATTCCCTTGTAGCTCAGCTGGTGAAGAATTCACCTGCGATGCAGGAGACCCCAGTTTGATTTCTGGGACAGGAAGATGCCCTAGAGAAGGGACAGGTGACCCACTCCAGTATTCCTGGGCTTCCCTGGTGGCTCGGACAGTAAAGCATCCGCCTGCTGTGTGGGAGGCCTGGGTTCCATCCCTGGGTTGGGAAGATTCCTGGAGAAGGGCACTCCAGTATTCTTGCCTGGAGAATTCCATGGCTCGTCCATGTGTCGCAGAGGTCAACATGACTGAGCGACCTCACTTTCTTTTCTTTCAAAATCACATGTACGTGGAAACGAGCTCAACAGCTTAGCAGTATGAAGAGTTCCTGCTGCCTCCTAACCCCGGTCTCTGAGAGGAGCAGTGCTGCAGCTTCCACACAAGCACATGTGCACACACGCACGCCCGCCCTGGCGAGATGGATCCGTGCTCAGGGCACTTCCCAATGGTACCCCCCTCCTCAGCTATAATGCATATCCTCAAGGTCAACACACGTAGACCCACTCATCATTTTTAAAAGCTCCAGGGTATTCTGTCGTTTAGGAATGAGACATTCACTCACACATTCAACCAATGTCCTCCGAGTCTGGACACTGCATGTTTCCAGCTTTTGTGCTGTCACCCCAGATAGGTCAGCAATGAACTTTTCGGGTATAATGGCTTTAAGGGGGATTCCTGGAGTTGGGACGGCTGGACCAAGGTAAACTGGAGCTTTGACAGCTTCAGTCCTTTCAGTCCTCAGAGCCCAGAGGCTCTGCTCCAGCCCAGAGGGAGCCCATGGCTCCTGGGCACCGGGGCCAGGCCGTCCCTGCCAGCCTTGGCCCTGCCCACTGCTCCAGACGGGGACTCTGGGCGCCCGACGACGAGCACAGGAGGCGGAGCCCGTGGGGCACAAACCTCAGCCCCCTCCGTGCCCCCAGAGGCCTGGGCTCCGGGCTGGGCCCCAGGAGACATCTGGGAAGGAGGTCCATGGCTGCTGGGTGGAGTGACGGGTCTGGCGGCCCAGCACAGTGCCCACGTGAGAATGCGGTGAGGGCTGCAGGAAGTGGGCTGTCTGCAGGAAGTGGTCCCTAGGCCTAGAACTCTGCACCCCAGGCCCAGCTCTGCCCTCCTCCTCACCTGCCCAAGAAGTCATCCTTGTCGGGATCCTCATCATACAGGTCCACTTCCAGGTCCTGCCCGGGGACTTCATACACTATGAACTGGCAGGAAAGAGAGGTGACTGGGCCTGCAGGCCCCGCCAGCTGATGGAACTGACCTCAAACACAGCCCCCGGGGCCAGGTTCCAGCCCTGCCTCCTGCCAGCTCGGAGCCCTGGGCCAGTTCCTGCCCTTCTCAGGGCCTGGAGGACCCCACCCGGAAGACGGGATTGACGCCCTCTCCCGTGGGGTGCGGAGAATCAGACGCAGACTCAGGCGGCAGATGCTCGGCTGCTGTGTTCTCTGCCCGAGGTTTGCAGCTTCCAAACTGAAACCCTCAACCCGGCTGTGGGCCTGCCCTCCTCACAACAGGGACTGTGGTTGACCTGAAGGAAGAACTTCAGGCTCCTGGCGTCTGGCTCTGGGGCAGGGGAGGCTGAGAGGACTCCGGCACAGCTGCCCCTGAGGCTCTATGAATTGGAAACTTCCCACGAAGCTGACTCTGGTCAGGAAAGGAGGTAGCAATCTGTCTAGAAGCTGGTCCTCCATCAGGGCCAAAGTGGTCCACCTCTGGAAGCCTGGTGGATCTGCAGGTCTGCCTGTCCCCAAGGCCACATCTGTGGCCTCATGCCTATGTGAGGACCACGAAGGCAGGACCCCTCTTTGTTTCGGCCAGCACCCCCCAGAGTGGAGCTCTGGAGAGCAGCTGGGGGTGGCTACGGAGAGCCTCACCTCAAACACCTCGTTCCAGGTGGGGTTGAGGTTCTTGTAGACGGTCCTGCTCCGGAAGTGCTGCAGGCCGATGCTCACCTTGGCGTAGGGGTCTGACTTGGCTCGGATGCCCAGGAAGCCGTCCTTCTGGGCCAGCCTTTCTGCCTCCAGCAAGTAGACTCTGATCACGCCCTGGAAAATGCCAAGCCTAGCTGTTTTGAGGCCACTCACAACCCCCGACATCAGAGCCAAAGCCGTCAGCTGTCACCCCCACCACGTCTCAGCCTCTCCATACCTGGATGGGGACACAAATGCCACCGATGGCAGCCTCTGGGCACGGCACGTGGCACATGAGGGCAGGACCCAGGGCTCAGTCCACTGCACCGCAGTGCCCGCCCTCCTGACCTGCCCCGCCTCCAGCTTGCCCCGTGAATGGCCTGTTCAGTGGCAGCCATTTCCTCCTCCTGTGCCAGCCGCCACGCCACCCGAGCCGCCTGAGCTCCGGCCCCCTCTGTAACTGACATGCAGACTGAGGGCCAGTGCCATTTCTTCCCCATATCCAGGTGCACACACACCTGTGGGCACTGCCTGCTTCTGGCAGTGGGTCCCTGGGCTCATCAAGGCCCAGCACTGAGCCACCCCACTCCCAGCACTTTGGGCTCCATCACAAGTCAGAACAGAGCACAAGAATTAGGAGAAACAGTCCAGCAGGTCAGGAGGCCTCCCACCTAGAACTATTTTTTCCTAAATATCAGTAAAGACCTAGGCTTTTCCCCTTTAACTCAGCAATCCCACCTCCAGAAATCTATCCTAAGGACCTGCTGGCAAAAAGATGAAAAGACATTAACAGAGGACTCGCACAGCTGGAGGCTCTATGAATTGGAAACTTCCAGCTGACTCTGGTCAGGAAAGGAGGTAGCAATCTGTCTAGAAGCTGGTCCTCCATCAGGGCCAAAGTGGTCCACCTCTGGAAGCCTGGTGGATCTGCAGGTCTGCCTGTCCCCAAGGCCACATCTGTGGCCTCATGCCTATGTGAGGACCACGAAGGCAGGACCCCTCTTTGTTTCGGCCAGCACCCCCCAGAGTGGAGCTCTGGAGAGCAGCTGGGGGTGGCTACGGAGAGCCTCACCTCAAACACCTCGTTCCAGGTGGGGTTGAGGTTCTTGTAGACGGTCCTGCTCCGGAAGTGCTGCAGGCCGATGCTCACCTTGGCGTAGGGGTCTGACTTGGCTCGGATGCCCAGGAAGCCGTCCTTCTGGGCCAGCCTTTCTGCCTCCAGCAAGTAGACTCTGATCACGCCCTGGAAAATGCCAAGCCTAGCTGTTTTGAGGCCACTCACAACCCCCGACATCAGAGCCAAAGCCGTCAGCTGTCACCCCCACCACGTCTCAGCCTCTCCATACCTGGATGGGGACACAAATGCCACCGATGGCAGCCTCTGGGCACGGCACGTGGCACATGAGGGCAGGACCCAGGGCTCAGTCCACTGCACCGCAGTGCCCGCCCTCCTGACCTGCCCCGCCTCCAGCTTGCCCCGTGAATGGCCTGTTCAGTGGCAGCCATTTCCTCCTCCTGTGCCAGCCGCCACGCCACCCGAGCCGCCTGAGCTCCGGCCCCCTCTGTAACTGACATGCAGACTGAGGGCCAGTGCCATTTCTTCCCCATATCCAGGTGCACACACACCTGTGGGCACTGCCTGCTTCTGGCAGTGGGTCCCTGGGCTCATCAAGGCCCAGCACTGAGCCACCCCACTCCCAGCACTTTGGGCTCCATCACAAGTCAGAACAGAGCACAAGAATTAGGAGAAACAGTCCAGCAGGTCAGGAGGCCTCCCACCTAGAACTATTTTTTCCTAAATATCAGTAAAGACCTAGGCTTTTCCCCTTTAACTCAGCAATCCCACCTCCAGAAATCTATCCTAAGGACCTGCTGGCAAAAAGATGAAAAGACATGCACAGGGCTCCTCATGACAGGGCCATTTGAAATTACAGAAGGCCAGACACAGCTCAGCCGGTATCAGTAGAGACGGGCTGGAGACCACGCGCCCCAGCGTCCGGGACGACCCTCACGACACACAGGACAGCGCGGGGTGGGGAGAGTGCAGCCTGCTGCTGCCGTCATGGAAGGGGGCCACCCGCAGCCAGATGTGTGCGGACAGCCACACCGCGCATGCGCTCCCACCAGAACAACAATGCAAAACGCCGGGAGGATAAACCGTACTTGTGGGGAGCCAGGGACTAGGTGCTAGAAACCAGACTCCCTGAAATACGGGTTTGCATACTGGACTTCAGAAGTGTCCACATACTTGACATGATTGTATAAGGGAGTTAAAGGAAAAGTTAAACTCTAGAAACAGAAAATGGAAGGAAACCAATCAATGTAAACATTCATAGCCAGCTGTCAGAAACACACAGAGAGGAACGATTTCAAGTGAGTTTAAACTGTGCAACTTTTGAGTGTATCTCCCGTTTGCAGAAGGAATGTGTACAGAAGTTATGATGCAGGTGACGGTGCTGCGTCGTCATGCTGAGACTGATAGCCCTGCAGCGTGGGGTAAGGACTACGTGTCCCTCTGTGTGCCCGGAGTGGACTGATGCCTCCCATCTGGCACTGATGTAAAAACAGGCACCTCCCCTTCCGAGACCCTGACTCCAGCCCCACAGCCAGGGCACCTTCCACAGGGAGGCCACATGACCGTCCCCGGGGCCTCCTGAGCAGGGCTCGGGACAGGCCAGGGCAGAGAGGCTGGGCACTCAAGGAAGCCCCATGTCCTGGCTCCTTCCTAGCAGGCATGCGAGGCCTTCTCGTCACCAAAAGACGGAGTGGGAACCTGCCCACAGTCCCCGGCACAGGCCACCTGGGGGACCAGGATCCAGGAAGGAATGCTCCCTGCGCTTTTCCCTCCTGAGACAGGAGACTTTCGGCAGGTCATTCAACCTTCCTGAGACTCCGTCTTGGCCCCATAAGATGCGGTGCCAGGCCCTCACAGGGCAGAAATCAGCATTACCATCTGAGGATGCGCCCCCTGCCAGGCCTCAGTCCTGGCCCGGCGCTCTAGCGCGGGTACTCACGCACGGCAGAGGGAAGCGCAGGCTGGTCACGTCCAGCCCCTTCTTCACGGGCACAGTCACACGGTTGGGCAGCACCAGGTGGGCGGCAATGAGGTCTTCCAGCATGCTGTCTGTCATCTCACTGGGGAAAGCGGGCACGCCCAGCTGTGGAAGGCGGCAGCGCCTCCCCTAGGCCGCCTGCCCCTCCGGCCGTCCCTGGAGCTGCACCCAGGAGCGGAGCTTGGGGCAGGTGGGCCCATCCAGGAGAGAGCGGCCCCGGCCCCAGCCTGCCCGGGTGAGGGGTCAGGGAGGGTGTAGGGTGTACATTTTGACAGCCCCCCACCCCAATCCTGCTCTGTGCTTCTCTGAAACATCACATCGTGGTAACCAAGAGCGAGGACCTGGACCCTGGGTTAGGACCTCAGCTTCACCAACCATAAGCCGTGTGACCTTGGAAAGTCGCTGATCTCCCTGGACCTCAGTTTCCCCATCTCTAAAATGGGGATAATTATGCCGCCCGCCTGGGGGGTTTGTGAGGCTGAGTAACTACAGGTGAAGTGCTGAGGACTGTGCCGAGTGCCCAGGAAATGCCAGGTACGTGTTCACTCCTGGAGGCCTTGTCCTGGCTGCCACTGCCTTGAAATTCTCTTTACTGCCTGACCCCATCTCGCCAGTACAGGGAGACGGGGCAGTGCCTAGAACAGGGTTGGCATACAGTCGATGCTCAAGAACTATCTTCTGAATGAAAGAATGCCTGACTGGATCCTCTGGGCAGAAATCAGCAGGAACATCCCCAGCGAGTGAGCGAGTGGTCCTCCCGCAGGCGACCTAGCCGGTGGGCACCCTGGCCGGTCCACTGTCCCTTTCTCCTGGCAGGGCGTCCACCTGGGGCTGTGCCTTTCTCTGCTCCTCGCGAGCCCCAGGAAGGTGAGGGGTCCAAACTAGCTCCCCCGCGCTGGCCTCTGCTGTGACCAGCCGCCCTCTTCCACACTGATGTCTGTGACATGAACTCCACGGGCGGGAGCCACGTGGGCTTCTCACACACGTGTGGGCCAGGGAGGAGTGAAGAGGCACAAGGAGGACCCCCGTGTGTGAACACACCCTCTGTGCCAGCACCACGCACACCGCAGTGTTCTGGGGACCTTGAGACAGAGGAGCCGGCTCCCGTTCACTGAGGCAGAGCCCAGAGAAGCGAAGAAACGTTGTCCAAAGGCGCACAGTGGCTCCTGGGGTCAGGAGCCTGGCCTGGCTGCGGAGCCCACGCTCGCCCCTCATCAGCCCACGGGGCCTCCTCTGGGACATCTCATCTCACGGTGTCGCTGCAAACACACCAGCCCCGTCCCTCCGGGTGCCTACCCCTCTCCTGGCACAGAGAGCAGGGAGGGGACAGCCATGGTGCGGCCCTGTCACTGACCACACAGCCCGGGCGCCCACCTCAGGTCTGCCTGGCGGTTGGCACAGGCACCTACTTGATTCCGGGCGCATCCAGCAGGTTGGTCAGGCCTGTCCAGTTGATCTGCAGGTGCTGCAGGGGCAGAGGGGGCAGTGAGGCTGGGAGGAGCCAGAAGCCCAGGCTGAGCGCCCTCTGCCAAGGGCCCCGCGCCCACCCGCAGGGAGACATCAGCCTGGGAGGGCGGGGCACCCGCTGCAGGGTGCCAGGCAGGAGAGGCACCTCCCGGCTTGCCGAGGCCCCCAGGCTCTCAGGCGGGCGGCTTCCTGTCGGGACCACAGCAGAGGCCGGAGCGCTCGGCCAGGCTGGCCCGGCATCAGACAGCCCCCGCTCCACCCCAGACAGCTGCGGGCCCCGGCCAGCCACTCCTCATCTTGTCGGCCTTCTTCCTGGCCTTGGCGAGAGCCGCGTCGAGCTGCTCGGGTCGCCTCAGGGAACACTGGAGGTGGGGTCTAGGTGGGTTCCGGCGGCATCTGTTGCGGGGCTCAGACCCTGCCTGGCCCCAGGAGGCGGGCACCGGGTCACGGGGCGCAGCAGCCCGCCCCCTCCTGGGGACTCACCGGCTTCTGAAGGAAGAACATGGTCACGGCTCCCACGAAGCTGGCCTCTGCTGTGACCAGCCGCCCTCTTCCACACTGATGTCTGTGACATGAACTCCACGGGCGGGAGCCACGTGGGCTTCTCACACACGTGTGGGCCAGGGAGGAGTGAAGAGGCACAAGGAGGACCCCCGTGTGTGAACACACCCTCTGTGCCAGCACCACGCACACCGCAGTGTTCTGGGGACCTTGAGACAGAGGAGCCGGCTCCCGTTCACTGAGGCAGAGCCCAGAGAAGCGAAGAAACGTTGTCCAAAGGCGCACAGTGGCTCCTGGGGTCAGGAGCCTGGCCTGGCTGCGGAGCCCACGCTCGCCCCTCATCAGCCCACGGGGCCTCCTCTGGGACATCTCATCTCACGGTGTCGCTGCAAACACACCAGCCCCGTCCCTCCGGGTGCCTACCCCTCTCCTGGCACAGAGAGCAGGGAGGGGACAGCCATGGTGCGGCCCTGTCACTGACCACACAGCCCGGGCGCCCACCTCAGGTCTGCCTGGCGGTTGGCACAGGCACCTACTTGATTCCGGGCGCATCCAGCAGGTTGGTCAGGCCTGTCCAGTTGATCTGCAGGTGCTGCAGGGGCAGAGGGGGCAGTGAGGCTGGGAGGAGCCAGAAGCCCAGGCTGAGCGCCCTCTGCCAAGGGCCCCGCGCCCACCCGCAGGGAGACATCAGCCTGGGAGGGCGGGGCACCCGCTGCAGGGTGCCAGGCAGGAGAGGCACCTCCCGGCTTGCCGAGGCCCCCAGGCTCTCAGGCGGGCGGCTTCCTGTCGGGACCACAGCAGAGGCCGGAGCGCTCGGCCAGGCTGGCCCGGCATCAGACAGCCCCCGCTCCACCCCAGACAGCTGCGGGCCCCGGCCAGCCACTCCTCATCTTGTCGGCCTTCTTCCTGGCCTTGGCGAGAGCCGCGTCGAGCTGCTCGGGTCGCCTCAGGGAACACTGGAGGTGGGGTCTAGGTGGGTTCCGGCGGCATCTGTTGCGGGGCTCAGACCCTGCCTGGCCCCAGGAGGCGGGCACCGGGTCACGGGGAGCAGCAGCCCGCCTCTTCCTGGGGACTCACCGGCTTCTGAAGGAAGAACATGGTCACGGCTCCCACGAAGGGCTTGTCCACCAGGAGGGGCTCCAGGACGACCCGCAGCGTGCCCTGCAGCTGGACGACACAGAGGGCCTCAGCCTCCCTTCTTCCACACCCGCTGCCCTGAGCCAGGCCTCTGCTGGCTCACTCGTGCCTGGGCCAGCCCGACCTCGCTTAGGGAAGAGAAACCTACATGCAGCGGCCACCCCTCTGCCGGCCACCAAGGGCCACAAGCTACCCCCAACTGCTGCGCTGCCTGGGGGCTGCAGCCTCGCCCACAGCCGAGGCCCTGACGTGCTCTCCAGCTCAACTCCTCCACCTCCAAGCTGGCGCTTGGCTTCTCAGCACCAGCCCTGCATCCTCCATAAACAGCCTCTCACTTCCTGGGGGGAGTCGAAGCCTCTTGGGCAGGTGGACTCTTCGAACCTCGGCAGGCTGAGGCTGTCTTGAGCAGCAGGGTGGTGACGCCCAGCCACCCCGTCCTGGCCTGGGATCTCGGCCCTGGAGTCCCTTGACGGGGACCCGCCGCTGTGCTTGGTGCCACCGCCCCCCCCTGCAGCCTCCTCCAGCCGAGCCCGCTCCTGCCGTCCCGACCCCAACCCTGGAGGCCGTCTCGCCGGCCTCCACCCACCTGGATCCCGTTCACTCCAGCCTGGATCTTCTGCAGCTCCACGCTGATCTCACAGTCCCCGATGTAGCTGAAAGTGGGGGGCGAGAAGGAAGGTGGAGAGGCGGGGCAGGTCCACGATCCAGAGAGGTCGGGAAGCCCGCCCAGTGAGGCCGGCACAAGCCTGAGCCCCGCATCCCCAGGGCCCCTGCCAGCCACTCCTCATCTTGTCGGCCTTCTTCCTGGCCTTGGCGAGAGCGTCGAGCTGCTCGGGTCGCCTCAGGGAACACTGGAGGTGGGGTCTAGGTGGGTTCCGGCGGCATCTGTTGCGGGGCTCAGACCCTGCCTGGCCCCAGGAGGCGGGCACCGGGTCACGGGGAGCAGCAGCCCGCCTCTTCCTGGGGACTCACCGGCTTCTGAAGGAAGAACATGGTCACGGCTCCCACGAAGGGCTTGTCCACCAGGAGGGGCTCCAGGACGACCCGCAGCGTGCCCTGCAGCTGGACGACACAGAGGGCCTCAGCCTCCCTTCTTCCACACCCGCTGCCCTGAGCCAGGCCTCTGCTGGCTCACTCGTGCCTGGGCCAGCCCGACCTCGCTTAGGGAAGAGAAACCTACATGCAGCGGCCACCCCTCTGCCGGCCACCAAGGGCCACAAGCTACCCCCAACTGCTGCGCTGCCTGGGGGCTGCAGCCTCGCCCACAGCCGAGGCCCTGACGTGCTCTCCAGCTCAACTCCTCCACCTCCAAGCTGGCGCTTGGCTTCTCAGCACCAGCCCTGCATCCTCCATAAACAGCCTCTCACTTCCTGGGGGGAGTCGAAGCCTCTTGGGCAGGTGGACTCTTCGAACCTCGGCAGGCTGAGGCTGTCTTGAGCAGCAGGGTGGTGACGCCCAGCCACCCCGTCCTGGCCTGGGATCTCGGCCCTGGAGTCCCTTGACGGGGACCCGCCGCTGTGCTTGGTGCCACCGCCCCCCCCTGCAGCCTCCTCCAGCCGAGCCCGCTCCTGCCGTCCCGACCCCAACCCTGGAGGCCGTCTCGCCGGCCTCCACCCACCTGGATCCCGTTCACTCCAGCCTGGATCTTCTGCAGCTCCACGCTGATCTCACAGTCCCCGATGTAGCTGAAAGTGGGGGGCGAGAAGGAAGGTGGAGAGGCGGGGCAGGTCCACGATCCAGAGAGGTCGGGAAGCCCGCCCAGTGAGGCCGGCACAAGCCTGAGCCCCGCATCACCTGACAGGGCCCCCCTGCCAGCCTGGCTCTGCTCTGCGCAGACGCGGCCCCGGCTCCCCGGGACAGCCCCGGGGGCCGCACCCAGGTGCACATCCCGCCTCTGCCCCCAGGGCAGTACTCAGGGCACTCACCCCCTGACACCCCACGGATGCCCACGAGGGGCTCCGGGTGCACCCCTGCTGTGCCTCCGCCCTGCTCTGCCCCCGCCCCTGCCCTGCTGCCTCCCTCCAGCCACTCCTGTGGGCTGTTGCTGGGCTGACAAGGCGGACCAAGTAATAAGGTCTCAGCAGGCTGAGTCCAGCGGGCGCTCCTGCCAGCGATGGGTTCAGGGAGCCCAGAATGGATGCCCTTGAAGGTAGAGAGCAGAGACCCCATCAGAGGATGAAGACGCGGAAGGAGAGGGCAGGTGTCAAGAATCTACAGGGCGCGGCCGGAGTCGGAGGTCACAGACATGCTGAGCGCCCCCTGGAAGGGTGGTGGGACCCCAGAGGCTCCCTGAACTGACTGGAGAACTGGGTGTGGGGGTGACAAGACCTTGACCAGTGCCCCAACTATTCACACAAGTATCTTGTGGCAGAGCCTTGGGGCCAGGAGGGCCCAACTGCCATCAGCATCTCAATGCACTTGAGACCAGCCCTCCTGTGGGGATGGGTGTTGCTTCCTGTCTTCCCAGTGTGTTCTTACTGCCAGCCTCTGGGCTAAGGACAGGATATACGAGGCACTGGAAGGGAATGGCAACATTCTGGAACCTCCGGAGTTGATCCCTGGGTCCTATAAGCACAGTTCAAATCACACCTCCTCCGGGTAGACTTCCTGACTTGAACCTCCATTCTCTGACTCAAACCTATTATAAACTTCATTCAAAAGAGGCGTCCCTGCCCAACCCACTGAACAAGTCACTCACGTGTCTTCACATCCTGTAGTTTGTCTGAGGTGCCACAGAGCCCAGTTCTCCCGCAGGTGGCTCACAGCCTGTGCTCGGAGCTCCCAGGGTTGCACCACAGTCCCCACATTTTCCTGCCACACTTGCTCTCTCTTCTACATCCTCTCTGAGACAGCTGGTCTGACCCTCCATGTGATTGGGCCCTGGCCTCCAAGAAAGCTCTTCTGCCTGGGCCTTGCTACCCAGAGCGCGCCTGGTGCCTGGTCTGTGGGAGGAGCTGACCTGGGCTGCTCCCCCGGGACCATCCTCCCGGCCCCAGAGGAACCCTGCCTCCAGCCCGGCTGGTGAAGGGGCATATCAGCCACGAGGGGCTTTCACTCACCTGAGTGTTTATCTGCACCTCCCCTTCAACCTGGCTGTCCCCACAGCTCCCCCCAACCCCGGGCCCCGGGGGCTCACCAGATCTGCAGGTCCAGGACCACCTGCCTCCGGTTGCGCCGGTCTGTGTGCGCCTTGACGCCGTTGACCCTGGGGCACTGGAAGGGATGCCAGGGGGAAGGGGCTGGGTCAGCAGGGGTCTTGAGGGAGGGACAAGGGGTGCCACCCCTGCCCATGGGTCTTGACCACAACCCCCAACGTGACCGCGGCACTCCTGGTGCTGTGCGGTGCTCAGCCGTGTCCGACGCTGTGGCCCCACGGACGGGAGCCTGTGGGCTGTAGCCTGTGGACTGCAGCCTGCCAGGCTCCTCTGTCCATGGGGATTCCCCAGGCAAGAACACGGGAGTGGGCAGCCTATCCCTTCTCCAGGGGATCTTCCCAGCCCACGACTCCCAACCAGGCGTCTCCTGCATTGCAGGCGGATTCTTTACCAGCTGAGCTACCAGGAAAGCCCACTGTCCTGTCTTCCCAGTGTGTTCTTACTGCCAGCCTCTGGGCTAAGGACAGGATATACGAGGCACTGGAAGGGAATGGCAACATTCTGGAACCTCCGGAGTTGATCCCTGGGTCCTATAAGCACAGTTCAAATCACACCTCCTCCGGGTAGACTTCCTGACTTGAACCTCCATTCTCTGACTCAAACCTATTATAAACTTCATTCAAAAGAGGCGTCCCTGCCCAACCCACTGAACAAGTCACTCACGTGTCTTCACATCCTGTAGTTTGTCTGAGGTGCCACAGAGCCCAGTTCTCCCGCAGGTGGCTCACAGCCTGTGCTCGGAGCTCCCAGGGTTGCACCACAGTCCCCACATTTTCCTGCCACACTTGCTCTCTCTTCTACATCCTCTCTGAGACAGCTGGTCTGACCCTCCATGTGATTGGGCCCTGGCCTCCAAGAAAGCTCTTCTGCCTGGGCCTTGCTACCCAGAGCGCGCCTGGTGCCTGGTCTGTGGGAGGAGCTGACCTGGGCTGCTCCCCCGGGACCATCCTCCCGGCCCCAGAGGAACCCTGCCTCCAGCCCGGCTGGTGAAGGGGCATATCAGCCACGAGGGGCTTTCACTCACCTGAGTGTTTATCTGCACCTCCCCTTCAACCTGGCTGTCCCCACAGCTCCCCCCAACCCCGGGCCCCGGGGGCTCACCAGATCTGCAGGTCCAGGACCACCTGCCTCCGGTTGCCCCCGGTCTGTGTGCGCCTTGACGCCGTTGACCCTGGGGCACTGGAAGGGATGCCAGGGGGAAGGGGCTGGGTCAGCAGGGGTCTTGAGGGAGGGACAAGGGGTGCCACCCCTGCCCATGGGTCTTGACCACAACCCCCAACGTGACCGCGGCACTCCTGGTGCTGTGCGGTGCTCAGCCGTGTCCGACGCTGTGGCCCCACGGACGGGAGCCTGTGGGCTGTAGCCTGTGGACTGCAGCCTGCCAGGCTCCTCTGTCCATGGGGATTCCCCAGGCAAGAACACGGGAGTGGGCAGCCTATCCCTTCTCCAGGGGATCTTCCCAGCCCACGACTCCCAACCAGGCGTCTCCTGCATTGCAGGCGGATTCTTTACCAGCTGAGCTACCAGGAAAGCCCACTGTACTCCTGGGATGAACACAGACAGAAGTCCACCCTACAGCCCCCGTTCGTCCCTGGTACCCTAATATACCCCCTTCTCCAAACACACAAAAATTTGTGTTTGAAACTTCTCATAACAGAATGGAGAAACAATTCAGTCAACCACACTGTTATCCTTTGAATTCTCTCCATGGAAAGGGATTCTTACAAACGCACTGTCACATGAAAAGTCTATCAAAGAAGACAAAGCCACAAGGGCAGGAAAAAGGTATTAAGGCGATGTGAGTAGTTCATTAAATCACTCCGAACGTTTTTCCAGTTTGTGGTATTTTGGTATGTCAGCTTTTAAAAAAGTGTAACTTGTTTTGATTTATTTTCTTATATGTCCTTGTATTTATTTAACACTCATTTTTGCCCTGGTTTTATACTTTTAACATTCATTTTCTTTAAGAGGGTCCCCCCAAACCACAGAAGCTCTCAGCAGCACAGCGCTTGGCTGACGTTAAACACCCAGAGAAGTCAGTAGAAGCCTGGCAGGGAAGAGGGGCCTGTCACAGACTTGTCCTAGCCTGGACTCTGCTCCCAGGCTGGGGGTTGACCTGTGGGCACCTGAGAACACTCAGTCAGCACCGAGACCCCCATCTGTGGAGCCCTGTCCTGGGGAAGGCCACCCACCTGAAGGCTCCACCGCGGAGAGGAGGGATAACCGCTGCTCCGTCAGGCAGGGCGGCCTCGCCCGTGGCTCACCGTGAGGTGCGCCAGGCCAACCAGGTGCTCCCCATGAACACTACTCGTGGGGTTACCCCGGGACGGGGCCAAAGGGGTCTTGAGGGAGGGACAAGGGGTGCCACCCCTGCCCATGGGTCTTGACCACAACCCCCAACGTGACCGCGGCACTCCTGGTGCTGTGCGGTGCTCAGCCGTGTCCGACGCTGTGGCCCCACGGACGGGAGCCTGTGGGCTGCAGCCTGCCAGGCTCCTCTGTCCATGGGGATTCCCCAGGCAAGAACACGGGAGTGGGCAGCCTATCCCTTCTCCAGGGGATCTTCCCAGCCCACGACTCCCAACCAGGCGTCTCCTGCATTGCAGGCGGATTCTTTACCAGCTGAGCTACCAGGAAAGCCCACTGTACTCCTGGGATGAACACAGACAGAAGTCCACCCTACAGCCCCCGTTCGTCCCTGGTACCCTAATATACCCCCTTCTCCAAACACACAAAAATTTGTGTTTGAAACTTCTCATAACAGAATGGAGAAACAATTCAGTCAACCACACTGTTATCCTTTGAATTCTCTCCATGGAAAGGGATTCTTACAAACGCACTGTCACATGAAAAGTCTATCAAAGAAGACAAAGCCACAAGGGCAGGAAAAAGGTATTAAGGCGATGTGAGTAGTTCATTAAATCACTCCGAACGTTTTTCCAGTTTGTGGTATGTGTGGTATGTCAGCTTTTAAAAAAGTGTAACTTGTTTTGATTTATTTTCTTATATGTCCTTGTATTTATTTAACACTCATTTTTGCCCTGGTTTTATACTTTTTAACATTCATTTTCTTTAAGAGGGTCCCCCCAAACCACAGAAGCTCTCAGCAGCACAGCGCTTGGCTGACGTTAAACACCCAGAGAAGTCAGTAGAAGCCTGGCAGGGAAGAGGGGCCTGTCACAGACTTGTCCTAGCCTGGACTCTGCTCCCAGGCTGGGGGTTGACCTGTGGGCACCTGAGAACACTCAGTCAGCACCGAGACCCCCATCTGTGGAGCCCTGTCCTGGGGAAGGCCACCCACCTGAAGGCTCCACCGCGGAGAGGAGGGATAACCGCTGCTCCGTCAGGCAGGGCGGCCCTCGCCCGTGGCTCACCGTGAGGTGCGCCAGGCCAACCAGGTGCTCCCCATGAACACTACTCGCCTGGCCAGGCACAGCAGCCCTGACGGCAGGCCTGTTAGTCATGCTTCACAACCGCCCTCAGAAATGGACGGACTGGAAAGGATGAGGAAACTGGCGCTCAGAGAGGTTAAGTCACTGGCCCAAGGTCATCACAGCAGTGAGCAGAGCGGGGTATGGGCGGGGGCATCAGAGGAAGCAGGAAGCACTCATGGGCTTGAAGGCAGTGGGTGGAGGGAGTGCACGGAGTCCTCTGCGATGACCCCCGTGGAGAGGAGGGCAGAGGAGAGAGATGGGAGAGCAGGAGGGGAGGGAGGAGCCAGGGCATCGAAGGCTTTGAATGCCAGGACCAGGGCACCGGGCCAGCCTGCAGGTCCCCCGCCAGGTTCCATGACAGGGTGAAAATCACCGCTGAGGACCAGCTGCTCCTAGGGAGGTGGGAGACAGACGGGGCCCTGGCGGGACAGCTGGTGCTCGTCAAGCAGAGTAAACCTGAAGCTCTGTTTTCCCTAGATACTCCAAGGATAGTCAGGGGCAAGAACCGGCTCTGAAGCAAAGTGGTAAGATGACCGCTCCTGAGGTCAAGGCAAGCTTCCCCGTCTGCACATGCACAGGAAGGCTCCTTAAGGGTCATAAAGGGAGGAAGTGCCATGCCACAGTAAGTGTGGACATGCACCCACAGGCCTCTGCAGTGGAATCCATCTCAGCAAAAAGTTACACACGCATGTTGGGGAAGGTCCTAGGACTGGCCAGATGTGAGGAAAAAAAAAAAAAAAAACACCGAACAGATAATTGACCAAAGGTAAACAAAGACCAGGGAGGGCTGCCCTATATAAAGATTTAACTGCCTCTTTCCTGCGCTCCTCCTAAGGATGACGCCCACACCCTTTCTCTCTGGGTGTGTGTTTCTGCCTTGTTTCTGTCTTAAATAAACTATTTCTCTGTGTGCTCTCCCACATGCTATGATGATAACCTCTGTGCCTCTGATAATAAACTTTGTACCTGTCTTTACAGTTGTTGCCTCTCCACTTGCTTTCAGTGGAGATAAAAGCCAGGGAGAAATATCAGAAGCATCAACAATCTCAGATACATAGATGTTACCACTCAAACGACAGAAAGCGAAAAGGAACTAAGGATCCTCCAGAAGAAGGTGAAAGAGGAGATTGAAGAAGCTGGCTTAAAACTCGGCATTCAAAAAACGAAGATCAGGGGTTTCCCTGGTAGTCCAGTGGGTAAGGACACCGCCTTGCAGTGCAAGGGGCGCCGGTTCAATCCCTGACCTGGGAAGATCCCATGTGCCGCGGAGCGGCTGGACCGATGTGTCCAATTACCGAGCCAGAGCTCTGGAGCGCATGTGCCCAGAATTGGTGCTCTGTGACAACAGAGGCCACTACGATGGGAGGCCCACACAGGCCAAAGAACAAAGACAGATGAAAGTAGATAACTGAAAGACCAATAGAAGTGGCCCGCCCACCCCCTCCCTCCCCAACCTGTTGCCCCTCTCCCCAAAAAAGTGAAGATCATAGCATCTGGTCATATCATGTCATGGAAAAATAGAAGAGGAAAACCTAGAAGCAGTGACAGATGTTCTTTTCTTGGGCTCCAAAATCACTGCACACGATGACTATAACCACAAAATTAGATGTTTTCTTTTTGGAAGAAAATCTCTGACAGACCTAGACAGCATATTAAAAAGCAGAGACATCACTTTGCTGACAAAGCTACGTACCGTCAAAGCTATGGTTTTCCCAGGAGTCATGTATGGATGTACGAGTTGGACCATAAAGAAGGTGGAGAATTGATCTTTCAAACTGTGTTGTTGGAGAAAACTCTTGAGAGTCCCCTAAGAGGACAGCAAAGAAATCAACCAGTCTTTCCTAAAGGAAATCAACCCTGAATATTCACTGGAAGGACTGATGCTGAAGCTGAAGCTCCAATACTCTGGTCACCAATGTGAAAAGATGACTCATTGGAAAAGACCCTGATGCTGGGAAAGACAGAAGACAAAAAGAGAAGGGAGCGGCAGCAGAGGATGAGATGGTTGGATGGCATCACTGGCTCAGTGGACATGAGTTTGAGCAAACTCAGGGCGATGGTAAAGGTCAGGGAAGCCTGGTGTGCTGCAGCCCATGGGGTCGAAAAGATTCAGCCACGACTTAGTGACTGAACATCAAGCCTCCAGCCCCTAGTAGCCTGGCAGGTAGGATTCCTGGCTTTCTTTCAGGCTACTCAGGTTCAATTCCCAGACAGGGAATAAAGATCGCACTTCAGGACCGCTCACTGCTGCCTCACTGAGACCTCTAGGCCTGCTTCTGCTGCCAGCAAGGGACCGCCTCCCAGCAGCACGTGGCCCCACAGGCATCGCCGCCCAAAGAGTGAGCAGGCTCTGCTATAAAACCAGCAGTCTGTGAGCTTCCTGAGTCTTCGCCTGTTGAATTCTTCAAATGCCAGCGCTGACGTCACCCCTCCAGGAAGTCCTCCCTGACTCCCACAGCCCCCACGCCCCTCTGCTCGAATCCACACGCCCCTCCACCGTCACGTGCACACTGCCCTGTCACCTGTCAGCACCCGTCATCCACCAGCTCCTACGTCTGCCTCCACGACAGGACAGAGTCCTTCCTGAAGGCAGGGGCACAGCCGCAGCACCTCTGGCTACAGAGCACGTGGCCAGGCCCAGTAAGCCATACATGAGCAAAGCAGGGAACGAACAAATGACCAACAGATGCTGGGATGGGCCAGTCCCGGCAGAGCCTGACCCAGAACCCCCAGGGCTCAGGCCAGCCCGATCTGCCCCACTGAGGTGGCTCGCTGGGCACAGACCCCAGGCCTGGCAGAAGCTCCCAGCAGGCCGCTGGGCCCTCAGACATCTGCTTGTTCTGGGGTAGACCAGATGCCAGCGCCTCTGGTTACCGGGGGATGGGCCTCACAGTGGTTCTGTCTGGGGTATGCATTTTCTGATGATCAAAATAAGACATCAGCGGGCAACCTGGGGGCAGGAAGAGTTGGATAGGAGGATGTAACAGGAAATGCACCCTACAATCGAACAGAACTGTGTTCAAAACCACACTCTCATCCTGGGTCACCGAGTGCTGTCACAGACCCAGCGTGGGCTTGTCACGCCGATCGCAAGTATCTGTCAATGAGCAGAGACTTAGTCACTGCTGAGAAGCGCTGACTGCCCACTCCGTGAAGCGGGGTTCTCCCCAGATAATGCTGGGCTTAGCACGTGTGACTGGTAGATCTTTGTACCTACAGGCTGGCTTCCAGTGCACAGCGTGTTTTCAAAATTGTGCTTAAGAAGAAAGGAACTATGCCCTACTTCTCCTTCTCCTCTCCTGAGCCAGGCCTCCCTAGAACCTGCAGAGCCTGCAGTGTGGGGACCAGGGGCTGAGGGGTTTATCCTGAGGTGGAGAGGCTGGGAAGAGCGGGTGGGGGCTGGGCCCCCTTTGAGCCAGGCGTGATCCCCCGTGAGGGCGGGAAGAGCCTGCACCGCAGGCCCGGCTGCCCTGCCCAAGACAGCACTGACCTTCTGTCCGAAGTAGAGCTTGGAGAAGGTGAACGTCCTCAGGTGCGCACTCTTTTCCCGGATCTTGGGCTCCAGCTTCTCCCGGAACTTGTTTTCCATGATCATGCTGAGGTAGGGCCAGATCTGGGAGATGATCTGTGGGGAGAGGAAGAGGCCCTGGTGGTCTGGTCTGTGCCCCCCGCCCCAGCCCCACGGCCGCCCAGGGGAGGCCCTCACCCTGCTGCATCCGCCCCATTCCATCAACCCACCTGCCCATCTGTCTGTCCCTCAAACACCGGTAACCACAGCCACGGCTCTCACGCTCACAGTGAGATCCCAAGATGTGCTGCCCATCTGCCGCCCCACGAAACAGTCATTCACTGAACTTAATGTGACGAAGCCCTTCAGACCTGTGCTAAAACACACGCTACCCAGCCAATACTCCAGCGTAAATAAGAAGCAAGTACCAGAGAAGAAGAAAAGGAAAAGCAAAAGGAAAAAGTTTCCTATGGATTTTTTTCCCCCTAGGAATCAGGAAAGGCTGCCTGTGGCTGAATTCTGCTGCAGGATGACTCACAGCGCTGGGAACCGAGTGTGGAACCCGGGGAAAGGAGGGTGGCGGAGAGAGGGCACCTGGGGGCAGGAGACGGTGATCAGAGAGGGGCAGGACTTGGGTGGAGGAGGGAGAGCAGTCCCCGCGTTCTGGCTGGGACCAAGCCTCCTCCCTCTTTCTTCTCCGGGACTTGGACCTTTATTAAAGGTGTTTTGGTGGACATTTTGTCTTTTATTGAATCGGTTACAATACTGCTTCTGTTTCATGTTTTGTTTTGGTTTTGGCCAGGAGGCATGTGGGATCTTAGTTCCCCAACCAGGAATTGAGCCTGCACCCCCTGCACTGTTAGGCAAAGGTTTTTTTTGTTTTTTTTAAAAAAGATTTATTTATTTATTTATTTTTGGGGGGATGAGGTGGGGAGGGAGGGGAGCAGGCGGGTCACTTCTGTTGGTCTTTCATTTGTCCATTTTCACCCATCTCTGTTCTTTGGCCCCTGTGGGCCTCCCATCGCGGCAGCCTCTGTTGCCGCAGAGCGCCGGCTCTGGGCGCATGCGCTCCAGAGCTCTGGCGCGGTGATTGGACACATCGGTCCAGCCGCTCAGCAGCACATGGGATCCTCCCAGGCCAGGGAACGAACCGGCACCGCTTGCACTGCAAGGCAGAGTCCTTACCCACTGGACCACCAGGGAAGCCCTAGGCAAAGTTTTAACCACTGGACCTCCAGGGAAGTCTCTCCGGCCTTAAAGACGCAGCTCCCCCTTTCCAAACCCTAATTGGAGGAGCCTGAAGGAGGTGAGGTTTCGGGGTTTAGGGCCCCACCTCTCTCAGAGGCCTCGATGAGCCAGGCATTGTGATGCTTTAATTACCTCATTAATCCTCACAACACCCCCATGAGGCAGGGGCTGTAATTATTCCCATTGCACAAAGAAGGGAAGCAGCTCTGAGACGCCAGGCAACCTGCCCTTGCCCAGCCAGTGCCGCCAGCTCCGGGCCGGGGACCGGGTGAAACCAGGCGGCTGCTGGCGAATCTCTGCTCACAGCCTTCCTCTCCCTGGGATGCGCTGGTCTCAGCTGGGGGCCACTGCAGGCCTCTGTACTCTTCCTCTGTACTTTCTAGCTTTTCCACTGTGGCCATGCATTAATTTCACAATTAAAATTTTCACATTTTTTTTTTAAGGAAAGAACGTCATCGTCTAGTGATAAGAAGGACCCCGAGAATGGGAAAAGCGGTGGCCATCACCCCAGGGGCTAAGGGCCATCTCTGCGGCTCCCGGGCAAGGCTTCCAGCAGGGCGGCAGGTCTGCCGAGTTCGCACCAGCGCCCACACCCACCCGGCACCCCAGCCGGGGCCCAGGCTGCGCCGCTGAGGCGGAGGACAAGGCGTGGCATGAGTCCAGCGGCCCCAGACCCGCCCTGGCCTTACCTTATTGGCCCACTCGACACGCTCGACGTCCGGGAAGTGGATCTAGAAAACAGAAGCCGGAGGGGAAGTCAGACTTGAGATCCGGGTTCCTCCCCCAGCGCCAAGCAGGCTCCTGTCCCAAAGTTCAGGAGCTGCGCTGAGACCCTCCCTGGGGACCCAGAGCCCACCCTGACCTCGAGGGGGGACCGGCCCGATGGCACCCACCCGCTACGGGTGACCTAACATTGATCCTACTCTGGTCGCCAGCTCCTGGCGGGAGGCACGGAGGGGCCGCTCTGCAGGGACCCTGCACCCTCCCCTCCCCACAGCCCACCTTCCTGGTGGAAGCACAGAACCCCAAGCTGGGCCCCCCTCCAGGGTGACACCTGACTTTGCTTCTAGCAAATTCCATCCCCCTTATTGCCTTTAATGACACAAGTAGTCACAGTCAGTCTGCAGAAAAATTAGAAAATACAGCTAGACAGAAAGAAACCTATTTTAGCAGAGGATGCCTCCTGATGACAACTGCGATCACCAGGTCAGCTTCCAGGCTCTTCCCGAAACAAGCATGAGCCATTTCCAAAGAAACTTAGCCTGCTTTCTTCACTTAACAGGATATTACCATGGTGCTGACCCAAAGGCAACTGTCGCCTGTGTGACAGGCCAAGAAGAGCACCGTGCTATTTTCAGGGGCAACTAGGGAGTGGGGTGCCCCCTCACCTCCCCATGCCCCACCCAAGGCTCCCTGTTCCCAGCAGGGAGGTCCCCCAGGCCAGGACCTGTATTCACAGCCCACGGCCACTGGGCTGCCCAGGTGAGTCCTGCCACACGTCCCTGGGTGGTGGGGCGTCGGTGGTTGGGAGGCCCCTGGGAAGTGACAACTCTGTCCCCTGACCTTCACATGTCATGATTCTGAGGGTGCCAAACCCCTCCTCACAAGAGTCTCAGTCTCAGAATGTCCACTGAGCTTCTTCATACCCGCCCCGCCCGGCCCCTCCATCACTACCACCACCAAGGCTCTCTGGAGGGGCAGAGTAAGAGTGTGTGGGTGCCGAGGGTCCGTAAAACAGAAGTGGTGGATGCCCCAAGGGTCCAACACAGACCTAGGCCTCGTCCACCTGCCCAGGAAAAGAGCCGTTCCCAAACGAGGAGAGAGAGAGACTTCATTCTCTCACAAGCAGTATTTTTTTGTTCTTTTAATTTTTGGCTGTACCAAGTGGCTTGCGGGATCTTAGTTCCCCAACCAGGGATCAAACCCATGTTCTCTGCAGTGGAAGTGAGCAGTCCTACCCACTGGACCCCCACAGAATTCCCCTAGAGCAGTTTTTAAGAACCTAAGAGGTGAGAGGAGCCCATGCTTCTGAGACCCCTGGAACATCACGCCATTCTCCCTGGCTCAGTTTCCCCCGCTCCAGGCCAGGGCCCGTGCCCATCTGGAGGAGCGTCTAATATTCCCAGGTGCTGCCAAATATTGCCTGGTTCCCAGCGGGGCAGCTGGCCCGGCCCAACCACAGAAGGCCATAATGGGGAAGACATCTTGGGGGAGTGGGGCAGGAGCCAGTGTCAGCCCACTCAGGTCGCCAGCCTGGGTCCCGGGCCAGCGCAGGGCGGGGCTCAGCCGTCCCCGCCCTCCGCACTGCCCAGCACCAAAGCACAGCTTCTGCACGCGGGGCTGAGTCAGACCTTCCTTCCTCTTCCATGGCTCTATTCGCTCCCCTCTTAGACGTCTCTTCTTTCAGGTCGCCTTCCCAGAGCTCGCAGGTTGGGACTCAGTGTCCCTAATTAGGGGTTGCTGCTTCTCCGTCACAGCTTTCAACACACCCGGCTAGAGCCTCTGGGTCCCGCGCCTGCCTCCTCCCCAAAGGGCAAGCTCTGCTGGGCTGACCAGCCGTGCACCTCTCAGTGCCTGTCTCTGGTGTATGAATGTCTTAGCAACTATTTGCGGAATAAATGGGTGAATGAATGCAAGGTTCTTGTCCTCAAGGAGCTCCCAGGCTGCTCCTCGAGCACAGCACCAGCACCCAGGCGGGGGAGGGGGACCCCCAAAGGGAGAGTTGGGCTACAGAGGGCTGTCACTGGCGACTCCGCCCCCCTCCTGCCCAGGCCAGCCGGCGGGACCCCTCACACCCGCCCTTCCACCTGCACACTGGACTTCCATCCCGCCCTGCACACACTCCAAGTGTGTACCCCTCCCTGTGCCCTGCGCCCTGCCAAGTGGTTCCCTCCCCTGGAAGCGGAGAAGTTCTGATCTGCTGGATCCTGGAAAGGTGATCCAGTCTAGAGGGTCCAACCTTGCCCACACCGGGGCCCTAGTCAGACGGCGCCTGTGCTGCCTCACACCTGCGGACTCAGGTGGACCAGGGCGGGGCTTCCAACTCATTTTTAGCAAGCTCCTGGCACGGGCCTGGAGTCCCGTCCGGGTTGGTCGTGAGGAACCAAGGCCCAGCCCACTGCCTGCACTTAGTGTCTGCACTCACCGGGACAGGGAGGCCCAGGGCCACACTGAGTACGTTGTCATGGTCTCTCCTGACCACCCTCGCTGGCACCTGAGGCTCCTGCCTAAGAGATGCCCCCAGAGAGGAAGTCTGAACCCGGGACACGAGCAGTGACTCAGACAAAGAAGAGGCCGTCAACACACACTGTGCACTCTGCCGTAGGCACCTGAAGGTCCTCCCCAGGCCTGAACCTCAGCCCCGCCACCCTCCTCCGGGAGCCGACACAAGAGCTGGGCCACTTCCTTTGGGACTGTCCCTGTGTAAGTTCTGGACCAGGGGAGGAAACGAGACAGGCAGACCTTTCTGGAGCAACGGCTCCCGCCCAGTGCTTCCTCAGGTCCATGCAGAAAAACGAGTCTGTCACTCATCATACTTTGGATCTTTCCCTACTCCAAATAAAGTTCTTCTATGCTTTTATCTATTGGCTTTGTGTTTTAGTTTTCACATTTAAGGTCTTCAATCTGTCTGGATATTTTTTTCTAGTGGGTGAGCCAGGCATGATTTATCTACACACTTGAAGGGGATTTTCTGAGGAGAAGGAGGAGATAGAAGATCAGGGGAACGAGGGGAGGGAGGAGACTAGTCCACGTTTCCTACTGAAGTCAGGTCCCTTGCACATCAGCTGCTCAGGGGCCCTCCGCATTTGGGGGCCTGGCCCTGACTCCACGCGCTGTCTGCCCGCCTCGGCATAGCGCCAGGCTCCTGTCTTCTCCACGACGTCACGGTATGACCTGGGGTAGGACGAGTCCCTTATTTAAGCTTTTTATTTTTCAAATTGCTTAGATAATAGTAGGTATTTCTGCTTCCACATGAATTTTAGAATCATCTTGTCAACTTTCGCAAAACATATTCTCCTGGGATTTTGATGGTTATATTCTCAAATCCACAGATTAATTTATGGAAGAACTGACCTCTTAAATAGGACAGTCTGCATCCATGAACAAAATACTTTCCTATTTATTCATATTGATTGTATCCACAAAATACTTCGGACTCAGGTGGACCAGGGGGGCTTCCAACTCATTTTTAGCAAGCTCCTGGCACGGGCCTGGAGTCCCGTCCGGGTTGGTCGTGAGGAACCAAGGCCCAGCCCACTGCCTGCACTTAGTGTCTGCACTCACCGGGACAGGGAGGCCCAGGGCCACACTGAGTACGTTGTCATGGTCTCTCCTGACCACCCTCGCTGGCACCTGAGGCTCCTGCCTAAGAGATGCCCCCAGAGAGGAAGTCTGAACCCGGGACACGAGCAGTGACTCAGACAAAGAAGAGGCCGTCAACACACACTGTGCACTCTGCCGTAGGCACCTGAAGGTCCTCCCCAGGCCTGAACCTCAGCCCCGCCACCCTCCTCCGGGAGCCGACACAAGAGCTGGGCCACTTCCTTTGGGACTGTCCCTGTGTAAGTTCTGGACCAGGGGAGGAAACGAGACAGGCAGACCTTTCTGGAGCAACGGCTCCCGCCCAGTGCTTCCTCAGGTCCATGCAGAAAAACGAGTCTGTCACTCATCATACTTTGGATCTTTCCCTACTCCAAATAAAGTTCTTCTATGCTTTTATCTATTGGCTTTGTGTTTTAGTTTTCACATTTAAGGTCTTCAATCTGTCTGGATATTTTTTTCTAGTGGGTGAGCCAGGCATGATTTATCTACACACTTGAAGGGGATTTTCTGAGGAGAAGGAGGAGATAGAAGATCAGGGGAACGAGGGGAGGGAGGAGACTAGTCCACGTTTCCTACTGAAGTCAGGTCCCTTGCACATCAGCTGCTCAGGGGCCCTCCGCATTTGGGGGCCTGGCCCTGACTCCACGCGCTGTCTGCCCGCCTCGGCATAGCGCCAGGCTCCTGTCTTCTCCACGACGTCACGGTATGACCTGGGGTAGGACGAGTCCCTTATTTAAGCTTTTTATTTTTCAAATTGCTTAGATAATAGTAGGTATTTCTGCTTCCACATGAATTTTAGAATCATCTTGTCAACTTTCGCAAAACATATTCTCCTGGGATTTTGATGGTTATATTCTCAAATCCACAGATTAATTTATGGAAGAACTGACCTCTTAAATAGGACAGTCTGCATCCATGAACAAAATACTTTCCTATTTATTCATATTGATTGTATCCACATCTAGGATCATAACTTTTTGTCTACAACAGCCATACACATTTTTTGTTAATTACCCTGTGGGTTTAACAGTTACTAAAAAATGATGTTTCATTTTCTGGGGAACTCTGGTTGAAATTTGTTACTAGTTTTGTTCATTCTCATAGGCAATTTACACACATTTATAATCTCCAAATGACAGCGGTTCCTTTCTTTCCGCTCCCCATCCTCCCTTGTTTCTCTCGGCCAGCCCGGCACTGCACAGGCCCCAGGGGGGAGAGCGAGCGGCTCTGTCGGGTTCTCAACCCCAAAAGGAAGTCGCTCGAGTAAGCACGATTTTTGCTATAGATTTCGGAGGACAGCCTCTAGGCCAGACTGAGGAAGTTCTTTTCAATTGCTAAATTTCCAAGAGCTCTCATTATAAGTGATTATTGGGTTGTAGCCAATACTTTCTCGTATCTACTGAGATACTGAGGGTATTTTTTGCCTTTCATCCATTAATGCCTTTCACTGACATTTCTTTCTAAAACAGAACCCTCTCTCTTTCCTGAGATAAACCGTACTTAAAGCATTTAGCTAGCCTGATATTTCATTTAGGTTTTATACACTAATGATTCAAAGGGATCCCTACAGCTTTTGTCCTTGCACTGTTCCTATCTGGTTTTGGTAATAAGATTTTACAATGAATTATAAAATTTCTGAAACAACTTGTAAATATAGGAATTATCTGACTGATGGAACTTAATATATCTTATCTACAAAACCATATTAGGGCTTCCCCTAGTGGTCCAGTGGGTAAGGACACCGCCTTGCAATGCAAGGGGTGCCGGTTCGATCCCTGGCCTGGGAAGAGCCCACGTGCCGCGGAGCGGCTGGACCGATGTGTCCAATTACCCAGCCGGAGCTCTGGTGCGCATGCGCCCAGAGCCGGTGCTCTGCGACAACAGAGACCACTGCGATGGGAGGCCCACCGGAGCCAAAGAACAAAGATGAATGAAAATAGATAAATGAACGACCAATAGAAGTGGCCCGCCCATCCCCCTCCCCCCCCACCCCACCCCCAAAAGATAAAAAAAAGAAAGAAAGAAAGAAAGAAAAAAACCATATTAGCCTGAGACTTTCAGGCGTGGTAAATGACCATTTCTCTCTTTGGAGGTTAATGGTGCCTTTAAAGGTTAAAGGTCTAGTCATATCGGAGTGTGGTAATCTTGACATTTACATTTTTCTATAAATGTATGTAGTTCATCCAGGTTTTCAAATGTCTTGATATATAGTTATTTACATTATTATTTTAATCTGCCATACCTGTAGTAATTTCTGCCTTTTTCATTGTGTATTTTATTTTCATCTTTTCTCATGATCAAGCCTGACAAGGTTGTGCCTATTGGCCGACTGCATTAATCTTTTCAGAGAACTAACCTCAGTTATTGTTAATAATTTTCTTTCAGTCTTTTTTTCTTTTGGCCAAGTTGAATGGCCTGTGGAATCTTAGTTTCCTGATCAGGGATCAAACCCCGTGCCTCCAGCACTGGGAGCGTGAAGTCTTAACCATGGGACCACCAGAGAAGTCCCCACCTTTATTTTAAAATTTTTATTCATTTTCATCCTTATATTTATCATGTTCTTCCTTCTTATTTCTCTGATCTAAATCTACTGTTCTTTTATTAGAGTCAAACTCTGAGTTTTTAGAATCATTTATCTTAAAATCATTTTGAATCATTTACTTTTTGCTTTTGCTTATTTTATGATAAATTCAGTTATAAATTCCTTTATAATTTTTGACATAGTTTTTCATCATTATTCAGCTCTCAGTTTTTGTAATTTCCATGTTTTAAGAAAGCAATGATTTTAAAACAGTAACATTTTCAATTATCTAGACATATGAAATATCTACTTATTAATGTTTTCTAATTTCACTTCTTTATGGTCTAAACAGTCTGTTCCCTGGGGTATACTGACTGAACATACTTTGTGGCCTGCTGACACCATGATTCACTGGAATGGCAGGTCATTGGAATATACTGATAATACATTTGTGACCTGGTACCTGATTAATTTCTGTGACTGTTTCATGTATGATCAAGTTATTAATCACGTCCTTTAAATTGTCTTTATCCTTGCTTACTCTTTGTCTACCTGATTTTCCATTTTCAGAGAGGAAGATAGGAAAAACTTCAAGCCCAACTGCTGGTTTGTCCAATTCTCCAAGCAATCTGTCAGCTGTTGGTTTACATTTCAAGTTTATATTATGAAGTATATACATGACCATGATGATTACACCTTCTTAATTATGGCTCCTTTCATAAGCACATAGCATCTTTGTCTTTAAGACATATCAGAGCTACATTTTACCTAATGAAATTTTTAGTACAGCTTTCTTTTGTTTCAGAGTTGACCATCTGTTAAGTTAATTTTTCTGCCATACCTGTAGTAATTTCTGCCTTTTTCATTGTGTATTTTATTTTCATCTTTTCTCATGATCAAGCCTGACAAGGTTGTGCCTATTGGCCGACTGCATTAATCTTTTCAGAGAACTAACCTCAGTTATTGTTAATAATTTTCTTTCAGTCTTTTTTTTTGGCAAAGTTGAATGGCCTGTGGAATCTTAGTTTCCTGATCAGGGATCAAACCCCGTGCCTCCAGCACTGGGAGCGTGAAGTCTTAACCATGGGACCACCAGAGAAGTCCCCACCTTTATTTTAAAATTTTTATTCATTTTCATCCTTATATTTATCATGTTCTTCCTTCTTATTTCTCTGATCTAAATCTACTGTTCTTTTATTAGAGTCAAACTCTGAGTTTTTAGAATCATTTATCTTAAAATCATTTTGAATCATTTACTTTTTGCTTTTGCTTATTTTATGATAAATTCAGTTATAAATTCCTTTATAATTTTTGACATAGTTTTTCATCATTATTCAGCTCTCAGTTTTTGTAATTTCCATGTTTTAAGAAAGCAATGATTTTAAAACAGTAACATTTTCAATTATCTAGACATATGAAATATCTACTTATTAATGTTTTCTAATTTCACTTCTTTATGGTCTAAACAGTCTGTTCCCTGGGGTATACTGACTGAACATACTTTGTGGCCTGCTGACACCATGATTCACTGGAATGGCAGGTCATTGGAATATACTGATAATACATTTGTGACCTGGTACCTGATTAATTTCTGTGACTGTTTCATGTATGATCAAGTTATTAATCACGTCCTTTAAATTGTCTTTATCCTTGCTTACTCTTTGTCTACCTGATTTTCCATTTTCAGAGAGGAAGATAGGAAAAACTTCAAGCCCAACTGCTGGTTTGTCCAATTCTCCAAGCAATCTGTCAGCTGTTGGTTTACATTTCAAGTTTATATTATGAAGTATATACATGACCATGATGATTACACCTTCTTAATTATGGCTCCTTTCATAAGCACATAGCATCTTTGTCTTTAAGACATATCAGAGCTACATTTTACCTAATGAAATTTTTAGTACAGCTTTCTTTTGTTTCAGAGTTGACCAGCTGTACCTTTTTTTCATCCTATTTTCAGTCTTTTTGAATTCGTGTTATGGCTGTTTAAGACTCACTTTAATCCATTATGAGACCCGTTTTACAGATAAGGAGACTGAGGCTGAGTGAGCTCACAATCACCAGCTGTGGTGTATTGGACCTGTGACCCGAAGCCAGGCCTGTCTGAGATCTTCCACTCCTCCACACTCACTCCTCTTAAGAAACATTACATTCCACTGTTTCTTCTCCTGCGGAAAGTCTAACCTGGCAGAGGACTGCCCTCATGGGACCTGAACCTTCACCAGCAGGCCAGGCTCTCTAGGTCACTAAGGGATTCTGTGATGGCTCAGACTGTAAAGGGTCCGCCTGCAACGCAGGAGGCCTTGGTTCCATCCTTGGGTTGGGAAGATCCCCTGGAGGAGGGCATGGCCACCCACTCCAGTATTCCTGCCTGGAGAATCCCATGGACGGAGGAGGCTCCAGTCTGTGGGGTCACAAAGAGTTGGATGCGGCTGAGCAGTTAACACACACGTAAGGTCTCCACAGACACTTACCTGGTCCTCCTCGTGCTGTATGAAGGGGACAGCCAAGACGCAACGATCCCCACTTTACCTATCGGAGGCTCAGAGACGAGCACTTGCCAAGATCAACCAAGAGACCAGAACTCAGATAATCTCGCCTGAGCCCAGCCTTCAAAGCTTTTTCTTCATCCATTTACTTTCTCCTTCCACCACCGGAAATGTCAGCATTTGAAGTCCACTACTTAGTGCTTTTCTAACCTATGCCTATGAATTTAAAATCCACCTCTTTTAACCTCAGTCTTCTCATCCATAAGATGGGGACAGTACTATCGACTTCACAGAGTTCCTGAGAAAAATACATCAAACAATGCAGGGATGGTGCTCAGTAGACTTCTTGGCTCGGAGTCGATGCTCCAGAAATGGTGACTGTTGGTGGAAGGCGTACAGACCTCAGGGGCAGAAACACCGACACCTCTGACCTCAGGCATACGCTGAGAACAAGACCACGTGAGTTATTTGCCTAGTTCCGTCTGACCCAGAGCCCGGCAGATTCCGTGTCTCCTGGGGCCCACAGCTTTGCCCTTTGGGAGACCGCTGAGAAAGGAGAACAGAAAAGGAGAAGAGGACCACACAGCAAAAGCGGCTGATGCAGAAGGGGAAGGACTGGGGAGGCTGTGGTTTCCCTGACCTCTGCTGATGGGCTGAGCCGGATGCCCACATGGCCCATGGGAGATTCTGCCCAATGCAGGCGCTCCAAAGGGAAGTGGGCAAAGGGACCCAATCACAGCCTCTGCCTGTGTCCTTCCCGGGCCAGGTAAACAGGAAGGCAGAAAAACAAGTCACTTACTTCTACTCCAATTCCCACGAGGCTGGGAGTATCCAGAAGTCTCCAGGACCAGCTAGGATGAGAGCCCACCAGGCAATGCAAAAGGCTAGACTCAGTCTGAGCAGTTCTCAGACTTTTCTGTATAAAAACAGCACCCGGAGACCTGGTGAAATGTGGACTCTTGATTGGGTCCCTCTCAGATTTTGACTCAGGTGGACAGGGGTAGGGCCTAGAAATGTGCATCTTTAATAGGCTCACCAGGTCCTTGTGATCCTGGTGGTGGAGGGTGCGGAAGCGTGAGCACATTCGGGCCTCCCCAGCTGGAGGACCTGCCCCAGCCCAGGCACGAGGCGGCTCCCCTGCTCCCGAGGGCCCCTGACCAAGGCTGTGGTCACGGCCCGTGTCTCCGGCTCTCACTCCTAGGAGAACACCGCTTTGTCATCCAAGTCTTACCAGCAGGCTATGGAGCTCAAGTCTTTTACAAAGAGAGTATCTTTCGTGGCACAAATCCCAAAGGGAGGCAAGAACAGTATGATGATACTGTTATCAGCATCGTGACAGTATGTGTTGCACTGCCCTGGCCTCAGCAGGTGTCTGGCTCTGACTCTCCCTGCAGCTGCAGGTTTCTCCTGACTGAGAGGAGCGAAGCCGCTCAGTCCTGTGCTGCCCACGGGATCTCCCATCCAGAGAGAGAACGACAAAATCCACCTCTGTATGGAGACAGGGCTCTTGAAGCTTCATCCCCATAGACATACGGACACCCTTCTGACTAACGTAGGACCATGTGAGCAGTTCCCCAGAGCAGTTCTGGAGAAAACTCAAAAGTGGCGGGGGTGGAGGTCAAGGCACTAGGACCTCGGATGCCTGCTCTTCCGCTTGCGGGAGCCCTCGGGGACGTTTCAACAGACGGGCCCTCGGCCCACCGCTGAGGCCTCCTGAAGCGAACAGCCATGCTGCGGTCAGTGCACCTGGGCCAAAGCCTTCCAGGAAAAGAGGGCTAATAACGTATGACAGCATTTTTAGACATGGTCAAGATAGTGCTGGCAATGAGAGCTTAGAGAGGCAAGGAAGACTGCAAATCAAACCAAGGCTGGACATGCCCAGTGGTCCACCGGCTAACGCTGTGCTCCCCACGCAGGGGCCAGGTGCCATCCCTGGCTAGGAACCTAGATCCCGCAGGCTGCAACTAAAGCACGCATTCCACACGTGAGACCCAGCGCAGCCAGACAAGAACTGGAAGCGAGCTTCTCAGTCATATCTGACCCTTTGTGACCCCGTGGACTGCAGCCCGCCAGGCTCCTCTGTCCATGGGATTCTCCAGGGAAGGATACTGGAGCGGGTAGACGTCCCCTTCTCCAGAAAATCTCCTCAACCCAGGGACTGAACCCATGTTTCCCACATTGTAGGCGGATTCTTTACCATCTGAACTACCAAAGATCCCGCTTTCCACAAGTAAGACCTGAAGCAGCCAAATAAATATCTTTTTAAAAAAAGTCTAGGAATTCCAGATTAGCCGATGCCACCAAAATGGACCACTCTGGTGCTTCGTCTTCAGATGGTCACAGGCTCTGTATCTTAAACACTTTAGGAAGACTGATTCCACAGCAGTAGGAGAAGGGAGGCAGAGTGACGCTGCATCCACTGGGGGTGGGGCCCACAGACGGGCTGGGGTTGGGGTGAGAGGCCTGGACAGGAGGTTCTGCCCACCAGACCCTCCAGGAGGCAGGGGAACTAGAGGGCTTCACTTACAGAGCGTGCCCACGGGATCTCCCATCCAGAGAGAGAACGACAAAATCCACCTCTGTATGGAGACAGGGCTCTTGAAGCTTCATCCCCATAGACATACGGACACCCTTCTGACTAACGTAGGACCATGTGAGCAGTTCCCCAGAGCAGTTCTGGAGAAAACTCAAAAGTGGCGGGGGTGGAGGTCAAGGCACTAGGACCTCGGATGCCTGCTCTTCCGCTTGCGGGAGCCCTCGGGGACGTTTCAACAGACGGGCCCTCGGCCCACCGCTGAGGCCTCCTGAAGCGAACAGCCATGCTGCGGTCAGTGCACCTGGGCCAAAGCCTTCCAGGAAAAGAGGGCTAATAACGTATGACAGCATTTTTAGACATGGTCAAGATAGTGCTGGCAATGAGAGCTTAGAGAGGCAAGGAAGACTGCAAATCAAACCAAGGCTGGACATGCCCAGTGGTCCACCGGCTAACGCTGTGCTCCCCACGCAGGGGCCAGGTGCCATCCCTGGCTAGGAACCTAGATCCCGCAGGCTGCAACTAAAGCACGCATTCCACACGTGAGACCCAGCGCAGCCAGACAAGAACTGGAAGCGAGCTTCTCAGTCATATCTGACCCTTTGTGACCCCGTGGACTGCAGCCCGCCAGGCTCCTCTGTCCATGGGATTCTCCAGGGAAGGATACTGGAGCGGTAGACGTCCCCTTCTCCAGAAAATCTCCTCAACCCAGGGACTGAACCCATGTTTCCCACATTGTAGGCGGATTCTTTACCATCTGAACTACCAAAGATCCCGCTTTCCACAAGTAAGACCTGAAGCAGCCAAATAAATATCTTTTTAAAAAAAGTCTAGGAATTCCAGATTAGCCGATGCCACCAAAATGGACCACTCTGGTGCTTCGTCTTCAGATGGTCACAGGCTCTGTATCTTAAACACTTTAGGAAGACTGATTCCACAGCAGTAGGAGAAGGGAGGCAGAGTGACGCTGCATCCACTGGGGGTGGGGCCCACAGACGGGCTGGGGTTGGGGTGAGAGGCCTGGACAGGAGGTTCTGCCCACCAGACCCTCCAGGAGGCAGGGGAACTAGAGGGCTTCACTTACAGAGCGTGCCCATCACTCAGCGCATCCTGCTTGATCCCTCTCACAGGGACGGTGGCTCCTCCCGCGGGAGCAGCTGTCTGTAGGCACAGAGGCACACAGACAGGCAGCGGTAGGCAGACACACACACCAACATGTACACAGCCCCACCCACAGAACCCCCTGTTCAGTTGCTAAGTCGTGTCCCAGTCTTTCTGACCCAATGGACTGAAGCCTGCCAGGCTCCTGTGTCCTCCACTGTCTCCCAGAGCTTGCTCAAACTCACGTCCATTGAGTCCGTGATGCTACCCAACCATCTCATCCTTTGTCATCCCCCTCCTCCTTTTGGCTTCAATCTTTCCCGGCATCAGGGTCTTTTCCAATGAATTAGTCCTTCACATCAGGTGGCCAAAGTATTGGAGCTTCAGCATCAGTCCTTCCAATGAAAATTGAGGGTTCATTTCCTTTAGGATTGACTGGTTTGATCTCCTTACTGACCAAGGGACTCTCAAGAGTCTTCTCCAATTACCACAGTTAGAAAAGTATCAGTTTCTCAGTGCTCAGACTTCTTTATGGTCCAAACTCTCACATCCACACATGACTACTGGAAAAAACCATAGCTTTCACTATATGGACCTTTGTAGGCAAAGTAATGCATCTGCTTTTTAATATGCTGTCTAGGTTTGTCATAACTTTCCTTCCAAGGGGCAAGCGTCTTTCAATTTCATGGCTGCTGGCATCATCCAGAATGATTTTGGAGCCCAAGAAAAATCTATCGCTGCTTCCACTTTTCCCCTATCTATTGGCCATGAAGTGATGGGACCGGATGCCATGATCTTTGGTTTTTGAATGTGGAGCTTCAAGCCAGATTTTTCACTTTCCTGTTTCACCCTCATCAAGAGGCTCCTTAGTTCCTCTTCACTTTCTGCCCCTGAATCACATGTGCACACAAAGAACTAAGTACACACTCTCTTTGCTAGAGAAAAAAACAAGCCTCAGGGTGCTGCTCCACAGGGCATTTCTATGCACTCCCTCCTGCTGACTCATCTGATCTTGCCAACATCCTCCCCGCATGCAAAGAAGAGAGAAGACCTTCTTCCGCTGTCTGGCAGGGAATGGGGCGCTGCACAAGAGCTGGGCTCCCATCCTCCTGAGACAGGCCTGCTCTGTGAGGGCCTCTGCAGCAGCTCCTCCTCCAGAAAACAGCCTGCGTTTCACTCACTTTCTCCTGAGGAAGCATTGCCTTTGATCCCTTTTATTTCCTTTGTTCTTGGGAGGTAACCATTCAACCATGAAAACAGCTTTTATTTTTTTAATTATTACTATTACTATGTGGCTGTGCAGCATGGTATGTGGGATGTTAGTTCTCTAACCAGGGACTGAACCCAGGCTCCCTGCACTGGAAGCTTGGAGGCTTAACCACGGAACCACCAGGGAAGTCCTGAAAACAGCTTTTAAATCTGCCTGCTCTTCTGCTGAAAATCACCCTGCTCTAAGTGCGTGAAGGGAAATAACTTCTTTGCCAGCCTGGAATTCTGTTCTGGGGTTTCCCAGGTAGCTCAGTGGTAAAGAGTCCTCCTGCCAATGCAGGAGATGAGGGTTCGATCCCTGGGTTGGGGAAGATCCCCTAGATAAGGAAATGGCAACCCACTCCAGTATTCTTGCCTGGGAAATCCTATGGACAGAGGAGCCTGGAGGGCTACAGTCCATGGGGTCACTGAATCAGAGACAACTTAGTGACTAAACAACTGTTCTCGAATCAATAGGTTCCTGAACAGCACACCTAGCCAGTGAGCAGTCCTAAGTTGGCTGAAACCACCAAGACAACTGAGCAGATGATGTGGGTGCCAGAAGCCTGTCATCCAGGCTGAGCAATAAGGGCTCAGAGCAGAGAGGGACACCCCTGAGTGACCTGCAGAGTCATTGTTTCAAGGAGACCCGAGTGAAATCCTAAATCTCGAGAGAGTTCAATAATCCAGTTAGGTCTGGTAATGACTAGAGGGTAAAAAAATCTATCCTCTCACTCATCAAACTAGTAAAAAGCCAACCATCCAATCCCAAAGAAGGGTAATGCTATAGAACGTTCAAACTACTGGACAGGGCTTCCCCTGGTGGTCCAGTGGGTAAGGACACCGCCTTGCACTGCAAGGGGCGGGGGTTCGATCCCTGGCCTGGGAAGATCCCACGTGCCGTGGAGCGGCTGGACTGATGTGTCCAATCACCGAGCCCGAGCTCTGGAGCGCATGCGTCCAGAGCCGGCGCTCTGCAGCGACAGACGCCACCGCGATGGGAGGCCCACGGGAGCCAAAGAACAAAGACGGATGAAAATAGAGAAATGAAAGACCAATAGAAGTGGCCCGCCCGCTCCCCTCCCTCCCCAACCCGACCCCCACCCAAAATAAATAAATAAATAAATCTTTAAAAAAAAAAAAAACTACTGGACAATCATGCTCATTTCCCAAGCTAGCAAGGTACTACTCAAAATCCTACAAGCCAGGCTTCAACAGTATGTGAACCAAGAACTTCCAGATATACAAGCTTGATTCAGACAAGACAGAAAAACCAGAGATCAAATTGCCAATATCTGTTGCATCATAGGAAAAGAAAGAAAATTCCAGAAAAACATCGACTTCTGCTTCATTGACTATGCTAAAGCCTTTAACTGTGTGGATCCCAACAAACTGGAATTCTCACAGAGATGGGAATACCAGATCACCTTTCCTGGCTCCTGAGAAAACCTGTATGCAGGACAAGCAGCAACTGTTAGAACTGGACATGGAACAATGGACTGGTTCCAAATTGGGAAAGGAGTACATCAAGGCTATACACTGTCACCCTGCTTATTTAACTTATATGCAGAGTACATCATGCAAAATCATGGGCTGGATGAAACACATGAAATCAAGATTGCCAGGAGAAATATCAATAACCTCAGATATACAGATGATGTGGGTGCCAGAAGCCTGTCATCCAGGCTGAGCAATAAGGGCTCAGAGCAGAGAGGGACACCCCTGAGTGACCTGCAGAGTCATTGTTTCAAGGAGACCCGAGTGAAATCCTAAATCTCGAGAGAGTTCAATAATCCAGTTAGGTCTGGTAATGACTAGAGGGTAAAAAAATCTATCCTCTCACTCATCAAACTAGTAAAAAGCCAACCATCCAATCCCAAAGAAGGGTAATGCTATAGAACGTTCAAACTACTGGACAGGGCTTCCCCTGGTGGTCCAGTGGGTAAGGACACCGCCTTGCACTGCAAGGGGCGGGGGTTCGATCCCTGGCCTGGGAAGATCCCACGTGCCGTGGAGCGGCTGGACTGATGTGTCCAATCACCGAGCCCGAGCTCTGGAGCGCATGCGTCCAGAGCCGGCGCTCTGCAGCGACAGACGCCACCGCGATGGGAGGCCCACGGGAGCCAAAGAACAAAGACGGATGAAAATAGAGAAATGAAAGACCAATAGAAGTGGCCCGCCCGCTCCCCTCCCTCCCCAACCCGACCCCCACCCAAAATAAATAAATAAATAAATCTTTAAAAAAAAAAAAAACTACTGGACAATCATGCTCATTTCCCAAGCTAGCAAGGTACTACTCAAAATCCTACAAGCCAGGCTTCAACAGTATGTGAACCAAGAACTTCCAGATATACAAGCTTGATTCAGACAAGACAGAAAAACCAGAGATCAAATTGCCAATATCTGTTGCATCATAGGAAAAGAAAGAAAATTCCAGAAAAACATCGACTTCTGCTTCATTGACTATGCTAAAGCCTTTAACTGTGTGGATCCCAACAAACTGGAATTCTCACAGAGATGGGAATACCAGATCACCTTTCCTGGCTCCTGAGAAAACCTGTATGCAGGACAAGCAGCAACTGTTAGAACTGGACATGGAACAATGGACTGGTTCCAAATTGGGAAAGGAGTACATCAAGGCTATACACTGTCACCCTGCTTATTTAACTTATATGCAGAGTACATCATGCAAAATCATGGGCTGGATGAAACACATGAAATCAAGATTGCCAGGAGAAATATCAATAACCTCAGATATACAGATGATACCACTCTAATGACAGTAAGTAAAGACTGTCTTAATGAAGGTGGAGGAGGAGAGTGAAACAGCTGACTTAAACCTCAGCATTTAAAAATCTAAGGCCTTCCCTGGTGGTCCAGCGGGTAAAGAGTGCACGTTACAGTGCAAGGGGCACCAGTTCAACTCCTGGCCCGGGAAGATTCCACGTGCTGCAGAATGGCTGGACCAGTGTGTCCAACTACTGAGCCGGAGCTCTGGAACACACACGCCCAGAGCCGGTGCTCTGCAGCGAGAGAGGCCACTGCAATGGGAGGCCCACGTAGGTCAAAGAATAAAGATGGATGAAAATAAATAAATAAAAAACCAATTAAAAAGGCCAAAATTTAAAAAAATATTAAAAAAATAAACAACCTAAGATCATGCATCCAGTCCCATCACTTCATGGCAAATAATGGATAAACAATGGAAAGAGTGACATATTTTCTTTTCTTGGGCTCCAAAATCACTGTGGAGAGTGACTGTAGCCATGAAATTAAAATTTGCTCCTTGGAAGGACAGCTATGACAAACCTAGACAGTGTACTTAAAAGCAGAGACATCACTTTGCCAACAAAGGTCTGTGTAGTTAAAGATATGGTTTTTCAGTAGTCATGTATGGATGTGATAACTGGACCATAAGGAAGTCTGAGAACTGAGGAAGTGATGCCTTTGAACTGTGGTGCTGGAGAAGACTCTTGAGAGTCCCTTGGACAGCAAGGAGATCAAACCGGTCAATCCTAAAGGAACTCAACCCTGAATACTCATTGGAAGAACTGCTGCTGAAGCTGAAGCTCCAATACTTTGGCCACCTGAACTGAAGAACCAACTCACTGGAGAAGACCCTGATCCTGGGAAAGACTGAGGGCAGAGGGAGAAGGGACGATAGAGGACGAGATGGTTGGATAGCATCATCAACTCAGTGGACATGAGTTTAAGCAAACTCTGCAGGACGGGACTGAGCAACAACAGTCCTCCTCTTCCTCCTCCTCACCTGTTCCTCTTCCATGCTGTTCAGACCATGATGAGGTGGAAACGAGGCTCTTCCAAGTTCTTAAGCTTTGAAAGAGAGGTCTACTGTATAATTTATGTAAGGAACTGGCGAAACGGAGACTGAGATTTTTCTTACTCCTTTGGCTGCACTGTGCAGCTTATGGAATCTTAGTTCCCTGGCCAGGGATCAAAACCACGTCCCCTGTATTGGAAGCTCAGAGTCTTAACTGCTGGACCACCAGAGATGTCCAGGAACTACAATTTACATCGCTGATGTTCACTTCGGCATATTCACGCCACAGATTTTTATTGACAGTCTATATGAACTGGGCACTGAGTAAGGCATTGAGGAACAAGACACACACCTTAAAAGAACACTCGATCTGGAGGAAAAGCTGGACACAATGGAGGCCCACGAGGTCAAAGATAAATGGATGAAAATAAATAAATAAAAACCAATTAAAAGGCCAAAATTTAAAAATATTAAAAATAAACAACCTAAGATCATGCATCCAGTCCCATCACTTCATGGCAAATAATGGATAAACAATGGAAAGAGTGACATATTTTCTTTTCTTGGGCTCCAAAATCACTGTGGAGAGTGACTGTAGCCATGAAATTAAAATTTGCTCCTTGGAAGGACAGCTATGACAAACCTAGACAGTGTACTTAAAAGCAGAGACATCACTTTGCCAACAAAGGTCTGTGTAGTTAAAGATATGGTTTTTCAGTAGTCATGTATGGATGTGATAACTGGACCATAAGGAAGTCTGAGAACTGAGGAAGTGATGCCTTTGAACTGTGGTGCTGGAGAAGACTCTTGAGAGTCCCTTGGACAGCAAGGAGATCAAACCGGTCAATCCTAAAGGAACTCAACCCTGAATACTCATTGGAAGAACTGCTGCTGAAGCTGAAGCTCCAATACTTTGGCCACCTGAACTGAAGAACCAACTCACTGGAGAAGACCCTGATCCTGGGAAAGACTGAGGGCAGAGGGAGAAGGGGACGATAGAGGACGAGATGGTTGGATAGCATCATCAACTCAGTGGACATGAGTTTAAGCAAACTCTGCAGGACGGGACTGAGCAACAACAGTCCTCCTCTTCCTCCTCCTCACCTGTTCCTCTTCCATGCTGTTCAGACCATGATGAGGTGGAAACGAGGCTCTTCCAAGTTCTTAAGCTTTGAAAGAGAGGTCTACTGTATAATTTATGTAAGGAACTGGCGAAACGGAGACTGAGATTTTTCTTACTCCTTTGGCTGCACTGTGCAGCTTATGGAATCTTAGTTCCCTGGCCAGGGATCAAAACCACGTCCCCTGTATTGGAAGCTCAGAGTCTTAACTGCTGGACCACCAGAGATGTCCAGGAACTACAATTTACATCGCTGATGTTCACTTCGGCATATTCACGCCACAGATTTTTATTGACAGTCTATATGAACTGGGCACTGAGTAAGGCATTGAGGAACAAGACACACACCTTAAAAGAACACTCGATCTGGAGGAAAAGCTGGACACAATGAGAGGTAGGTGCCAGCCAGCCCGGGAAGTGGAGTGGGTGTGAGAGAAGGGTCTCAGCGCAGGTGCCTGAACTTGGATTTCAAGGCAGAGTCAAGGAAGCCAGACTGGAAGATCAGAGAGAGACGTTTCCAGACAGACAGAGGAAACAACACCCACCTCAGCCCACCAGAGAAACAGGGCAAACATGGGCAAAACCAAAACAGTGGATGTTAGAGAAATGGTTAAGCAAATTACAGTCTCTTCATATTAAGGATATCATAACCTTTAAGAATGTTTTTGAAAGAATGTTTGTAAGATAATATTAAGGACATAAAAGAAAAAGTTTAAAGGGTACAAGTTTTCAAAAGACTGTTTCGCACACCTTTTATACAAAGGAAGTACACCCAAACACAGGGTGTATCTCTGGGTGGCGGGATTGTGAAGGCTTGCTCTAATATTTACTTACAGTCCATTTCCAAACATCCTACCATGGGAATATTTGCACTTCAATAACCAGAAAAACGATCTTTTTAACCAGTTTATAACTAGTTTCTTTAAAAAGTAAACACAGCGTAGCAAAAGAATGGAAGTGAATCTGGGGTTTTGAGACACCCCGCATTCTGGAGGAGTTCCTTGGCTTTCACCATGAGCCTTTCAAGGACTAGTGACCCTGAGCACACTGGGTGGGGAGGGGGCGCAGAGCTTCAAACTCTGCAGGACGGGACTGAGCAACAACAGTCCTCCTCTTCCTCCTCCTCACCTGTTCCTCTTCCATGCTGTTCAGACCATGATGAGGTGGAAACGAGGCTCTTCCAAGTTCTTAAGCTTTGAAAGAGAGGTCTACTGTATAATTTATGTAAGGAACTGGCGAAACGGAGACTGAGATTTTTCTTACTCCTTTGGCTGCACTGTGCAGCTTATGGAATCTTAGTTCCCTGGCCAGGGATCAAAACCACGTCCCCTGTATTGGAAGCTCAGAGTCTTAACTGCTGGACCACCAGAGATGTCCAGGAACTACAATTTACATCGCTGATGTTCACTTCGGCATATTCACGCCACAGATTTTTATTGACAGTCTATATGAACTGGGCACTGAGTAAGGCATTGAGGAACAAGACACACACCTTAAAAGAACACTCGATCTGGAGGAAAAGCTGGACACAATGAGAGGTAGGTGCCAGCCAGCCCGGGAAGTGGAGTGGGTGTGAGAGAAGGGTCTCAGCGCAGGTGCCTGAACTTGGATTTCAAGGCAGAGTCAAGGAAGCCAGACTGGAAGATCAGAGAGAGACGTTTCCAGACAGACAGAGGAAACAACACCCACCTCAGCCCACCAGAGAAACAGGGCAAACATGGGCAAAACCAAAACAGTGGATGTTAGAGAAATGGTTAAGCAAATTACAGTCTCTTCATATTAAGGATATCATAACCTTTAAGAATGTTTTTGAAAGAATGTTTGTAAGATAATATTAAGGACATAAAAGAAAAAGTTTAAAGGGTACAAGTTTTCAAAAGACTGTTTCGCACACCTTTTATACAAAGGAAGTACACCCAAACACAGGGTGTATCTCTGGGTGGCGGGATTGTGAAGGCTTGCTCTAATATTTACTTACAGTCCATTTCCAAACATCCTACCATGGGAATATTTGCACTTCAATAACCAGAAAAACGATCTTTTTAACCAGTTTATAACTAGTTTCTTTAAAAAGTAAACACAGCGTAGCAAAAGAATGGAAGTGAATCTGGGGTTTTGAGACACCCCGCATTCTGGAGGAGTTCCTTGGCTTTCACCATGAGCCTTTCAAGGACTAGTGACCCTGAGCACACTGGGTGGGGGGGGAGGGGGGGCGCGCAGAGCTTCTTAGGCAGGAGCAGCCACAGGCACCCTTCCCAGAGAGGGTGCACAGGAGCTGAGTCCCAACTCCCAGGGTGGCCTGAGGGACTCGAGTATCATCCCCTTGCTTAAGTGACAGGTGGGCAATGAGAATGGGGCTTTGTCCCTTTAATAGTTCCCACTGGGGAAAACATCTTCACCATCTCTTCACTGTTTGCAGTAGAAGAGGAGGTGGAGGAGGACGGAGAGAGGAAGGAGGGACATCACCTTCCTCCAGCACATGGGAACACTCTGGGGCTATGAGCTCTAGGTTTCCTGAGATTTAAAAATCCCTGAGAGGGGCTTCCTCGGTGTCTAGTGGGTAAGGACACCGCCTTGCAGTACAAGGGGCGCCGGTTCGAACCCTGGTCTGGGAAGATCTCACGTGCCATGGAGCGGCTGAACCGATGTGTCCAACTACCAAGTGGGAGCTCTGGAGCGCATGCGCCCAGAGCCGGTGCTCTGCAGCGAGAGAGGCCACTGCGATGGGAGGCCCTCACAGACCAAAAGAGCAAAGATGCAAATAAATGAAAGACCAATAGAAGTGCCCCCCCCCCCAAAAAAAAATCCCTGGAAGAGAAAAGACTTATGGACATTGGTGGGAAGATTGGGTGAGAGGTATGGAAAGAGTAACAAGGAAGCCTACACCATCACATGTAAAAGAGATAACTATTGTCAATGCGCTGTGAGACTAAGGGATCCTACCTGGGGGCTATGTGATGGCCTGAAGGGCCGAGATGGAGGGGACGGGGAGGAGGGCACAGAATGGAGCGGTCAGGGATATGCATATGACTAATCTGGGGTTATACATATCAGTACACAACAAAACTCTGTAAAAGCAAAAAGGAAAATAAAAATAATTAATTTTTTTAAAAAGGCAAAAAAAATTTAAAAAATCCCTGGGACTCTACCAGGAGGAAGAACAGGATGGAGCAGTGGGAGGATAGGAACGTGAGGCCCTCGGCCCTGCTCCTCAGTGTGGCTGGGCTGTGGCCTTCATGGGTCATGGTGGAGAGGACAGCTCCCACCTCTCAATGCTCCCCAAAGTCACAGGGGGACAGTCCCACAGAGGGGCCGTCCCTGCCTGCTGTCAAGGCTCTGGACCACGAGGCCAACAGAGGCTGGGATCAGCTTCTGCCCTGACATCGCTTTCTGCCCCCTGGCGAGGGGGCCACAGAGGAGGAGGACAGGGGCTGTCCCACCCTTACCCTGATCCTAACCCACCAGCTGACCTCCCAGTGCCGTGCGTCCTCAGCTTGAGGAAAGGGTTTCTGGGGACACCTCTATTCCAGGAAGATTCAGTCCCGCTGTGACCAGGCAGTGTCCTGAGTCTTGCTGTTGACTCACCAAGTTGTGTCCAGATCTTTACGCCCCACCATGGACTGCATCATGCCAGGCTCCTCTGTCCTCCTGGAGTTTGCTCAACTGTGCCCTGAGTCAGTGATGCTACCTAACCATCGCATCCTTTGCCACCCCGTCTCCTCCTGCCTCAATCTTCCCAGCATCGGGGTCCTTCCTGTGAGTCGGGAATCATTCATTACCACCCAGATCAGCTCACCCCAGGAGGAGATGATGCGCTCAACTGACCAAGTGTGACGGAGACTTTGGAAACTCCACCCAAGAAGCCTGCCTGGGCCAGAGGCAGTCACTTTCCCAGGCCTTGCATTCCACCACGGAGGGCTGACCATGCTCTGTCAGGAAAGGCTGTTCTCCTGGGCCTGAATCCCCTTTGAGCCCCCGGGCTCCTTGAAGACAGGGACCATGTGTCACGCCCCTCGTGGGCTGGGCTGCAGCCTGGTGTCTGACACGCTGCCAGCACTCCACCATTGTATGTTGACTGAGTCAAGGAAAGAATGAAGGTGGATGCCTGAGATCCCCTGAGCCAGGCCCACATTCTGCAGGCCGGAAACATCTAGCATTCTAGGGTTACACGAACAAAACTCTGTAAAAGCAAAAAGGAAAATAAAAATAATTAATTTTTTTAAAAAGGCAAAAAAAATTTAAAAAATCCCTGGGACTCTACCAGGAGGAAGAACAGGATGGAGCAGTGGGAGGATAGGAACGTGAGGCCCTCGGCCCTGCTCCTCAGTGTGGCTGGGCTGTGGCCTTCATGGGTCATGGTGGAGAGGACAGCTCCCACCTCTCAATGCTCCCCAAAGTCACAGGGGGACAGTCCCACAGAGGGGCCGTCCCTGCCTGCTGTCAAGGCTCTGGACCACGAGGCCAACAGAGGCTGGGATCAGCTTCTGCCCTGACATCGCTTTCTGCCCCCTGGCGAGGGGGCCACAGAGGAGGAGGACAGGGGCTGTCCCACCCTTACCCTGATCCTAACCCACCAGCTGACCTCCCAGTGCCGTGCGTCCTCAGCTTGAGGAAAGGGTTTCTGGGGACACCTCTATTCCAGGAAGATTCAGTCCGCTGTGACCAGGCAGTGTCCTGAGTCTTGCTGTTGACTCACCAAGTTGTGTCCAGATCTTTACGCCCCACCATGGACTGCATCATGCCAGGCTCCTCTGTCCTCCTGGAGTTTGCTCAACTGTGCCCTGAGTCAGTGATGCTACCTAACCATCGCATCCTTTGCCACCCCGTCTCCTCCTGCCTCAATCTTCCCAGCATCGGGGTCCTTCCTGTGAGTCGGGAATCATTCATTACCACCCAGATCAGCTCACCCCAGGAGGAGATGATGCGCTCAACTGACCAAGTGTGACGGAGACTTTGGAAACTCCACCCAAGAAGCCTGCCTGGGCCAGAGGCAGTCACTTTCCCAGGCCTTGCATTCCACCACGGAGGGCTGACCATGCTCTGTCAGGAAAGGCTGTTCTCCTGGGCCTGAATCCCCTTTGAGCCCCCGGGCTCCTTGAAGACAGGGACCATGTGTCACGCCCCTCGTGGGCTGGGCTGCAGCCTGGTGTCTGACACGCTGCCAGCACTCCACCATTATATGTTGACTGAGTCAAGGAAAGAATGAAGGCGGATGCCTGAGATCCCTGAGCCAGGCCCACATTCTGCTCCTCTTACTCCCCACGCCAGGCCCAGGACATGATAAGTCCATGAAGCATCACTGAGACGTGGGGCAGAGACCAAAGGGGCATGACTAAAACCAGCCCTGCCTCTTCCTCTCTGAGGAAGCCTGACTCTAAGCCATGTGAACGACTGTATGGGGCTGCAGGGACCTTGTGGGAAAGAAGCCCCCCAGCCCCAAGTTGCTCCCAAGCCGTCTTGATGTTTAAAACCAGGCTCCACAGCACTGGCTCCAAGACTTGAGCTTCAGGATGGAGTCTGAGAGGGCCCAGCCTTCGCTCAGAGTTGTCACTGCATTCCCTCCCCTAATTAGCAAAAAGACTGGTACAGGACCAGCCGTGGGTGCCGGAGCCCTGGAAGACGGCTGCTCCACCCGCAGAAGGAATGTGAGCTCTCAGCCCCAGGAAAGCCAAGTGCTCAGCCCCAGGCTGAACAGCTGGGACAGAGGCCTGGAAGGAACCATCCCAGGGGACCAGGGTCCCGGGCCTGCTGCTTGGACCACACAACACTTTGGGCGAATGGCTTGCCTCTCCTGGGGGTTTGCCTCAGAGGGCGGCCCCAGTTAGGGGGTGAGGGGACAAGAAAGGCTGGGAGCAGGGTCCTGTGGGTGGGTGGCACCAGAGGAAACCTAAGTTGGGGCTGATCGATGGCGGTGCCCTCCTTCAGCTAAAAAGGCTCTAGAGCATCCCCTAGAACCTCACCATTTTCAGGCGGGGATCAGAGACCCAGAGGAGACAGGGGACCTTCTCAAGGTCCCTCAGTGAATGAGCCTCAGACTCCAAGGCCACACCTGCTACCCCATCACCTCAGTTTACTCCCTCCCCAGCAGACGCACGACTGTCTCTCACGAAGCTGAGAACACAAGGCCAAACCTGAGACCACACACAGACTCAAGGTTTCTGATCGTTCTTTCCTCTGACCACCAGGTCCACATCCCCCAAACGCATCCGCCTGGCCTGGAGGCAGGTGAGGCTGGTACCGAACGTCCCTCCTCACTCAGGCCCACTCATGGCAGGGACGCAACAAATATCCAATCAACAAACCAATTATCCAGGTCAGAGTTGGTCAAGGGCTCGATGAGCAACCCATAAACTGGGGCAAAGGGCCGATTGTGTGGGATCCGGGAGGCAGCCCGTGGAGCCCCGCAGGTGGCCTGGGCCTCTGCAAGGGTGGAGCGTCATGCAGCACAGGTTACTGCAGGAGGGGTCCTGGGGCACCCAGGGCACAAAGTACTGACTCTGAAGAAGGGCCTCTGACTCTCAGGTGGAAAGTTTCTGGAGCACCAGAGCCGGAATTCCGTGAGGGGATCCCAAGAAGGGCCGGATCCAGGCTGGAATCTCATAGGCTGTGTGCCCTGCAGCAGTTCCAGAGCGCATTTGCTGCTAGGCCACTTGGTCATGAGTGTCATGTTAGAGAAAGGGGGTGTTGGGAGGCCTGGGAAATTGAGGCGGATACAGTGACAGCGCCCCGGAGCACACAGTCACGCGTGGCTCTGAACAACAGCTTTTCAGATTCAACTCATCACCGCCACATGTAGAAACACCCTTCCAGGCCAACAGCCGGGTGAGCGGTGGAGCTGTCATCCGCTCTGTAGGATCTGGGTCCGGCGTGGTCACTGTGCTGTCCACAGCCCCCTGCCCTGGCAAGGTGGGCTGACCAAGTGAAAAGCTGTTAGTCACTCAGTCGTGTCCAGCTCGACCCCATGGACGGTAGCACACCAGGTCTATGGGATTCTCCAGGCAAGAATACTGGAGTGGGTTACCATTTCCCATGGGGTCCTCAGCTAAAGGCTCTAGAGCATCCCCTAGAACCTCACCATTTTCAGGCGGGGATCAGAGACCCAGAGGAGACAGGGGACCTTCTCAAGGTCCCTCAGTGAATGAGCCTCAGACTCCAAGGCCACACCTGCTACCCCATCACCTCAGTTTACTCCCTCCCAGCAGACGCCGACTGTCTCTCACGGCTGAGAACACAAGGCCAAACCTGAGACCACACACAGACTCAAGGTTTCTGATCGTTCTTTCCTCTGACCACCAGGTCCACATCCCCAAACGCATCCGCCTGGCCTGGAGGCAGGTGAGGCTGGTACCAACGCCCCTCCTCACTCAGGCCCACTCATGGCAGGGACGCAACAAATATCCAATCAACAAACCAATTATCCAGGTCAGAGTTGGTCAAGGGCTCGATGAGCAACCCATAAACTGGGGCAAAGGGCCGATTGTGTGGGATCCGGGAGGCAGCCCGTGGAGCCCCGCAGGTGGCCTGGGCCTCTGCAAGGGTGGAGCGTCATGCAGCACAGGTTACTGCAGGAGGGGTCCTGGGGCACCCAGGGCACAAAGTACTGACTCTGAAGAAGGGCCTCTGACTCTCAGGTGGAAAGTTTCTGGAGCACCAGAGCCGAAATTCCGTGAGGGGATCCCAAGAAGGGCCGGATCCAGGCTGGAATCTCATAGGCTGTGTGCCCTGCAGCAGTTCCAGAGCGCATTTGCTGCTAGGCCACTTGGTCATGAGTGTCATGTTAGAGAAAGGGGGTGTTGGGAGGCCTGGGAAATTGAGGCGGATACAGTGACAGCGCCCCGGAGCACACAGTCACGCGTGGCTCTGAACAACAGCTTTTCAGATTCAACTCATCACCGCCACATGTAGAAACACCCTTCCAGGCCAACAGCCGGGTGAGCGGTGGAGCTGTCATCCGCTCTGTAGGATCTGGGTCCGGCGTGGTCACTGTGCTGTCCACAGCCCCCTGCCCTGGCAAGGTGGGCTGACCAAGTGAAAAGCTGTTAGTCACTCAGTCGTGTCCAGCTCTACGACCCCATGGACGGTAGCACACCAGGTCTATGGGATTCTCCAGGCAAGAATACTGGAGTGGGTTACCATTTCCTTCTCCATGGGGCCTTCCTAACCTAGGGATCAAACCTGGGTCTCCTGCACTGCAGGCAGATTCTTTATCAACTGAGCTACCAGGCAAGTTGACCAAAGAGACTCTTAATTCCTTGAAAAATGTACGTGAAGAACTGAGTGCAAAGAATGTTTGCACATAGGCGGCAGGCAGCGACCGCTCCCGTCAGGAGACGAACTGCCTTCTCTCCATGTGGCCAGGCCTCATTCACAGGACAAGGGGTTCCCTGGCATCTGTATTTGTGCAGATGCTTGTACTGAATGTCCCTCTTCACTTCTGTAGCAGAAGAATCCGTTCCTTGGGCTGTCTGTTCCTGGAAGGGCACCAGAGGAGGAGCGGAGCTGTCTCAAGATGGACCAGAAAGAACCTCCTTCAGCAGGTTTTCACAGGTGGCGACAACGAGAGACAGGAAGAGAAAGCCGCTTCTCTGACCACCTGGAGGCAGCAGCGTGGAGCGACGTGTTGAGGAGGAATTTAGCGGGGCAGGAAAGAACGGTTCCAGTGGGAAGGGACCGCTGTGGCCTCTGAGGTCCAGCCCCATCTGGCTTTGGCCTCCATGCCCTCACAGGAGTTGGATGCAAGTTAGAGCAACGTGTACACACAGCTGGACAAGCGGTAGGGACTGGGGTCCACCCTCCCTCACCAGGTGCTGGGTGATGACCTGCAGGGATGTGAGGCCCTCAAGACCTTTCTTTTCCACCCCCTGGCTACTGGTTTGCCATCTGTTAATTACTAAAAGTATTTCTCATCCCAAAGATCACAGGCCATCAATCCCCTTTCATCCAAGAAAATCAGTTCTTCAAACAAGGATGAAGGACCACTGAAAGGTGTACGTGTGAGATAAAGACCCCTGGGCTGTGAAATTGTGGGCAAGGGTCACTCAGTCCCCACCACACGGGGGCTGCCTCTCTTCATAAACCGTGCATGGCCTCAGGAGGGAGGGAGAGGGACGGTCAACCAAGTAGGGTCCAGACTCTCCACACCATCCCTGGGCATGGAAATCTCCACAAAGCAGACTCAAAAGCCCACGCATGTGTCTATCTGTGTGCTCTCCACAGGTGCTCATGCAGACCACCCACTCTCCCAGACCTGCTTCACAATCCGGGTTCCCAGTCCCAAGCAGAGGCACCCAGCTCTCACGGTAGAGTGTGGAAGAGCCTGGTTCCTCCCGCGCCAGCTCTAGAGGCAACCCCGAAGCTGCAGTCCCACCCCACGCCGCTCTCATCCTCATCTCTGGGTCCCCAGACTACGGATACCGCCCTGGCTAAAATCAGGTTCTCAGCTGGTCTCTTTCCTCCAGCTCCACTCCTCCCTCCTTCCTGAAGGACTTTTCCAAAACCTTCCCCAGACTCCCTTCAAAATCAGCCTCCGCCACACCTGCCTCAAGCTGGCCCCTGTCCCTCAACCCGCATCGCACACATCAGCCAGGCCACACCCCCCAGCACCCACTCCGACACCAGCCACACCTCCACGTGGCGCTCACTCCTGCTTGGACTGCCCTGGGCAGGACCACCGTCTCAACCCAAAAGGTTATCCAGGCCCTGGTCCTGCACACTGGCCAGCCGAACCAGCCGGAACATAGGCTGAGGGCAGGCCCTTCCCAGCACCCGACAGGGAAGGGGAGGCTGTGGTCTGGGGACAGTCTGATGTGGAAACCAGCGCGGTGTCCTTCACTCTAGCTCTCCGACCCTGTTCAGACTGCTGTCTCCAGCTTCCCTGAGGCCGCTATGGCACCTGCCTGTTATTATGCATCTGCCTCCTGCCCCAGACTGCCCTCCTGACAGACGAAAGACCATCGCCTTCCTTTGCACCCAGCGGGGTCCGGCCTGGGCTATGGTACATGAGGCGAGAACCCAGGAAGTACCATGTCATTTTCTGTCTCATCCATCTCGCTGAGCTCCCTGTTGGCTGGGCCCCGGTGGTTCTGGGGTCGCCTCCCCCAGGAGAAGGCAGAACAGTTTCTATGGTGTCTGTGGGGGTACTGGGGGTGTCAGGGCCCCTACAGGACCTGATTCTTATTCCAATTTCAGAAACGTTGTCTTAGTATACAGCTAAGTGTCTGGAGGCCTCCCTAAGACAAGGAGGGGCAGAAAGGGAGAGATGTCACAGGATGAGGCCTCACAGGCCCATCCTCAGGGATTGAGGCGGTCATGGGGGTCAGAGGCCTAACAGGCAGCCTGGGCTCCTTCAACAGGGAGCAAGGAGAGTGCACAGGCCTCTGGGTCCACATTTTTCAAGACCACAAGCCCCCATAGAACAATCAAGGTCTGGGGGAGACAGGCCCCAAACTTGTCTCCATGGCCGCTACCCAATAGTTGTAAACCTACTTATAAAGCTGTACTGTCCATCCATATATTAATAAGTATTATGGGAACTTTGCTGGTGGTTCAGTGGCTAAGACTCCACTCTCAATGCAGGGGGCCCACGTTCAATTCCTGGTTGAGAAACTAGATCCCACATGCCACAACTAAAAAAGATCCTGAGTGCTGCACCTAAGACCTGGAGCAGTTAAATAAGTTAATTAAAGGAAAAAAAAGTATTATGGATTAAATTGTGTCTCCTAAAATTCATATGTTGAAGACCTAACCCTGAGTACCTTAGAATGTGACTATATTTGAAAATAGTCTTTATAGAGATGATTAAGTTAAAAGGAGACTATAAGGGTGGACCTTAATCTAATCAGGAAAATACTTGATGTTGGGGAAAACAGAAGGGAGAAGGGGATGGCAGAGGATGAGGTGGTTGGATGGCATCACTGAGTCAATGGACATGAGTTTGAGCAAGCTCCAGGAGATGAAGGGCAGGGAAGCCTGGTGCGCTGCAGTCCCCGGGGCTGCAAAGACTCGGCCATGACTGAGCCACTGAGCTGCTTTAATCTGACTGATGATCACAGAAGAGGAAAGTCAGCATAGACATGCACAGAGGGAGAAGACACAGTGGACGAGAGCCAAGCAGAGGCCTCAGAATAAGCCAGCCTTGCCAACACCCTGATCTTGACACATTTCTGTTATCTAGGCCACCCAGTCCATAGCGCGTTATGGCAACTGTGGGAAACGAATGCAATAAGGCTTAATTTCAAATTTAACATAAAGTAAATATAAACAGGTCTCTCTACTATCTTCTCAATCCACTTCAGATGTTACTATCAAAGGCAGGTGTGAAGAAACCTATACAGGCTGGCTGGGTTTCAGAGTGCAGGCCTCAGGTCAGAGGAAATGAGGGCCCTGGAAGCCTCTGGACACTCTGTGTGCCTGAACGCATCTAGAAAACATCAGAGACAACCAGCACCAGTCTGTCACCCAGAGAAGGGGGTGTGCTGCAGACCAAGTCTTAGACCGAATGCCCCTCTGGGCAGGTGTTTCCCAAACTCGTCTGATCATGAGACGTAAGGAGGTTCCTTAGTTCCATCTGAGTGTTGTGAGGCAGGCCTTCGAGCTTGTTATTGTTAGATGGGCCAGGTGATTCTCAGGACCAGAAGTGTTTGAGAAGCCCCAGTCCAGGCCTTTTCACACCAGGAGGTGGTTTTGTAGCTGTAGAGAGGGTGTGTCTGCCTATCTCTACCAGGCCAGGGAGGGAGGGAAGGCCGGTCCCAGCGCGCCGGCAACCCGGCCTCTCCCCTCCCCCTCACAGCCCCATCCCTATCCCTGCACTCGCATCTCTAGCCCGGCCCCTCCCTCTTGTCCAGGCCTAGGCCAAAGACGGCTAGTCTGCAGTTTCTGTCACTGCTGCATTTGTCAATGTGGCGCCCGGCGTTTTTGCTTTGAATCAACAGGCGAGTGGAAAAAGTGTCTCCTGTTTTCCTCACCAGTAACTTTGCAGAGTCCCGGACGCCCTTGTTTTTCTCCTGGGTGTGGCCCGCCTGCGATTTTTATCCCAGGTTCTGGGCCCTCAAGTTAAACCCTGGTTCACGCTCACAGCACAGCCGGACCAGAGGTGTGAAAGAGGCCGGGGGAGCCGCGGCAAAGGTTACCGCCCCCGTTCCCAGGGCCCGTGCGTCGCAGGCGGCAGGGGACCAGGTGTGCGGATCCCTGGCACCAGCCCTCTCTCGGATCTGCGCGCCTCAGCTGCCTGGTCGACCGCAGGTTCCTTCCGAACCGCCAAGGCATCCGCCCCAATTCCGACCCTCCACCCTGCTCGGCCCAGCTCACCCAGGCGGGCAGGTGCTGGCCCAGCAGCTCGCGGCTGATGAACTGGCGTTCGTTGTCTAAAAATTCGAAGGCGGCAGCCAGGCGTCCGAGCTTCCCGCGGCGATTCCTGCGCCACCACATCCACAGCAGGACGCCGAGCAGCAGCCAGGTGACGCTGAGCCCCAGGTAGCCGGCTAGGTAGACCGGCGCCAGGTAGAACAGCACGCGCGCCACGAAGGCGTAGAGCTCGGGCAGCAGCTGGCTGGGCAGGCGCGGCTCGCGGCCCGGTGCGCGCTCGGCCCCTTCGGCACGAGGGGCGCCGGGGGCGCCGGGCTGCTCCGCTGGCATTTCGTCGTCTCCGTCTGCGGTCACCTGAGCTCAGGTCTGGGCGCCGTGACGCCCGGGCACATTTGTCCTCCAAGAGAGAGGACCGACCACCACGCCGCACCGCACCCGCCCTGGCGGACTCGCCCGCTCAATTTCCGCGCCGCAGACTCCGCAGGGTTCTAAGCCGCGCACCCAGCGCTGCGCCTGGGAATGCGCTGCGCCGCCGCCGCGCACGGCTCTGCGCCAAGCCTGCAGCTTCGGCTGTCTCCGCCCCCCGGGGGCGGGCCCAGGCCGAAGTAGGCGGGCCCAGGCTGCAGGCAGGCGCCTGGCGAGGTCTAAAATGAAACCCCGTGCGGAGGGCGCCCCCGCACTTGAACATTCTGTGCAGGTGACCTAAGAGGCTTTTAGGTGCTACAACCCGGGTTGTGCCCGGGCAGTTCATGAGTCATTGAGGCATGTAGACAAATGACTTGTCATGGATAAGCATCACCTAAAACCGGTTTCCTACACCCAGTCTTCAATATGCCTGCGAGTGTAGTATCCTCTTAGCTGGGCATTCAGGGGTTCACCGAGCCCCAAAGTGGGTCTGCCCCTGAATCTCAGCCCTCTAGGTGGATTAGAGCGCGATGTCTCTGCCCCTTCCTCTTGCACCTGTAAAGCTTAGACCTAGCCCCATGCCCTACCTGATCAAGTTCAGGGTCCCCCTTCTACCCCTCAAAACCCGCTGCCCCAAACCCCTACCCTCTGTGCCAGGGGTCGGTTTGGAACTTCATTCTCTGCATCGATCAGGCTGGGAGTTACCCAACCAGGTCAGTCCTGCCTGGCCTCTGGGCGCCGAGTACAGTAAGTCATGGCGAATGACAAGAGAATTGATGAGTAAGCTTAGGGTGCTCCAGGCCAGTTCTGAAACCTGTGGTTTCTACCTAACCCTTTCTGAATGGTCAGAACAGGTGGAGGTCTGAGCCTCCAAGTTCAGATGGTAAATCATCTTGTGGATGAACTTTTAGGAGCGTAGGCTGGGCAGGCGGGGGGCGGCCCGGTGCGCGCTCGGCCCCTTCGGCACGAGGGGCGCCGGGGGCGCCGGGCTGCTCCGCTGGCATTTCGTCGTCTCCGTCTGCGGTCACCTGAGCTCAGGTCTGGGCGCCGTGACGCCCGGGCACATTTGTCCTCCAAGAGAGAGGACCGACCACCACGCCGCACCGCACCCGCCCTGGCGGACTCGCCCGCTCAATTTCCGCGCCGCAGACTCCGCAGGGTTCTAAGCCGCGCACCCAGCGCTGCGCCTGGGAATGCGCTGCGCCGCCGCCGCGCACGGCTCTGCGCCAAGCCTGCAGCTTCGGCTGTCTCCGCCCCCCGGGGGCGGGCCCAGGCCGAAGTAGGCGGGCCCAGGCTGCAGGCAGGCGCCTGGCGAGGTCTAAAATGAAACCCCGTGCGGAGGGCGCCCCCGCACTTGAACATTCTGTGCAGGTGACCTAAGAGGTTGTAGGTGCTACAACCCGGGTTCTGCCCCGGGCAGTTCATGAGTCATTGAGGCATGTAGACAAATGACTTGTCATGGATAAGCATCACCTAAAACCGGTTTCCTACACCCAGTCTTCAATATGCCTGCGAGTGTAGTATCCTCTTAGCTGGGCATTCAGGGGTTCACCGAGCCCCAAAGTGGGTCTGCCCCTGAATCTCAGCCCTCTAGGTGGATTAGAGCGCGATGTCTCTGCCCCTTCCTCTTGCACCTGTAAAGCTTAGACCTAGCCCCATGCCCTACCTGATCAAGTTCAGGGTCCCCCTTCTACCCCTCAAAACCCGCTGCCCCAAACCCCTACCCACTGTGCCAGGGGTCAGTTTGGAACTTCATTCTCTGCATCGATCAGGCTGGGAGTTACCCAACCAGGTCAGTCCTGCCTGGCCTCTGGGCGCCCAGTACAGTAAGTCATGGCGAATGACAAGAGAATTGATGAGTAAGCTTAGGGTGCTCCAGGCCAGTTCTGAAACCTGTGGTTTCTACCTAACCCTTTCTGAATGGTCAGAACAGGTGGAGGTCTGAGCCTCCAAGTTCAGATGGTAAATCATCTTGTGGATGACGTACCTTTTAGGGAGCTCACCTGGGTGGACACATTAATTAGTGGAATGTGATCTTGGAGTTTATTAAATATTAAAAGATTATGCTGTTAAAGTGCTGTACTCAATATGCCAACAAATTTGGAAAACTCACCGGTGGCCTCAGGACTGGAAAAGTCAGTTTTCACTCCAGCCCCAAAGAAAGACAATGCCAAGAATGTTCAAACAACTGTACCATTGCACTCATTTCACATGCTAGCAAAGTAATGCTCCAAATCCTCCAAGCTAGACTTCAGCAGTTATGTGAACCAAGAACTTCCAGATGTACAAGTTGGATTTAGACAAGGCAGAGGAACCAGAGATCAAATTGCCAACATCTTTTGGATCATAGAAAGAGCAAGAGAATTCCATAAAAAATATCTACTTCTGCTTCATTGACTGTCCTAAAGCCTTTGGCTGTGTGGACCACAACAAAATGTGGAAAATTCTGAGATGGGAATACCAGACCACCTTACCTGCCTCATGAGAAACCTGTATGCAGTACAAGAAGCAAGAGTTAGAAATGAACATGGAACAACAAACCGGTTCCAAATTGGGAAAGGAGTACATCGAGGCTGTACATTGTCACCCTGCTTATTTGATTTGTATGCAGAGTACATCATGAGAAATGTCAGACTGGATGAAGCACAAGCTGGAATTAAGACTGCCTGGAGAAATATCAATAACATCAGATATGCAGATGACACCACCCTTATGGCAGAAAGTGGAACTAAAGAGCCTCTTGATGAAGGTGAAAGAGGAGTGAAAAAGCTGACTTAAAACTCTACATTCGGGCTTCCCCTGGTGGTCCAGTGGGTAAGGACACCGCCTTGCAGTGCAAGGGGTGCTGGTTCGAGCCCTGGCCTGGGAAGATCCCACGTGCCGTGGAGCCGCTGGACTGATGTGTCCAATTACCGAGCCGGAGCTCTGGCGTGCATGCGCCCAGAGCCGGTGCTCTGCGACAACAGAGCCACTGCGATGGGAGGCCCACAGGAGCCAAAGAACAAAGACAGATGAAAATGGAGAAATGAAGGACCAATAGAAGTGGCCCGCCCGTCCCCCTCCCTCCCCACCCCCCTCCCCAAAAGATAAATAAATAAAATAAATGTCTAAGCTACAAAAATTAAAAAAAAAACAAAAAACTCTACATTCAAAAAACTAAGATCATGGCATCCGGTCCCATCACGTCATGGCAAATAGATGAGAAAACAATGGAAACAGTGATAGACTTTATTTTCTTGAGCTCCAAAATCACTGAAGATGAAATTAAGAAGATATTTTCTCCTTGAAAGAAAAGCTATGACAAACCTAGACAGTGTATTAAAAAGTAGAGACATCACTTTGCCGACATAAATTCATATAGTCAAAACTCTGGTTTTCCCATTAGTCATGTATGGATGTGAGAGTTCGACCATAAAGAAGACTGAGTGCAGAAGGATTGATGCCTTTGAACTGTGGTAATTGGAGAAGACTCTTGAGAGTCCCTTGGACTGCAAGGGGATCAAACCAGTCAATCCTCAAGTCCTGAATATTCATTGGAAGGACTGATGCTGAAGTTCCAATACTTTGGTCACATGATACAAAGAACCGACTCATTGGAATAGACCCTGATGTTGGGAAAAATAGAAGGCAATAGCAGAAGGGTTCGACAGAGGATGAGATGGTTGGATGGTATCACTGAGCCAAGGAACGTGAGTTTGAGCAAGCTCTAGGAGATGGTGATGGATAGGGAAGCCTAGCATGCTGCAGTCCACAGGGTTGCAAAGATTCAGACATGACTGAATGACTGAACTAAACTGATCTTAGAGTTGACAAATGATTTGGAATTATTCTACAGTCTTTCATTAGGTTCACTGGAAGATCAGACCTGATGGATGACCAGCACAATGTATTCTCTTTTCCTCTGTCCTTCAGGTATCTGTCTGTCTGTCAGACTTTTCATTTCTTCTCTCTTGGATAAAATCACTGATCATGATGAGATTTTTCAGCAATATGTGTGTTTCCTGGTGGTCAGAAGAGCTGGACCCTCCTCTGTTGTTGCTGGTCTTCCATGACCGGCCAGAATAGAAACTGAGACCTCCCAATGTTGCACTGCGATGGGAGGCCCACAGGAGCCAAAGAACAAAGACGATGAAAATGGAGAAATGAAGGACCAATAGAAGTGGCCCGCCCGCCCCCCTCCCTCCCCACCCCTCCCCAAAAGATAAATAAATAAAATAAATGTCTAAGCTACAAAAATTAAAAAAAAAACAAAAAACTCTACATTCAAAAAACTAAGATCATGGCATCCGGTCCCATCACGTCATGGCAAATAGATGAGAAAACAATGGAAACAGTGATAGACTTTATTTTCTTGAGCTCCAAAATCACTGAAGATGAAATTAAGAAGATATTTTCTCCTTGAAAGAAAAGCTATGACAAACCTAGACAGTGTATTAAAAAGTAGAGACATCACTTTGCCGACATAAATTCATATAGTCAAAACTCTGGTTTTCCCATTAGTCATGTATGGATGTGAGAGTTCGACCATAAAGAAGACTGAGTGCAGAAGGATTGATGCCTTTGAACTGTGGTAATTGGAGAAGACTCTTGAGAGTCCCTTGGACTGCAAGGGGATCAAACCAGTCAATCCTCAAGTCCTGAATATTCATTGGAAGGACTGATGCTGAAGTTCCAATACTTTGGTCACATGATACATAGAACCGACTCATTGGAAAGACCCTGATGTTGGGAAAAATAGAAGGCAATAGCAGAAGGGTTCGACAGAGGATGAGATGGTTGGATGGTATCACTGAGCCAAGGAACGTGAGTTTGAGCAAGCTCTAGGAGATGGTGATGGATAGGGAAGCCTAGCATGCTGCAGTCCACAGGGTTGCAAAGATTCAGACATGACTGAATGACTGAACTAAACTGATCTTAGAGTTGACAAATGATTTGGAATTATTCTACAGTCTTTCATTAGGTTCACTGGAAGATCAGACCTGATGGATGACCAGCACAATGTATTCTCTTTTCCTCTGTCCTTCAGGTATCTGTCTGTCTGTCAGACTTTTCATTTCTTCTCTCTTGGATAAAATCACTGATCATGATGAGATTTTTCAGCAATATGTGTGTTTCCTGGTGGTCAGAAGAGCTGGACCCTCCTCTGTTGTTGCTGGTCTTCCATGACCGGCCAGAATAGAAACTGAGACCTCCCATCTTAACATCCTGTTACATTTCTCAGTGTAATCTGGGAAGTCAGTATAGGAAATGCATCTCACTCAAGCTCCTTTTTGGAGAATTCCTTTTTGAATGTACATAATCCTATTAAACTGATGCTCCAATACTTTGGCCACTTGATGCAAGAAGACAACTCATTGGAAAAGATCCTGATGCTGGGAAAAATAGAAGGCAGAAGGAGAAGGGGATGATAGAGGATGAAATGGTTGGATGGTATCACTGCCTCATTGGACGTTAGTTTGAGCAAACTCCAGGAGTTGGCGAAGGGCAGGGAAGCCTGGTGTGCTACAGTCCATGGGGTTGCAAAGAATCAGGCACAACTAAGCGACTGAACTGAACTGAATCTTATTAAAGGTTCTGAGATGGTCTGCAGATAAAAACTATTCTATTTTATTTAAGCCACCGTTCCCCAAATTATTTGACCACAGAATACCTGTCTTCAGAATACTCCTCTAGAGGTTGACCCAGGTCACCTTGAGCTAAAAGAGTGAGGATGTAGGGCAAGGATGCAGGGAAGTCCCTGGAACCGAGGCAGGAATGGGGCTAACTCTCTTGATGGATGAATCTGGGTGTTGTAAGGCTCGGCTCTGCACCCCTTCTGCTCTCCTCGCTGACCTGCCTCCTCTGCCCCTGGCTGAAGTGGACAACACAACACCTTCCTCACAGCTTCCAGGGTCACAGAGCTTCACAGAGAGACTGCCTGACCCTTATCCGTCCCAACTCCAAATGCCCCAGAGAGGATCCAGCGGTACCTATTATCCCCTCCTACCTTTATACACACCAGGTCTACACCACAGCCTCACCCTCTACATTAATGCGTTTGGTGAACGGGGTGCAGAAGGTAGTGTGTTTGAGGGAGGATCGCCAAAGAAGGAGGTTTGTTGATTTGGGAACTGATGTCTAAAATGAGACCTGGAACACCTGGCAGGGCTTGGCTACCCCAGCCACCCTGCATTCTCGGCTCCTTGAACACACCAAGCCTGTTCATGCCTCAAGGCTTGTGTACTTGCTGTTCCCTCTGTCTGGAATGATTCCCACATCAATTTCCTCCAAAGTACATTAGGAAAGTGGGACTGGGGTTGATTTTCTTTCCCCTCTTTTCTAAACTTTATTTATAATGGCATTACATTAATCTCATATATTAAATATATAAAAATGTTGAGAATATGGCATATAAAACTCCATACCCCACCTGGAACATTGGAGCCATCGTTTCCCTTGACCTGGACACACAACTTTGGTTCCTACAGTCAGCAAAGGACACTTGAAGTTCTATTTGATCATAGCGAAACCTGGGGGGAATAAGGCCATCCAGAGCCTTTGCCTGAACCCATTTGAGAGTTCATTTTATTGTACCACTTTTCCAGAGAGTACTAGCTCATTTGTTCAATATATTTATTGACTACTATTATGGGTTGAATTATGTCATCACCCCCACCTCCCAAAATATGTTGAAATCCTAACCCTTGGTACCTATGAATGGGATCTTATTGGGAAATAGGGTCTTGGTGCATGGAAGCAAGTTAGGATGCAATCATACAGGCTTCGAGTGGACCCCAAATCCAATGACTGGTGTCCCGATAAAGAGAGGTCTTTGGAAACAGAGACACAGAGGCGCTGCACCAGGGGAGCAAGGTGAAGACAGAAGTAGAGCCTGGAGTGATGCAGTACAAACCAAGAGCAAGGACTGCGGGCAACCACCAGAGCTAGGAAAAGACATGGGAGCATTCTTCCCTGGAGCCTTCTGAGAGAGCTGAGTTCTACCAACCAAGCCTTGATTCAGACTCCTGGTCTCCAGGACAGTGAAGAAATAAATTTCTGGCTTTCACACTTGTTTGCCCAAAGGCCAAGAAGCAATACATTTCTGTTCTTTAGGTGTAAGTTAATTAATTTTGACTGCATGGAGTCTTCTTTGCTGTGCTCGGGCTTTCTCTAGTTGTAGTGAGGAAGGGCTGCTCTCTAGTTGCGGTGCAGGGATTTCTGTTGGGGCTCACAGGCTCTAGAGCGCAGGCTCGGTCGTTGTGGCACATGGGCTCAGTTGCCCCGCAGCATGTGGGATCTTCCCAGGTCAGGGCTGGAACCCGTGGCCTCCATAACAGCAAGAGGATTCTTAACCCCTGGACCACGAGGGAAGTCCTAAATTTCTGTTGATTTAAACCACCCAGTTTGTGGCCCTTTGATAGGGCAGCCTCAGGAACTAACACAGTCACAAGAGCCAGATGCTGTTCTCACCACAGGAGGTCAGCCCCCTCCAGCGAACGTTGAGAATATGACATATAAAACTCCATACCCCACCTGGAACATTGGAGCCATCGTTTCCCTTGACCTGGACACACAACTTTGGTTCCTACAGTCAGCAAAGGACACTTGAAGTTCTATTTGATCATAGCGAAACCTGGGGGGAATAAGGCCATCCAGAGCCTTTGCCTGAACCCATTTGAGAGTTCATTTTATTGTACCACTTTTCCAGAGAGTACTAGCTCATTTGTTCAATATATTTATTGACTACTATTATGGGTTGAATTATGTCATCACCCCCACCTCCCAAAATATGTTGAAATCCTAACCCTTGGTACCTATGAATGGGATCTTATTGGGAAATAGGGTCTTGGTGCATGGAAGCAAGTTAGGATGCAATCATACAGGCTTCGAGTGGACCCCAAATCCAATGACTGGTGTCCCGATAAAGAGAGGTCTTTGGAAACAGAGACACAGAGGCGCTGCACCAGGGGAGCAAGGTGAAGACAGAAGTGGGCCTGGAGTGATGCAGTACAAACCAAGAGCAAGGACTGCGGGCAACCACCAGAGCTAGGAAAAGACATGGGAGCATTCTTCCCTGGAGCCTTCTGAGAGAGCTGAGTTCTACCAACCAAGCCTTGATTCAGACTCCTGGTCTCCAGGACAGTGAAGAAATAAATTTCTGGCTTTCACACTTGTTTGCCCAAAGGCCAAGAAGCAATACATTTCTGTTCTTTAGGTGTAAGTTAATTAATTTTGACTGCATGGAGTCTTCTTTGCTGTGCTCGGGCTTTCTCTAGTTGTAGTGAGGAAGGGCTGCTCTCTAGTTGCGGTGCAGGGATTTCTGTTGGGGCTCACAGGCTCTAGAGCGCAGGCTCGGTCGTTGTGGCACACGGGCTTAGTTGCCCCGCAGCATGTGGGATCTTCCCAGGTCAGGGATGGAACCCGTGGCCTCCATAACAGCAAGGGGATTCTTAACCCCTGGACCACGAGGGAAGTCCTAAATTTCTGTTGATTTAAACCACCCAGTTTGTGGCCCTTTGATAGGGCAGCCCTCAGGAACTAACACAGTCACAAAGAGCCAGACGCTGTTCTCACCACAGGAGGTTCAGCGTCAGCAGAGTGGACCAGACCCCTGCCTCCCCAGAGCTGCGTGCTAGTGGGGGAAGACAGACAGCACACGTGCAAATACAGAACAGAAAACAGCAGGCAAAGGAAAATGCTGAGAGGAAAGGCAGTCACTCGTGTGAGAGGAGTAACGGGCATGGGACGGAGGGCTGTTTTAATCTGAGTAATTTGGAAAGAGCTCTCTGAGAAGGTGATATGAGAGCTGAGATCCAACTTACAAAAAAAAAGAGAAAAGACCAAAGTCTGCATACAATTTCATCTTTAGAAGAGTATCTTTTAAAAGTATCTCTCTTTTGAAACAGCAAGATAAAGAGCCTCAGCTCTGTAAATGTCATCAGCTGAACTTTTGCATTTCCACGTTAGGGCTGCAGTAATTTTGTATTTACTCTCTCATTCACTCAGAGAATTCCGTGAGGGCAGCAGCATCTGATAGATTTTATGTCCTCATTACCCAGCCAGAATGTGATACAAAGGGAGAGGCAAGAGCACAGTCTGTAATTGGTTTACGTGAGCTGAAATGTAGACTTGGGAACTTTCTAACTCCGGGGAAAGTCCGTCACTTCTCTGCAGGGCTCTACAGCCCTACAGGCTCTACAGGCTTTACAGTCTCCTCGTCTGTAAAGTGGAGATTGCAGGCATCCTTAAGCCATGGGCTGGTGGGAGTCCTTGGCAATCCAATGGTTAGGACTCTGTGCGTCCAGTGCAAGGGGTACAGCTTCCATCTGTGGCCAAGGACCCAAGATTCCACATGCCGAGTGGCTCAGCCAAGAAAAAAAAAAAAAATCATGGTCTTGTGATGAGGCGTAACAGACCCAGTATGTTTAAAGCTATGTATCATAGAAAGTTGTCAAATCTGTGGCACAGAAAGATCTTGGCGCAGGCTCGGTCGTTGTGGCACACGGGCTTAGTTGCCCGCAGCATGTGGGATCTTCCCAGGTCAGGGATGGAACCCGTGGCCCCATATCAGCAAGGATTCTTAACCCCTGGACCACGAGGGAAGCCTAAATTTCTGTTGATTTAAACCACCCAGTTTGTGGCCCTTTGATAGGGCAGCCCTCAGGAACTAACACAGTCACAAAGAGCCAGACGCTGTTCTCACCACAGGAGGTTCAGCGTCAGCAGAGTGGACCAGACCCCTGCCTCCCCAGAGCTGCGTGCTAGTGGGGGAAGACAGACAGCACACGTGCAAATACAGAACAGAAAACAGCAGGCAAAGGAAAATGCTGAGAGGAAAGGCAGTCACTCGTGTGAGAGGAGTAACGGGCATGGGACGGAGGGCTGTTTTAATCTGAGTAATTTGGAAAGAGCTCTCTGAGAAGGTGATATGAGAGCTGAGATCCAACTTACAAAAAAAAAGAGAAAAGACCAAAGTCTGCATACAATTTCATCTTTAGAAGAGTATCTTTTAAAAGTATCTCTCTTTTGAAACAGCAAGATAAAGAGCCTCAGCTCTGTAAATGTCATCAGCTGAACTTTTGCATTTCCACGTTAGGGCTGCAGTAATTTTGTATTTACTCCCCATCACTCAGAGAATTCCATGAGGGCAGCAGCATCTGATAGATTTTATGTCCTCATTACCCAGCCAGAATGTGATAAAAAGGGGAGAGGCAAGAGCACAGTCTGTAATTGGTTTACGTGAGCTGAAATGTAGACTTGGGAACTTTCTAACTCCGGGGAAAGTCCGTCACTTCTCTGCAGGGCTCTACAGCCCTACAGGCTCTACAGGCTTTACAGTCTCCTCGTCTGTAAAGTGGAGATTGCAGGCATCCTTAAGCCATGGGCTGGTGGGAGTCCTTGGCAATCCAATGGTTAGGACTCTGTGCGTCCAGTGCAAGGGGTACAGCTTCCATCTGTGGCCAAGGACCCAAGATTCCACATGCCGAGTGGCTCAGCCAAGAAAAAAAAAAAAAAATCATGGTCTTGTGATGAGGCGTAACAGACCCAGTATGTTTAAAGCTATGTATCCAGATAAGAAAGTTGTCAAGGAAAACTTCAGTTTTGTCTGTATTGTTTAACTTATTACAGTAAGAATGTATTATCTGTATGATATTTTTCTGTGTAATCTTTTCCACTGATGGACTTGTGTTGTTTTCACATTTTGCCTTTAGTGTATAATGCTGCGATGAACTTTTTTTTTAAATGATGTCTCTTTTTAGACTTATTTATTTTGATGGGGGGTGGGGTGGGGAGGGCGGGGAGTGGGCGGGCCAGTTCTATTGGTCTTTCATTTCTCTATTTTATCCGTCTTTGTTCTTTGGCTCCTGTGGGCCTCCCATCGCGGTGGCGTCTGTCGTTGCAGAGCTCTGGCTCTGGGCGCATGCGCTCCAGAGCTCTGGCTCGGTAATTGGACACATCAATCCAGCGGCTCCACGGCACGTGGGATCTTCCCAGGCCAGGGCTCAAACCAGCGCCCCTTGCACTGCAAGGCGGTGTCCTTACCCACTGGACCACCAGGGAAGCCCTGCGATGAACTTTGGGGTACAGATACCTGTTTGAGGCCCTGCTTTGGTTCTTTGGGGGAACATACCTGGAAGTGGGATTGCTGAATCATGTGGTAAGTCCATGTTTAATTTTTTTTTAGGAAACGCTATAATTTTCTCATTTGTTACATTTAGTTTATTCAAGTTCAGGAAATTACAAAAGTAATTCATTCTTGTGTTAACAGATAATACAGAGGTATATGAAGAAGTTTAACATCAAGCACTCCATGGATGGCCAATGCTGTTTGGTTTCTTTCCTCACTTCTCTTTCCCTGTTTGTACAAAGACATATATGTAACAGAGCTAGTTTTGAGTCTGGTTCTTTTTTTTCCTTTCTTTCCGGCTCCTGCCCTCTCCCAAATGGGGATACTATAAACTCAAAAGCTCTCCAGTATCACTTCCACAGAATCTCCATGAGGCATTTATCAAATATTGAAATTATTTTATTGTTGGTAATTAAAGCAAAGAGATCAAAATAATATCCATATGCCCATTTAAGTGGTAGAAGTATATCCAGGAGAAAGCAACCACTAAAATTGTTGGAACAAGACAGGCCAAAAAAAAAATCAGAAAAAAAGTGTCAGAACCTGAAATAGTTTTCCAGGTATTCATAGTATATTACTCTGCAGATTGTAAATGCATTTCAAATGAGGCCAGCAGAGAACAAAGTTCTCAGGTTTTTTTTCTACAAAAGTAAAAGTAGACACAAGATCTGCCACTTGAGTGACAAAACCTTTTAGAAGTAACACCATAAAAAAAGACGTCCTTTTTATCATAGGGGATTGAAAAGCAAAAGTAGGAAGTCAAGAGATACCTGGAGTAACAGGCAGGTTTGGCCTTAGAGTACAAAATGAAGAAAGGCAAAGGCTAACAGGTTTTTGCCAAAAGAATGCACTGGTCATAGCCCACACCCTCTTCCAACAACACAAGAGGCAACTCTACACATGGATGTCTCAGATGGTGAATACCAAAATCAGATTCATGTATATCCTAAATCAAATCCCTTATGATTATCCACTGGAAGTGACAAATAGATTCAAGGATTAGATCTGGTAGTTGAAGTGCCTGACAAACTGTGGATGGAGGATCATAAAATTGTACAGGAGGTGGTAACCAAAACCATCCCCCATATAAAGACATGCAAGAAGTCAAAGTGGGGGGCTTCCCTGGTGGTCCAGTGGGTAAGGACACCGCCTTGCAGTGCAAGGGGCGCCGGTTTGATCCCCGGCCTGGGAGGATCCCACATGCTGCAGAGCGGCTGGACCGATGTGTCCAATTACCGAGCTGGAGCTCTGGAGCGCATGTGCTCAGAGTAGGTGCTCTGTGACGAGAGAGGCCACTGTGATGGAAGGCCCACACAGGCCAAAGAACAAAGAAGAGTGGAAATGAATAAAGGAAAGACCAATGGAAGTGCCCGCCCCTCCAAAAAAGAAGTCAAAGTGGTTGTCTAAGGAGGCCTTACAGATAGCTGAGAAAAAAAAGAGAAGCGAAAGGCAAAGGAGAAAGGAAAGCTCTCCAGTATCACTTCCACAGAATCTCCATGAGGCATTTATCAAATATTGAAATTATTTTATTGTTGGTAATTAAAGCAAAGAGATCAAAATAATATCCATATGCCCATTTAAGTGGTAGAAGTATATCCAGGAGAAAGCAACCACTAAAATTGTTGGAACAAGACAGGCCAAAAAAAAAATCAGAAAAAAAGTGTCAGAACCTGAAATAGTTTTCCAGGTATTCATAGTATATTACTCTGCAGATTGGTAAATGCATTTCAAATGAGGCCAGCAGAGAACAAAGTTCTCAGGTTTTTTTTCTACAAAAGTAAAAGTAGACACAAGATCTGCCACTTGAGTGACAAAACCTTTTAGAAGTAACACCATAAAAAAAGACGTCCTTTTTATCATAGGGGATTGAAAAGCAAAAGTAGGAAGTCAAGAGATACCTGGAGTAACAGGCAGGTTTGGCCTTAGAGTACAAAATGAAGAAAGGCAAAGGCTAACAGGTTTTTGCCAAAAGAATGCACTGGTCATAGCCCACACCCTCTTCCAACAACACAAGAGGCAACTCTACACATGGATGTCTCAGATGGTGAATACCAAAATCAGATTCATGTATATCCTAAATCAAATCCCTTATGATTATCCACTGGAAGTGACAAATAGATTCAAGGATTAGATCTGGTAGTTGAAGTGCCTGACAAACTGTGGATGGAGGATCATAAAATTGTACAGGAGGTGGTAACCAAAACCATCCCCCATATAAAGACATGCAAGAAGTCAAAGTGGGGGGCTTCCCTGGTGGTCCAGTGGGTAAGGACACCGCCTTGCAGTGCAAGGGGCGCCGGTTTGATCCCCGGCCTGGGAGGATCCCACATGCTGCAGAGCGGCTGGACCGATGTGTCCAATTACCGAGCTGGAGCTCTGGAGCGCATGTGCTCAGAGTAGGTGCTCTGTGACGAGAGAGGCCACTGTGATGGAAGGCCCACACAGGCCAAAGAACAAAGAAGAGTGGAAATGAATAAAGGAAAGACCAATGGAAGTGCCCGCCCCTCCAAAAAAGAAGTCAAAGTGGTTGTCTAAGGAGGCCTTACAGATAGCTGAGAAAAAAAAGAGAAGCGAAAGGCAAAGGAGAAAAGGAAAGCCATAACCAACCAAATGCAGTTCCAGAGAATAGCAAGGAAAGATAAGAAAGACTTCTTTTTCTCCCCCCACAATCACAAGTTTTTTTTTTATTTTGCTTCCCTGACTTCACAGAATTTTGCTGTTTGCAGACATGTACAATTCCATGTTAGTCACACGTATATCCCACTCACCCCCATCCCATACCTCCAGGATGAGAAAGACTTCTTAAGTGAACAGTGCAAAGAAACAGAGGAAAACGATGGAATGGGAAAGACTAGAGATCTCTTTAAGAAAACTAGAGATACCAAGGGGATGTTTCATGCAAAGTTGGGCAAAATACAGGAAAGAAGTGGCAAGGACCTAACAGAAACAGGAGAGAATAAGAAGCGATGGCAGGTATACACAGAAGAACTGTACAAAAAAGTTCCTAATGACCCAGATAACCACAATGATGTGGTCACTCACCTAGAGGCAGACATTCTGGAGTGCAAAGTCAAGTGAGCCTTAGGCAGCATTACTATAAACAAAGCTAGTAGAGAGGGTGGAATTCCAGCTGAGCTATTTCAAATCCAAAACAATGATGTTAAAGTGCTCCACGAAATATGCCAACAAATTTGGAAAACTCAGGAGTGGCCACAGGACTGGAAAAGTTCAGTTTTCATTCAACTACCAAGGAAGGGCAATGCCAAAGAATGCCACTACTGCACAATTGTACTCACTTTACATGCTAACAAGGTAATGCTCACAGTCCTAACTGAGAACTTGTAGATATACAAGCTGTACTTACACAAGGCAGAGGAGCCAAAAATCAAATTGCCAACATCCACTGAATCATAGAAAAAGCAAGGAATGGCTTCCCCTGTTGGTCCAGTGGGTAAGGACACCGCCTTGCAGTGCAAGGGGCGCTGGTTTGAGCCCTGGCCTGGGAAGATCCCATGTGCTGCGGAGCGGCTGGACTGATCTGTCCAATTACTGAGCCGGAGCTCTGGAGCACATGCGCCCAGAGCCAGCGCTCTGCAACGACAGACGCCACCGCGATGCGAGGCCCACAGGAGCCAAAGAACAAAGATGGATGAAAATAGAGAAATGAAAGACCAATAGAAGTGGCCTGCCCGACCCCCGCCCAAAATAAATAAATAAATAAATCTTAAAAAAAAAGAAAAAGCAAGGAAGTCCTAGCAAAGCATATAGTTCTGCTTCATTGATTATACTAAAGTCTTTGTCTGTGTGGGTCACAGAAAATTGTGGAAAATTGTTAAAGAGATGGGAATTCCAGACTACCTTACCTGCTTCCTGAGAAACCTGTATACAGTACAAGCAGCAACAGTTAGAACCAGACATGGAACAATGGACTGGTTCAAAATTAGGGAAAGCTGTATATTGTCACCCTGCTTATTTAACTTATATGCAGAGTACCTCATGTGAAATACTGGGTTGGGTGAAGCATAAGTTGGAATCAAGATTGTGGGGAGATACATCAATAATCTCAGATATGCAGATGACACCAGAATGCAAAGAGGAACAGAAGAGCCTCTTGATGAAGGTGAAAGAGGAGAGTGAAAACGCTAGCTTAACACTCAACATTCAAAAATTAAGATCATGGAATCCAGTCCCATCACTTGAAGTGAAAACAGTGACAAACCTTTATTTTCTTGGGCTCCAAAATCACTGTGGATGGTGACTGCAGTCATGAAATTAAAGACGCTTGTTCCTTGGAAGGAAAGCTATGACAAACCTGGACAGCATATTAAAAAAAAAGCAGAGATATCACTTTGCCAACAAAGATCTGTATATTCAAAGCTATGTCCCAGTAGTCATGTGTGAATGTGAGAGTTGGACCATAAAGGAGGCTGAGTGCCAAAGAACTGATGCTTTTGAACTGTGGTGTTGGAGAAAACTCTTGAGAGGCCTTTGGACAACAAGGAAATCAAACCAGTCAGTCCTAAAAGAAATAAACCCTAAACAGTCACTGGAAGGACCGATGCTGAAGCTGAAGTTCAAGCTCCAATATTTTGGCCACCTGATGCGAAGAATGACTCATTGGAAAAGACCCTGATGCTGGGAAAGATTGAGGACAGGAGGAGAAGGTGGCAACAGAGGATGAGATGGTTGGATGGCATCACTGACTCAATGAACATGAGTTTGAGAAAACTCTGGGAGATAGTGAAGGACAGGGGAGCCTGGCAAGCTGCAGCCCATGGGGTCACAAAGAGTCGGACACAACTGAAGTGACTAAGCATGCACACCTGCATGCTTTCCTTTGCTGTGCAAATTTTTAAAGTTTAATTAGGTCCCATTCATTTATTTTGCTTTTTATTTCCATTACTCTAGTGGATTTTTTAGTGTAGAAACATGATATGAAAGTTTTGATGCTATTTTTATTTGATTTTTGCCAGTATCTTTAACTTTATTTTATAATCTGTGAAAAATTGATTCCTCTTATTTTCCAAAAACAGGCCTAGCTCCTACTACCTGATGTTTAAATTCTCCTTCATCTTTGTGTCCTTTTTGTTCATTCATTTAATAAGTACTCATTGAAGGTCTTCCTCATACTAGGCATTGTATAGAACACAGGCGATAGAGCAATGAATGAGGCAGACAAAACTCTTACCTCGGGAAATTTATCTTCTAATTTTGTTTTTCTAGCTTGGTAGGCTAACTATATTTATTTATTTATTTGAGGGGGTGGGGTGGGGAGGGAGGGGAGCAGGCGGGTCACTTCTATTGGTCCCTCATTTGTCCATTTTCATCCATCTTTGTTTTCTGGCCCATGTGGGCCTCCCATCACGGTGGCCTCCATTGTCGCAGAGCACCTGCTCTGGGCGCACGCGCCCCAGAGCTCCGACTAGGTAATTGGACACCTAGGTTCAGCCGCTCCACTGCACGCAGGATCCTCCTAGGCCAGGGACGGAACCGGCACCCCCTGCACTGCAAGGCGGTGTCCCCACCCACTGGACCACCAGGGAAGCCCTAGGCTAACTATTATATGTTTTTTCCTAATGTATTCCACTCTACTCTTTAGGGGCCTCATGTAATTTTGAGCTTCTTCTCCCTGTGACTAAAAGCAGGCAATACCACTCCTCAGACAGCAGTCCTAGTTGTCATCATCGAAGCTGATCCTCTTACAGCTACACAAGAAGTTGCCCAAGAAGTCAAGGTGGATCATTCTATGGTCAGTTGGTATTGGAAGCAAATTGGAAAGGTGAAAAAGCTCGATAAGTGGGTGCCTCCTAAGCGGACCACAAATCAAAAAATCATCGTTTTGAAGTTTAATCTTCTCCTGCTCTATACAACAACAAACCATTTCTCAATCAGAATGTGACATGTGACAAAATGTGGATTGTATATAACAACCAGCAATGACCAACTTGGTGGTTGGACTAAGAACTCAAAAACTTCCCAAAACCAAACTTGCCCTCCAAAAGGTCATAATTACTATTTGGTGGTCTGCTGTCCATCTGAATACCATTTCTCCAATCAAATTTTGATGCTATTTTTATTTGATTTTTGCCATTTACTTTAACTTTATTTTAAAATCCTGTAAAAATTTATTCCTCTTATTTTCCAAAAACAGGCCTAGCTCCTACTACCTGATGTTTAAATTCTCCTTCATCTTTGTGTCCTTTTTGTTCATTCATTTAATAAGTACTCATTGAAGGTCTTCCTCATACTAGGCATTGTATAGAACACAGGCGATAGAGCAATGAATGAGGCAGACAAAACTCTTACCTCGGGAAATTTATCTTCTAATTTTGTTTTTCTAGCTTGGTAGGCTAACTATATTTATTTATTTATTTGAGGGGGTGAGGTGGGGAGGGAGGGGGCAGGTGGGTCACTTCTATTGGTCCCTCATTTGTCCATTTTCATCCATCTTTGTTTTCTGGCCCATGTGGGCCTCCCATCATGGTGGCCTCCATTGTCGCAGAGCACCTGCTCTGGGCGCACGCGCCCCAGAGCTCCGACTAGGTAATTGGACACCTAGGTTCAGCCGCTCCACTGCACGCAGGATCCTCCTAGGCCAGGGACGGAACCGGCACCCCCTGCACTGCAAGGCGGTGTCCCCACCCACTGGACCACCAGGGAAGCCCTAGGCTAACTATTATATGTTTTTTCCTAATGTATTCCACTCTACTCTTTAGGGGCCTCATGTAATTTTGAGCTTCTTCTCCCTGTGACTAAAAGCAGGCAATACCACTCCTCAGACAGCAGTCCTAGTTGTCATCATCGAAGCTGATCCTCTTACAGCTACACAAGAAGTTGCCCAAGAAGTCAAGGTGGATCATTCTATGGTCAGTTGGTATTGGAAGCAAATTGGAAAGGTGAAAAAGCTCGATAAGTGGGTGCCTCCTAAGCGGACCACAAATCAAAAAATCATCGTTTTGAAGTTTAATCTTCTCCTGCTCTATACAACAACAAACCATTTCTCAATCAGAATGTGACATGTGACAAAATGTGGATTGTATATAACAACCAGCAATGACCAACTTGGTGGTTGGACTAAGAAGCTCCAAAAAACTTCCCAAAACCAAACTTGCCCTCCAAAAAGGTCATAATTACTATTTGGTGGTCTGCTGTCCATCTGATCCACTACAGCTTTCTGAATCCTGATGAAACCATTACACCTGGGAAGTATGCTCAGCAAATTGATGAGGTGCGCTGATAACTGCAGCACCTGCAGCTGGAGTTGGTCAACAGAAAGGACCCAATTTTTCTCCATAACAATGTCCAAGCACACATTGCACAACCAATGCTTCAAAAGCTGAATAAACTGGGCTATGAAATTTTGCCTCAATTGCAATATTCACTTGACCTCTTACCAACCGACTACCACTTTATCAAGCATCTTGACAACTTTTTGAAGGGAAAGTGCTTCCACAACCAGCAGGAGGCAGAAAATGCTCTCCAAGAGTCCTTTGAATGCCAAAGCTTGGATTTTCAGGCTACAGGAATAAACAAAGTTATTTCTTGTTGGTAAAAATGTGTTGATTATAATGGCTCCTATTTTGAATGAAGGTGTGTTTGAGCCTAATTGAAAGGGAAAGGGAAAGTCTCTCCATCGTGTCCCCATGGACACAATGCTCTTTTGCGACCCCCTGGACTCTAGCCCCACCAGGTTCCTCTGTCCATGGACTTTCAGAAACAAAAATATTGGAGTAGGATGTTGTTTCCTTCTCCAGAGTATCTTCCCTGTCTCAGGGATGGAACCACATTTCTTGCATCTCCTGCACTGGCAAGTGGATTCTGTTTTTTTTTTTTTTTTTAATTTTGGCCTCTTTTATTGTTTTTTATTTATTTTCATCCATCTTTACTCTTTGCCCTGTGTGGGCCTCCCATTGCAGCGGCCTCTCTTGTTGCACAGCACCGGCTCTGGGCGCATATGCTCCGGAGCTCTGGCTCATAATTGGGCACACTGGTCCAGCTGCTCTGTGGTACATGGGATCTTCCCGGGCCAGGGGTTGAACTGGTGCCTCTTGCACTGCAAGGTGGACTCTTTACCCACTGGACCACTAGGGAAGCCTGGCAAGTGGATTCTTTACCACTAGCACAACCTGAGAAGCCCAAATTGTAGTACAGCCATACAATAGAATGTTACATGGAATTTATTAAAACTATCACACATGCAACAGTACAGATTAGTGTTTAATGTCTAAAACATTGTTGAGCAAAAACCTGGACACACAAATGTATATACAACAAATAATTACTATTTGGTGGTCTGCTGTCCATCTGATCCACTACAGCTTTCTGAATCCTGATGAAACCATTACACCTGGGAAGTATGCTCAGCAAATTGATGAGGTGCGCTGATAACTGCAGCACCTGCAGCTGGAGTTGGTCAACAGAAAGGACCCAATTTTCTCCATAACAATGTCCAAGCACACATTGCACAACCAATGCTTCAAAAGCTGAATAAACTGGGCTATGAAATTTTGCCTCAATTGCAATATTCACTTGACCTCTTACCAACCGACTACCACTTTATCAAGCATCTTGACAACTTTTTGAAGGGAAAGTGCTTCCACAACCAGCAGGAGGCAGAAAATGCTCTCCAAGAGTCCTTTGAATGCCAAAGCTTGGATTTTCAGGCTACAGGAATAAACAAAGTTATTTCTTGTTGGTAAAAATGTGTTGATTATAATGGCTCCTATTTTGAATGAAGGTGTGTTTGAGCCTAATTGAAAGGGAAAGGGAAAGTCTCTCCATCGTGTCCCCATGGACACAATGCTCTTTTGCGACCCCCTGGACTCTAGCCCCACCAGGTTCCTCTGTCCATGGACTTTCAGAAACAAAAATATTGGAGTAGGATGTTGTTTCCTTCTCCAGAGTATCTTCCCTGTCTCAGGGATGGAACCACATTTCTTGCATCTCCTGCACTGGCAAGTGGATTCTGTTTTTTTTTTTTTTTTAATTTTGGCCTCTTTTATTGTTTTTTATTTATTTTCATCCATCTTTACTCTTTGCCCTGTGTGGGCCTCCCATTGCAGCGGCCTCTCTTGTTGCACAGCACCGGCTCTGGGCGCATATGCTCCGGAGCTCTGGCTCATAATTGGGCACACTGGTCCAGCTGCTCTGTGGTACATGGGATCTTCCCGGGCCAGGGGTTGAACTGGTGCCTCTTGCACTGCAAGGTGGACTCTTTACCCACTGGACCACTAGGGAAGCCTGGCAAGTGGATTCTTTACCACTAGCACAACCTGAGAAGCCCAAATTGTAGTACAGCCATACAATAGAATGTTACATGGAATTTATTAAAACTATCACACATGCAACAGTACAGATTAGTGTTTAATGTCTAAAACATTGTTGAGCAAAAAACCTGGACACACAAATGTATATACAGATGTATGTTCATGAGGGATATAGGTCTGAAATGTTCTGTTCTTGGAAATGATTTATATGAAGGTCAAGTACAGGCACATCTAACCAACAGTGATAGAAATCAGCAGACTAGTTATCTCTGGACATGTGCATTAACTGGGAAGAAGCATGAGGAAAATTTCTGGAGTGATAAAGATGTCCCATGCCTGGATGTGGTCATGGCACTGATGTATAGTTGGTAAAGATTTGTTAAGCTGTACTTCTAAGATTTGTGTATTCTACTATACATAAATTACATTTAATAGAAATATATAAAATTGAAAGAGAATGCCCAGGCTCTAGAGCACGGGCTCAGTGTTGTGGTGCACAGGCTTCATTGCTCTGCAGCATGTGGGATCTTCCTGGACCTTGCATCACAAGGCAGATTCTTACCCACTGGACCACCAGCAAAGTCCTGGCATGGTGCTCCCTGTTTTGGGTTGCACTGGGTCTTTGTTGCAGCAAGTGGGAGCTACTCTTCACTGCAGGGTGCAGGCTTCTTGTTACAGTGGTTTCTCTTGTTGTGGAGCACAGGCTCTCGGGCACAGGCTCAGTAGCTGTGGTGCACTGGTCTGGTTGCTCTGCGGCATGTGGGATCTTCCCGGATCAGGGATGGATCCCATGTCTTTTTCACTGGCAGGCAGAGTCTTTGCACTGAGTCACCAGGGAGGCTCATTGAGCCCACTACTCTTCTACTTGTAGTATCATGAGAAGTGGGTTGAGGGTTTCTGAGAAATATTAATTTATCTGCATTGTGCCTTTTAAAGTGAAAAATTTTAACAATGTTTCCAAGTTTTTCTACTGTCACTGAATTCCTCAAGTTTTCTACCTCTCTCTGGTTTATATTGGCAATGTGTATGCATATGTATTTTTGGTCAGAAAATCACTCATTTTCTTTGTAGACTTCCCCATTTATTGCCATGAAGTAGCACATGTGTTAGTTTCCTTGGGCTGATGGAACAAATTACCACAAACTGGGTGGCCTAAAGCAACAGAAATCCATCCTCTCCTAGTTCTGGAGGCCAGAAATCCAAACCTAAGGTGTTGACAGGGCCGTTCCTCCCGGAGGCCCTGATGGAGAGTCAGGGCCTTCTCCTTGCCCCGGGAGGCTCTCAGCAGGGCTTGGTGCTCCTTGACCTGGAGCTGCATCCTCCAACCTCTGCCTTCGTCCTCACGTGGCCTGTCCTGTATGTCTCTGGTCTTGTCTCCTTTTCCTTATGACCACACCAAACTTAGCTGCTGCTGCTGTTCATTCCCTCAGTCACATCTGACTCTTTGCAACCGCATGGACAGTAGCCCCCCACCAGGCTCCTCTGTCCATGGGATTTCCCAGGCAAGAATACTGGAGTGGGTTGCCATTTCCTTTTCCAGGGGCTCTTCCCAACCCAGAGACTGAACCCACCTCTCCTGCATTGGCAGGTGGATTCTTCACCACTGAGCTGCCTGAGAATCAAACTTAGGGGGTCACCCTAAATCCAGGATAATCTCATCACTAGATCATTAATTTAATCACATCTGCAAAGACCCTAATTCCAAATAAAGTCACCTTCACAGGTACTGGAATTGAAGGTTTGGGTCTATCTTTTTCGGAGCCACTATTCAACCCAGTTTGTTGTTGGTTTACTTGATAAGTTGTGTCCAACTCTTTTGCGATCTCATGGACTGTAGTACTCCAGGCTCCTTTGTCCATGGGATTTCCCGAGCAGAGTACTGGAGTGGGTTACCATTTCCTTCTCCAGGTGATCTTCCTGACCCAGGGATCAAACCTGTGTCTCCTGCAGTGCAGGTGGATTCTTTACCACGGAGCAACCTGGGAAGCCCATTCAGCCCACTACTCTTCTATTTATAGAATTGTGAGAGCTCAGTTGAGGGTTTCTGAGAAACATAAATTGATAACTAAAATTGTAAAAGTCTTTATTTATTGATCTCCTAGCATCAGTCAGAGAGCCTTGTTTACATCCTGCCGCCAGGTCCATTTTTACAAGAACTAAGCCTATCACTTTTTTCTCACCACATGTAGGGGATCTGGATGGCAATGTTGAGTTCTGTGAAAGTCCTTCCTTAGAGGTGAGGTGACCAGGAGAGAAAGGAACGAACGGTTCACACTTCCTGTGGAAAGTTTATTCATCTATTTGAGATTGTGAGCTGCCTAAAGAGTGAGGGAATCAGAGGTATGTAACATTCCTCCAGGTACCACACGGTTACCTTCCCAGGCCTGACACTTCCCCAGGGCAGGGCCCTCACAGCACCATGTGGAGCGGGATGGGGAAGGGGGAGGGAGGAAGGGGTCCGGGGTGGTGAGGGTGGGAGGGCACGGCCTGCACCTCCTCCACCTTCACGGGGTCACAGGGCCACCTGTGCAACCTCCTCAGACCTCAGAGGAGAACAATAGCAGCTAGTGAAAAGGAGAGATCATAAAATCTGATAATTTGTGAGACTGGCTGTCACAAGTCAGGGTTCTATTTGCTAAGTAACGGTCATGAAAACAGTCCACGTTTCTATCAAGATTAAAAAGCAAAACTGTGGTAGCTTTGAGCACCGTCATAAGGGAAAACAGCCACTACAGCCCTGTCAGGGGGCACACTGCACAAACCACCAGCCACACCACTGACAGAGCACTTCAGCCCCTTGGAAACGATGGATGATGGGACTTCCCTGGTGGTCCGGTGGCTAAGACGCTGTGCTCCTAATGTACGGCACCTGGGTTCAATCCTGGTCAGCGAACTAGATTCCGCATGCTGGGGACAAAAGTTTGTTGTTGGTTTACTTGATAAGTTGTGTCCAACTCTTTGCGATCTCATGGACTGTAGTACTCCAGGCTCCTTTGTCCATGGGATTTCCGAGCAGAGTACTGGAGTGGGTTACCATGCCCTCCTCAAGGGGACCTTCCTGACCCAGGGATCAAACCTGTGTCTCCTGCAGTGCAGGTGGATTCTTTACCACGGAGCAACCTGGGAAGCCCATTCAGCCCACTACTCTTCTATTTATAGAATTGTGAGAGCTCAGTTGAGGGTTTCTGAGAAACATAAATTGATAACTAAAATTGTAAAAGTCTTTATTTATTGATCTCCTAGCATCAGTCAGAGAGCCTTGTTTACATCCTGCCGCCAGGTCCATTTTTACAAGAACTAAGCCTATCACTTTTTTCTCACCACATGTAGGGGATCTGGATGGCAATGTTGAGTTCTGTGAAAGTCCTTCCTTAGAGGTGAGGTGACCAGGAGAGAAAGGAACGAACGGTTCACACTTCCTGTGGAAAGTTTATTCATCTATTTGAGATTGTGAGCTGCCTAAAGAGTGAGGGAATCAGAGGTATGTAACATTCCTCCAGGTACCACACGGTTACCTTCCCAGGCCTGACACTTCCCCAGGGCAGGGCCCTCACAGCACCATGTGGAGCGGGATGGGGAAGGGGAGGGAGGAAGGGGTCCGGGGTGGTGAGGGTGGGAGGGCACGGCCTGCACCTCCTCCACCTTCACGGGGTCACAGGGCCACCTGTGCAACCTCCTCAGACCTCAGAGGAGAACAATAGCAGCTAGTGAAAAGGAGAGATCATAAAATCTGATAATTTGTGAGACTGGCTGTCACAAGTCAGGGTTCTATTTGCTAAGTAACGGTCATGAAAACAGTCCACGTTTCTATCAAGATTAAAAAGCAAAACTGTGGTAGCTTTGAGCACCGTCATAAGGGAAAACAGCCACTACAGCCCTGTCAGGGGGCACACTGCACAAACCACCAGCCACACCACTGACAGAGCACTTCAGCCCCTTGGAAACGATGGATGATGGGACTTCCCTGGTGGTCCGGTGGCTAAGACGCTGTGCTCCTAATGTACGGCACCTGGGTTCAATCCCTGGTCAGCGAACTAGATCCCGCATGCTGCAACTACGACCAGGCACGGCCAAATAAATATTTTTTAGGTTCTCATCACAAGAAAAAAAAAAAAAATTAAGGATAAGGGAGATGGGAGGGAAGCTCCAGAGGGAGGAAACATGTATACCTATGGCTACTCATGCTGATGTTTGGCAGTAAACAGCACAATTCTGTAAAATAAATAAATGAATAAACAATTACACAAAGTTAAAAAAAAGGGGGGGGGGAAGAAGACCCACTGGAGCTCTGGAGAGAAGGATTCTGTGGCCACAGAGGAGGACAGAATGCTGGCGGGTGTGCCTCAAGCTTCCCAACACAGCAGAACCATCTGGAGTGGGCCGCCGACCCCACCCCAGTATCTGGTTCAGTGGGCCTAGGGTGGCAGGATTTGCATTTCTCACAAGTTCCCAGGGGGTGTGCAGTTCCTGGGAACCTCTGGACCCAGTGGGGCTCTGGAATCTGCCCTGTTAACAAGCTCCATCTGTGACGGGAGGCAAAGGCCCTCACACTTTTTGTGAAGTGCTGGTTGCAGAGTCACCAGCCCTGGTCAGAGCCCAGGGACTGAGGGTCACCCAGGATGTGTGTGTTAAAAGGGGTGCATACTGGGGTTCATCTAACGGTTCTTAAGAGAGTTCTCTAGCCTGGGCCTGGGTGCACCATTTGTGAGATCTGGTAAATTGCTACACTCCAGACCCTGGGTGTCCCTGAATCCGGCTACAAGCAGATGTTCTGGAAGGCAGAAAGGGCCAGAAGGTGGGGTGAGAACAGGGAGGTGCGGCAGAGGGATTTGCTCCTTGATATCCAGAGCTCCAACCAGGGGAAGCCTGTCTTCCGTATCAACCCCGGGACGCTGGGAAAGGGACCCATCTGCTCTGTGATGGCGCCACCTGGTGGACAAGAGGGACACCGGCCCGGCCGCCGCCACCTGGTGGACAAGAGGGACACTGGCCCGGCCGCAAGGAAACCCTCAAATGGCGATAACACACCAAGACTACAGAAATCGGGTTGGTCGTACCAAGAACAGCAGCTAGGAAATACCGAGAACATTCTCTGTATACTCCAGACAAGTACCACTTAAGCTCTGCGAATGCATCGACAGTTAACCCTCACGACACTAGAGGACAGTAGTCGTATGAGCCCATTTTTCACGGGAGGCACAACAGAGCTGGCATAACTTGCCAAGACCACATCCTTAGTGAGGCAGTGTCCTCTGACCCCAGTGTGGGGTTGGCTTGGAGGGCACTCTTGAAGTTCTGGCTCTGCCAGTCTGGCCTATGGGAACCGGAGAGGGTTAACATCTCTGAAGCTCAGGTTTCTCTCCTGAGAGGAGCTTAGCGTCCTCCTCCAGGGGGCCGAGGGAGGGGAGACCTGGTGGAAGTCCTCAGCTCCGGCTCGGCTGCCGTGCAGCCCGAGGGCGTGGTTCCCACAGAGGTCTGGTCAGTGGTGCCCCACCCTTGCAACCCCAGCCCCGCCCAGCCCAGAGCAAGCCCTCAACAAGTGGCATTTCAGCTCCTTGCCTAAAACAGGGGCCTCAACCCTGGGGCACAGACGGGTACGGGCCCGTGGCCTGTTAGGAACCTGGCTGAAGAGCACGAGGTGAGCAGTGGGCGAATGAAGCCTCACCTGTCTTTACAGCCGCCCTCCACTGCTCGAAATGCCGCCTCCTGCCAGGTGAGCAACCGCATTAGATTCTCAGAGGAGAACCGCGCATACCAGGGATCTAGATTGCACGCTCCTTTTGAGAATCAGCTGGAAACCATCAAACTCCGCCCCCTCGGCTTCCCCCAGTCCATGGAAAACTGGTCTTCCACGAAACCGGTCCCTGGTGCTGAAAAGGCTGGGGTCCTCTGGCTTAAAAGAAGGCCTTGATTCTCCTTCCCCAACCTTCGATCCTGTACCCCCGCCCAGGGAAGACACCTGTCACTTTTGAAGAACTTCCTTGTGGAGAGTAATTAACCCTGTCTGAGCTTTAGACAGAGAAAATCTGGCCCTGGATCCAGAGACCAGCAGTGGCCAGAGAGCTTGGCAGGTGGCCACTGCCCCTGGGCGTCAAGCACCCCTCACCTCCCTTACTATCCCGCAGTGCAGGGCAAGGGGCGTGTCCTTCCCCTGGCTCCTGCTGGGGCACGCTGGCCGAGCTGGGGGCAGCTAGTGACCTTGTCAGAATAGACTCAATAGGCCGTGGGACGGGTATAGTTAGAGTAATATGGGCCCCTGAGGCCCAAGTGAAGTGAGGGTTTAAGGAGAGCCCAGGCCCTGAAAGAGGCGGCGAAATTGAACTGGGAAGGAGAGGGCATCAGGCTGAGCATGTCTTGGCTCTGTCCCCTACTCTTAGGCAACCTGTTGTGACAGATCTTGAGCGTGGCCTGGGGAAGAATACTGGGTGAGGGGTGCTCAGAGAACTTTGGAGCAGACTCACCCTCAGCTCACTGTGCCGTGAAGCCCGAGGGCGTGGTTCCCACAGAGGTCTGGTCAGTGGTGCCCCACCCTTGCAACCCCAGCCCCGCCCAGCCCAGAGCAAGCCCTCAACAAGTGGCATTTCAGCTCCTTGCCTAAAACAGGGGCCTCAACCCTGGGGCACAGACGGGTACGGGCCCGTGGCCTGTTAGGAACCTGGCTGAAGAGCACGAGGTGAGCAGTGGGCGAATGAAGCCTCACCTGTCTTTACAGCCGCCCTCCACTGCTCGAAATGCCGCCTCCTGCCAGGTGAGCAACCGCATTAGATTCTCAGAGGAGAACCGCGCATACCAGGGATCTAGATTGCACGCTCCTTTTGAGAATCAGCTGGAAACCATCAAACTCCGCCCCCTCGGCTTCCCCCAGTCCATGGAAAACTGGTCTTCCACGAAACCGGTCCCTGGTGCTGAAAAGGCTGGGGTCCTCTGGCTTAAAAGAAGGCCTTGATTCTCCTTCCCCAACCTTCGATCCTGTACCCCCGCCCAGGGAAGACACCTGTCACTTTTGAAGAACTTCCTTGTGGAGAGTAATTAACCCTGTCTGAGCTTTAGACAGAGAAAATCTGGCCCTGGATCCAGAGACCAGCAGTGGCCAGAGAGCTTGGCAGGTGGCCACTGCCCCTGGGCGTCAAGCACCCCTCACCTCCCTTACTATCCCGCAGTGCAGGGCAAGGGGCGTGTCCTTCCCCTGGCTCCTGCTGGGGCACGCTGGCCGAGCTGGGGGCAGCTAGTGACCTTGTCAGAATAGACTCAATAGGCCGTGGGACGGGTATAGTTAGAGTAATATGGGCCCCTGAGGCCCAAGTGAAGTGAGGGTTTAAGGAGAGCCCAGGCCCTGAAAGAGGCGGCGAAATTGAACTGGGAAGGAGAGGGCATCAGGCTGAGCATGTCTTGGCTCTGTCCCCTACTCTTAGGCAACCTGTTGTGACAGATCTTGAGCGTGGCCTGGGGAAGAATACTGGGTGAGGGGTGCTCAGAGAACTTTGGAGCAGACTCACCCTCAGCTCACTGTGCCGTGAAGGGAATCCCCCCGGAACTCTGGGTCAACAAAAAGATTACCTTCCAGACACAGGATGTGTGTTGAGACAACTGGCTTAACACAAAGCTAAAACTTATTTTACACTTGACTCCAGAATACATTTCCAGCGAAGTAAGTTGATGACAGAGCACCTACTATGTGCTAGTGATTGTTTCTAGAGCTTTCTATAAATTAGCTCATTTAATCTTCACTGTAAAGATATGAGGTGTGAATGATTCCATTTTATTATTTAATGATAGGAAGTTATCTGGAAAAAAAGGGGGTAAATATAAAGATATTAGGATAAAATGATACTTGGGTGAAAAAGAACCCTGTTAACCAGGATTGAACCCAGGTCTCCTGAATTGCCCGTGGATTATTTACCCTCTGAGCCATCAGGGAAGCCCAATACCAAAGACAAGAAAAACCATTAAGGAGAAAATAATAGTTTTTAAAATAAGTTTTTATTTTATTTTTTGGCTGTGATGGGTCTTCATCGCTACTCATGAGCTTTCTCTAGTTGTGGTGAGTGGGCTTCTCATCACAGTGGCTTCTCTTGTTGTGGAGCACTGGCTCTAGGCCTTTGAGCTTCAGTAGTTTCAGTGAATGGGCTCAGTAGCTGTGGTCCACCAGGCTCTAGAGTGCAGCCTCAGTGGTTGTGGCACCTGGGTTTGGTTGTTTCATGGCATGTGGGATCTTCCTGGACCAGCGATCAGATGGAACTGGTGTCCCCTGCAATGGGACCACCAGGGAAGCCCTAAAAATGATAGTTCTTCTTCTTCTTTTTTTTTTTATAGTTTTAAACATTGAAAATTAAAAGTATCTATAGTGTAAAAACAAATCATAAATAAAATTTAAAGATTAATTAGATGCTAGGAAAATTTTTGCAATAAATATGATATAGAAGTGGCCAGTAATATGTAAAAACTAATACATAAGAAAAATAAATATCCAACAGAATATTGAAAAGAGGGTATAAATAAGCAATTTCTAAGGAATAAAAACTGACCAAAAAAAGACCCATAAAATATCCAATCTTACTGGTGGTCAACGAAATGAAAAAATATAAATTTGATGCCATTTTTCACATTTCCATTAGGCAATGATTTCAAAAAAGATGATAACATCCAGGCTTCCTTGGTGGTCCAGTGGGTAAAGAGTCCACCTTGCAGTGCCAGGGGCGCTGATTCGATCTCTGGCCTGGGAAGATCCCACTTGCCACAGAGTAGCTGGACTGGTGTGTCCCATTACGAGCCAGCGCTCTGGAGCACATGCACCCAGAGCCGGTGCTCTGCCACAAGAGAGGTCACTGCGATGGGAGGCCCACACAGGTCAAAGAATTAAGATGTATGAAAATAAGTAAATAAAGGACCAATAAAAGAGGCCAAAATTAAAGAAAAAAACATATATATATATTTTTAAAGATGATAACATCCAGGGATGGTGAAAGTAAAGGAAATGTACATTTCTTGTGCTGGTTCACACATTTTCTCCTTACCAGCTTGTAATACTCCACTATACAGTGGAGTATTGCATTATTTATTGCATTATTTATTTAATTATGCTCAATTACTGTTCACTTAGAGCATTTCGGGTTTTTTTTTTGTCTTACAAATGCAAAGACCATTTTGTTCATTCATTTTTTGCAGCTTGGACAGCTTCTTTAGGAAAGGGCCCGGAAATGGAACTTTCAGGGTAGAGGACTTGCAGCCTCTTGATGCTGGATGCCAAATGGCTCCCCATGAAGGTAGACTATGTTTTGCTCGACAAGGGGAGTTGGGTAAGGGTGGAGCTCAGAGTAGCCCTGGACCCTGAGAGAAGAGGGCAACGGGCAGAGCCAGTGGAGTCTGGAGGCTGCCTTGGAGGTGAACAGCACTGGGGGCTGGGAGAGGGAGGCAGATAAGGGAGACCTGGGAGGGAAAGAGCCGGAGGGTGGGGTGGGGTGGAGCCTTCCAGGCCGGCCACCTCAGGGAGGACAGCTGATGTTCAGGCCTGAGCCTGCCCCACAGGGGAGGCAAGGGGCCCCATGGAGCAGGTTGACCTGGATTCTAGCACCCCACTCACTGGGGCTGTCGCCCCGCTCCTCTAAGTCTTACGCGAGGTGACCCAGGCAAAGCGCAGTGACTGGTAGGTGGTCAGTGTGAAGTGCTCAACAAATGGTGGCCATCGCTACTAGTCGGCACTCCAAAAGCATTTAATGATTTGCTTCTGGGATCTTGGCTTCTGTTTAAATAAGACATTCCCTCTGCCAGTCATTGGCTTCCCAGGCGGTGCAGTGGTCAAGAACGTGCCTGCCAACGCAGGAGCCGCAGGTTCAACCCCTGGGTCGGGAAGATCCCCTGGAGGAGGAAATGGCTGCCCACTGCAGTAGTCTTGCCTGGGAACTGCCATGGACAGAGGAGCCTGGCGGGCTACAGTCCATGGGGTTGCAAAGAGTCGGACATGACTGAGCAGGCACATGCATACGAGCCGTTATTCTGAAAGTGTATATAACTAATTCAAACCTAATAATTTGAAAAACGAGAAAATCTAGGCACACAGCAGCTGGGCACCTTGCCTGGGTCGTCAGCCAGCAACCTGGCTGGGCCAGGCCTGGGCAGCCATGTTCTTGGCACTACCCCATGCTGCTCTGCTCACCGGTAACACCAGAATCTCAGCAGTGCCAACCGTGAGAGGAACAGAACTCTTCATTCACTTGGGGGTCAGTGTTGGGGGGGCTGTTATATGAACTCAAAAGCCAATTGTGGTGCCTGGCTCCTCCAGGCCACCTTCAAGGAGGGCTGAGGTGAGGTCCCAGGGGGCCCCTGGCCGCAGGCTGCTCTCATGGGCTGGAGGCCAGAGGTCCCAGACTGTGCTTGAGGCCCCTGGGTCTCACCCATCCTGCTAACTGTTGGCTGGCTGGCCTTGCTCAGGGAAAAAAAAAAAAAAGAAGTATGGAAAAAGGCAGCAGACAGGCCAGGCGGTGTCCCTGGGAGGAGGCCCCATGCAGAAGCTCCGGAAAATGACAGTGATCTAGATCAACGCCTCTTCTGAGTCACACAGGGGAAGCTGATCTGCAGTCAGCTCACTTGGAAGAAGGCGGGGAAGTGGGAGATGCCGTGAAAGATTTGCCTCACACGAGTTAAAATTAAAGAAGGGTGGGAGGGCTGGCAGGACAGCTCATCCTTGGAGTGGAGCGGGTGGCGGTGCACAGAGCGGTCTTGGGAGTCAGGCAGATCTGCGTGCAAGGCCAGGCAGTCCCTGGGCCTCCGTCTCCCTTCCTGTAAAACAAGCACCGTGTCACCTGTGTCATGGGGTGCCTGGGGGGAGTCCACAAGAGCGCAGGCAGAGATAGCACGGTGCCTGGCTTCCCATGAATCTTACGAAACACTCGCTGATAACCCTGTTCAGTTCAGTCGCTCAGTCGTGTCTGACTCTCCGCGACCCCCTGGACTGCAGCACACCAGGCTTCCCTGTCCCTCACCATCTCTTGAAGCTTGCTCAAACTCACGTCTGTTGACTCAGTGATGCCATCCACCCATCTTGTCCTCTGTTGTTCCCTTCTCCTTCTGCCTTCTAATTTCCCCTAAGTCAGGCTCTTTTTCAGTGAGTTGTCTCTTCATGTTAGGTGGCCAAAGTATTAGAGCTTGAGCTTCAGCATCATTCCTGTGCGGCCCACGTCACATGGATTAACTGATTCACCGTTCTCAGCAATACAAGCCAGGAACTTGGGAGAAGTTCAGGTGCTTGGGCTCCATCCCAGATCTGCTGAATTAGAAAACCCTGTGTCTTAACCAGCCTCCCAGGGGATTATGATGGTTGCTAGTGTTTGAGAACGGCCACTCAACTGGCACTGCCAGTATTGCTGCTATAGAACAAGGTGAACATTTTTATTCTTACTAATGGGGGACTAGCTTGCCAGGGATTGTCCTGGGGTTAGCACTGAAAGGTTCACATCCCAGGAGACTCCTCTGTCGTAGGCAAACTGGAACCTTGCCCCCCAACCCCATTACCAGTTGGAACCAGGGACTTCCTTGGTGGTTCACTGGTTAAGAATCCGCCTTCCAATGCGGGGGATGAGAATTGATCCCTGGTCCAGGAACTGTGACGATCCCACACACTCCCTGACAAAATCCAATAGTGGGAACCATATTGTACCCTAGGAAGGGATTATGGGATTGTGGCAAAAGAGAGGAAACTAAATGAGGGGCAGATGATCTGAGCGGCAGGTGCTTAGCTTACTGGGGCGGGGGAGCTGCGGTCACAGAAAGTGTGGGTGGGATGATGTCTGGGAAGGTAAGGGGTGAAGGCCAACTGAGAGACTCTGATGGCTGAGGGGCCCTCCCAGGTCCTCAGCAAAGCTCACAAATGGCTGCCAAGGGTGGAGTTTCTCTGTAGAAACTGAGGCAGAGGCTGAACTTCAGGGAAGGGAGGCTGTGGGGCGGAGTCAGAGGTGGAAGCCTCTGCGGAACGCTGACCCTTGGAAAGTGAATCTGCAGCCACCCTAGGCTGGGGACTGGGGACAGAGGAGGGCCACATGGGCCTATCTGACGAAGGTTTGAAGGCGTGAAGGCCCCTGCTGCTATCTGTAATAATTATATAATAAACATTCAGCATGAGTATTGCAATACCAGGCCCGCCCCTGGACCTGGGGTCATACATGTACATCATCGTAGACTGGACCAGACCAGTCAACAACTGAAGCCAGGCTCTGAGAGGACCTGCTCAGATGAAGAGAGACTTCTCATAATCAAGTGTTGGTTTACAAATTGGGCTCCTCTATGCCCAAGTTCTTTTATTAACCAGTTTTCCCCTGAGAAACCATAGGATTCACAGAATCAGCATAAGGACTCCCTGATGTCCCAGGGGTTAAGAATCCAGTGGCCCATACAGTGGACGCGGGTTCCATCCCTCATCCAGGAAGATTCCACACGGTGTGGGGCAAAGAGGCCCTGAACCACAGTGACTGAGCCCATGACTTAGAGGCTGTGCTCTGCAACAAGAGAAGCCGTGGCAATGAAAAGCCTGCACTCTGCAACGAGAGAGTAGCCTCCGCTTGTCACAACTAGAGAAAGCCCAAATGCAGCCAAAAAGCAAAAAAGTTTGCTTCTAAATTAAAAAGAAAAATCAGATTAGCACAAAATGGAAACCAGCTGGTGGTCTCAACCCTGGCTTTGCACCAAATCCCTGGGGAGCTTTAAAAACGCTTCATCCCTGGGCTCTGGCCCAGGTCACTGCACCTGATTCTCTGAGGGTATAGCCTGGACAGCAAGATTTTTTCCCCCAAAATCCAGAAATGATTCTAATAGTCATACACAGTCCTTTGCAAACCGCCGGTCATGGATTGGAGACGATGTCAAGAACCTTGGCGACACGCCTTGCATAGCTGCTCCACACCCAGTTCTGGTTCCCACCCAGGAAGCGTGACCAAGTGGTTCGTGGGTGAACACTGCGTCCTGAGTTTCCTCCCCACTTTGTCAATTCCAGCCCAGGGGTTTGGGGCCTGCGTGGCAGGCAGTGTTAGCCCAGTGGGAGGAACTGGTGGGTCACGTGTGGGTCACACACTTCGTCACAGAGGGAGGGGGAGGTCGCCCCCGCCTCAGGATGCTGTGGGGGCGACGCAGGGGTGTGTGAAGAGTGCTGTCAGAGCTGCTTGGAAGAGAAGAAGGACGTTTGTTTGTTCCTTTCATTTCCTCTTCCTCTCAGTGGCCTTGAAACTCCCGAAAGGCCCTGCAGGCAGAAAAGAAGGTTCAAGGAGCTGGTTCATATTTTCACTGGGTGGTAAATCTACGTGTGTCTCCCTAGAAGGAGGCATGTGTACACACAATTTTGCATATCATTTTCTTTTAATGTGTTTATTCTCTATTTTTGGCCGTGCTGGGTCTTCACTGCAGTGCACGGGCTTCTCAGAGCAGTGGCTTCTCTTGTTGCAGAGCACAGCCTCTAGGGCCTGTGGACTTCAGTGGTTGTGGCTCCTGGGCTCTAGAGTGCAGGCTCAGTGGTTGCAGCACTGGGCTTAGCTGCCCCGAAGTGTGTGGGATCTTCCTGGATCAAGGATCGAATCTGTGTCCCCTGAGCTGGCAGGCAGATTCTTTCCCACTGAGCCACCAGGGAAGCCCCTGCATAGGATCTGGGGAGGGTTGAGAGGGGGTCAGCCAGCCTACCTGTCACCCTGCCCTAGGGTCTCTGGGCTCCAGACCTTAAGGGACCCTTGTTCATCCGATGCTGGAAGGAGAGGGGGATCTGGGCGCCTTTTCCCAGAAAGCTGGCCGCTGTCTTGCAGATGAGAACCGAACAAGCTGCCATTACATCCAGGTGGTAGGCATGTTCATTGTTACCTTCAGGTATTCATTCTGGGAGCGCTAGAATCATTGGTGGGCTTGTTAAAGCACATTGGACTGGGCCTCACACCACAGTTTCTGACTCGGTATGTCTGAGATGGGCCTGGGTAACTTGCATTTCTAACAAGTTCGCAGGTAATGCTGAGGCTGCTGCATTGAGAACCAAAGTTTGAGAACTACTTCCCAGATTATTTTACCTCCATTCATCAGCTCAGATACAGGTCCCATGACTGAGTAAGAAGCCGGTTTGAATCAGAGGTAATGGTTTCCCTCTTTGCCAGGATATAGGTTCTACTTAAAACATCCATCCATTTTTGGCTGAGACTCAGCTTTCTTATGTTTAAATTTTCATATTAGCATGACAATGTGCTATTTAGCACAATGTATGTGGACACGTATGTGCACACGCACACTCCGTCATGTCTAACGGTTTGCAATGCTACGGATTGTGGCCTGCCAGGCTCCTCTGTCCGTGGGATTCTCCAGGTAAGAATACTGGAGTGGGTTGCCATTTCATTCTCTAGGGGATCTTCTCCACTCAGGGATCAAACCTACGGCTTTTGTGTCTCCTGCATTGGCAGAGGAGTTCTTTACCATCTGAGCCACCAGGAAGCTCCAAGCACGATGGAGGAGCTGTGCAAAGTGAGGTCCTGGGAGAGGAGAGTATCCCCAGCTGGCACGGAGCACCCAGCTTTAGAGAAATCTCCAAGGACACTGAGCCTTTACGTGTTCTCAGCTCAAATTCGGAACTCTGTACATTGAACGTGGTTGCCCACCTTTTCAGAAAAATGCTTGAGTGAGAAGCAAACTGGGATCCAAACTGCCTTTGTGTAAAAACGTCTCATAATTAAGGGAGCCACTGTGAGAACACTTCTGAGTTAACTGCCTGGCCAGACAGTCTTGTGGCTTTTAAAGGATGAGATGGTTGGATGGCATCACCAACTCAATGGACATGAGTCTGAGAAAACTCCAGGAGGTGGTAAAGGACAGGGAAGCCTGGCATGCTGGTGTCCATGGGGTTGGAAAGAGTTGGACGTGACTGAGTGACTGAACTGACAGATAGAGGGGCAAAGTCTTATTTAATTGTTGACTTGAAAGCATGTGAGACTTGTCCTGAGTAGATGTGGCTGACCTGGGGCGCCCTCACCACAGTTTCTGACTCGGTATGTCTGAGATGGGCCTGGGTAACTTGCATTTCTAACAAGTTCGCAGGTAATGCTGAGGCTGCTGCATTGAGAACCAAAGTTTGAGAACTACTTCCCAGATTATTTTACCTCCATTCATCAGCTCAGATACAGGTCCCATGACTGAGTAAGAAGCCGGTTTGAATCAGAGGTAATGGTTTCCCTCTTTGCCAGGATATAGGTTCTACTTAAAACATCCATCCATTTTTGGCTGAGACTCAGCTTTCTTATGTTTAAATTTTCATATTAGCATGACAATGTGCTATTTAGCACAATGTATGTGGACACGTATGTGCACACGCACACTCCGTCATGTCTAACGGTTTGCAATGCTACGGATTGTGGCCTGCCAGGCTCCTCTGTCCGTGGGATTCTCCAGGTAAGAATACTGGAGTGGGTTGCCATTTCATTCTCTAGGGGATCTTCTCCACTCAGGGATCAAACCTACGTCTTTTGTGTCTCCTGCATTGGCAGAGGAGTTCTTTACCATCTGAGCCACCAGGGAAGCTCCAAGCACGATGGAGGAGCTGTGCAAAGTGAGGTCCTGGGAGAGGAGAGTATCCCCAGCTGGCACGGAGCACCCAGCTTTAGAGAAATCTCCAAGGACACTGAGCCTTTACGTGTTCTCAGCTCAAATTCGGAACTCTGTACATTGAACGTGGTTGCCCACCTTTTCAGAAAAATGCTTGAGTGAGAAGCAAACTGGGATCCAAACTGCCTTTGTGTAAAAACGTCTCATAATTAAGGGAGCCACTGTGAGAACACTTCTGAGTTAACTGCCTGGCCAGACAGTCTTGTGGCTTTTAAAGGATGAGATGGTTGGATGGCATCACCAACTCAATGGACATGAGTCTGAGAAAACTCCAGGAGGTGGTAAAGGACAGGGAAGCCTGGCATGCTGGTGTCCATGGGGTTGGAAAGAGTTGGACGTGACTGAGTGACTGAACTGACAGATAGAGGGGCAAAGTCTTATTTAATTGTTGACTTGAAAGCATGTGAGACTTGTCCTGAGTAGATGTGGCTGACCTGGGTGTTGAGGCCCAGTGTGTCTACGCTGGATTTCCCTCTGACGCCAGGACATCTTTGGAGGGCAGTAACACTCAGATTTTAGCACACATATGACTTACCTGGGGATCTTGTTGAAAAGCAGATTTAAAACTGTTTTTTTTCTTTTCCCCAATCATGCCCCTTTTTTGTTTATATTTATTTTCATCCATCTTTTTATTCTTTGGCATGTGTGGACCTCCCATCGCAGTGGCCTCTCTCACTGCAGAGCACTGGCTCTGGGAGCATGTTCTCCAGAGAGTTGGCTCATAATTGGACACATCAGTCCAGCCGCTCCCCAACACGTGGGATCTTCCTGGGCCGGGGATCGAATCCGTGCCCGTTGCACTGAAAGGTGGACTCTTTACCCACTGGACCACCAGGGAAGCCCTAAATGCAGATTTTGTAATAGCCTGGATTTATTTATTTTAAAATATTTATATTTTGGCTGTATTTATTTTAAAACATTTATTTATTTAGACATGGCACGTGGGATCTTGGTTGCATCATGCAGGATCTTTTGTTGTCGCACATTGATTCTCTAGTTTGGGGTACCTGGGCTCTGTAGTTGTAACACAAAGGCTTAGTTGCTCCAAGGCATGTGGGAGTTTAGTTCCCTGATCAGGAATCGAACCCAGGAATTAGTGACTGGACTGCCAGGGAAGTCTCTGATTTTGATTGCATAGGTCAGGACAGGACTTGAGAACTATGGGAAAGCATCCTTTTCCTGCTCAGCACCGAATACCCGGCACCCAGCCCAATGCCTGGCATGTGGTGAGGACCAATATAGAAGGAAGGAATGGCAGGCAGCGACCCCAAACCTCCCATTCTAGCCGATAGTCTTCTCTGCCCCAGCCCGGAGCAGGTGAGACACCTCCTGGAGCCCCCAAGCTTAATGCTTCAGCTGTTATCACCCAAAGAGGTACCAAGAAACCAGATCTGTCTCTATTCCCTGGGGAAAAAAAGACCCAAAGAGGCTCAGCGTGGTCAAGTACCCATCAGTTTCAATCAAAAGAGAAATGAAATCACCTTATACAAAAGACTGTAATCTTACAGATGGGGCAGGGGTAGGTTTCCACAAAGAGCAACATCAGACAGTCCATTTGGTGTTGTTTGTAAAGAGCATCATTTCTGGGATCCGTACAATGGGCGGCCACACTGAGCTTTAGCCCTCCTCTACTTCGGAAGTGCACATCATTATTCCATTCAAAGGCGTGGAAGCTAAAGGTTGAAGCACGTAGCTTGCTCACAGGCATATACGAGTCAGAGGCAGAGCCCAGATGCAGGGCGTTGGACCTCAGGAGGCTGTGTCTATAGTGAGTGCTTGCTTGCCTTCATCCTCTGGCTCAGTGCAGGATGAGGACACCCCGCCCAGCCACCCGCGGGCTCCTCCTCACGTCAGATTTGCTCTGAAAGAAGGCATCATTTGGGGCCAGACACTGACCACATACAACATTCTCAACAAAATTTTCAGAGTGTCTGAGGAAACCAGACAGACCAAGAGTTCCTCTGCTTTTCTTTATTAATGAGTTGGGATACACAAAGACTTCATAAACGTTACACAAAAGGCTCAAGCATCATCGAGATCTTCACTCTTTTCAGGACAGTGGCCGCCTGCGTAGACAATGGCTAACACTGTGTCACAGAAGCTGGGCGCTCATGTGCGCTCAGCAATTCAAGTATCTTTCATTCAAGGTAAACCCCACGTGGAATCTCTACTCTGAAGGGCTGAGAATGGAGGGGACCTGTCTCTGGCTTGGGATTTACAGGGGAAGTCTGAGGCCATCGCCCAGGCGTGGGGGTGGGGAGGATGGCTAGGATTACTTGCTGGGGAGGAAAGGAGCCCTAAGTGGGGGAGGAGGCAGAATGTCAGAAGGAAACCTGCGCACACAGAGTGGGAAAGGCGTGGGGAAAGAACAGTGTGCCCCAGGGAGCATGAAGGTAGCACAATTCAGACAGAAAACCAGTAGGAACAGCAGAGGGTCACCAAAGACACAAGTCTCATTGGGTTCTGCAGTCAGGGAGGCGCACAGAGACTGGTCTTCCAAGCTGACCCTGCCAGGTGCCCACGTGCTGAGGACACCCCTGGGTACACTCTACTCAGGTCGAGGTGGAGGCCGCCACTGCCCAAGAGCCCCCCAAGAGTTGTTTGTGAAAACACAAACAACTGTCTTTCAAAAGTGTTATTTACCCACCTCAGTTGTGGGGAAAACGAGGTCATGGGAGATGAAGGCAGACTGTTAGCTCAACGGGAGGCTCCCCAAGGCCATCATTTACCCAGTTTCTCCCACCAGCATTGTGGGCTGAGGCAGTGGGTTGAGTGCAGGAGAGATGGCCTGGAAGGTGGGACGGCGGGCTGGGGTCGATGCACTGCCCTACTCGGGGGAGGGTCCGGAAGCAGCTGGAATCCCTTTGTCTGGTTCCATTCACAGCTAAGGGGTTTATTCTAAATCAACTGGCCTGCTTCCAACAAGACCCCTGGCACCATCAGGGAGCTGGGGGCTCTGCAGTGGAGACGGGGAGCTGGTGGTGGTCTATGCCGGGGAACCTTCCACAGCAACACTGCCCTGTGTGCAAGGCTTCCTGTCCCACTCCACTGCTCTCTCCATCACTGGAGCTCCACGCTCCTTTCTTCCCTCCGTCTTGCCCCTTCCTCGTCTCCAGTCGATAGCTGCCACTCAACTGTATCCAGGCTGCTGGTATGTGGCTCAGAGGAGCATGGTGGTTGGGAAGAGCCTTGTCCTGTTTACAGGGTCTTGGGAATCTCAGAACACATGATCTGGAATGTTCTTTGTTATCCTTCCTTTTCGAGTCAGAAAAAAAGGGCCATTTAGACAAATAAAGAAGGTTGACTTTCCAACAAACAGAAGTCCCAGCTATTTCATTCAGCGGCAGAATTGCGCTCCCACCTCCTCCCCTACGTTGCTGGTGATCTCACTAAGTTAGGAAATCAACACATTTTCAAAACTTAAGAAGAATCTAGGTGTCTCCATGTCCAGTTGGGTGCTCACTTGCCCGGGTTTCTTTCTCCAAATGGTGGCCAGACCACCCACTAGGGATGCTCTAGTTTGCTTGGTGGCCTGATTTGTAACAGATAGAAAAGAAGGTCACTAGCCAGCCGCCTGACTTCTGACTCTCTCCAGGGTGCTGTGGTTCTTGCTGCCCTTTGACCCCGCCCCACCCCAGTTGGCTCATACCAGCAGCACCTGAGAGGCAGGTGGGCACTGTCAGGGAGTGGGGGCTGGGGGTGGGGTGGGGGCTGGCTCCTTCTAGAAACGGGCGTATGGGAGTCATGTCAATGCCCCAATCTTCCTTTCTCTTCCAATTAATAAGATCCTAGAGGTTAATAAAAGTTCATGCCAGAAAGGCAATCTGTAATAACCAAGTGTGGAAATACTTCATGGGGTTTTGCTCATTCATTGGGCTTATGAAGTGAGTCAGTTGACTCAAAGGGAAAATGGCTTCAGGTCTTGGTGCTCTTTCAGTAAGAACAGTTTTGGATCATTTTTGGTTAAGACTTTAGCACGAACTAGAGTCTGCTAGGTGGCGTCCACGGTAGCTGACGTGGCTGTGGAGGCCATCTACACCTGTGCAGTGTGTCTGTGGCGGAGGCACCAGACAGCACAGGGGACGGGCGCTCACCCTCTCACATGGCTGCTGAGAACACAGAGATTGACCCACAACACTTGAAAAAGATGCAAACACATTCACCACGCCAATCCACAATTTATACATTTTCAGAGTAATGTGAAGAAGCCCTCTTAAAACCAATGTGCTAGCCTCTCCCCTCAGCAAAACAACATTTTGTTTCCTAATATCTGCATCCTGGACCACAGGAAAACCTTCTGGGTAAACACATCTCTCTTCTCTGCAGCTTATGGGTCTATTTCTCCTCCAGCCTCCAGCCAGGGTCCCGTGAACGTCCAGTCTCTCGGTCACTCTACTTTCATGTTGAGTTGAGTTTTGGCACGGCTGGGAAGATTCAGTTAAAAACCGACAATATTCTAGACACGTTGTCGGAGAGGTCTGCTGAAGACTTGAAACTTCACCAAGCAGTGGGCACAGACCCCTTTAATAAGATAATAATCCCTAAAATAATTAAAAAATCTACAAAAGACATTCAAACTCAGACACTGGACTGGGGGCGGGGTTGGGGGAAGCTTGACCATGGCTTGTTTTTGTACCTGGAGAATCACTTCCATATCAAACCCACACTGGTAGCTCAAAGAAACAATACAGCCACTGAGAGGGGGAGGGACCGAGTTGCATCAACACAGGGGTTCAGATGCTGCTCGGTTCAGTTCACCGCTGCCTCCCTGTTTTCTGGTAAGTCATGGGCCGCCTGTTCCCCTCCAGAAAAGCCAGACTCTACCTCCTCCCTGCCCATCCTCCCTCTCTTCCTTCGTGTGCCAAGTCCTCGGGCCAAGGGTCATGGTTAGAATGGTCTTCAGTGCGGTTAGGCAGTGGAGGGGTCCCGAGGTCTGGCCAGTTCCCGGTCTCGGTGCCCAGGGCCGTGGGCCATCACAGTATCACGCACTGCAGTTTATGGGTGCCAGTGGCCCGATCTCCCCGCCATTTGGTTTTCTTCTTCTTCTTCTGGCTTTTTTCAGGAATCTGTTGCCTTGTAAGAGAAGAAAGGACAGAATAAGTGTTACAAAGGGTTTTGCTTCTCCCTGCCTTCTCTCCTCCCTTTCCTTGAGTTTGCTGCTGGGAGGCCAGCTCTGCTTTTGGGGGGGTTGGGGGAGGGGTGGAGGAAGAGCAGGCAGGGTAGGGGTTTGGGGGGTGCTGCAGTCCTGTGCTGGCTGGAGGCAGAGGGCCTGGCCTGGACAGCATCTCTAAGGCAGGGGAAGTGGCTAGGGAGAAAGGGCAGACCTAAACCCGCCATCCTACTGGTGCGATTTCCTGGTATCACGCTATGGCTACATTTATTTTCATCACAAGCTACATGTCATACATTGTTGGCCCCTATGTCTATATTTCATATTTTATTTTATATAAAGAGTTTTTTTGATGTGGACCATTTAAAAAGTCTTTATTGAATTTGTTACAATATCGTTTCTGGTTTATGGTTTTTTTGTGTTTTTTTGACCCTGAGGCATGGTGGTTCTTAGCTCCCTGACCAGGGATCAAATCATCACCCCTGCACTGGAAAGTCAAGTGTTAACCACTGGACCACCAGGGAAGTCTCTGTGTCATATATTTTAACTAAAATGACAGGTCCACTAAGTATAAACGCTTTCCACAAGTTTCCCGTTCATTTTCCCTATGTCTAAAACTTGCCCTTGGAACTAGAGGTCCATAGGCAACCTTGCCCCCTCCTGGTGTGGTCGCACCTCCTAACCCCAGGCAGACACCCGAGAGAATCATGTCATGAGAGCAGGACTGCCAGCTAGAGCGTAAGGCGAAGGCTGCTAACCACAGTCCACACTGGGGAACAATAAGAAAACGTTTGCTGGGTGTGTGGCTGTGAGTGCGCGCAAGCCCTGGGGCAGGGGGCTGAGAGGCGGCAGGTCGGGAAGCACATGGCTACAGCCCCGCCTGTGGCTCCGTAGCTAGGGGACAGCCCAGGAGGTCCCCAGCACAAGACAGCATACTGAACGCTTGTTGTCTGGGGACCTCTGGTTACATGGCTCTGTGCGTTGGGGATTTTGGCAACAGCAGAGATGCAGGATGGTGAGACCAGGCAGGATGCGGTCTCTGTCATCTGAGCATGAGATGATGAAGCTCTGCACCTGACGATGCACAAGAATGCACAAGAGACCATGGCTGGGGTTTCTGACAAACCTCGCGGACAGACAGTGGGCGGGGGCTGGCAAGGAGACACACAGGCGAAGCCTCTGTGACTGGAGCCTGGGAATCGGGATGCTGGTTCTTCAACTCAGAGGTCAAGGGATGCTCTGGCCTCAGGGAGGAGGAGAGGGCCTACTTTTTACCAGGATGGCTGCTGTGGTGTCAGGAGAGGCCCAGGGCGGGATGGAGGCGCTGCCTGCGGGGTGTCTGAGCTGCAGGATGGAGGGGCCCGGGAGGAGGCTGGGGTGGCACCTCAGGCGGGAAAGCACTTTGTCTGCTTGTGGCCCCACGCACAGGGAGTGGGGGAGGGCAGGGAGGACAGAGATGGATGGAGGCAGAAGAATGCCAGAGCCAGGCCCAGGAGCACCCAGCCTGAGCTTGGACAAGGTGCCCCCGTGCACCTCCCGGTGCCCGTCCTGCCGCAGAGGACTGCATCCAGGCAGCGAGCCCCACTCACCTAATTACTCTGACTAGGTCGTGGAAGGCTTTGTCGACGTTGAGAGGCGGGTCCTTGGCGCTGGTTTCTATGTAGGGAATCTGGAAGACAAAGCAGGGCCACTGAGATCCACTTTCCCTGAATATGCGAATTCTCAGAGGTCCCCAGGAGCCCCACAGAGACCCTCGCACCCCGGCCCCTACAACCTCAAGCCCTCGGTGGCTTCTCTTTATTTATTATATTTTTATTTAGAAGCTGTGTGGATTTTATTTTTTTAAATCAACTTTGATTGGCATATAGTTGCATTACCATGTTGTGTTAGTTCCTGCTGTATAGCACAGTGAATCAGCTGCATGTACACATATATCCCCTCCCTCTTGAATTCTTTCCCATTTAGGTCACCGCAGAGCACTGGGCAGAGTTCCCTGTGCTGTACAGTAGGTTCTCATTAGTGATCTATGGCTTCTCACTCTTTAAAGTCAGAAAGTTTTCCCGATGACTTTTCTGATTCTCTCTTGTTCTCTGTGCAGAGAGATATTTCCGAAACTCCTAAAAATAGAAATGAAAATGATCTTTTTATACACTCCAAGACTAAAGACTGTTCATTATCTAACTGACATATGTTCTGCTTCTATTCACTCTTCTCCCCGAGGTCCATTTCTGTGCCCTGGGGGATGCTGCCCCTCTTCCCAGGTCCTCCCGAGGGGACACCAGTGGGAAGGGCTGTGGCGGGGCTGGCCCTGAGCAGGACTCTGCACTCCGGCGATCTGCGTAGTCTGTGCAGCTCTTCCAGCCCCCAGCAGCCTGCCTGGCCCAGCTCTCATGTGGTGTGCATCTGTGAGCCTGGAGCCCAGTATGTTTACAGAAGGCTCGTGTCTGCATGTTTAGGACTGAAGGGTCACAGTCTGACTGGAGGTTGGTAGTAATTGGAAGAGCTGGCTGAGGGGACCCCACAGGGCTGTGTCTACCCCAAGCTTCAGGCTGGCACAGGAAGTCGGGACAGACGCCTCCTTTCCCAAGTGACGTGTGAGTCGCTCAGTCGTGTTTGACTCTGTGTGACCCCATGGATTGTAGCCCGCCAGGCTCCTCTGTCCATGGAATTCTTCAGGCAAGAATACTGGAGTGGGTTGCCATTTACTTCTCCAGGGGATCTTCCCGACCCAGGGAGAGAGCCCAGGTCTCCTGCATTTCTAGCTAATTCTTTATATGAGCCACCAGGGAAGTCCCTCCTTTCATAGCGACCCCACAAAATCAGGAGGTTCACCCCACTTTCCTGATGAGTGGAGAGAGTGTGGGCTCTGGAGAGCATGCATCAGCCTCCCTAGACGAGATGCAGGCAACTCAATCATGATTAGTCTGAAGAACTCTGGTATTTTTTCATAACTTTTTCCTGATTACAGAATAAAGGCATTTCACTATAACACATTTGAAAAAGAAAATCACAGCAAAGAAGATAAAAATGATCAAGATGTTAAATGCAGGGGCAGGGAGGGGGGTAACAGGGTCCATGATCATCTTAGAGGAGTGTGTTGTAAAGATTGCCCAGAACACATCATCAAGTACCTCCCATCAAGGACCATCGTGGGAGAGCAGATGTTCACACACTGCCGTGGCTTCATGCAGGGGTCTTGCTCTAGCTGACCCCAACACAAAGGGCCGAGCACAAAGGCCAGGACTCAGACCTTTGAAATTTCCATTCAACAAATATTTGGGCTTCTGATAACCCCGGGAGGAAACAGCCGCTATAGGCTGTTAGGTTGTAGGCTGTTCACTGAGGGGACTGTGGCCTGTTTGTGCTCTCAGGTCTCAGCATCCCTGACCTCGCTGGTCCTCACAAAAACCTGCTGAGGTATGCAATTCTCTGTCTCCATTTTGCAGCTGGGGAGACTGAGCTCAGAGTGGTGGCCCCAGGCCACACAGTAGCCAGCAGAGAATCAAGATCTGGACCAGGTGCACGTTTCACCTCCTGCCTGGCCTGATGCAGGCAGGTAGGGGTGCTGAAGTCTGCTTCAGAGCCTCTTCGGAAGCATAGTAGGCACCCCGATGGCTCCCAGGAACCAGATTCCTATGTGATCTTCTGAGGGCAGAACCATGGGGGAAGCTGGGGCAGGGACCTACCTGGAGACTCTTCATGTCCTATAATCATGCCAGCTCATAAGTCACAGGCTCCTGGGGCCAGACCTCTGCTGCCTGCCCACCTGCTCACAAGCACACTCTCTGTAATATCCCCCACTCCCTAGAGGCTGCCACCTTCTTTCTGAGGGATCCTGCCTCTGGAAGTAACACTGATGTGGATTATCTGGGTTCTTAGAATTCTAAGACTTTGTAGTAACAAGTCTTAAACTAAGGGAAACTGTGCAACAAATCATAGTACTGTTTGGCCCTGCTGAAAAGACAGGAAATGCCACCTTCCTGCATTGGGCGGGGGTGACCTGCCTTGGTCAGCTCAAGAGGAACTTGTCTTATGAGCTCTAAGATTAGGACAGTAGCTCGCAGGGTCATTTGGTCAAATGATAAATGAGGCTGGAGCTTTTGCTGTAAAGCTACATTTGCTGAGACATGAAGACCTGGGTTCGAGTAGGGGTGCATAGGGTACACCTCACACCCCCCCACACACAATCTCATTCCCTTCTACGTGTAGAATGGGGCTGCTGCTACTCCTGGGCAGCACCATCTCCCCTTCCCTACTCGCCCACCCAGAAGGGGTCCATGAAAGCCCTCAGCATCCGCTCACTGTGTGGAGCCGGAGGCCGTGGATAGGATAACTCCCGGCCTCTCTCTGTTCAGGATGTTGGCTGGTAGAAGGATGGGCGCTTTCTGAGCCTGCACCTAATGCTAAACCAGAGGTCAGATCAGTATTCAACTGGAGACTTCTGAGCACACCTGTCTTTAAATCACTCCCTCCTCTTTGAGGTAGGGTCTTTCCTTGGCTCCCAAGAAACCCCTCTGGTCCGCTCAAATCACTGACTGCTCTGTCCTTTTCATGCTTCCTCTCACCTCCCCACAGACACAGCACTGAAGTGTCCCCAGCCTCAATCTCAAGACCCTTGCCCTACTTACAGGGGTATCATGTTTTTTCCTCTCGGGTTTCAAGGCATTTTTAATTTTTGCCTGTATATAAACATAATTACACATCTACACATGAAATTGGGGTATAATTGACATGGCTCCCAGGAACCAGATTCCTATGTGATCTTCTGAGGGCAGAACCATGGGGGAAGCTGGGGCAGGGACCTACCTGGAGACTCTTCATGTCCTATAATCATGCCAGCTCATAAGTCACAGGCTCCTGGGGCCAGACCTCTGCTGCCTGCCCACCTGCTCACAAGCACACTCTCTGTAATATCCCCCACTCCCTAGAGGCTGCCACCTTCTTTCTGAGGGATCCTGCCTCTGGAAGTAACACTGATGTGGATTATCTGGGTTCTTAGAATTCTAAGACTTTGTAGTAACAAGTCTTAAACTAAGGGAAACTGTGCAACAAATCATAGTACTGTTTGGCCCTGCTGAAAAGACAGGAAATGCCACCTTCCTGCATTGGGCGGGGGTGACCTGCCTTGGTCAGCTCAAGAGGAACTTGTCTTATGAGCTCTAAGATTAGGACAGTAGCTCGCAGGGTCATTTGGTCAAATGATAAATGAGGCTGGAGCTTTTGCTGTAAAGCTACATTTGCTGAGACATGAAGACCTGGGTTCGAGTAGGGGTGCATAGGGTACACCTCACACCCCCCCACACACAATCTCATTCCCTTCTACGTGTAGAATGGGGCTGCTGCTACTCCTGGGCAGCACCATCTCCCCTTCCCTACTCGCCCACCCAGAAGGGGTCCATGAAAGCCCTCAGCATCCGCTCACTGTGTGGAGCCGGAGGCCGTGGATAGGATAACTCCCGGCCTCTCTCTGTTCAGGATGTTGGCTGGTAGAAGGATGGGCGCTTTCTGAGCCTGCACCTAATGCTAAACCAGAGGTCAGATCAGTATTCAACTGGAGACTTCTGAGCACACCTGTCTTTAAATCACTCCCTCCTCTTTGAGGTAGGGTCTTTCCTTGGCTCCCAAGAAACCCCTCTGGTCCGCTCAAATCACTGACTGCTCTGTCCTTTTCATGCTTCCTCTCACCTCCCCACAGACACAGCACTGAAGTGTCCCCAGCCTCAATCTCAAGACCCTTGCCCTACTTACAGGGGTATCATGTTTTTTCCTCTCGGGTTTCAAGGCATTTTTAATTTTTGCCTGTATATAAACATAATTACACATCTACACATGAAATTGGGGTATAATTGACATACAATGATAGTTTCAGGTGCCCAACATACTGAGCTGACATTTGTTGTTGTTGCTCAGTCACTAAGTCACATCTGACTCCTTGTGACCCCATGAACTGTGACATGCCAAACTTCCGTGTCCTTCGCTATCTCCTAGAGTTTGCTCAAACTCATGTCCATGGACTCAATGATGCTAGCCAACCATCTCATCCTCTACTGTCCCCTTCTCTTGCCTTCAGTCTTTCCCAGCATCAGGGCCTTTTCCAGTGAGTTGACTCTTCACATCACGTGGCCAAAGTATTGGAGCTTCAGCTTCAGCATCATTCCTTCCAATGATTATTCAGGGCTGATTTCCTTTAGAATTGACTGGTTTCATCTCCTTGCAGTCCAAGGGACTCTCAAGAGTCTTCTCTAACACCACAATTCAAAAGCATTAGTTCTTTGGTGCTCAGCCTTCTTTATGGTCCAGCTCTCACATCCATACATGACTACTGGAAAAACCATAGACGAACCTTTGTCAGCAAAGTGATGTCTCTGCTTTTGAATATGCTGTCTAGGTTTGTCATAGTTTTTCTTCCGAAGAGCAAGTATATTTTAATTTCATGGCTGCAGTCACGGTCTACAGTGATTTTGGAGCCCAAGAAAACAGTCTGTCACTGTTTCCATTGTTTGCCCATGTATGTACCATGAAGCGATGAGACCGGATGCCATAATCTTCGTTTTCTGAATGTTGAGTTTTAAGCCAGCTTCTTCACCCTCACCGTTTACCCTCATCAAGAGGCTGTTTAGTTGCCCTTCGCTTTCTGCCATTAGAGTGGTATCATCTGCATATATGAGGCTGTTTGTATTTCTCCTGGCAATCTGGTTCTAACTGTTGCTTCTTGACCTGCATACACGTTTCTCAAGAGACAGGTAAGGTGGTCTGATATTCTCATCTCTTTAAGGTTTTTCCACAGTTTGTTGTGACCCACATAGTCAAAGGCATTCTCTTTCACCCCACATCCAGTCTGTACCCAAATGCCATTGGCTCTCAGAGATTTTAATTTTTGCCTGTATATAAACATAATTACACATCTACACATGAAATTGGGGTATAATTGACATACAATGATAGTTTCAGGTGCCCAACATACTGAGCTGACATTTGTTGTTGTTGCTCAGTCACTAAGTCACATCTGACTCCTTGTGACCCCATGAACTGTGACATGCCAAACTTCCGTGTCCTTCGCTATCTCCTAGAGTTTGCTCAAACTCATGTCCATGGACTCAATGATGCTAGCCAACCATCTCATCCTCTACTGTCCCCTTCTCTTGCCTTCAGTCTTTCCCAGCATTAGGGCCTTTTCCAGTGAGTTGTCTCTCTCTTCGCATCAGGTGGCCAAAGAACTTCAGCTTCAGCATCATTCCTTCCAATGAATATTGAGGGTTGATTTCCTTTAGGATTGACTGGTTTGATCTCCTTGCAGTTCAAGGAATTCTCAAGAATCTTCTCTAACACCACAATTCAAAAGCATCCGTTCTTCGGCTCTCAGTCTTCTTTATGGTCCAGCTCTCACATCCATACATGACTACTGGAAAAACCATGGGACGAACCTTTGTCAGCAAAGTGATGTCTCTGCTTTTGAATATGCTGTCTAGGTTTGTCATAGTTTTTCTTCCGAAGAGCAAGTATATTTTAATTTCATGGCTGCAGTCACGGTCTACAGTGATTTTGGAGCCCAAGAAAACAGTCTGTCACTGTTTCCATTGTTTGCCCATGTATGTACCATGAAGCGATGAGACCGGATGCCATAATCTTCGTTTTCTGAATGTTGAGTTTTAAGCCAGCTTCTTCACCCTCACCGTTTACCCTCATCAAGAGGCTGTTTAGTTGCCCTTCGCTTTCTGCCATTAGAGTGGTATCATCTGCATATATGAGGCTGTTTGTATTTCTCCTGGCAATCTGGTTCTAACTGTTGCTTCTTGACCTGCATACACGTTTCTCAAGAGACAGGTAAGGTGGTCTGATATTCTCATCTCTTTAAGGTTTTTCCACAGTTTGTTGTGACCCACATAGTCAAAGGCATTCTCTTTCACCCCACATCCAGTCTGTACCCAAATGCCATTGGCTCTCAGAGATATGTCCAGAACCCAGCTGCTTCCTGCCACCTCCAGCACGCCATGGTCCACAGCAGCCTGCACCTGGTGCAGCCCCCACAGACCCTTCTCTTCACGAGCGCCAGGGGAGATGTTCCGCCAGGAGACAGGCCCTGCCGCTCCTCACTCAGAACTCTCTAGTCGGCTCCCCCTCACTCTAAGCAAAGCCCTTAAGGCCTTAGCCCACCCCACCCCCCTTACTCTGACCTCACCTCCTGCTGCTTCTGCTCCAGCCACTCCAGCCTCCTTTTACCCCGCTGCTGCTTCTCAAGCTCCCATCTCAAGATCTCTGTGCTGATCATGCCTCTGCTGGAACATTCTTTCCCCAGATAGCCAGAGGACCCACTCCTCCCCTCCTGCCAGTCCTGACAGGCACCTTCCTACAAGGCTGTCCTCTGATAGAGCACAACCCTTCCCCACTCCACATCCCCTCCCTCCCCGACCTACCATCCCCTAGAGCATGTCGCCTTCGAGCACACTCTAATTTGCTTCATTTATTTACCTTTAAAAGCTTTTTATTTATTTATTTTTTTATTTACTTGGCTGCACTGGGTTTTAGATGCAGTATGTAGATCTAATTCCCTGACCAGGGATCGAACTCAGGTCCCCTGCACTGGGAGCTCAGTCTTAGCCACTGGACCACCAGGGAGTTCCCTGCTTTATTTATTGACTGTCTCCTGTCACAAGTAAGCACCCTGAAGCATGGAGTTTTGTTTCCCTGTTGAATGAATACATGAATAAACACAGAAGGCAGAGACAAGCAAAACGAACTCACAGTGAACCCTTTCTTCTACTCACAGAGCTGGGCCCACTGGGCAGAGGGAAGGGGCAACCCAGCAGACATCCCACGGGGCTAGGTGGGCGTCTATATAACTGAGCAGGGAGGCCAGGGCATAGCTATATCGATGCAGGGGAGGGGTGGGAAGAGGCCCAGTGACGCCACCATCCAGTAAGCAAAGGGGAATCACAATGAACAGGAAAAAACACAGACAGCTCAAAGATGTCTACTGACATGCTCTGTGGCCTGGGCAAGCCTTCTGAGACGGAGACAGTGATGCCTACGTCTGTGTGTGGCTGCCGGGCATAGAAGCTCCCCCAGCACGCCTGGCACAGAGCAGGGCTCAGGGAAGGTGGCTGATCTGATGTCGCTGAGCACAGTCAGGTGCCTGCTCAGGGACAAAAGCCAACCCTCCATATAGCCCGGCAATGAGCCTGCCGCCTCAGGGCCAGAAGGTGAGTGGACCTGCTCCCCAGAGCAGGGCTTCTTACTGACTGGTAAGAACGTGCTTGCTCTCTGGCCTGGTGTCTTCTTTCAAAGAATATCCCCCCCACTGCATGTACCCCATCTCTGTGGAATGCACCCCATGCCCTAGGAGGCCTGCGTTCCATTCCCACAGATCAGGACTGCAGGAGTGAGGGACATCCTCACTGGCACACCTGCCTGAGCCCTTCCACTCCAATACACACACAGACACACAACCTACATTGTGTTTGGTGGCCATTTCTTTTCCTTGCTCCCTGGTGATTTTCCTCAAGTGCATCAGGTCGACCTTGTTGGCCACGAGGATCATGGGGAATGATTCCCTGGGGAAAAAAGGAACCAGTAGCTCGTGAGATTCCCCCTGTGAAGGTGGAACACTCTCGCCTCAGGCCAGACACACCACCCTGCACCCCCAGTGCCTAAGGCTGACTTCCGTGGCTTTCCTTCCACATCTTCTGGGATGGAAGAGGCACCTGGGGGCTGTTGGCTGCCTTGGTTTGAAGCCGCAGGCCTGTGGCAAGGTGAGTGAGGGCCCTCCTGGGAACCCCACGGTTTTGCACTGTCTGGGGCTTCTGGCTCACTTCCTCCCATCTCCAGTAACCTGATGCACCCCTGTGCAGGCCATCATGGCAATGCCATCAGCAATGACTCGTGAAGAGCAGCAGGGCCAGGGCAGGCACACAGCTGCCCCACAGTAAATGGCAGCTGCAAAATCAGGAGGGCTCGAGTCAGGGAGGCGTCGGAAGGCACGTCTGCCTGAAAGGTTCCCACAGACACATGTGGCCAAACTGCTGTCCTGCAAACATGCAATGCTGATCTCGCAGCATCTTTGGCCCATGTGAGTCTTTTCATTAAGGAATTGTAATTTGATGGGGGAAACATGGTACTTTATCCTGTTTCCTTGCACTCCGATCACCAAGAAGGTTGAGTATTTTCCCACATCTGTCTCATTTATATTTTCTCTTTAGAGATTCCTATAGTCAGGGGTTTAACCCACATTTATACCTTAGAGCTTTATGTGTATACACGTGTATGTGAATGTAAGTGTGTATCCCTTTATCTTGAATAGTTACTAACACTTTGCCTTTGAGATAGGCATTAACTGAATTTTTCAAATTAATTGAGATTTGTTCAAACCTCACTGTCTTCCTAATCGTTTGTCCTTTTACTTTTACATTAACCTCTTCAAGAGCCGATTAACTGAAAAGACCAGTTGGGATTAGAACAGATTCCAAATTATTTACCTACTCTATATTATGCTAAGGAAAACATGAGGCTTTAATTGTTGTTATTGTTTAGTTGCTAAATCACGTCTGACTCTTGTGACCCCATGGACTGTAGCTGCCAGGCTCCTCTGTCCATGGGATTTCCCAGGCAAGAATACTGGAGTGGGGTGCCCTTTCCTCCTCCAGGGGAATCTTCCTGACCCAGAATTGTGTCTTAGATCTCCTGCATTGGCAGGCAGATTCTTTACTCATTGAGCCACCGGAAGTCCAAGCCTTTAATTAGGGGCTTATAAATCTCACAGTCACATGTGATGTAATCAATTACAATGTACACTGGAGAGAAACTTCACTTTTTCTTTGGCTGTAATAAAATTTGGTTAAATTGGAGCTGAAAAACAGATGTTATTTATGATCCTTGAGTCACCCGGGGCGACGGTTCCGGGAACCTGGGAGGCAGCCGACGTCTCGAGGCCGTGGGTGCGCGTGGACCCCTCCGCCACGTGCAGAGAACGAACGTGGGAGCCGGTGGAGTCGCGGGACCCGAGGTCTGAGTTCGGCTCTGCTCCTCGAGCCCCAGCTTCCACTCGAAGATCTGAGAGAGACACACAGACAGGGCCCGCCCTCGGCCGGGAGCCGGGCGCCCCCGCCAGCCGCCCTCACCTGTCCTTGACGCGCAGGATGAGCTGGTGGAAGCGGTCCACGTGCTCGAAGCTGGCCTTGTCCGTGACCGAGAAGACGATGAGGAAGCCGTCGCCCGTGCGCATGTATTGCTCCCTCATGGCGCTGAACTCCTCCTGCCCGGCCGTGTCCAGAACTGCGGTGGGGGAGGCCACTCAGGTTATACCCGCCCTGGGGCCCCGGGGGCCTGCCAACCCCAGGCTGCCGCTGCGGCCCCTGGGGTGACTCTACCGAGCTGTCCCCTCGAGGCCCCGGGGCTCGGGGTCCAGCAGGGCCTTGGATAACGCAGCGTGAGGCTCTGACTGGCTCATTTGTGGACCCACTGACTCCAGCCCACGGTGTTACCATGGGCCTTCATACTCTGCCTACAGGAGAAAAAACCTCATAAATTCAGTGATCAATCTGCTAAAGAATTCCTCAGGAGTCCCCAAACCCGGGCCTGGAGCCCTGAGACAGCCTTTACAGGCTGTGTCTTAAGGAGGTCACCAGCCTTCGTTTCCACAGTTGGTAAAATGGACACAGTGCCTCTACCTGGCTGCCCCTCAGAAGGAGAGGTCCCAACAAGCCTGTGGGAAGCCCAAAGGGGCCATCCTGGGTCGGAAGGGTCCTCAGCCCCGTGGGTATAGACACCGGGCAGGAAGAGGGGACAGAGCAGCCCCCTGCGAGCCACGGCTTCTGCCACCTAGGAGGGGCTGCTGCAGGTGTGGTGGGTCTGGGAGCTGACACGGCTGTGAGGACAGAGGCTGGGGGACCATCTCCACAAAGGCTCTTCCACCTAAGCCTCCATCCCCATTCCATAAGTCTATCCTCTGGAGATAAAAAGCTCTCCCAGCTTTTCAGAGAGGTCACGGCCACAGCCTGGACCTGCAAACCCGACAGTCTCCAGTCCTGCTGGCACGGGGAAATTTAAACCCCTCAGCGGCTTGCAAGCCTCTGTCCGCCCCCTCCCCCACCACCCGCAGGCCGTCCCACTCCCCCAGCTCTCTGCCTCTGACCACACTCCCCCACCTTCTTCTGGAGGCCCTGGAGCTGCGGTTACAGATTCTGAAGCCAGATTCCGGGCTGAGCCTGGCTCCTCATTCCTAGAGTGTGACTCCGTGCAAACTCTTGTATGTGCCTCCTCTTCCTAAAATGGGGCTCGCTGGGTGGTTCTGAGTTAATATACTAAGGCCAGCACAGCAGCGCTGGCACAGAGAAGCCCCCCAGGAGCGTCTGCCCTGAGCCTCTATCCTCACCGGGGGCTCCTTCCCCAGCGGCCCTTCCTCCCTGCTCCCCTTGCCTTGGTGACCTGATGTGATTCCCAGCATTCTGCTGCCTAAGCCCTGACTCTCCACCCCACTAAGTCCCTGCATGGCACTGTTCTACTGCCCTTTTATAAGGCCCCTTGCTGGACTGTCAGTTCCCAGAGGCAGGGACCTGGTCTGTGGTCACCCATCTACACAGAGCCTGGTACAAAGAGTACTCAAATAGCTGAGTGAATAAATGAACGTGAAGTCCATTCAGTTTCCTTCATTTATTGAAGAACTATTTGAGAGCCTACTGTGTGTCAGGCAGTGTTCTAGGCGCTATGCCTACAGGGGGAAAGGGGCAACATCTTTGCTCTTGTGCAACTTATAATCTATGAAAAAGACAGACAGATGAGCGGGTAAAGTCATTCCTAGTAAAGATGATTACACACCATGAAGGACAACAGCGCCAGCTGGCAGTAACTGGCGGATGTTGGTGTTGCTTTGGATTGGGAAGGATGGCATCTCTCAGGAGAAGCTTCTGAGCAAGGACTAAATGATGGGGGTGGGGGAGCCATGTGGCCGAGGGCTGAGAGGACCCGGTGGGTGGAGGTGTGCAGGGCAGGCTGGCTGACCTGCGGAGGCTGGGGAGGAGGCAGGGGGAGGCTGGGGGTGGGGTTGCTGCCTGCAGGGATGGCCACCTTCCTTCTAAACAAGAAAGGGGCCATGGAGACATTGGGCAAAAGAGAGGCATGATCTATAGGACATTTGAAAAGTTGACTCTGGTTGTTGGGAAAACCCAGACCACAAGTGGAAGCAGGGGGTCTAGGTAGGAGGTGATGCAACAATCCAGCCAGACATGATGGGGGGCTGGGCCAAGGGTGGGGTGGAGGCTGGAACAAGTGACCAGCTTCGGGCCACTGGCTAAGACAGAGCCAACAGGAGCAGGGGCTCTGGAGGGACACGTGGGGACGTGGGGTGAAGAGACAGGAACATGGAGGCTGGCGGCTCCCCGGGGCCTGAGCCAGACGAAGGGGGGCGCCACACCCGGACTGGGGGAGAGGGTGAAACTGTGGGGGGCTCAGTTTCCGACACACACTTCAGAACCTCTCAGACACCTATGTGGGACTTCAAACAGGCAACTGGAGACTTAAGGCAGGAACAGGGAAGAGAGGCAAGAGATACAGACGTAGGAGTGGCCAGTGTGTGGACGGCCAGGGAAGCCACAGGATGAGCTAGTCAGGACCCCCAGGAATCCACACCTCATCAGGCAGACACCTTGAGATTGTGCCTGAGAAAGTGACCTTGTCCCCACAACCTCTCACCTGCATGCCCCCCTGAATCACTCAGCATGGACGACAGGCAAGGCTTCGTGGACGCCTGGACCCAGGGTGTGCCCCCCAACCAAGAGCCTCGGTCTGCTCAGGTCTGATGTGGGGCAGGGCTCCTGGGTTTTCAGGTTCTTGGAGTTCTGACATCCAAGAATTCTTTGGTTTGGATATTAGATCTACAGCTGAGGACCAGTGGGGAGACTGAGGCAGGTTCCCCAATTTCCTAGGGAAGAGGGATAAAGACTACACCTTCACCCAGAGGGAGTAGAGCCTTTGGGTGAATGCCATTCAGAACTGCGGTCAGCAAAACAGATGAAAATGGCATGGATTTGGCTGATGTGGGGCCAGCAAGACCTGAACTGAACAGCAGAAGACTTTCAGGTAATACTGTAATTCACATATTCACAGATAAAAGGGTGTGTATTATCTGGAACAAAAATAGAGATCTAGGATATCTAAAAATATAATCATTCAGAATTAAAAACAACAATTTGGCAGAGAGTTAAAAATTAAAATGGACCCCCTAGAAAGGAAAAACAGTCATTCCGAACATCAATGGCTTTAGAAATAACATTATCCATGCTTTCTAAAAGAATTCCTGGAGGATATACTCTAGCGAAGGGAAAAACAGAGCCATGAAAAAGAAAGATGAGTGGTATTATAAACAAAGTAATAGTGGTATGCAAGGGAAACAGCAAAACCTGAGTTAAGTATCTACACATATTATAATAAATATTATAACATAATCTGAAGAGAACGCAGGATGATTTAGATCTAAAATCTATGATGATCCATATGTGAGGGTAGGGGCTGGGAGAAAAAAAATAAATTATTGTTAATACTAAAGTTCTTGTCTCATTTGGGAAGAGTCTAAAGATACTGATTATATCCAGCTGTTGAGAGAAAATGTAAATATATACACGCATGTGTACAATATACAGAATAATCACCCAAGATAAAACTCAAAACTTTCTAATCATTAGAGGAAAGAAAAACAGGACAAAGCCACAGGATGAGCCAGTCAGGACCCCCAGGAATCCACACCTCATCAGGCAGACACCTTGAGATTGTGCCTGAGAAAGTGACCTTGTCCCCACAACCTCTCACCTGCATGCCCCCCTGAATCACTCAGCATGGACGACAGGCAAGGCTTCGTGGACGCCTGGACCCAGGGTGTGCCCCCCAACCAAGAGCCTCGGTCTGCTCAGGTCTGATGTGGGGCAGGGCTCCTGGGTTTTCAGGTTCTTGGAGTTCTGACATCCAAGAATTCTTTGGTTTGGATATTAGATCTACAGCTGAGGACCAGTGGGGAGACTGAGGCAGGTTCCCCAATTTCCTAGGGAAGAGGGATAAAGACTACACCTTCACCCAGAGGGAGTAGAGCCTTTGGGTGAATGCCATTCAGAACTGCGGTCAGCAAAACAGATGAAAATGGCATGGATTTGGCTGATGTGGGGCCAGCAAGACCTGAACTGAACAGCAGAAGACTTTCAGGTAATACTGTAATTCACATATTCACAGATAAAAGGGTGTGTATTATCTGGAACAAAAATAGAGATCTAGGATATCTAAAAATATAATCATTCAGAATTAAAAACAACAATTTGGCAGAGAGTTAAAAATTAAAATGGACCCCCTAGAAAGGAAAAACAGTCATTCCGAACATCAATGGCTTTAGAAATAACATTATCCATGCTTTCTAAAAGAATTCCTGGAGGATATACTCTAGCGAAGGGAAAAACAGAGCCATGAAAAAGAAAGATGAGTGGTATTATAAACAAAGTAATAGTGGTATGCAAGGGAAACAGCAAAACCTGAGTTAAGTATCTACACATATTATAATAAATATTATAACATAATCTGAAGAGAACGCAGGATGATTTAGATCTAAAATCTATGATGATCCATATGTGAGGGTAGGGGCTGGGAGAAAAAAAATAAATTATTGTTAATACTAAAGTTCTTGTCTCATTTGGGAAGAGTCTAAAGATACTGATTATATCCAGATGTTGAGAGAAAAATGTAAATATATACACGCATGTGTACAATATACAGAATAATCACCCAAGATAAAACTCAAAACTTTCTAATCATTAGAGGAAAGAAAAACAGGACAAAGCAAATGGGACCAAGTCAGTGAAAGGCAAAAATAAACTACACATGGAGTTCCATGGTGGCCTAGTGGTTAGAATTCCAGGTTTTCACTCCCATGCCCTGGGTTCAGTCCCTAGTTGGGGAACTGAGATCCTGCAAGCCACACAGTATGGCAAAAAAAATTTATAAAAATAAGAACGTTTAGGCTTCCCTGGTGGTCTAGTGGGTAAAGAGTCCACCTTGGAGTGCAAGGGGCACTGGTTCGATCCCTGGCCTGGGAAGATCCCATGTTCTGTGGAGCGGCTGGACCGGTGTGTCCAATTAGGAGCCAGCACTCTGGAGTACATGCACCTAGAGCCAGTGCTCTGCAACGAGAGAGGCCACTGCAATGGGAGACCCACACAGGCCGGAGAATAAAGATGGATGAAAACAAACCAATAAAAAAAATAATAAAGGAGGCCAAAAATTTTTAAAAAATATTTAAAAACAAATAAGAAAGTTTAAAATGCAGACATGAAATACGATGGCAGAAATAAATCTATGATGAATGACAGCAAATGGGTTAAATCCACCTATGAAAAGCAGATACTCAGTACAAAATCCACTTGTCTGCTACTATAAAAGACACGTATGAAACAAAATGACACAGAAGGAATCAAAAGTGAAAGGCTAACAAAGGATATGCCAGCCACATGCATCCACAAAGCAGAATTCAAGACTAAGGGATTAAACAGAATAAACTGGGGTTTGGAAAGTGCTAATCAAAGGAAAAAGCAAAACCTGAGTTAAGTATCTACACATATTATAATAAATATTATAACATAATCTGAAGAGAACGCAGGATGATTTAGATCTAAAATCTATGATGATCCATATGTGAGGGTAGGGGCTGGGAGAAAAAAAATAAATTATTGTTAATACTAAAGTTCTTGTCTCATTTGGGAAGAGTCTAAAGATACTGATTATATCCAGATGTTGAGAGAAAAATGTAAATATATACACGCATGTGTACAATATACAGAATAATCACCCAAGATAAAACTCAAAACTTTCTAATCATTAGAGGAAAGAAAAACAGGACAAAGCAAATGGGACCAAGTCAGTGAAAGGCAAAAATAAACTACACATGGAGTTCCATGGTGGCCTAGTGGTTAGAATTCCAGGTTTTCACTCCCATGCCCTGGGTTCAGTCCCTAGTTGGGGAACTGAGATCCTGCAAGCCACACAGTATGGCAAAAAAAATTTATAAAAATAAGAACGTTTAGGCTTCCCTGGTGGTCTAGTGGGTAAAGAGTCCACCTTGGAGTGCAAGGGGCACTGGTTCGATCCCTGGCCTGGGAAGATCCCATGTTCTGTGGAGCGGCTGGACCGGTGTGTCCAATTAGGAGCCAGCACTCTGGAGTACATGCACCTAGAGCCAGTGCTCTGCAACGAGAGAGGCCACTGCAATGGGAGACCCACACAGGCCGGAGAATAAAGATGGATGAAAACAAACCAATAAAAAAAATAATAAAGGAGGCCAAAAATTTTTAAAAAATATTTAAAAACAAATAAGAAAGTTTAAAATGCAGACATGAAATACGATGGCAGAAATAAATCTATGATGAATGACAGCAAATGGGTTAAATCCACCTATGAAAAGCAGATACTCAGTACAAAATCCACTTGTCTGCTACTATAAAAGACACGTATGAAACAAAATGACACAGAAGGAATCAAAAGTGAAAGGCTAACAAAGGATATGCCAGCCACATGCATCCACAAAGCAGAATTCAAGACTAAGGGATTAAACAGAATAAACTGGGGTGTTTATAATGGGCAAAAGTACAGCATCAACAAGTGCCAAAGCCATGAGTCACAAACACCTAAGAACACGGTCTTAAGTATATATATACACATGTGCAAAAAACTGGCTTTTTAAAACAGGAGTGACAAATCCCATAATCCCTGTAGGAGAACTGAACAGTCTTTCCTTAGAGATAGAACAAGTCCCTCCAAAAATAATGATTTATTATTAAATAACACCATTCAAAAATGTACACTGAAGATTGAAAGAACAGACTACATTCAAACCAAAAATAAATATTTTCAAACACATGTGAAATAGTCATAAAAATTGGCATTATAAGTAGGTCATAAATAAAAATGTCAACAAATTCCAGTAAGCAGAAGTCATGTGAAACATCTATAAGATCAGAAATGAACAGAAACATGATCATAAAAGAAACTATCCACTTGAAAATCTAAAAAGCTATAGCGCTCTATAGCAGTGGTGGTGGTTTAGTCGCTCAGTCATGTCCGACTTGTATGAGCCCATGGGCTGCAGCCCGCCGGGCTCCTCTGGCTGTGGGACTCTCCAGGCAAGAGTACTGGAGCGGGCTGCCATTTCCTTCTCCAGGGGATCTTCCCAACCCAGGGATGGAACCCAGGTCTCCTACATTGCAGATGGACTCTTTACTGACCTAGCCACCAGGGAAGCCCATAGCGCTCTGCAACTCTCCAATAAAAGAGAAAAGCGAAGCAGAGATGACAAACAATTTAGGACTGTATGACAATAAACAATAACAGGCTCCTCTGTTCTGAGGCCAAAGCGGTGCTCAGAAGAAAATGACAGCTTTAAATGCACTTCAGAAAGCAAGAAAGACTGAAAAGTAACTAAGCATTTAAACCAAGAGGCCAGAAAGAACAAATAAAATAAAACCAAAGAAAAAGGAAATCATCAATAAAAATAGAAATTAAGAAAATGGGAAGAAGGAAAAAGTAGTTAATATCTAAACATTAAAAGCTGATCCTTTGGAAAACAATTAAAAAAAACCTTTAGGCATTTTTATCAGAGAGAAGAACAAGAGAAATGGTCTATGACTATGGATATAGAAAAAAATATTTAACAAGCATCAACAAGTGCCAAAGCCATGAGTCACAAACACCTAAGAACACGGTCTTAAGTATATATATACACATGTGCAAAAAACTGGCTTTTTAAAACAGGAGTGACAAATCCCATAATCCCTGTAGGAGAACTGAACAGTCTTTCCTTAGAGATAGAACAAGTCCCTCCAAAAATAATGATTTATTATTAAATAACACCATTCAAAAATGTACACTGAAGATTGAAAGAACAGACTACATTCAAACCAAAAATAAATATTTTCAAACACATGTGAAATAGTCATAAAAATTGGCATTATAAGTAGGTCATAAATAAAAATGTCAACAAATTCCAGTAAGCAGAAGTCATGTGAAACATCTATAAGATCAGAAATGAACAGAAACATGATCATAAAAGAAACTATCCACTTGAAAATCTAAAAAGCTATAGCGCTCTATAGCAGTGGTGGTGGTTTAGTCGCTCAGTCATGTCCGACTTGTATGAGCCCATGGGCTGCAGCCCGCCGGCTCCTCTGGCTGTGGGACTCTCCAGGCAAGAGTACTGGAGCGGGCTGCCATTTCCTTCTCCAGGGGATCTTCCCAACCCAGGGATGGAACCCAGGTCTCCTACATTGCAGATGGACTCTTTACTGACCTAGCCACCAGGGAAGCCCATAGCGCTCTGCAACTCTCCAATAAAAGAGAAAAGCGAAGCAGAGATGACAAACAATTTAGGACTGTATGACAATAAACAATAACAGGCTCCTCTGTTCTGAGGCCAAAGCGGTGCTCAGAAGAAAATGACAGCTTTAAATGCACTTCAGAAAGCAAGAAAGACTGAAAAGTAACTAAGCATTTAAACCAAGAGGCCAGAAAGAACAAATAAAATAAAACCAAAGAAAAAGGAAATCATCAATAAAAATAGAAATTAAGAAAATGGGAAGAAGGAAAAAGTAGTTAATATCTAAACATTAAAAGCTGATCCTTTGGAAAACAATTAAAAAAAAAAACCTTTAGGCATTTTTATCAGAGGAAAAAAAGAAAAGATACTTGGAATGAGAAATGGTCTATGACTATGGATATAGATAAATATTTAATTACAAGAGAAAACTATCTAGAGTTTTATAGCAATACATTCTCAACTCTGTATGAAATGGGTTAAGTAAGAAAATATAAATGAACAAAACTGACTCAAGAAAATACATACGACCTGAACAGATCAGTAATTATCTATGAAATTGAAGATATGAAACTACCCTGTGAGGAGCACAAAGCTAGTCTTATAATCAAAGTGGCTCTGTGGTAAAGAAACTACCTGCCGACGCAGGAGACGCATGTTCAATCTCTGGGTCAGGAAGGTCCCTGGAGGAGGAAAAGGCAACCCACTCCAGTCTGCTTGCCTAGAGAATCCCATGGACAGGGGAGCCTGGCAGGCTATAGTCCAGGGGGCTGCAGAGAGTTGGACATGACTAAACAGCAACAAGAAAAATATAGAACTTCCTAGTTTATTGTGAGAACCTAGCATAATCCTAATAACAGCCTGGACAGAAACAGCACAGGGGCATGTGGTGGCTGCCAGGCCTGCCCATCTTTGGGGGACAGAAGCTGCTGTAAGAGGGCCTGTGCGGCCCTAAGAAGTACAGTCATCCATTAGCCAAGTATTTTCTGAGAACTTCTCGGCTCCAAAACCCTGTTCTGCTTGGTACTCTGCGCGGTTGAAGAGTAAGATGCATCTTCCTCTCAGGGCACTTAGAGGCAGGTTGGGCTCGTACTTAAAGAACAACAATACAGGACAGGAATGGATACTAACTATTGGAGGTGGAGGGAAGGGTGGGTCCCATCAGCTGAGAAGGATAATGGAAGGTTTTAGGGAAGAGAGGACCTTTATTGGAAGAATAGAAATTGACATGAAAAGCCAGGGCCTAGGGAAAGGCTGTCTAGGCAAGGCCCAGCAGGGGCAAAGGCCGGGGAGCTGGAGGGAGTAGGCTGGTGAGCTGGGAAAAGGTTAGTGTGGGAAGAGAGGGGAGAAAGAGGAGACGGAGAAGTCAGAAGCTGGGACCCTGGAGCCTAAACTAAACTGTCAGAACTTGATGGGCACTGGGGAGCTATTAAAGGTTCAGAGGGAAGGGATGTAGACAGAGGAGAGTGAATTTGGCAGCCCAAGAGGGAGGTGACGGAAGGAGGGCGCTTGTGAAGAGGCGGAAGAGGGACCTGGGCAGGGGTGACCAGGGTGTGAGCCAAGGCCGTGTGCTTCAAATAGAGGGGAGCGAATGAGCAGGGCACCCCGAGGGCATGGAACAGGGATGGGGGCTGAAGGGAGACAGCCCCTATACCTTGGGCCCCACCAGGGGAGGGCAGGTACAACCAGGGAAGAGGCTGTGTGGAGGCTGAGCTGGGCCCTGTCTGGTTTGGGGTCCACTGTTTCCCACCCCTCGCCTCCACACATCCTGCAAATGCCTGGTCACGGGCCCCTTGTCGGCGGCTCTGCTTCCAAGACTTCCGGGGAAGCCGAAGAAAACGGGCAGCTGTGCTTTAAAAAAATCTTGATTCCGTCTGTATCCCCCACGCCTGATGTCATGAAGGTAGGAGGACTCCTAGACAGAAAGTATTAGTCACCATGAGAGGTGTTCTGCCAGTGTGTGTGTGTGTGTGTGTGTGTGTGTAAGGGAGACAGACATAGACAGAGGCAGCCAGACTGGAGAAGGAGAGAGAAAGCAGAGAGAGATTCTGGCCACAGAGCGGGCCAGGGCTGTGCACCCCGTCTGCCCACCGCAGGCTTCCACCTGGGGGTGGTGGGGCCCTGCAGTGTTGCTGAGGAGGATTTAAGTGGGAACGCTGGAGCTGTTCTTGGGTCTGTTGCATTCTAGGAGCCAAGCCCACACGCTGGCAGGGTTGGGGCCCAAGGCAGGCGGGCAGCCAGCATGCGGGCAGCACCAGTCTGGGTCCCTGCTGAGCCCTCTCCTCCTGCCCCTCCCTTGGTCCCTCTCTCTCCTCCCCTTCCTCCGGGGCTGCCAGAGGGAGGCAAACCCTTGGCAGGGGGTGTGGGGGCTCTGACACCGGCCCACAGCCCAGGATACAGTCTGAGCTCTTTGGCTAAAAGCCGTCCTGCCCACCATGTTCCAACTGGCCTCAAGGGCTGCCTGCGAGTTTATACACACACCTGACATGCAGTCCTCTTCATGGCCCTGGAAAGAAGGTATTACCATCCCCCTAGTACAGACGAGAAAACTGAGGGATCTGCTCAAGGTCACACGCCAGGGAGAAGGGAACCCTGACTCCCCAGGACCCAACTGCCTCAGCTCATCCAGGCTGTTTGCTTCAACCAGAGGGTGTGGGTCTGACAGGCAGTGTCTCAGTTCCAGGCCTTTGCCCAGCCATGACCTCCACCAGAATGCCTCTTAGACTCCCCCAGCTGCCCCCCAGCAGGGCAGCAGCCCCTTCCTCTCCTGAGGACCCTGGCCTCTGACCTCCATCTCTGAACTCTTCCTGCTGCCGGTGGCTCTGGTTCTCCAAGCCCATACTCAGCTCCCCACCAGAGTGCAGTCCCAGAGGGTGGGAGTCTGACTTTCATTTCTCTGGGTCCCCCAAAAGACTCTGCACCCAATGAAGGCTCAAAAAATATTTGCACTATGGAAGACAGTATGGAGATTTCTTTAAAAACTAGGAATAGAACAACTATATGACCCAGCAATCCCACTCTTAGGCTTATACCCTGAGGAAATCAAAATTGAAAGAGACACATGCACCCCAGTGTTCATTGCAGCACTTTTTACAATAGCTAGAACATGGAAACAACCTAGATGTCCATCAACAAATGAATGGATAAAGAAGCTATGTTATATATACACAATGGAGTATTTCTCAGCCCTAATAAGAAATGCATTTGAATCAGTCCTAATGAGTTGGGTGAATCTAGAACCTATTATACAAAGTGAAGTAAGTCAGAAAGAAAAGGACAAATATAGTATACTAACACATATATATGGAATCTAGAAAGATAGTACTGATAAATGCATATGCAGAGCAGCAATGGAGAAACAGACATAGAGAACAGACTTATGGTCATTGGAGGAGGGAGAAGTGAATGAGAGGTATGGAAAGAATAACATGGAAACCTACACTACCATATGTAGAAGAGACAGGGGAACTTACATGGGGGCTATGCAGCAACCTGGAGGAGTGGGATGGGAAGAGACTGGGAGGGGGGGTTCAGGTGGGAGGGGTCAAGGATATACCTATGACTAATTTGATTTATGTATTGCTGTAAATAACAAAACTCTGTAGAAGTAAAATAAAAATAATTATATAAAAAATATATAACTAGCAGATATCCTATGTGAGACATTCCAAAATTATAAATTTATCTTACATGATTATATAATAAATTTAATGTTGATTCAACGGAAAAAAAATATTTGCAGAGTGACTGGAGAAATCACAGGCACGCTATAGGAAATGCAGTTGTGTTCAAACAGCCCACTGAAAGGGAAACCACCAAAGCTGGACTTTTTAAAAGCCCTATAACTCACCCTGCAGGGTGAAGTCAGGGTTCTGGAATGTGAAACAGCACAGTCGGTAATTTCTAGAGATACTATGTCTCCACAGACCTGGAGTGCCTAGTGTTTTCCATACCTCTCTTGTCCACAGGCCCACCTTGGGAGGCAGGAGGGATCGTGTCCATTTTTACAGGGAAGTCAGGCAGGGAAGGCTGTGCTCTGCCTAGGAATAGACTCCCCTTAAAAAAATGCCAGTCTGGGGCTTCCCTGGTGGCCCAGTGGGTAAGGACACCGCCTTGCAGTGCAAGCGGCGCTGGTTCAATCCCTGGCCTGGGAAGATCCCACATGCCGCGGAGCGGCTGGACCAATGTGTCCAAATGTGCCCAGAGCTGGTGCTCCACGATGAGAGAGGCCACTGCGATGGGAGGCCCACACAGGACAAAGGACAAAGATGGATGGAAATAAATAAATGAAAGATCAATAGAAGTGGCCAAAAAAAAATGCCAGTTTGTTGAAGATCAATAGTGATGAGGGCCCCCCTTCCTGGTGAGGGTGTGTATGGGGTGGGCTGGGTGCCTGGCAAAGGGCTGGAAGCTCAATCAGACACTGAGCCCAGGAAAAGGGCTGCGTTCTCCTTCTCTGAAGTGCTGGCCCAGTGTGACTAGGGAGGGGGATAAAATTCCACGGCAGGTGCCAGCTGGCTCCCCGGCCACGGTGGGAGATTTCCTCTGGCAGTGGCCCCAGCCTCGACTGGCTGATGTCAGGGGAGAAGTGCTGGTCACCGGCCCAGGGGGACACTTGTCCTTGTGACCACACTACTATGACTGGAAAGTGGGGCAATGGGGGAGGTCTTGGAGATGTCTTCTTGAGGTCCAGGGTTCCCTGACTTGGTGGGCATGTTGAATGGGTGAGCGCATATCCTTTCAGGGAGGGTCTATGGCTCTGTGGGGTTCTTAGGGGAGCCTGGACCTCCACCCCAGCCCCACCTAAATGTCCCTCTCAGGGAGGGAAGACAAGGCCTAGCGGAAATAGCAGCAGGGGGCCCACCTGTGTGACCAGGCACCCAGGATCATCCCAGAGACAAATGGGAGCCTACCTGTGTGACCAGGCACCCAGGAGCATCCCAGAGACAGATGGGGGTCAGGGAGGGAGAGGAGCAGGTAGGCAAAGCAACTGCCTGCAACCCCATTTCCATCTCACCCCGACAGGGAGATGGGACTTACATGGGAAGAGACTGGGGCAGGGCAGGGTTGGGACCTGCCCAGTTTTCTGCTGCTCATGAGTAACAGAGGCAAGATCTGAATGCAAGTGTATCTTGGTCCTGGCCTGGCTCTGCTCCTGGTTCCACCTGTCCCTGAGCTGGCCCACAGTGTCCCTGTGGCCTGTGAAGGGGGCCAAGCCCAAAAGCAGGGGTGAAGTTGGAACACCTGAGGTTTGAAGGAATGGAAGACAAAGACCTGGAGGCTACGCCTCCCCCTCCACACCTACCTGGTTACCCCAAACCCTCTATCTGCTCCACATCCCCCAACTCTGGGAAGCCAGGAAGAGCCAGAAGGAGAGAGCTCGGGGCCTCTGGCCTGGCTCCCTTACAGCAGCTCCCAGGGCACCCTTAGAGCACCCAGCAAATCCAAACACAGCCTTACCGGTCCCCCCACTGCCCAGCCACCGTTTCCCATTGTGTCCTCGCTCCTCAAGCCTCCACCATAGCTGAGGGTCTGGGACAGAGCATCAGGAGCTAAAATCCGCAAGCTTCCAAACCAACCTGCTTCAGGGACAGCGGAAGCCTCACACACTGCAGGTGAGGAAGGCAAGGCAGTATAGACACTTGAGAGAACAGTGTGGCAGCTCCTCACAATGTAGTATGCAGATATGCCGGGCTGGGTGAAGCACAAGCTGGAATCAAGATTGCTGGGAGAAATATCAATAATCTCAGATATGCAGATGGTGCCACCTTAATGGCAGAAGTCTAAGAGGAATTAAAGAGTCTCTTGAAGACGATGAAAGAGGAGAGTGAAAAAGCTGGCCGAAAACTCAACATCAAAAAAACGAAGATCACAGCATCCGGTCCCGTCATTTCATGGCAAATAGGTGGACAAACAATGGAAACAGTGATAGACTTTATTTTCTTGGGCTATAAAATCACTGCGCGTGGTGACTGCAGGCATGAAATTAAAAGATGCTTGCTCCTTGGAAGAAAAACTATGACAAACCTAGACAGCATTTTCAAAAGCAGAGGTATCACTTTGCCAGCAAAAGTCCACATAGCCAAAGCTATGACTTTCCCAGCAGTCAGGTATGGATAGGAGAACTGGACCATAAAGAAGGCTGAGCACTGAAGAACTGATGCTTTCAAACTGTGGTGTTGGAGAAGACTCAGTCAAGGACTGAAGCCAAAGAGGAAGCTCCAATACTTTTGGCCACCTGATGTGAACAGGCGACTCATTGGAAAAGACCCTGATGCTGGGAAAGATTGAGGGCAAGAGGAGAAGGGGATGACAGAGGATGAGATGGTTGGATGGCATCACCGACTCAATGGACATGAGTTTGAGCAAACTCTGGGAGATGGTGAAGGACGGGGAAGCCTGGCGTGCTGCAGTCCATGGGGTTGCAGAGTCAGACACAGCTGAGCAGCTGAACCTAACAACACAATGCTAAACACAGAGCTACCACTCAACCCAGCAACTCGATTCCCAGGGGTGCACCCAAGAGAACTGAAAACACATGTCCACACAAAAACTTGAATACCCACAGCAGCATTCTCCATCATAGTCCCAAAGTGGAAATAACCCAAGTGTCCACTGACTGATGAGCAGATAAAGAAAATATCATCCCTCTATATACAGCTGATCTTTGAACAGCACAGATGTGAACTGAACAAGTCCATTTATATAAGAATTTTTTTCCAATAAATACACAAAAATTTATGTGTAGAACATTGTGTGAAGACTTGTATTGAAGTGGATAGGCTATCCCTATATTAGGCATAAGGGGAGTGACATTTAGATTAATAATGTGCTGGGCTCTCCTGGTGGTCTGGTGAAGAATCTTCCTTGCAAAGCAAGGGACGCTGGTTGGATCCCTGGTCTGGGAAGATGCCACATGCCACGGAGCTACAGAGGTGTGCACCGCACACTACAACTGTTGAGTCTGTGCTCCCGAGCCAGAGAGCCACAACTGCTGAGCCCATACACTACAGCTGCTGAAGCCTGAGTGCTCAAGAGCCCACGCTCTGCGATAAGAGAAGCTCCAGCAATGAGAAGGCTGCATACAGCCATGGAGAGTAGCCCCTGCTCGCCACAACTAGATTCATGCACACAACTTCACTGCTGCATGCAGCAGTGAAGACCCACCATAGCCAAAAAATAAATAAATCTTGAAAAAATAATGTGCTAGTTTTCTTACTGTTGTATAACTTTGCTCTCAAAGAATGATATTACTACATAATATGTTTGGCCCCCACCCCTCTTCTCTCTCTAATTAAAGAAACTGCGTCTCAGTCTATAATCACAGGTTAAGCATTTTTAAAAAATGGAACAGTGTTTCCAATACTGTATTATGACTATGACTGTAATATTATATGCCATACAAATTGTTTAACTATTCATTAGCGTAAAAGCTAGCCTACTGGCAAACAATTGTATTAATTATACTAGGCTACCAAAAACACTCACATCGCTGCTTCCCTGTTATCAGTGCATGAATCACTATGTGTGCGTGTGTGCTAACTTCAGTCGTGTCTGACTCTCTGTGACCCCAGGGACTGCAGCCCGCCCGACTCCTCCGTCCATGGACCTTCTCCAGGCAAGAATACTAGAGGGGGTTGCCATGCCTTCCTCGTGAATCATTAAACCTGTACGTAAGTATGAATTTATTTTTCATATCATCTGATGTCTAGTGTTAGTAATACACATATTATCTGCAGTGGTTTATATCTATAAGACAAAATTGATGTAGATACTGACAGACATAAGCAGATGACATAAACTTTGGTATCAATAAATACAGCACAGTACTGTAAATGCATTTTCTCTTCTTCATGATTTGCTTAATAACATTTTCTTTAGCTTACTTTATTATAAAAATACAGTCTATAATATATATAACATATAAAATACATGTTAATCACCTGTTTATGCTACCAGCAAAGCTTTGGTCAACCGTAGGCTCTTAGTAGTTAAGTCTTGTGGGGGCCGAAAGTTATACCCAGATTTTTACCTGCATGAGAGGCTGGCATCCCTGACCCCCGTGGTGTTCAAGGATCAATTGTATTAGAATATTATCCACCCATAAAAAGGAATGCAATTCTAATAACATGTTACAACATGGATGAACCTTGAAGTGTTAACTGACAGAAGTCAGACACAAAGGCCACAGACCCTGTGATGCCATTTATGTGAAGTATCCAGAACAGGCAAATCCACAGAGGCAGAAAGGACAGGAGAGGTTTGGGAACTGTGGAATGGGAAGGATGGCCAATGGAGGTGAGGTTTTGGAGGGCAATGACAATGCTGTGGATGGGACAGTGGTGGTCCCAGTGATGGCTGATTTCTTAATCCACCAGTAAACTGTGACGGCCCACCTTTGTGTATATACCACCAGCCACTGAATTGTGTATCTGAGAAGTGGGGGGAGGTTTTACATGTGAATTACATCTCAATTAAAAAATTAAATGAGGGGGAACACCCCATTCTCCTCCTCTGCAGTGCATTTTCCACTGGTCCCTCTCTGTGGTGGATGCCCGGCTGGCTCCTGTCCAAGACCCTCCCCTCCCTCCAGGGACCCCTGGATCCTGTCTCCGGGCACCTACGCAAGGACACTGCTACTGTTCTGTGTCCTCCCCTTCCTGCATCATCCATTTCTCTCTTGGTTCACTTCCATCAGTATGTAAACATGACATAAATTCTTTTATCTTAATAAAACAAGAATAAAGCCCCCAAATTAAAAATAAAACACCCGTCCCTTTGACCTCACACCTTGCAGCTACTGCCCCCACTTCTCTAGTCCTTCTTCAGCCACACTCCTTGTCTGGTCTGTGCTCACTGCCTGCCCTTCTTGACCTCCCCTCTTTCTTAACCCTCGGTGATCAGGCCACTCTATGAAGGCTGATCTTGTCAGGTCACCGTGATCTCCGGGTCACTAGATCCAGCAGATACTTTGTGGTCCTCATCCCACTGGTCACTTGCCGGCATCTGACGCACGTGATGGCTCCCTCCTTTTTGAAAACCCTCCGCCCTTGGCCTTGGCATGTCACTCTGTCTTGCTTCTTCTCTGACACTCATCACTCTCTGAACAAGGGTGGGCCCTAGCACTCAGTCCTGGGGCCCCGTCTCCACCCACACTTGCTCTCTTGGCGATCTCCTGTCTTATGGCTCTATGCAGCAGCTCCCAGTTTCCAGATCCAGCCTGCACACCTCCCGTTGCTCCAGACTGACCCTGCTGCTGGTTTGACTTCTATTTGCATGTGTGGAAGCCCTCTCAGATTCAACAGGTTCAAAATTAAACTTGATTTTTCCATCAAACTTGCTTTTCTCAGCCTTTCTAATTTTTTTTTTTTTTAACCTGAAGCCCAGAGGGGGAAGGGAGATTTTTTTTTTTTAAATTTTGGCCTCTTTTATTGGATTTTATTTATTTACTTATTTTCACCCATCTTTATTCTTTGGCCTGTGTGGACCTCCCATTGCAGTGGCCTCTCTCATTGCAGAGCACCAGCTCTGGGCACATGCACTCCAGAGTGCTGGCTCATAATTGGACACACTGGTCCAGCCACTCCGCAGCACGTAGGATCTTCCTGGGCCAGGGATCAAACCAGTGCACCTTGCAGTGCAAGGCAGACTCTTTACCCACTGGACCACCAGGGAAGCCTGCCTTTCTAATTTAAAAAAATTTTTATTTTATTCAAGTATAGTTGATTTATCAGTCTTCCTAATCTTGATAAACATAACTCTATTCTACCAGTGGTCCAGTCTGAAAGCTCTTCTCTCCCTACCCTCACCCGTGCCACATACTCCATGAACAAATTCTGTTATTTCCTCCTTAAAATACATCCAGACTGACCCTAACTCCTTCTCACCACCTCCTTTACTGATGCCTTAGTCTACCATCAAGAGCTGCTTAACTGGTCTCCCTAGTTCTGTCCTGGTTTCTTTCAGGCTCTCTATCCCTACAACCAGTCACTGCCCCCAAGGTGATCAGGCCACTCTATGAAGGCTGATCTTGTCAGGTCACCGTGATCTCCGGGTCACTAGATCCAGCAGATACTTTGTGGTCCTCATCCCACTGGTCACTTGCCGGCATCTGACGCACGTGATGGCTCCCTCCTTTTTGAAAACCCTCCGCCCTTGGCCTTGGCATGTCACTCTGTCTTGCTTCTTCTCTGACACTCATCACTCTCTGAACAAGGGTGGGCCCTAGCACTCAGTCCTGGGGCCCCGTCTCCACCCACACTTGCTCTCTTGGCGATCTCCTGTCTTATGGCTCTATGCAGCAGCTCCCAGTTTCCAGATCCAGCCTGCACACCTCCCGTTGCTCCAGACTGACCCTGCTGCTGGTTTGACTTCTATTTGCATGTGTGGAAGCCCTCTCAGATTCAACAGGTTCAAAATTAAACTTGATTTTTCCATCAAACTTGCTTTTCTCAGCCTTTCTAATTTTTTTTTTTTTTAACCTGAAGCCCAGAGGGGGAAGGGAGATTTTTTTTTTTTAAATTTTGGCCTCTTTTATTGGATTTTATTTATTTACTTATTTTCACCCATCTTTATTCTTTGGCCTGTGTGGACCTCCCATTGCAGTGGCCTCTCTCATTGCAGAGCACCAGCTCTGGGCACATGCGCTCCAGAGTGCTGGCTCATAATTGGACACACTGGTCCAGTTGCTCCGCAGCACATGGGATCTTCCTGGGCCAGGGATCAAACCAGTGCCCCTTGCACTGCAAGGCGGACTCTTTACCCACTGGACCACCAGGGAAGCCTGCCTTTCTAATTTAAAAAAATTTTTATTTTATTCAAGTATAGTTGATTTATCAGTCTTCCTAATCTTGATAAACATAACTCTATTCTACCAGTGGTCCAGTCTGAAAGCTCTTCTCTCCCTACCCTCACCCGTGCCACATACTCCATGAACAAATTCTGTTATTTCCTCCTTAAAATACATCCAGACTGACCCTAACTCCTTCTCACCACCTCCTTTACTGATGCCTTAGTCTACCATCAAGAGCTGCTTAACTGGTCTCCCTAGTTCTGTCCTGGTTTCTTTCAGGTCTATCATCTACTCCACAGCCAGAGTGAGCCTTTTAAACATCAGTCAGACCATGCCTGTCTTCTGCTCAAAATCTTCCCATGGCTTATTTTCCTTCTAGGTCCTAGAAGGTCACTGCCCGAGCTACCTCCCTGACCTCACCTCTTAGCCTCTCGCTCACCTCCTCTGTATCGTGGGCTCCTGGCCATTCTCCCAAACACATCCTTGCCTCAGGGCCTTTGCACCTGATAATCTCTCTGAGATTCTCTTCCCCAAGTACAGGCCCAGCTTTCTCCTTCAGGTCTTTGCTCCAACATCACTTCATGAGGAAGGCATTCCCTGTCCAGTGTGCTTCCCTCCTCCTCCCTGTCTATTCTTCTACCTGCCTCACTCTCTTTCACAGCTTTCATATCATTACATATTTGTTTATGCTCAGTCTCCCCCATTCTGCCAGGGACTGTAGGAGAGCAGGGACTTGACTTTGCAAACTGCTGCACTCAAAGAGCCCCAACGGGGCCAGGCCACATAGCAGGGACCCAGAAGTGTTTACAGAATGATCTAGAGAACACGCCCCATAAATGCATCTCAGGGACTGACCCACACATCACTGGAGGGAGAGGAGGCAGCTCCGGGTCAGGGGCGCAAGCCTCACTCTGGACCCCCCAGATGCAGGCAGATGGGTTAGCGACCCATCATCTGCACACGTGATTGGATCTATTCTTTTTTCTTCTTTTACCTGGTTGGATGATGCATTTTATTGCTTGCTTCTTCTTCTTTTTAATTGGAGTATAATTGCAGGCAGATGGGTTAGCTGACCCATCATCTGCACATTGTCTTTTTATCAGGTCTTTCCAAGTATAGTTGATTTATCAGTCTTCCTAATCTTGATAAACATAACTCTATTCTACCAGTGGTCCAGTCTGAAAGCTCTTCTCTCCCTACCCTCACCCGTGCCACATACTCCATGAACAAATTCTGTTATTTCCTCCTTAAAATACATCCAGACTGACCCTAACTCCTTCTCACCACCTCCTTTACTGATGCCTTAGTCTACCATCAAGAGCTGCTTAACTGGTCTCCCTAGTTCTGTCCTGGTTTCTTTCAGGTCTATCATCTACTCCACAGCCAGAGTGAGCCTTTTAAACATCAGTCAGACCATGCCTGTCTTCTGCTCAAAATCTTCCCATGGCTTATTTTCCTTCTAGGTCCTAGAAGGTCACTGCCCGAGCTACCTCCCTGACCTCACCTCTTAGCCTCTCGCTCACCTCCTCTGTATCGTGGGCTCCTGGCCATTCTCCCAAACACATCCTTGCCTCAGGGCCTTTGCACCTGATAATCTCTCTGAGATTCTCTTCCCCAAGTACAGGCCCAGCTTTCTCCTTCAGGTCTTTGCTCCAACATCACTTCATGAGGAAGGCATTCCCTGTCCAGTGTGCTTCCCTCCTCCTCCCTGTCTATTCTTCTACCTGCCTCACTCTCTTTCACAGCTTTCATATCATTACATATTTGTTTATGCTCAGTCTCCCCCATTCTGCCAGGGACTGTAGGAGAGCAGGGACTTGACTTTGCAAACTGCTGCACTCAAAGAGCCCCAACGAGAGCCAGGCCACATAGCAGGGACCCAGAAGTGTTTACAGAATGATCTAGAGAACACGCCCCATAAATGCATCTCAGGGACTGACCCACACATCACTGGAGGGAGAGGAGGCAGCTCCGGGTCAGGGGCGCAAGCCTCACTCTGGACCCCCCAGATGCAGGCAGATGGGTTAGCGACCCATCATCTGCACACGTGATTGGATCTATTCTTTTTTCTTCTTTTACCTGGTTGGATGATGCATTTTATTGCTTGCTTCTTCTTCTTTTTTTTTTAATTGGAGTATAATTGCTTTACAATGTTGTATCTGTTTCTGCTGTAGCAGGAAGTGAGTCAGCTGTGTGTGCACACAGAGCCCTTCCCTCTCAGGCCTCCCTGCATCCCACCCCCATCCCACCCTCTAGGCAGCCCAGCGCGCAGAGCTGAGCTCCCTGTGCTCTGCAGCTGCTTCCCGCTAGCTGTCTATTTTATACACGGTCGTGTAATATGCTTCCCTGCTGGCTCAGACAGGAAAGAGTCTGCTTGCAACGCAGGAGACTCGAGCTTGACCCCTGGGTCGGGAAGATCCCCTGGAGGAAGGCGTGGCAACCCACCCCAGTACGCTTGCCTGGAGAGTCCCACGGGCCGAGGAACCTGGCGCGCTACAGTCCGTGGGCTTGCCGAGTTGGACATGACTGAGCGGCTAACACTTCCACTATTTTTTTCAGTGTGTATATATATGTCAAAGCCACTCTCCTCATTTGTCCCACCCACTCTTCCCCAGCAGTGCCTATTCTTGAAAACATCAAGCTACCCTCTGAGAGTGTCACATTAGACCATTTTTAACAATGAAAGCTTCAGGAGGCTTCCTCTGTACTCTGCTTCACGAGGAGCCGCCTGCCCTCCCTCCCTCTCCTGGCACCAGGAGACACCAGGGTGAGACTCTCTCTCCTCCAGGAGCCGCAGTTTGTAATGCTTCATTTCCTCTTGGCAACAACTATGAGGCTCCACAGTGGGGACACAGACCCCGCCAACCGGGGCACCTGGTCTTGGTCCAGAGGGTGTCTGTGCCCAAGGGAAAGAGGAGCCCCCAGTCTCTTGGACCTGGGCCCTGATGACAATGGGCTGACCGTGGCTGCACCAGGGCCCAGAGCTGGTAATATCACCCAACGCAAGGACAGACAGGAGACATCTCAAAGCTCCATCTGGCCCAGTGCGCTCAGTCTAGACCAGTCACGTGACTTCTAACAATGCTCAACAAGAAGTTCTGAAATCAGGGCAAAAGCCAAAACTAACTGCAGGAGTCTAGGACCTGACTGTCAGCAATGTGACTAAAAGGAACCCCCCCGGGGACTGGGGTGCTGGCGAGTGTGGAACGACCTCATGCTGCACTCAGAACTTCATCACTCAGCCCTGCCGAGCCGACTCTAGGTCACTGGCCGATGGCCGGTCCCTTGGCTCCCAGGCTGGCTAGCGGGGCGAAAGCGAGCACAGAGCAAGATAGCCTTGGCTTAGGGGTCAGAGGGAGTGGGGTGCTAGTCAGCTGTGTGACCCTGGACTTGCTATTTTGCCTCCCTGAGTCTTAGCTCCTGCCCCTGCAGGGACACGACCAATCAGAGGGCTGCTGGACAGGCGCGGGAGCAGGAGTGTGGATACCCAGGAGGAGGGCTCGTGGGGTGCAGGGTGGCAGGGGCACCTAAGGGTTTCACCGTCCTGCCCACTGTGTAGTAGTGCTAGGCCCTACTGGCTGAGGGGCAGCCGTGAATGTGAAAGCGTGAGTCGCTCAGTCGTGTTCGACTCTGCAACCCCATGGACGGGAGCCCGCCAGGCTCTTCCGCTGATGGCATTCTCCAGCCAAGAATCCTGGAGTGGGCTGCCATTTCCTTCTCCAGGAGATTTTCCCAACCCAGGGATTGAACCCAGATCCACTGCACTGCACGCAGACTCTACCGTTGGAGCCACCAAGGAAGCCCAGCTGCGCTCTCTTGTGAAGTGGAGTCACTCGTCTCAGTTTAGCAGAACAGCTACAAGGACAACACAAAGCCGTCCTCGCGAAGTGCCCGGCACAGGGTCTGGCTAGGATGCCCAGTGCTGCTCTGCCTGTGGGGTTGCCCAGAATGTTTGGGTTTTTCCTTAGCATCATTTGGAAAAGCTTGAATGAACTTTCTGGCCAACCTAATACTTGAGTGCCATTGATAACTGCTGCCCTTGTTGCCACCCGGTGTCCCCAGGAACCCTCCTCCACCTGGGAGCCCAGACCTCCTGCCCTTCTCTCTGTCCAGCGGGAGCTGCTACCAGTGCCGAGGGTAGAAAGACTAACAGTGATCTGGCCTCGGTGGAAGGAAGGGACTTTCTATCAGCACACCCTGCTCCAGGCACCTTGGAGATCAGAACATTCAAGCAGTGGTGGCTGATGGCGGCAAGATAAGGGTCAGGCAGAGGTCTGCAGGGCCAGATTGCATAATCTCAGGCCTGTGGCCTTGCTCCCTCAGAAAGGAGAAGAAAGAGGGGAATTCCTCCCCCATCATTGCCCTCAGAGAAATGAGAGAACAGGGCAAGGGGCAGGGGCAGGACGCCAGCTCTGTCTGAACTCCCTCTTGGTGGGGGCCACGGGGAAGAGCCTGCTCTGCAGTTGGCCAAAGGGCTGCTGAGCACAGAGTCCACCATGGGAAGCCCCCGCTCAGAAAAACTCTAAGTACTCTTGTCCCTTTGCTGTCCTACCAACGCCCTCCTCCCTTGACCTCCCAAGAAACTATGTGGATTCCAGTGTTCGGGGAAAAGCCAGGTCCAGGCCCTTCTGTGAAGACAACAGCACTTGTGTCTGTGGTTTGGGCAGAAGCCAGGGTGGAAACCTCCCAGCTTCTGAGGATGCAGGAGGGGAGCCCACGCCCGCACTCTCTGCAGGGACTGAGCCCTTGCTAGGGACAAAGCGGCTGCAGAGTGGGGACCGAGAGCCCCCAGAGGGGAAGGGGTGTCCAGGGACCCTCGTCCTCTGCTGAGGGGACACAGATGCCATCTTCCAGAGGCTGGCAGGGCTGAGAGCACCGCTGGCAGCTCTGTGGGTGGCAAGGCCCAGACTGTGAGTGGGCAGAGGATTTGCATCCTCCCCTGCAGGCCTGAGGCTTGAGCCAGAGGAGGAGGCAGACTGGCAAGAGGAACGTGCTGGGCGTAGGGAGGAGGCCCGGGCCTGGCTCTGCCTCTAGTGAGGCCTGACCCTGGCGAGGCACTTCATCTGCGCTTTCTTCAGGTATAAAGTAAAGGAGGCTGGTACCACAGAGCTCAGGAGCCTTCCAGCTCCAAGGAAAAACAGGCAGGTAAGAACTCCACAACAAAGCGAGTGAAAGCAGAGACTGGAGCAGATACTTGTAGACCTGCGTGCTCGGCAGCATTGGTCACAACGGCAGGTGTCCACAGCTGGATGGACGGCTCGTCACAGTGTGGTAGATGCCTACAGCAGAATGCGATTCACTCTTAAACTCTGGCACAGGTTATAACACAGGTGACAAGTGAAATCAGTCACCAACAGACAGATTCTGTAGGATTCCGCTCCTATGAGGTACCCAGAGCACAGAAAGCAGAAGCGGGGTTGCCAAGGGCTAGGGATGGGGAAGAGGAGCTGTTGTGACAGGGCTTCAGCTGGAAGAAGTGGAAATGTTCTGAAGATAAAGATGGTGGTGATGTTGCACAACAATATGAATGCACTTAATGAAGATAATCAGTTAATAATGAAGACGGTCAGTTTTATGTTTTGGGTATTTTACCACACATACACACAACCCCACAGAACACAAGGACTCTGCCTAAGGCTTGGGTCTTTGTGATTCATGAAGTCTGAGAACTGGGGTATGGGGAGTCATACAGCTGACAGATGGGGTGACAGAGGTCCAAAGTCACAGATCCCCTAAGAGGGGGCTGGAGAGCTGGAATAGGGAGAGCCGAAGCAACCCCACAGTGAGAGGCGGGCCCCTGATGAGGAAGAGATGCTCCTTGAGTTGGCCCTTAATAGCGGAAGGTGAGACAAAGGTCTAGAACCCTTGTGGGGAAAGAAACCACAAAGATGCTTGCTTCAAAGTTGGGGGGCCTTGCAGACACTGGGTAGCCTGGCTGCTGGCCCCTGAGGTCAGCCATCTCCTGTCTTTTAGATTCCAGGAGGACTTGGGCAATGAGATACTCTGAAAGAAAGCAATAAAGAGGGAATTCCACAGGGGTCCAGTGGTTAGGACTCTTCGCTTCTACTGCAGGGGACCCAGGTTCGATTCATGATCAGGGAACTAAGATCCCACATGCCCTGTGTGCAGCCAAAACAAAAAAAAATACAGAAAACAAGAAATAGGTTTGTTTGTGAGACTCCTCAGAGTGGAAACCATAGAGAAGGCCCCTGATCAAGCTTCAGCATCTCTGCTCTGAGGTTCAGACCAGAACTGGAGCCCTCAGCCCTCTGAAGACCTTGGGCAAGGAGCTGGAAGGGTCTGAACGTGTCCGTTGCCCCTGGTAATCCGGGCCACATCCCTGCTCCTGGGATTTCAACTCTATTTCCAGAGGTGCAGGGACCAGCCGTGTGAGGTGGGGGACGTTCTCCCACTAGTGAGACAGAGAGCAGAGGGGATAAAGGGAAGTCAAGACCATTGCTGTCTGTGTGACTCTCTCTGTGCTTTATTTTTATATCAGTAACAACAGTAGCTACTACAGTCGTGTTTGTAAGGAGAGAAAGTACGTAGCATGGGCTTTCTACACAGCAACTGCCTGCCAGACGCCATTACTGTCTCTTCCTCTTCATCATCATCAAGCTGCTATGCTTTTGCTCTTTCTGAATCTGGGAGAGGAGAAACCCCAGAGTTTGGAGCACTGGGCAGGCACCCCAGGCTCAGCACCTTCCCAGGATGCTGTGACCTCCAGGGAAGCAGGACCTCAGGGAAAGTCCCGTCCATCCCAGGGCTGCAAACCACCCGGAAGCGTTCAGTCCCAGCAGGGGTCAAGCCTAAACACAGAGGTCAGCCTTTGATAAAAGTGCCCAAAATGTGGGACATCCTTTTAAATGGCAGACTAATTAGAATTGAGTTGTAATGCTTTAAGCCTTTCTTTTCTTAATGTAAGACCTGGCTGAGTGGAGAAGTGTGCTAACCTGGGAATCTAACATCTTCTCCTGAGGCAGGCCTTCAGTGTGCTCAGCCGCCCAGTCGTGTCCCACTCTTCACAACCCCATGGACTGTGGCTCACCAGGCTCCTCTGTCCATGAGATTCTCCAGACAAAAATACTGGAGTGGGTTTTGCCATTTCCTCCTCCCAGGGATTTTTCTGACCCAGGGATCAAATCCACATCTCCTGCATTGGCAGGTGGATTCTTTACCACCGCACCACCTGGGAAGCCCTATAGGGCTGGGTGGGCAATGCCCTAAATCAGGCCTGATTCTGGGGTCAGGATCAGAGGCGTAGCCACTAAGGGGAGCCCAGGAGCTTCAGAGGCCAAGCTCTGCAAATTCATGCTTATGAAGCAATGCCAGCAATGCCATGGCCATCCTTCTACTCTGCCTGCCTCCACGGCTATAAATGTTATCCCCAAACCTTCCTAAAGTCATCCTTGAGGAAAATTTTTTTTTTTTTTAGAAACAGCAGTGCATTGTCTACTACCCAAAGTTACTTTTTAAAAAGTTACAGAAGCAGATAGGAGTCTGCCTGCCAATGCAGGGGACATGGGTTTAATTCCTGGTCTGAGAAGATCCACACGCCACAGGGCAACTAAACCTGGGGGAGCCAGAACTATTGAGTCTGTACTCTAGAGCCAGCATGTGAGACTGTGCCCCCTAGAGCCTGTGCTCCACCTTAAGAAAGGCTACCACAGTGAGAAGCCCATGTACCAACATGAAGAGTCGCCCCTCTCACCACACCTACAGAAAAGCCTGCTTGCAGCAACAAAGATCCAACCCAACTAAAAAAGATTAATGAATTTTTTAAATGTTAGAGAACATAATACAGCTCTGAAGAGAAATAATATTTATTGAGCTCCACCTAGGTACCAGACATGATGTTACTCTCTTACATGCATTCTGCAATGTTTTTCAGAATGTTTTCTGTGGAAATAGCCCAAGAAGGATGTGCAAAAAAAAAATGGTCCTTTGGGAAACTCTAAGGACAATATAATTCTTACAATATACTTCTAACATGTTTGTATATTGAAGGTTCTTTCCAGCCATGCAGTATAGACACTGTTTATATTTCTTTAACTCAGTATATTCCAAAGTGTGGTACATATTCAAATGAGTGATGCATGAGATGATTTTAGGAAGTGCATAATTGTAAGACCATTAAACTTGAATGGTTATACATATTTATTTTGATGTCAGTTAGCAAATGTACGTTGCTAGTACTATGACGGCACATATATTGTTCAGGACTCATTCATTCATTCATTCCACAGACATTTACTGTGAACCTACTCAGGACTCTAGATGCTGAGGATCTGATAAAGTCTCTACTCTCATAAATTTATATTTTAATGGGAGCAAAAAAAACCAAAAAATAAAATATTGAACATAATATAATGTTAACAGAAAAGGCAAATAAAAAAAAATTATAAAACATGTCAGCTTGGGTCAGTGACAGCCAAAGGACCCTTGGCCAGCTTAATTTGCCATGGCCATCCTTCTACTCTGCCTGCCTCCACGGCTATAAATGTTATCCCCAAACCTTCCTAAAGTCATCCTTGCGGAAAATTTTTTTTTTTTTTTCGAAACAGCCGTGCATTGTCTCCTACCCAAAGTTACTTTTTAAAAAGTAACACAATCAGATAGAGTCTGCCTGCCAATGCAGGGGACATGGGTTTAATTCCTGGTCTGAGAAGATCCACACGCCACAGGGCAACTAAACCTGGGGGAGCCAGAACTATTGAGTCTGTACTCTAGAGCCAGCATGTGAGACTGTGCCCCCTAGAGCCTGTGCTCCACCTTAAGAAAGGCTACCACAGTGAGAAGCCCATGTACCAACATGAAGAGTCGCCCCTCTCACCACACCTACAGAAAAGCCTGCTTGCAGCAACAAAGATCCAACCCAACTAAAAAAGATTAATGAATTTTTTAAATGTTAGAGAACATAATACAGCTCTGAAGAGAAATAATATTTATTGAGCTCCACCTAGGTACCAGACATGATGTTACTCTCTTACATGCATTCTGCAATGTTTTTCAGAATGTTTTCTGTGGAAATAGCCCAAGAAGGATGTGCAAAAAAAATGGTCCTTTGGGAAACTCTAAGGACAATATAATTCTTACAATATACTTCTAACATGTTTGTATATTGAAGGTTCTTTCCAGCCATGCAGTATAGACACTGTTTATATTTCTTTAACTCAGTATATTCCAAAGTGTGGTACATATTCAAATGAGTGATGCATGAGATGATTTTAGGAAGTGCATAATTGTAAGACCATTAAACTTGAATGGTTATACATATTTATTTTGATGTCAGTTAGCAAATGTACGTTGCTAGTACTATGACGGCACATATATTGTTCAGGACTCATTCATTCATTCATTCCACAGACATTTACTGTGAACCTACTCAGGACTCTAGATGCTGAGGATCTGATAAAGTCTCTACTCTCATAAATTTATATTTTAATGGGAGCAACAAAATAAATAAATAAACCAAACAAATAAATATATTGAACATATATAAATACATGTTCAACAGAAAAAGGCAGAATAAAGAAAAAGAGTTGGGCAGGGGGACAGAAGTGACAGGCATGGAGTGGATACCAGTGTAAGGAAAACCTCCCGGATAGAGGGGCACTTGAATGGAGACCTAAATGAAGGAGACTGTATCTCTGCAAGAAGAACGTGACTGGCTGAGAGAACAGCAAACACAAACCCCCAAGGAGGGAACATGCCAGGGACCTGAAGGAACTGTTCCCAGTTCCAGGGCTTTTAAAAAATTAAAATTTGAATTAAATTAACAACAGACTGTCAAAATACATGTAGCAAAAACTTATCAAAAAGGAAAAAATCCATAATTAAACTCTGAAATTCAACACCTCTCTCTCCAATTGAGAGAACAAGTAGACAGAAGATCAATAAGTATACAGAAAACTTAGAGAACGCTACATGCCAACTTGATATAGTTGACATTTATAGAACACGCCACCCAACAAGAGCAGGATACACATTCTTTTCATATGCAGGTGGAAGATTTACCAAGATAGACCAAATTCTGAGTCATAAATCAAGCCTCGATAAACTTTAAAGAATTCAAATAATATACTGTATGCTCTCTGACACAAAGAAACTAAAACATAAATTGATGACAAAAAGATTTCTGGAAAATTCCTACATAGTTGCAGCTACTTCTAAATAGCTTATGGGTCAAGGAAGACATCAAAAGGGACATTCAAAGGTATTTTTAACCTAATAAAAATGAAAACACAACACTTTAAAACTTGTGGGACACAGCTAAATGAGTAGTAGTCAGGGGTAATTTATAACACCAAAATGAATGTCTTATTAAAGAAGGAATGTTCAAATCAATGACATCAGTTTTTACTTTTCTTAAAGTCAGAAACAGTATAGCAAATTAAACCCAAAGTAGTCAGGCAAAAAAATAATAATAAATATAAGCATGGAAATCAATAAAACCAGATGGGAAAAGTCAATTAACTCAAAGACTGGTTCTTTATGAAAATCAATGATACTGATAACATCTCTAGCAAGCCTGATTAGGAAAAAAGACAAGAAACAAATTACCTATATCAGAAATGAGAAAGGCAACAACACTATAGATTATACAAATTATGTAAGGATAATAAGAGAATATTATGAACAACCTGATATCAATAAAGTTGATAACTTTGATGAATTGATCGTTTTTAAAAGACACAAACTACAAAAGTTCACTGGAGAAGAAACAGATAATCTGAATGGCCCTATATCTATTAAAGAAATTTAATTTGTAGTTTAAAACCTCCCACAAAGAAAACTCTAAGCCTGGATGTCTTCATAGAACACTACTAAACATTTAAGGAGTATTATTCAAACTCTTACAGAAAAATGAAGAATAGAGCATACTTCTGGGGTCATTCTATAAAGCCAGCATTACTCAAACATCATGAAAAATTACAAATCAGTATCTCTCAAGAACATAGATGAAATAATTCTAAACAAACTACAAAAAAAGTGGAGTTTATATCAGGAATACAATATTGGTTTAACATTAGAAAAATGAATGCAATTTACTATATTACAGATTGAAAAAAGAGAATCCCATATAATCACCTCAATAGACACAGAAAAAGCACTAGACTCATATGCATAAAGAAATCCAACATGTATTCCTGATAAAAACTCTCATCAAACTAGGACTAGAAAGGAACTTCCTCAATTTGATAAAGGATATCTATAAAAACCCTACAGCTAACATCATACTTAATACTGAAAGACTAAAAACTTTCTCCTTAAGATCAGGAACAAGACAAGTACATCATTATGTTAATGAAACAATGCAAGAAAAAGAAATAGAAGCCATTCAGATTGGAAAGGAAGAGGCAGAACTATCTTTACTCATAGACATGATCATCTCTGCAGACAATCCAATATAAAGCACTAATAAGTAATTAGTGCAGGTTATAATATATAAAATTCTACTGTATTTCTATACCCAAGCAATAAACATGAAAAACTAATATCAGTTGTAATACAGAGGCAGATATAAATCCACAAAATATGTAAAAGACCTATGCACTCCAAACTCCAAAATAACTAAATCAATGGAGATAAGATACTTTGTTCATAGGTTGGAAAAGTCAATTACCCAAATTATGTAAGCGATAACTAAGATGAAAAAGACAAGAAACAAATTACCTATATCAGAAATGAGAAAGGCAACAACACTATAGATTATACAAATTATGTAAGGATAATAAGAGAATATTATGAACAACCTGATATCAATAAAGTTGATAACTTTGATGAATTGATCGTTTTTAAAAGACACAAACTACAAAAGTTCACTGGAGAAGAAACAGATAATCTGAATGGCCCTATATCTATTAAAGAAATTTAATTTGTAGTTTAAAACCTCCCACAAAGAAAACTCTAAGCCTGGATGTCTTCATAGAACACTACTAAACATTTAAGGAGTATTATTCAAACTCTTACAGAAAATGAAGAATAGAGCATACTTCTGGGGTCATTCTATAAAGCCAGCATTACTCAAACATCATGAAAAATTACAAATCAGTATCTCTCAAGAACATAGATGAAATAATTCTAAACAAACTACAAAAAAAGTGGAGTTTATATCAGGAATACAATATTGGTTTAACATTAGAAAAATGAATGCAATTTACTATATTACAGATTGAAAAAAGAGAATCCCATATAATCACCTCAATAGACACAGAAAAAGCACTAGACTCATATGCATAAAGAAATCCAACATGTATTCCTGATAAAAACTCTCATCAAACTAGGACTAGAAAGGAACTTCCTCAATTTGATAAAGGATATCTATAAAAACCCTACAGCTAACATCATACTTAATACTGAAAGACTAAAAACTTTCTCCTTAAGATCAGGAACAAGACAAGTACATCATTATGTTAATGAAACAATGCAAGAAAAAGAAATAGAAGCCATTCAGATTGGAAAGGAAGAGGCAGAACTATCTTTACTCATAGACATGATCATCTCTGCAGACAATCCAATATAAAGCACTAATAAGTAATTAGTGCAGGTTATAATATATAAAATTCTACTGTATTTCTATACCCAAGCAATAAACATGAAAAACTAATATCAGTTGTAATACAGAGGCAGATATAAATCCACAAAATATGTAAAAGACCTATGCACTCCAAACTCCAAAATAACTAAATCAATGGAGATAAGATACTTTGTTCATAGGTTGGAAGGCTCAGCATTGTTAGGATGTCAGTTTTTCCTCAGACTAATCAATAAATTCAGCATGGTGGTGGTGGTTTAGTTGATAAGCCGTGTTTGACTCTTGAGACCCCATAGACCATAGCCTGCCAGCCTCCTCTGCCCATGGGATTCTGAAGGCAAGAATACTGGAGTAGGTTGCCATTTCCTTCTCCAGGGGATTGTCTGGATCCAGGAATTGAACCTGGGTCTACTGCATTGCAGGTGGATTATTAACCAACTAAGCAACAAGGGAAGCCCAAATTCAACATGCTACTGCTTAGGCATTTCAGTTGTGCCCAACTCGGTGTGACTCCACAGACTGCAGCCCATCAGGCTCCCCTGTCCATGGAATTTTCCAGGCAAGAATACTTGAGTGGGTTGCCACGGCCTCCTCCAGGGGATCTTCCCAGTTCAGGGATTAAACCTGGTCCTCCTGCATTGCAAGTAGACTCCTCACCACTGAGTCATCCAGGGAAGCCCCTAAATTCAACATAATCTCAATCAATATCTAGAATTTTAGAATTTAACTGATTCAAAAATTCATACAGAAATGCAGAGGACCTTGGTCATCCAAAACACTTAGAAAAAGTATCAAGTTGGAGATTTCACTACACCTAATTTCAAGACTTATAAAGCTGCAGTTACCAAGATGGTATGCTACTGATGTTAAGACAGACAACAGATCAAACAGAATACGTGGAGAATCAATTTACATCAAAGGTACAAAAAAGTCAGTTCACTGGGGGAAAGGACAACCTTTTCAACAAACTGTGCTGGGACAATGGAATGTTGATGCGGGTCCCATCACTTCATGACAAATAGATGGGCAAACAATGGAAACAGTGATAGACATTATTGGGCTCCAAAATCTGCAGCCATGAAATGAAAAGACGCTTGCTTCTTGGAAGAAAAGTTATGACAAACCTAGACAGCATATTCAAAAACAGAGACATTACTTTGCTGACAAAAATCCATATAGTCGGGCTTCCCTGGTGGTCCATTGTGTAAGGACACTGCTTTGCAGTGCAAGGGGCACCAGTTCAATCCCTGGCCTGGGAAGACCCCATGTGCCGTGGAGCAACTGGACTGATGTGTCCAACTACCGAGCCAGAGCTCTGGAGTGCATGCGCCCAGAGCTGATGCTCTGCAGTGACAGAGGCCACTGTGATGAGAGGTCCACACAGGCCAAAGAATGAAGATAAATAAATGAAAGATCAATAGAAGTGGCTGAAAAAAAAAATCCATATAGTTCACATGGAGATTAAACAACACATACCTAAAAAACAAACTGATTACCGACCAAATTGAAGGAGAAATAAAAAAATTCCTAGAAGAAAACGACAACGAACACACAAAAGTGCAAAACCTATGGGATACTGCAAAAGCAGTTCTAAGAGGGAAATTTATAGCAATACAATCCTACCTCAAGAAACTAGGAAAATATTAAGCAGATGACCTAACCCTACGCTTAAAACAACTGGAGAAAGAAGAACAAAAACACCCCAAAGCCAGCAGAAGAAGAGAAATCATAAAGATCAGAGCAGAAATAAATGAAAAAGAAACAAAAGAAACAATAGTAACGATAAATAAAACAAAAAGATGGTTCTTCAAAAAGATAAACAAAATTGACAAGTCACTGCCCAGACTCATTAAGAAAAAGAGAGAGAAGAACCAGATCCACAAAATCAAAAACGAAAAAGGAGAGATGACAACAGATAATACAGAAATTCAAAGGACTGTAAGAGACTATTATCAACAACTATATGGCAACAAACTGGACAACCTGGAAGAAATGGACAGTTTCTTGGAGAAGATTAATCTCCCAAGACTGAGCCAGGAAGAAACAGAAACGTTGAACAACCCAATCACAAGCTCAGAAATCAAATCTGGGATTAAAAATCTATCCAAAAATAAGAACCCAGGGCCAGATGGCTACACAGCCAAATTCTACCAAACACTTAAAGAAGAGCTAATGCCTGTCCTTCTAAAACTCTTTCAAAAAATTGCACAGGAAGGAAAACTTCCAAACACATTCTACGAGGCCACCATCACCCTGATACCCAAACCAGGCAAAGGCAACACAAAAAAAGATTATAGACCAATTTTACCAATGAACTTAGATGTCAAAATCCTCAACAAAATCCTAGCAAACAGAATTCAATGACACATCAAAAAACTCATACATCATGATCAAGTCGGTTTCATCCCAGGCATGCAAGGATTCTTCAATATCCACAAATCAATCAATGTGATACACCATATCAACAAATTGAGAGACAAAAATCACATGATCATCTCAATAGATGCAGAAAAAGCCTTCAACAAAGTACAGCATCCATTTATGATAAAAACTCTTCAAAAAATGGGCATAGAAGGAACCTATCTCAACATAATGAAAGCCATATATGAGAAGCCCACAGTGAACAGTATCCTCAATGGTGAAAAATTGAAAGCATTCCTTCTAAGATCAGGAACAAGACAGGGGTGTCCACTTTCACCACTCTTATTCAACATAGTCCTGGAAGTTCTCGCAACAGCAATAAGAGAAGAGAAACAAATTAAAGGAATCCAGATTGGAAAGGAAAAAATCAAACTCTATTTGCAGATGACATGATATTATAGATAGAAAACCCCAAAGACACTATTACAAAACTACTAGAGCTAATCAGCGAATTCAGCAAAGTTGCAGGATACAAAATCAATACACAGAAATAACTCGCATTCCTATATACAAACAATGAAAAATCAGAAAACGAAATCAAAGAGGCAATCCCCTTCACCATTGCAACCAAAAGAATCAAATATCTAGGAATAAACCTACCCAAAAAAAACAAAAGAACTGTACACAGAACATTACAAGACACTCATGATAGACATTAAAGAAGACTTAAACAGATGGAGAGATATTCCATGTTCCTGGGTTGGAAGAACCAATATTGTGAAAATGACCATACTACCAAATATCATCTACAGATTCAATGCGATCCCTATCAAACTACCAATGACATTCTTCACAGAACTAGACCAAAGAATAACACAGTTCATATGGAAACACGAAAGACCTCGAATAGCCAAAGCAATCCTGAGGAAGAAGAATGGAGCTGGAGGGATCAGCCTCCCCAACTTCAGACTCTACTACAAAGCAACAGTCCTCAAGACAGTATGGTACTGGCACAAAAACAGAAATATAGAACAATGGAACAAGATACAGAACCCAGAAATAAACCCACGCACCTATGGATACCTTATTTTTGACAAAGGAGGCAAAAATCTAAAATGGGACAAAGACAACCTCTTCAACAAATGGTGCTTGGAAAATTGAACAGCTACATGCAAAAAAAGGAAGTTGGAACATTCCCTGACACCATACACAAAGATCAACTCAAAATGGATTAAAGACCTAAATATAAAGCCAAAATCAGAAAAAATGGGCATAGAAGGAACCTATCTCAACATAATGAAAGCCATATATGAGAAGCCCACAGTGAACAGTATCCTCAATGGTGAAAAATTGAAAGCATTCCTTCTAAGATCAGGAACAAGACAGGGGTGTCCACTTTCACCACTCTTATTCAACATAGTCCTGGAAGTTCTCGCAACAGCAATAAGAGAAGAGAAACAAATTAAAGGAATCCAGATTGGAAAGGAAAAAATCAAACTCTATTTGCAGATGACATGATATTATAGATAGAAAACCCCAAAGACACTATTACAAAACTACTAGAGCTAATCAGCGAATTCAGCAAAGTTGCAGGATACAAAATCAATACACAGAAATAACTCGCATTCCTATATACAAACAATGAAAAATCAGAAAACGAAATCAAAGAGGCAATCCCCTTCACCATTGCAACCAAAAGAATCAAATATCTAGGAATAAACCTACCCAAAAAAAACAAAAGAACTGTACACAGAACATTACAAGACACTCATGATAGACATTAAAGAAGACTTAAACAGATGGAGAGATATTCCATGTTCCTGGGTTGGAAGAACCAATATTGTGAAAATGACCATACTACCAAATATCATCTACAGATTCAATGCGATCCCTATCAAACTACCAATGACATTCTTCACAGAACTAGACCAAAGAATAACACAGTTCATATGGAAACACGAAAGACCTCGAATAGCCAAAGCAATCCTGAGGAAGAAGAATGGAGCTGGAGGGATCAGCCTCCCCAACTTCAGACTCTACTACAAAGCAACAGTCCTCAAGACAGTATGGTACTGGCACAAAAACAGAAATATAGAACAATGGAACAAGATACAGAACCCAGAAATAAACCCACGCACCTATGGATACCTTATTTTTGACAAAGGAGGCAAAAATCTAAAATGGGACAAAGACAACCTCTTCAACAAATGGTGCTTGGAAAATTGAACAGCTACATGCAAAAAAAGGAAGTTGGAACATTCCCTGACACCATACACAAAGATCAACTCAAAATGGATTAAAGACCTAAATATAAGACCAGAAACCATCAAACTCTTAGAGGAGAATATAGGTAAAACACTCAAGGACATCAATCAAAGCAAGATCTTCTCTGACCCACCTACTAGAATAGCGGAACTAAAGATAAAAATTAACATGTGGGACCTAATGGAACTTAAAAGCTTTTGTACAGCAAAAGAAACTGCAAAAAAGCTGGACAGACACCCCACAGAGTGGGAGAAAATCATAGCAAATGAAACGACAGACAAAGAATTAATCTCCAAAATCTACAAGCAACTCAGACAACTCAGCTGCAGAAAAATGAACAACCCAATGAAAAAATGGGAAAAAGACCTAAAGAGACATCTCACCAAAGAGGACATACAGATGGCCAAAAAGCATATGAAACGATGCTCAACCTCGCTTATTATTAGAGAAATGCAAATCAAAACTACAATGAGATATCACCTCACACCCGTCAGAATGGCCATCATCCACAAATCGACAGACAATAAATGCTGGAGAGGGTGCGGAGAAAAGGGAACCCTCTTGCATTGTTGGTGGGAATGTAAATTGATGCAGCCTCTATGGAAGACAGTATGAAGATTCCTTAAAAAACTAAAAATAGAAGCACCAAACCACCCAGCAATCCCACTCTTAGGCTTATACCCTGATGAAATCAAAACTGAAAGAAACACCTGTACCCCAATGTTCATTGTAGCTCTCTATACAATAGCTAGAACATGGAAGCAACCTAAATGTCCATCGACAAATGAATGGATACTGAAGCTCTGGTATATATATAAAATGGAATACTACTCAGCTGTAAAAAGAAATGCAGAAGAATCAGTCCTAATGAGGTGGCTGGATCTAGAACGTATCATAAAAAGTGAAGTAAGTCAAAAAGAGAAAGACAAGTACAGTATACTAACACATATATATGGAATCTAGTAGGACGGTAATGATAACACACAGTGAAGCGATGGAAGAACAGACACGGAGAATAGACATATGGACATTGTGGGGAATGAACAGTGGGTGGGAGGCATAGAGGGAGTAACATGGAAACCTATACTACCATATGTGAAAAAGATAACTATTGTCATTGCGCTGCAGGAATAGAAGTTCCTACAAGTGCTTGGTGCCACAGGCTGGAGAGGTGGGATGGGGGGCTGGGAATGGGGAGATATGCATATGACTGATCTGGGAACATACATGTCTGTGAACAACAAAAGTCCGTAAAACCTTAAAAAAAAAAAATCCATATAGTCAAAGCTATGGTTTTCCCAGTAGTCACATATGGACCGTGAAGAAGGTTGAGCGCCGAAGAATTGATGCCTTTGAACTGTGGTGTTGGAGAAGACTCCACAGAGTCCCTTGGACTGCAAGGAGGTCAAACCGGTCAACCCTAAAGGAAATCAACTCTGAATATTCATTGGAAGGACTAATGCTGAAGCTGAAGCTCCAGTACTTTGACCACCTGATACGAAGAGATGACTCACTGGAAAAGAGCCTGATGTCGGGAAAAAATAGAAGGCAAAAGAAGGGAACAACAGAGGATGAGATAGTTGGATGGCATCACTGAGTCAATGGACGCGAGTTTGAGCAAACTCCGGGAGATGGTGAAGGACAGGGAAGCCTGGCATGCTGCAGTCCATGTGGTCACAAAGAGTCAGGCACGACTGAGCGACTGAAATGACTCATACCAGGAAGATGAACTGTCCCATACCTCACACCACAAGCAAAAATTAATTCAAGGAAGATCATAGACCTAAATGTAATATCTAAAACCATGAAATTTCTAAAAGAAAACATGGGAGAGGGCTTCCCCTGGTGGTTCAGTGGGTAAGGACACCGCCTTGCAGTGTAAGGGGCGCCGGTTCGATCCCTGGCCTGGGAAGATCCCACATGCCGCGGAGCGGCTGGACCCAGGTGTCCAGTTACCAAGCCGGAGCTCTGGCGTGCATGCGCCCAGAGCCGGCACTCTGCAACGACAGATGCCACCGCGATGGGAGGCGCACATGGGCCAAAGAGCAAGGACGGATGAAAATAGAAAAATGAAAAGACCAGTGGAGGTGGCCCGTCCGCTCCCCTCCCTCCCCAACCCGACCCCCGCCCAAAATAAAGAAATTAAAAAAAAAAAAAAAAAGAAAAGAAAACATGGGAGAAAACCTTTGTGACCTTGGGTTAGGAAAGGATTTCTCAGACACAGTACCAGATGTACAATCCATAGAAGAATGAACTGATAGACTGAACTTCATCAACATTAAAAACTCTCGTCTTTGAAGACACTGTTAAGAGGATGAAAAACAAACTAAAGACTAGGAAAATATTTGCGATTCATGTATCTGACAGAGGACTCCTATCCCAGTGGTTTTCAAAGTTCCCCTTGTAGAATAAGATTCTATGGTTAATGGCTTTGTTTTGAGGCTCAAACAGTACAAAGTAAGCATCAGTAAAGTCTAGAACGGTGGTTCTGTCTTTTCATTATTACCTAGAGGCTTGTTAAAACATGGATTGCTGGGCCCCACCTTCAGGATTTCTGAATCAGTAGGGCCTCAGGGTTTTCATTTCTGATAAGTTCTTGCTGGTGAATGGCTATTCCAGACCAATTTAGACTAGAAACAGAATGTCAGATGCAGGATTCCCCAACCTGTTCTAGGGACAGTTACCAAATAAACTGTGCTTATTAAGAAAAAAAATTGATTTCCCACTTTTTAATTCATTAGTGCTCAGTTGTGTTGGAGCGGGTTGCCATCTCCTACTTCAAGGCATCTTCTCGACGTAGGGATTGAACCCAGGTTTCTTGCATCTCCTGCAAGGCAGGTGCATTCTTTACTGTCAGCACCACCTGGAAAGCCATTAATTAGCTAGCGACATCTGTAAATGTTAATCAGAACTTCTGACCAGAGAGAAATAATAAACATGAGCTCACTGAGTTGGCAGGATTCTAAGCTTCGTCTCTTTTTGAATACACATTTTGGTTTCCACAAAGCTGTTCAGAATTCACCCTGGAAAACACACACAGCTTTACACCAGCCAGCCCATAACAGCAACTCGGAAGACACCAGCATGCCCTGCTGAAGCCTGGCCATTAACGCCCCCCCCCCGCCACCCCACGCAGGGCTGCCGTCCAGTCTCACCGTCCAAGATGGCCCACTGATTGTCAATCTCTGTGTGTTTCAGGTAGGAGTCTTCGATGGTGGGGTCGTAGTCAGGCACAAAGATCTTCTGGAAAAACTGGATGGTGAGGGCACTCTTGCCCACACCCCCATCCCCCACCACCACCAGCTTGTACGTGGGGAGGTTGTCGCTGGGGACTGCACTCGTGGCCATCTTGTTGGCAGTCAGACCTGGGGAGGCAAGACATGTGGAGTGAGGTAGGGTGCTTCTTCCTCTCTGACTCAGGGGAAAATATTCACAGGGTTTCCTCTTTTCTTCTAGAGCAACAGATACTCCCAGTTATAGAAAGTTTTGAAAATGAAGACTTGCAAAAGTGCCACCCCTGGCCCCTCACACAGAGACTATAACTGTTAAAATGGTTTATTCAGTCATTTATTGGAGACCAACTATGTGCCAGGCCCAGCACTGGGGACATAAAACTAGTAGATGCCATGGAGTCTTTAACCAGCCAAAGGACATGTCAGACAAGCTAAACCACCACTAAATTCTGCACTATCCCTGTAGACTATACATGTGGGCGTTGGTCTGGTCTGGGAGGACACTGAGGTTCACCCTTCACGTCAAGTCTGCTCACTGGATTGCAATCCTGAGACAGGTGGGAGATTCTCTGAGCTCAAATGGAAAGAGGGGCACAAAAGCTTAGCATGCCTGAGCTCAGGGCCCCTGAGTCCCTTCTGACTCAAGAATTCTGTGATCTTGGCTCCAATCTCTGATCTCTTTGCCCTTGATCATGTAGGAATCTCGTGATATCTGGTCAACCCATCTTTTACTTGAGAAGGAAGAAGAGGAGGATCAGGGGTACGTTTCATGTTGATGATGCTGAGTCCAGGCAAGGCAGTGGTTCTCACCCAGGGGCAAAATGCAATGTCTGGAGATACTCTGGGATGCTAAAGCCAAGTTCGGTGTTACCAGTATCTAATCAACAGAGGCCAGGGATGCTGCTGAACATCCTATAACACCCAGGAAAGTCCACCTCCCAACACATAATTCTCTGTCTGAAAATGTCTAGAGTGCCAAGGACGAGAACCATTGAGCTCGGGTGACTAGGCAGAGGCTGGAGACACAGGGCCAAGATTTGGAAGAACAGCTGAGCCTGAAGAGCTGAGAACTAATGGTGCAGAAGAGAGGACGGGGCATGAAGAGCGGTCTCTGGAAACGGTATCACCAAGTGACAAGGAGGAGTGGTGGGCCAAGGGCGTGGAAGGAAGAAGCCCTCAGAAAACAGGAGGGAAACGAGCGCCTGTCCCAGCGAGGGAAGCCTTGAGTGTCCAGAGGGAAGAGGGTGCCCGCACCAAAGGCTAAGCACTGGCGAGGACACAGTGGGAAAGTCGCCTAAAGAACAACTTGAGGGTGCTGCCAGGGGCCTGAGTTGCTCACCAGACTCTGCTGGAGGAAGCACACGCATCCATGGTTGGCCATTCCTGGTAGCTTCAGGGCTGGCAGAAGGGTGAGGGGTGGCAGGCCAGAAGACAAGGACTGTCCCGTGTTGGTGGCCTTCTCTGCTGCTTGGGAAGGCTACCAACCGAGCCAGTGTTTCCTCACCTCATAGATGGAAAGACTGGGTTTTCACAGCTGGCTCAGCTCTGAAAGAACCCTCCATTCTAGATTCAACGGAAAGGGTGTTAAACACAAATGCGTATTACATGGTCACTCTGATTTGCATGGGGCTCTAGGCGAGAGTTATTGCATAATCTTTTGCAGTTACTGCAGCTTTATGTTGACATTCAGGATTTCCCTGCAGCTGTAGGGAAGTAGGCGCTTTTATACATTGTGGGTGAGAGTATAATTCTCTCCAAACTGGACTAAGAATACACTTGCATAAATAGATCAACATATAAAATGGACATACCCTCTCTTTCAGCTATACCACATGTGAGGATGTTGTCCAAGGAGGTAATCAGACAAGTGTACAAAGATGTGAAGAATGGGGGGGAAATGGAAATAACATAAATACTGGGGGATGGGGAGGAGGTAAAGAAAAGTGTATCCATACAAGCGAATACTACACAGCCATTAAAACAATGGTAGTCACTGGCCTAGAAAAGGTTTAGAGTATTTATTATGAAAACAGGCTGCAAAATGGCAAGCACCAGTGATCACACTTCCATGAAGGTACCCATCTTTGAATCTACACATCTAGTGTGGTTCTACGCATAGAGAGGATTGGCATGTGACTGTCTTTAAGGCAGATCTGGGGACACATTCTTAAAGTTTCAGTTTTCTATGATAAGCATGTGCTCTACCTGTGTATTAGAAAAGCTGGGCAATGTTAAAACGTCTCCACCGAATGGCATGCTCAGGCCAGCTCAAAATGTGTGATTCCCTCTCCTTTTGAGTGGGAATTAAGTTCTTCAGGTGCAGGACAGAAGAACCAGGTGCCAGCTAAGCCACAGCACCTGGTCCCCCTTCCCCCAGGCGGGGAGAGCAGTGGGGTTGAGCTGAGGCTTCAATGCACTGAGCGCTCCCACACGACAGAGCGGGTGGTCCCAAGGGGGCAGAGGGTGTAGGGAGACAGACATGGTGAGAGGAGGGTTTGGGTTGCTCCCTGTCTTCTTTCCTCTCAGGTCAGGGGAGTTTGCTATCAGCTCCTCACTGCCGCTCCTTAATTGCTGACCCAGCCTGGGGAGGGTGGTGATACCTGACGCAACGTGAACGTGTCTGCTGGTGAGAGGCTGTTTCCAAAGTTCCCTTCCAAGGAGATATAAACTACTATCTATAAAATAAATAAGCTCCCGGGATATAATGTATAGCATAGGGAGTATAGTCAATATTTTATAATACCTTTTTTTTTTTTTTAAAGATTTATTTATTTATTTTGGGCGGGGGTCGTATTGGGGAGGGAGGGGAGAGGGCGGGCCACTTCCACTGGTCTTTCTCTATTTTTCATCCATCTTTGTTCTTCAGCTCCTGTGGGCCTCCCATCGCGGTGGCGTCTGTCGTTGCAGAGCGCCGGCTCTGGGCACATGCGCTCCAGAGCTCCGGCTCGGTGATTGGACACATCAGTCCAGCCGCTCCGCGGCACATGGGATCTTCCCAGGCCAGGGATAGAAACGGCGCCACTTGTACTGCAAGGCGGTGTCCTTACCCACTGCGCCACCAGGGGAAGCCCTTATAATACCTTTAAATGGAGCATAATCAATAAAAATTTTGAATTACTTTGATGTGACTATTACTTGAAGCTAATATCATAAATCAACTATACTTCAATTAAAAATTAAAAGAAAATAGGTAAAAATGAAAGAGCCTTTCCTTTCTCACTGGCAGCAAATGTGAATAAAAAAATATCAAGTGGGTGGGAAGGTATCAGGAAGGAAAATTGTTTCTCTTGATTTTCTTCTCAAAATAAGAAATACACCATAAATATGATAGAGAACATGAACCCAACCTCTGAGGCGGCGCTCAGACCACCCACAGCAGAATCACCTGGGGACCTGACAAAAACGGCCCTCTGCTTGCCAAGTGAGGCAGCTGGCAGGAAATGGTCAGATGCGGGCCTATTTCCCTTCACAATGCTCCGCACTCAGGGGCTGAGCCCCAGGAGACTATGGGGTGGGGGAACCATTCGGGGTTCCCTCCCGCTTTGGATTCACTGGAACAGGGTTTAAATGCACGGTTCACACAAACCATGGACTGGGTCCCTCGAAGGGGAAAACCCTCTAGTGCTTCCCACAGCAGATGGACATCCATCTGGACACCCCTCCCTGGCCCCTCACACTGCTCTCTCCAGAGAAACCGCGTGTTCCCCTGTGCACGCTGTGGTCACGAGGAGCCCTCTGCCCCCCACTCCCACTCTGGGGTCATAGGGAGAGCGCACCTCTTTGCAGGTCACGCCCAGGAATCACCTCCCATGGGTGGCACCCCTTTCCACCCCTTGCCCCACACTCCGGGCGCAGAGCCCCCCACTACACTTGAAGTCTTCAACACTTACTCCTCCTAACAGGGCAGGGCTGCATCGTCCCTCCCAGGGGACACCAAGGTATCGCCAAGGCCTGGCACAGCATCAGCAGGGACAGATAGATGTTAGCTAGAGGTACCAGGGGCCCAACAATTGGCTGCACTGGGTCTTAGCTGCACCACGTGAGATCTTAGTTCCCTGAACAGGGATCAAACCTGGGCGCCCTGCATTGGGAGCAGAGAGTCTTAGCCATTGGAGCACGAGGGAAATCTGAACGGCCATCAGACAACCCACCCGCCACAGCGCTGGCCTCCCCAGCCAGAGGGCTCAGAGGCAGCTCACCCGGTTGAGACTCCTCCCTCTCTCTCCCAAGTGTGACAAGTCACACGGATAAGACCCTTCCTGGAGCCAAGTGTGAGTCCAGGAGGAAAAGGAGGTTTGCAAGGGCTGGACCATGAGTCCAGGAAACTCCACATCCATAAGGGCTATTGGGCAGATCTTCTCCTGACAGGCATGTTTTCCCCGTCTTAACCTCCCCTGAAATAGTCTCTGACTAAAATGGTGTCTTTGTAAACAGGGAAGGCAGTCAAAATGCCAAGGGGCGTTCACCACACTCCTACAAAGTCGGCTGATCTCATGCGGTGCCGAGAAAGATTTTTTGAAGTCACCACTGGCTGCGACAAAAGTCACCACAGGATAAAAGCTGGTGGGCAATCAAGGAGCAACCGCCTTCCATCCCTTTCCTCTCTGTGTTCAACCTGGACACGGTTCTGGAATACTGGTGCTTCACCGTTTGGGGGTCACAGACTGCCCCCTGGACGTGGGAGGGTGGAATAGGTGGGCCCAGGGCTCCCCCTTTACAGTCTCCTCACCCATGTTCCCTGCCCAATACTCTCCCACCGACCAGTGAGCGACCTTGGGCAAGTTAACCTTTCACAGCCTAAGTTTTTATTCATACTTGCAAGATGGGGTGGGTTAGAGAACCATCCTTTGCAGGATCGCTCTAAGCACGAAATCAAAATGTTTGCGAGGAGCCCGGCTTAGAGAAAGTCCTCGAATGTCTGTTCTCTCGCCCTGTTTACTCTGTTCCCAGGAGACAGCCCCAGAGCCTCCCTCCCTCCACTCGGGGCCTCCGATTCCCTGCCTCCTCCCCCGCCCCCATCAGAAGCCCCGCTGCCACCTCAGCTCCCTTGCACTCGGGTTAATAGGCTTGTGTGGCAACGTCACCGTCATTTAGAGCACTGTTTCCATGGAAAATGGCTCTGAGGTTCCAGGCAGCCCGCTCCACTCAGAAACCAACTCTGGGACCAGCAGCCACTGGGCGGAGGCGGTGGCTGAGCACTGGTTTCCATGGCAACCACCGCTCCCAGAGCCCCTCCCAGTGCACGGGCAACCCAAACCCTAGCTCATACTGGAAACTTCTTCCTAAAAGGCAGTCATCACTGCCTCGAAGATTTTAATGGTGTGGACTTGAAAACTTTAGGCACCTTTCAGCGGAGAAACAAGCTTTTTTTGGCGGCTGTCTTTTGCTCCCTTTCTCTCCCCACGATGAGCACCATCCTGCACGGGTTGGAGTTATTTCCTGAAGGGCAGATTCACCTCCCCAGGAGCAGAAGAACTCTATGAGGACCACAGCCACATCTCCTCAGTCCTTTGCCTGTCACATGGCCAGGCAGGGCCCAACGCGTGGGAACCTTAGAGTGTATTCACGGACTGAGGACTCTACTGCCCCGGCGCCGCCTCCCACCCCCACAGCCCTCCCCTGGGTGGAGAAGCAGGGCGTGACACCCGCCTTTCTGATAGAGGCAGGCTCCAGGCCCTAGGAGGTGGGTGTGGCTGGGTGGACAAGGATCCCAGAATAACCTTTCACCCAGCAGTTTTGAAAGTGTGCTTTGGCGTGGGGGTTCCTGAGACCTCCTGGGAAGTCTTGTGCAAAGTCTCCCGTGTTCTCAAGGGGGCAGCTTGGGGCCGGGGGCTTGGGGGTCAGTCATGGCCTAGTTTATCCCATTTAACTTGCAGTGAGCACCTTGGGCAAGTTAACCTTTCACAGCCTAAGTTTTATTCATACTTGCAAGATGGGGTGGGTTAGAGAACCATCCTTTGCAGGATCGCTCTAAGCACGAAATCAAAATGTTTGCGAGGAGCCCGGCTTAGAGAAAGTCCTCGAATGTCTGTTCTCTCGCCCTGTTTACTCTGTTCCCAGGAGACAGCCCCAGAGCCTCCCTCCCTCCACTCGGGGCCTCCGATTCCCTGCCTCCTCCCCCGCCCCCATCAGAAGCCCCGCTGCCACCTCAGCTCCCTTGCACTCGGGTTAATAGGCTTGTGTGGCAACGTCACCGTCATTTAGAGCACTGTTTCCATGGAAAATGGCTCTGAGGTTCCAGGCAGCCCGCTCCACTCAGAAACCAACTCTGGGACCAGCAGCCACTGGGCGGAGGCGGTGGCTGAGCACTGGTTTCCATGGCAACCACCGCTCCCAGAGCCCCTCCCAGTGCACGGGCAACCCAAACCCTAGCTCATACTGGAAACTTCTTCCTAAAAGGCAGTCATCACTGCCTCGAAGATTTTAATGGTGTGGACTTGAAAACTTTAGGCACCTTTCAGCGGAGAAACAAGCTTTTTTTGGCGGCTGTCTTTTGCTCCCTTTCTCTCCCCACGATGAGCACCATCCTGCACGGGTTGGAGTTATTTCCTGAAGGGCAGATTCACCTCCCCAGGAGCAGAAGAACTCTATGAGGACCACAGCCACATCTCCTCAGTCCTTTGCCTGTCACATGGCCAGGCAGGGCCCAACGCGTGGGAACCTTAGAGTGTATTCACGGACTGAGGACTCTACTGCCCCGGCGCCGCCTCCCACCCCCACAGCCCTCCCCTGGGTGGAGAAGCAGGGCGTGACACCCGCCTTTCTGATAGAGGCAGGCTCCAGGCCCTAGGAGGTGGGTGTGGCTGGGTGGACAAGGATCCCAGAATAACCTTTCACCCAGCAGTTTTGAAAGTGTGCTTTGGCGTGGGGGTTCCTGAGACCTCCTGGGAAGTCTTGTGCAAAGTCTCCCGTGTTCTCAAGGGGGCAGCTTGGGGCCGGGGGGCTTGGGGGTCAGTCATGGCCTAGGGCTCTTCAGCCACAGCTTGACTTCCTCTTGTGTCTCTGATATGGATGGCCTGTGGGACCTGGAGCAAGTTTCTTAACTTCCAGGAGCCTCAGTTTCCCCATCTATAAAATAGAACAGGACCCTCGAGAATGTGTAAATACTATCCCAGGGGGGAAAAGACTGGGGGGCCCCAAGTAAGGGCATACTTGCACTGATGTGCCAAGTAGCTGGGTCCCTGGGCTCCCCACAATGTGGCAGACTCCAGTGATCTGGACCTCGCCCGCCCTGGCCACAGCCCCGGGGGCACCCATTCCACAGAGTACTGCTGGAGGACCCGAGACAGTAACGAATGCCTAGGACGGCCGTGGGCCCCAACATCCCCCCAAAATAACAACAACGCCCAGTGGTTATTGTCCCTCACCAGATCTGCCGCCTTCTCTCCAAGTTGCCAGTTTCTAGGGCTTCTACAGAACTTGTTTCTCAAAAGAAAAGCCCAGAACACCGTCCATCTCCCCAAGTGGACACGTGGTAAAAGAAATGAGTTTGACTGCAGACAGTCAAGGGGCTCACTGGGTTCCCAGCCTCCCCATACACCCCACCCTGCCAGCGCCACTTCCAAAGCCGTGTCATGGAGTCCTGGCCGGAAGAAGAGGTGCCCAGAAGTCACACAGCAATGACAGCTTCACCGATGAGCAGGCATCGGCCGTGGATGGATCAGACACCTGAGGTCAGGCTTGGCACCATCGTGCCACGCTGCCTAGAATTCTTCTGGCAATTATTTTTGTAGCATCACAGGACATTGGACTGTGTTTGTGATTCATGACCCACAGGGCACACTTCATCCTCCCTGACCACAGGAACTATGGCAGTGGTCATCCCAGAGCCTCCCCAAAGATGCTACCAACTTCATCAAAGGTTTAGAGTCCACTGACTTTTACTTCTCTATTTCTGTGTGTGTGTGTGTGTTGTATGTGTTAGTCACTCAGTTGTGTCTGCTCTTTGTGACCCCATGGACTGTAGCTCACCAGGCTCCTCTGTCCATGGAATTTTCCAGGCAAGAATACAGGAGTGAGTTGCCATTTCCTTCTCCAGGGGACCTTCCTGACCCAGGGCTCAAACCTAGGTCATCTGCATTGCAGGCAGATTCTGTTTTTTTTTTTTTTAACTTTTATTTTACTTTTAACTTTTACAGAGTTTTGTTGTTTACAGATCTGTATGCTCCCAGATTAGTCATATGCATATCCGCCCCCAGCAGGCTGATTCTTTATGGTTGCTGAGCTACTCAGGAAGCCCCCTCTAAAGATTCCTCCCTAACCCCATCAGTTGAACTACAAGTTGTGTAGTAAACAAAGCTGAAAGAGGGGGACACAGTCCTTATTAATGCAACTCTTGGTGAAAGTGAATGAACTTTCATTGACATTGAGCAGAGTCAGCCCTGGGAAGCTAATCTCATCGTTGTGATGTCTGGGTGTGCCCGTTGCAGGGGGATGAGGATACACTGGAGGGGAGGACCCAGCCCACATGGAGGAAATGGCTCTGCATTCCAGGAGCTGCCCTTCCCTTCTGCACAATTCCCAGAAATGGGCAGCTTCCCCAGGGCTGCTGATTTGCAGGCCGGGCTTAAGTGGTATGCAGCCCCGCCAGGGGTCTAGGCCACTTGGCAGCCCTAAGGCTCCCCTCTCCCCTCGCCAGGACTTCACTCCACCCTTTGTCTCCCACCTTGGCTAGTCCCAGCCCAACCAACACGGTCCCTCCATCACTCAGCCCCTCTGGGAAGCTACTGGCGCATTCAGCTCAAGGATTAAGACAACCACCGTGGAGGGAGGACCCAGAGGGAGGGGACACACGTATATCCATGGCTAATTTTATGCTGACGGATGGCAGAAATCAACACAATACTGTAAAGCAATGGTCCTCCAATTAACCATAAATATTTTTTAAATATCAAAAAAAAAAGGACTTAACCACCAACCCAACTGTGTGTGTTGTTTTATGCTATATAGGATCTTAAATATCACCAGGTCTAGAGGGTGAGTGTGTGGCACGGGTGCCCTTCCTTCCCAGAGCCATGGCCGACATTGGGGTCCCTCCTGGTCCTCTTTCCTGCTCAGTCTTACAGTTCTTCCCGATGCAGCACCCCTGGTGCCCAGTATCAGGTGACTGGTCCAGAGAGGAAACGCATTTGCCATCCCGCTTCTCTTTACGTTCCTCCAAAGCCTCCCACCTCCCGCCATCCTGTTGCATGAGAGGGGCTCAGGATCTTGAGGGGAGCCCGTCTGGCGACCTCTGGAGAACGCTACTCATGGATCAGCCCCTGCTTTTCGACCTCAGCCTCTCCAAGCTCCTCTGCCTGGATCACACACCTGGACTGCTGCCAGCAGGGCAGAATACCAGACAGAAGTCCAGAGATCCAGGCAAAGGCCAAGGTTTGAAGTGAGCCAGATGAGGAAAACAACGCCCTTGACCTTCCTCATGAACCCCAGGTACTACGTGCTTCCTTACATCACAACATTCACACATGGGTCTCACTTGCGAGTGTGTGGGTTCCTCCTGACCCAGTCTGGGAGCTTAGCTATCTACCCGGCAGGGTGAGTCCCAGAGCAGGTGTGTGGAAACCACCCGCGGTAACATTGACGATAATGGTCCTGTTCACAGTAATCGGAACACTTAAGTGACTCCCCAGGGTCCTTCCTGAGCTCGTGGCCTGCCAATCAGCTGCCTCCACAGATGACCACTGGACAGAACTCGGCCCCTCGCCACTCTCCCCAGGGCACTCTACAGCTGCCAGCTGGTCTCAGCTCCCCATTATCCTTGGGGGGCAGCCTCCTGCAGCGATGCTATAAGCCATCAAGGCCCCCCACATGCTGCCGACCCAACACTGGAGGAGATTTAAGTTCCTCAAAGACATTTCCCCAAATAATCAGGAGGTGCTTGCTCACTGAATAGACCACAGCAGATATCCAATTGCTTGGAACGCAGCATGAGACACAATTTCTCCCTCTTTAAATCCAGAAAGGCTCTCCATCATAAAACCTAGCCCTGCTTACTGGCTGGGCAGATTTATCCTTGGAAAGAAAAACCTGTTATGGACAAGGGACTTGAGAAAGGGCCCAGTTTTCCCTTGGAGGGCCCCAGTGCGGACTCCTCCCGAGCACAGAGCTACTTAAATATCACCAGGTCTAGAGGGTGAGTGTGTGGCACGGTGCCCTTCCTTCCCAGAGCCATGGCCGACATTGGGGTCCCTCCTGGTCCTCTTTCCTGCTCAGTCTTACAGTTCTTCCCGATGCAGCACCCTGGTGCCCAGTATCAGGTGACTGGTCCAGAGAGGAAACGATTTGCCATCCCGCTTCTCTTTACGTTCCTCCAAAGCCTCCCACCTCCCGCCATCCTGTTGCATGAGAGGGGCTCAGGATCTTGAGGGGAGCCCGTCTGGCGACCTCTGGAGAACGCTACTCATGGATCAGCCCCTGCTTTTCGACCTCAGCCTCTCCAAGCTCCTCTGCCTGGATCACACACCTGGACTGCTGCCAGCAGGGCAGAATACCAGACAGAAGTCCAGAGATCCAGGCAAAGGCCAAGGTTTGAAGTGAGCCAGATGAGGAAAACAACGCCCTTGACCTTCCTCATGAACCCCAGGTACTACGTGCTTCCTTACATCACAACATTCACACGTGGGTCTCACTTGCGAGTGTGTGGGTTCCTCCTGACCCAGTCTGGGAGCTTAGCTATCTACCCGGCAGGGTGAGTCCCAGAGCAGGTGTGTGGAAACCACCCGCGGTAACATTGACGATAATGGTCCTGTTCACAGTAATCGGAACACTTAAGTGACTCCCCAGGGTCCTTCCTGAGCTCGTGGCCTGCCAATCAGCTGCCTCCACAGATGACCACTGGACAGAACTCGGCCCCTCGCCACTCTCCCCAGGGCACTCTACAGCTGCCAGCTGGTCTCAGCTCCCCATTATCCTTGGGGGGCAGCCTCCTGCAGCGATGCTATAAGCCATCAAGGCCCCCCACATGCTGCCGACCCAACACTGGAGGAGATTTAAGTTCCTCAAAGACATTTCCCCAAATAATCAGGAGGTGCTTGCTCACTGAATAGACCACAGCAGATATCCAATTGCTTGGAACGCAGCATGAGACACAATTTCTCCCTCTTTAAATCCAGAAAGGCTCTCCATCATAAAACCTAGCCCTGCTTACTGGCTGGGCAGATTTATCCTTGGAAAGAAAAACCTGTTATGGACAAGGGACTTGAGAAAGGGCCCAGTTTTCCCTGAGCCCAGAGGAGAAGAGCCAGGGGGAGGAGTGGACAGGGCCCCAGTGCCGGACTCCTCCCCGAGAGCACACAGAGGCTCGGATCCGGGAGACGCGCAGGTCCAGTCAGCAGAGCCAGAGCAGCGTGCCTGCTCCTGGGAGCTGGGAGACTGAGACGAATGAGCCCGGCTCCTGGCCTCAGGGCTCACGGAGGGCATTGCGGGGAGGGGCAGACAGAGGGTTACAGTACAGAAGGCCAAGAGGGAGCACAGGAGAGTGGGGGGCATCTCGCCCAGCCTGGGGACATTGCTTCCTGGTAGAAACAATGCCACAATGAGGTCTCGCAGGCCAAGGAGGTACCAGCTACTGTGAGTGATAGGGACAAGCATGTCCTTGGTGAGGACGAGAAGCCGCCAAGGTATAAAGCACAGAGGTGTGAAAAACCAAGGGGCTGCCAGGTTCTACAAGCAACACACTGACTGGACTGTAGGATGTGTGACCCCAAGGTGAGTGGGGGGCGGGGCAGGGAGCAGTGACCAGGGATGTTGGTGTCTGTATCCCGAGCACCAGGCACAGAGCCTGGCACGCGGTGGCTGCTCATCACACTGAATGATGAAGGAACAAGTGAGAAGCAGCGGGGTGAGGCAGGGGGAGTACTGGGGACCCTGCATGACCCAGAGGCCCTGGGACCCTCCCCTCCCCACGGACGCCAGGCAGGCTCGCTGGAAGGCTGCCCAGTCCGGCGAGCCTCCAGCCCTTTCTCATGACTGCAGTGATGTTCACCCGCCAGAAAAGCCCAGTGGAGACTGGATAAGTTGTGTGAGACAAACTCAGGGCTCCAGAGGCTATGAGGGGAGGGGACGCAGACAGGAAGGGACTGCGAGGTCAGGTGGGAGCAGAAAGGCCACATGGGCAGAGCTAGCATGGCCACACAGGGCTGAGGGGTGACATTTTGTCTCCCCAGCTAGCAGCGGGGCGCAGAATCAGGGACGCTCAGGCATGTGCCCTTGGGCCCAGTCTGGAAAAGGGTCAACCTGGGATTTGGCACCTGGACTGACAACTAAAAACTGAAATTCTAGGCTTCCCTGGTGGTCCAGTGGGTAAAGAGTCCGCCTTGCAGTGCAGGGGGCACCAGTTCAATCCCTGTCTCGGGAGGATCCTACCTGCGGTGGGTGGCTGCACCGGTGTGTCCAATTATGAGCCAGCGCCCTGGAGCGCATGCACCCAGGGCCGGTGCTCTGCCTCGAGAGAGGCCACTGCGATGGGAGGCCCACACAGGCCAAAGAATAAAAAAAAAAAAAGAAAAAAAGATGGATGAAAAAACAAAAAAATTAAAAAGAGGCATGATGGGGAAAAAAATTTAAAAACACTAAAATTCTGCCCCAGTCCCCAGTCAGCTAGCCCAGGGGGCGGTGATCTGAGAGGCTCTCAAGACCGAGGGATTAACAAGGGCTTCAGGGTCTCTGGGTCCAAGCAGCCCTCAGAACCACCGGCTCTGCTGGCATCTCTGGGCCATGGGGCACTGCCACCAGCCACTTGGCCCTCACAGACCCTTGTTCTCACGGGCTGAGGTCCCACCCCCATGTCCCATCACCACAGGGAGGGAGGGTGAGCTCAGTCTAGGGGTGCAGGCCAGGGCTGCCACCCAGCTCACAGCTTCCACAGTGGCAGCAAGAGGCAGAGAGGAGGAAGTGGCTCTGTTTTTAAATCCTTATTCTCAGAGACTTGCCTGGCACTCCAGTGGTTAAGAATCAGCCTTGCAGTGCAGGGGATGCGGGTTCAACCCCTGGTCCAGTAGCTAAGATCCCACATGCCATGGAGAAGCTAAGCCCATGCACTGCAACTAGAGTCCGTGTGCAGTCACCAAAGATCCTGCATGCTGCAACCTGTGTGCAACTGCAACTAAGACCCAATGCAGCCAAATAAATAAATACTTTTTTTTTTTTTCAATTCTTATTCTCAGTCCTGAGGGCCCGTCCCTGTCTTCCTGGTGCTGGGCAGCCTCAGCGGCAGCTGAGGAAGAGAGTTTCTCAGCCTCAGAGAAGCATCTGCTAGCCTATCGGCAAAACCATGCTGGCTGTCACCCTGCTGAGGAGGGGTGACCTCTGGGCTCCCAAAGCGAGGCCCTCAGACTCCCCAGAGCCTGGCAGGTTGCTCCTCATTCTGATTCAGCTGCCCCCTCAGCTCATGCCTGGAGGAGCCCCCCCCACCTCTTCACATCTCCTGGCTGCTCCACCTCAAACCTGCCCCGCTCCCCGCACAGGACCCCCAACTCCTGCTGCCCTCTTGCCCTGCAGGCCTCTTGGCCTGGCCTCCTCCTCTGCCTCCTCCATGAGTTCCAGCATCCCTTTACCTCAACCGGTGCTCTGCCTCGAGAGAGGCCACTGCGATGGGAGGCCCACACAGGCCAAAGAATAAAAAAAAAAAAAGAAAAAAAGATGGATGAAAAAACAAAAAAATTAAAAAGAGGCATGATGGGGAAAAAAATTTAAAAACACTAAAATTCTGCCCCAGTCCCCAGTCAGCTAGCCCAGGGGGCGGTGATCTGAGAGGCTCTCAAGACCGAGGGATTAACAAGGGCTTCAGGGTCTCTGGGTCCAAGCAGCCCTCAGAACCACCGGCTCTGCTGGCATCTCTGGGCCATGGGGCACTGCCACCAGCCACTTGGCCCTCACAGACCCTTGTTCTCACGGGCTGAGGTCCCACCCCCATGTCCCATCACCACAGGGAGGGAGGGTGAGCTCAGTCTAGGGGTGCAGGCCAGGGCTGCCACCCAGCTCACAGCTTCCACAGTGGCAGCAAGAGGCAGAGAGGAGGAAGTGGCTCTGTTTTTAAATCCTTATTCTCAGAGACTTGCCTGGCACTCCAGTGGTTAAGAATCAGCCTTGCAGTGCAGGGGATGCGGGTTCAACCCCTGGTCCAGTAGCTAAGATCCCACATGCCATGGAGAAGCTAAGCCCATGCACTGCAACTAGAGTCCGTGTGCAGTCACCAAAGATCCTGCATGCTGCAACCTGTGTGCAACTGCAACTAAGACCCAATGCAGCCAAATAAATAAATACTTTTTTTTTTTTTCAATTCTTATTCTCAGTCCTGAGGGCCCGTCCCTGTCTTCCTGGTGCTGGGCAGCCTCAGCGGCAGCTGAGGAAGAGAGTTTCTCAGCCTCAGAGAAGCATCTGCTAGCCTATCGGCAAAACCATGCTGGCTGTCACCCTGCTGAGGAGGGGTGACCTCTGGGCTCCCAAAGCGAGGCCCTCAGACTCCCCAGAGCCTGGCAGGTTGCTCCTCATTCTGATTCAGCTGCCCCCTCAGCTCATGCCTGGAGGAGCCCCCCCCACCTCTTCACATCTCCTGGCTGCTCCACCTCAAACCTGCCCCGCTCCCCGCACAGGACCCCCAACTCCTGCTGCCCTCTTGCCCTGCAGGCCTCTTGGCCTGGCCCTCCCTCCTCTGCCTCCTCCATGAGTTCCAGCATCCCTTTACCTCAAACCCCAGGCCAAGGCCTCATGGCGCGTCCCCCCAGTGGCTGGCTCTGCCCTCTGCCTGGGGCCCCCACGCTGGCACTGGCCTCCCCCAGCAGCGCTGCCACCCCTCACCTAGGCACAGTGCCCCGGGGGCCAGAAGCTCTCCCCACAGGCCCGCCTGAGCTGCCCCAGCCTCATGCCCCCCGCCACTCACGCCGCCACCCTGCTGATTCCAGTGCTGCGTCCTGGGGACAGAGGTGATGCCGATCTGTCAGGGAGCCTGGAAACGAGTGCTGTCTGCCTCATTGCCTTTCACCCTTCCCTGCCTGTGAAAACACTGCCTCTGAGGAGCAGCCACTCTGTCCCCCACCTCCTGGGGCTACCCCTTGCTCCCCTGCCTCTCCCACTCCCAGGCTGCCTTCTGCTGAGCCTCCTTGCCTGTGACGACCTGGAGCGCCGGCTGGGTGGCAGCCAGAGGGCTCTGCAGCCACTCTTCCATCTGATTCGTCACGGCCACTTGGCCGAGCGGGCTCTGTGTGGCCCCCGAGGTCCCCAAAGTTCCCAGGTTGTCCAAGCCATGCATCTCCATCTGCAAGTGGCCACGCGCTCCCAGCTCGGCTGCACGGCCATGCAGCCTCTCCTCTCTTCAAATCTAGGAGCCCAGAGCTGTTTTACTGTCACATTTCCCCATCTAGGGTGGGGCTGGGGTGGCTACAGGCTGGACCTCATTTTCCTTATCTCAGGGTCACCCTAAGGCTGGCACAGACACACTCCCAGCGTCTGCGTTCCAGAGCTGCAGGGGTGACACCGGAGCTGGCCGGGGCTCTGCTTGGGTGGCGGGAGGTGAGGTGGGGTGACCTCTGGGCTCCCAAAGCGAGGCCCTCAGACTCCCCAGAGCCTGGCAGGTTGCTCCTCATTCTGATTCAGCTGCCCCCTCAGCTCATGCCTGGAGGAGCCCCCCCCACCTCTTCACATCTCCTGGCTGCTCCACCTCAAACCTGCCCCGCTCCCCGCACAGGACCCCCAACTCCTGCTGCCCTCTTGCCCTGCAGGCCTCTTGGCCTGGCCCTCCCTCCTCTGCCTCCTCCATGAGTTCCAGCATCCCTTTACCTCAAACCCCAGGCCAAGGCCTCATGGCGCGTCCCCCCAGTGGCTGGCTCTGCCCTCTGCCTGGGGCCCCACGCTGGCACTGGCCTCCCCCAGCAGCGCTGCCACCCCTCACCTAGGCACAGTGCCCCGGGGGCCAGAAGCTCTCCCCACAGGCCCGCCTGAGCTGCCCCAGCCTCATGCCCCCCGCCACTCACGCCGCCACCCTGCTGATTCCAGTGCTGCGTCCTGGGGACAGAGGTGATGCCGATCTGTCAGGGAGCCTGGAAACGAGTGCTGTCTGCCTCATTGCCTTTCACCCTTCCCTGCCTGTGAAAACACTGCCTCTGAGGAGCAGCCACTCTGTCCCCCACCTCCTGGGGCTACCCCTTGCTCCCCTGCCTCTCCCACTCCCAGGCTGCCTTCTGCTGAGCCTCCTTGCCTGTGACGACCTGGAGCGCCGGCTGGGTGGCAGCCAGAGGGCTCTGCAGCCACTCTTCCATCTGATTCGTCACGGCCACTTGGCCGAGCGGGCTCTGTGTGGCCCCCGAGGTCCCCAAAGTTCCCAGGTTGTCCAAGCCATGCATCTCCATCTGCAAGTGGCCACGCGCTCCCAGCTCGGCTGCACGGCCATGCAGCCTCTCCTCTCTTCAAATCTAGGAGCCCAGAGCTGTTTTACTGTCACATTTCCCCATCTAGGGTGGGGCTGGGGTGGCTACAGGCTGGACCTCATTTTCCTTATCTCAGGGTCACCCTAAGGCTGGCACAGACACACTCCCAGCGTCTGCGTTCCAGAGCTGCAGGGGTGACACCGGAGCTGGCCGGGGCTCTGCTTGGGTGGCGGGAGGTGAGGTGGTGAGGGTCCTATGGTCATGGGCCACACAGAGAAGCAGGGCAGTGGTCCTCACAGGGGAGACACCCTGCGAGGAGTCCCCATGGACACACATGGGCACCAGCCCAGCAGGAGGAGTGGGTGACCGTAAGGACGTCCTTCCCTGCCACCCACACTCCCAAAACACCGAGGCCCCCGAGAGCTCCCAGGGCCTGGCTCTAGGACCATCCTGCCTTTGGGATGAGGGTACCACACCCCGCCCCCAGAGCCCCTGATGACGGCAAGGCGAATGTTCTCACAGTCTTTCTCTCTAGTAGGGTGTGTGCTCACTGGGGCCCGACTTCACAGGCTGCCCCTCAGGGCTGCCCCAGAGCTGCAGCCTCGCAGGACCCATGGCCTCCCACCAGCCAAGATGGCAAGGGGACCAGGAGAAGGGCAGGCGTGGTCACAGGGTGTGGGGGGCAGGCCTCCATTTGCACTAGCAGCCCCCTGCCTAGGAGACAGATGCTCGTCAGGGCTGGGTGGTTCAACGCCAGCCCCCGCATCCTCGCTGACCAACCCTCTGAACTGCCTTACCACGCAGCAGCAGAGAGGAACTCAGGAAACAGATGGATATCCCAAACTCAACGGGCAGGCAGGGGTGAGGTGGATAAATGAGAGAAGGGGCCAGGGAGCAGTGGGGCTGGGGTAAACAGGAGCCCGCCGGTGGCCGCCACCAGCTGACCGCCACAACAGGAGCATGTCTGCAACGGAGTGACCAGAGAGCAGACATTTTTTAAGAGGGGCCTGACATTCAAGTTTTTCTCTAAAACGAATTTTTTAAAATGCTGGCTACCAACTAGAAGGGCTTTCCGGTTAGCGCTGGTGGTAAAGAACTGGCTTGCCAATGCAGGAAATGTAAGACAGAGATGAGGGTTCGAACCCTGGGTCAGGAAGATCCCCTGGAGTAGGAAATGGCAACCCACTCTAGTATTCTTGCCTGGAAAATTCCATAGATGGAGGAACCTGGCAGGTTACAGTCCATAGGGTTGCAAAAAGCTGGACATGATTGAAGTGACTTAGCACCCATGCACCAATGAAAATTTGCATCAGCAGCCCCTTGCCTACAAATCACCAAGTCACCCTCCTGGGGAGCCCCAGACCCAGACCCGCTGCCACCTGGGCCACCCTGAGCATGCCACGGCTGAGTGTGGGGCCCTTCCAAGGCAGGCGACCCTGTGCACGGCCTTGGCCTGGCTTGGGCTGTGGCTTTGCTGTGAGTGGAAGGAAGCAGCAGGGACGCTGAGGAGCCACAGCTGGGGTTACTCAGCCTGGAGACGCTCCACTCTGACCATCGTGAGCTGGGGGAACACACGGCGATCCCAAAACCAGGTGGAGCCCGGGGAGGAGGACACATTCAAAAATGACCACTGACTACTGCTTTGATTGCTTTCCATTGTTTATATTCAAAATGTTAAACACTGGGTTTCCCTGGTGGTCCAGTGGGTAAGGACACCGCCTTGCAGTGCAAGGGACGCCGGTTCGATCCCTTGCCTGGGAAGTGCCCATGTGCTGCAGAACGGCTGGACCGATGTGTCCAATTACCGAGCCGGAGCTCTGGAGCACACGTGCCCAGAGCCGGTGCTCTGCGACAACAGAGGCCACCGTGATGGGAGGCCCATACGGGCCAAAGAACAAAGACGGATGAAAATAGATAAATGAAAGACCAATAGAAGTAGCCCGCCTGTCCCCCTCCCTCCCCAACCCACCCCTCCGCCCCCACCAAAATGTTAAACACCATAAATGAGAAATGTGAAAATTTTTATGCTTGACTGAAACTGAGAAAGCAACGGGATCGAAAGCCCTTCCCTGGGGTAAGGAGAGTCTACCCAGTCAGACAGTAGCGAGAAGGGCTGGAGCAAAACAAAGGGGAAACTTTCTGACCGCGAGGCAGGCATGGCAATGAGCAGCCCAGGGGAGCGAGGGTTCCTGGCCCAAAGGAAAGAACGGCCAGGGGAAGGCCCAGCGCCCTGGCTCTGGAGGCTTGAACGGGGCTGGAGCTGGGGAGGGCTGGCTTCTCAGGGAACCTGCCAAACTCCGGAAGGGCAAGAGGCCCCTTTTCACCCCTCTCTCCCCAGACTCTAAAGCACAGCTGCATCTTTCCTGCCCTCTCAGCCAGCCTGGCCAGGCTGGAGAGCGAGCCCAGGATGGACAGAACAAAGAGCAGAGAGGGCAGGCCCACTCAGTTCCCAAGCAAGAGCTATCTAGAAGCCTCCACTGGCTGGGCAGAGGGGTGGGGGTGGCAGCTGCCCACCTCTCTTTCTTCTACTTATGGCACTTTTATAACAAGTTGAGAATCAAAGCATTTGTCCCTCCACTGGGCGTGTGACCTCGGGCGAATTGCTCTACCTGTGTGCGCCTCAGCTTCCTTACCTGTTAACAGCAGTATCTAGCTGGCAGGGGTGGTCTGAGGTTGGAATGAGCCGATATGCATAAGCGCTTAGAACAGGGCCTGGCACAGGGCTGCTTGTTCCTACAAGCAGCCATCACTGCTTGTCATCACTGCCATCGTTATCAACATGTTGTGGGAACCCAACATCTCCTCCACGGAACTGCGCAGAAGAGTGCCTGGGGCCACACAGGGCTGCGCTCCAGGCTGCCTCGAAGGCCTCAGGACCGGGCGGGAAGGGAGGGAAGGGGTTGCCTTTGGGTCACCTCCTTCAGCCCGCGAGGTGCTTAGGAGGGAGACTGTAGGGAGACCTCAGCCCCCAGCGGGATGCAAGATCACCACACTCCTGCTACTGGGCCACCCCAGGGTCCAAGAAGGAAGCAGTTTTATTCCTGATGACACAGGAACGATTGCCACCCGTGATCCGGGCTGGCTTGTTTCGGGGTGCAGAAAAAGGGAGAAACTGCAGAGCTACATTCCATCGGAGGGGGTCGAGCCCGGGAGGCAAACCTGGAGGCAGTGCAGATGTCAGAAACATGGACATGAGTCCAACCACAGGCCCAGTTTTGAATCCTGGTTGTGCCACCAACTAGTTGTGTGACCCTGGACAGATTAACGTATAAAACTCTCAGAGCAAGACTATCATTGGTGGATGGGTAGCAGCAACCAGCTGGAGGTGGAGCCAGGCTGAGACCTGTAGCCAGGGCCGATCATTAGGCTGCCTGTTCATCACGTCCCGACGATGTGCTAGGCACTCACCTCTCTTGCCCCGAACAGCAGCTCAGACGAGATGGGGTCACTGCTCTACCACCCAAGACACCAGGGGTCTGTCTTGATCGCATTCTGCATGCTGCACACGTGGCTTGATGGTTTATGGTGTCATGTGCCTTCCCCACTGGACCATCAGCTCCAGGGGGAGGAGTCCACGCTCCAGTTTATTCTCCATTATATCTCTCGAGCCCAGCGCACATCTGACACTAAGAAGATGCTCCATAAATCTGATCTACTTCAGCTCTAATCCTCACAGCTACTCTGCACACTGTTCTAACACAAAGAATAAATATCAACGCTTGTGTTTGCTCTGGTCACTGGGAAAGTAGGCCTGACTGAAGATTTTGACCGGGCTCAGAACAGTAACAATAACAGTTGCTGCTGGGGCTCCTGCAGGTCACAGCGTAGGTCTGAGATGCATGCCCCTTGCTCAGACAAGTTCTTTACTGATTCTTTTCACAAGCAAAAGGGGAGGCTCCCTGCTTGGTCTCCATGTCGTTATTCCTCTGTTGTCAAGAATAAACGGTACGGGGCTTCCCGGGTGGCTCAGTAGTGAAGAGTTTACCTGCCAATGCGGGAGACACGGGTTCAATCCCTGATCCGAGAAGATCCCACATGCTGTGGAGCAACTAAGCCCGTGAGCCACAACTATGGAGCCTGTGCTCTAGAGCCTCAGAGCCCAACTGTTGAGCCTATGTGTCGCAACTGTTGAGGCCTGAGTGCCCTAGAGCCCGAGTTCCACAACAAGAGAAGTCACCACAACAATAAGTCTGCTCACTTCAGCTAGAGAGTAGCCCCCACTCCCTGCAACTAGAGAAGAGCCCATGGCAGCAGTGAAAACCCAGAACAGTCAAAAATAAATAAATAAATAAATAAATTTTAAAAAATTAAAAAATAAGAAATGGTACGGAAACACACAAGACCCCTGAAAGCCAAAGCAGTCTTGAGAAAGAAGAATAGAACTGGAGGAATCAACCTTCCTGACTTCAGACCACACTACATAGCTACAGTCACCATACAGCTAAGACAGTATGGTACTGGCACAAAAACAGAAATACAGACCAATGGAACATGATAGAAAGCCCAGAGATAAACCCACACACCTATGGGCACCTTACCGTTTACAAAGGAGGCAAGACTTTACAGCAAAGAGAAAAAATAATCTTTTCAATATGTGGTACTGGGAGAACTGGATAGCTACAAGTAAAGGAATGAAATTAGAACACTTCCTAATACCATACACAAAGATGAACTCAAAATGGATTAAATATTTAAACGTTAGACCAGACACTATAAACTCATAGAGGAAAACATAAGCAGAACACTCAATGACATAAATCACAGCAAGATCCTCTGTGACCCATCTCCCAGAGTTATAGAAGTAAAAACAAAAGCAAACAAACAAGATCTAATTAAACTTAAAAGCTTTTGCACGGCAAAGGAAACCATAAACAAGATGAAAAGACAGCCCTCAGAACAGGAGAAAATAATAGCAAATGAAACAACTGACAAAGGATTAGTCTCCAAAATATACAAGCAGCTCATGCAGCTCAACACCAGAAAAATAAACAATCCAATCAAAAAATGGGCCAAAAGACAAGTTCTTTACTGATTCTTTTCACAAGCAAAAGGGGAGGCTCCCTGCTTGGTCTCCATGTCGTTATTCCTCTGTTGTCAAGAATAAACGGTACGGGGCTTCCCGGGTGGCTCAGTAGTGAAGAGTTTACCTGCCAATGCGGGAGACACGGGTTCAATCCCTGATCCGAGAAGATCCCACATGCTGTGGAGCAACTAAGCCCGTGAGCCACAACTATGGAGCCTGTGCTCTAGAGCCTCAGAGCCCAACTGTTGAGCCTATGTGTCGCAACTGTTGAGGCCTGAGTGCCCTAGAGCCCGAGTTCCACAACAAGAGAAGTCACCACAACAATAAGTCTGCTCACTTCAGCTAGAGAGTAGCCCCCACTCCCTGCAACTAGAGAAGAGCCCATGGCAGCAGTGAAAACCCAGAACAGTCAAAAATAAATAAATAAATAAATAAATTTTAAAAAATTAAAAAATAAGAAATGGTACGGAAACACACAAGACCCCTGAAAGCCAAAGCAGTCTTGAGAAAGAAGAATAGAACTGGAGGAATCAACCTTCCTGACTTCAGACCACACTACCAAGCTACAGTCACCATACAGCTAAGACAGTATGGTACTGGCACAAAAACAGAAATACAGACCAATGGAACATGATAGAAAGCCCAGAGATAAACCCACACACCTATGGGCACCTTACCGTTTACAAAGGAGGCAAGACTTTACAGCAAAGAGAAAAAATAATCTTTTCAATATGTGGTACTGGGAGAACTGGATAGCTACAAGTAAAGGAATGAAATTAGAACACTTCCTAATACCATACACAAAGATGAACTCAAAATGGATTAAATATTTAAACGTTAGACCAGACACTATAAACTCATAGAGGAAAACATAAGCAGAACACTCAATGACATAAATCACAGCAAGATCCTCTGTGACCCATCTCCCAGAGTTATAGAAGTAAAAACAAAAGCAAACAAACAAGATCTAATTAAACTTAAAAGCTTTTGCACGGCAAAGGAAACCATAAACAAGATGAAAAGACAGCCCTCAGAACAGGAGAAAATAATAGCAAATGAAACAACTGACAAAGGATTAGTCTCCAAAATATACAAGCAGCTCATGCAGCTCAACACCAGAAAAATAAACAATCCAATCAAAAAATGGGCAGAAGACATAAACGGACATTTCTCCAAGGAAGACATCCAGATGGCTAAAAAACACATGAAAACATGCGTAACATAGCTCATCACTAGAAAAATGCAAAATCAAAACAATTAGGTATCATCTCACAACAGTCAGAATGGCCATCATCAAAAAACCTACAAACAATATACGCTGGAGAGGGTGTGGAGAAAAGGGAGCTCTCTTGAGCTGTTGGGAATGTAAACTGGTACAGCCACTATAGAGAGAGTATGGAGACTTCTTTAAAAACTAGGAATAAAACTACCATGCAACTCAGCAATCCCACTACTGGGCATATACCCTGAGAAAACTATAACTGAAAAAGACACATGCAACCCAGTGCTCATGGCAGCACTATTTACAATAACCAGGACATGGAAGCAGCCTAGATGTCTGTCAACAGGTAAATGGATAAAGTTGTGGTATGTATGGAGAAGGAAATGGCAACCCACTCCAGTACTGTTGCCTGGAAAATTCCATGGATGGAGAAGCCTGGCAAGTTGCAGTCCATGGGGTCTAAAATATCTTTCTTTCTATCTATCTATCTGTCTATCTGTCTGTCTGTCTATCCATCGAGAGAGGGATTCCCTAATGGCTCAGTGGTGAGGAATCTGTCTGCCATGCAGGAGACCCAGGTTTAATCCCTGGGCTGGGAAGATCCCCCAGAGGAGGGCCTAGAAACCCACTCCAGTATTCCTTCCTGGAGAATTCCATGGACAGGGGAGCCTGACAGGCTGCAGTCCATGGGGTCACAGAGCTGGACATGACTGAAGTGACTATGCAGCAGCAGTGGTACGTTTACACAATGGAATATTACTGAGTCATAAAAGGGGAACAAATCTGAGTCAGTTCTAATGAGGTGAATGAACCTAGAGCCTGTTATACAGAGGGAAGTTAAGTCAGAAAGAGAAAAACAAATATACATGAAATCACATACATATGATCACATAATCACATAATCACCATCTAGAAAAATGGTACTGATGAACCTATCTGCAGGGCAGGAAGACAGACCCAGATAGAGAGAACAGACTTATGGACCCAGCGGGGGAAGGAGAGGATGGGAGGGATTGAGAGAGCAGCAATGAAACACACACATCACCATGTGTGAAACAGAGCCGGCGGGACGCTGCTGTGTGACACCAGGAGCTCAGTCTGGTGACCTGTGACACCCAGAGGGGTGAACAGGGTCAGGAGTGGGAGGAAGGTTCAAGTGGGAGGCGACATGAGTATACCTATGGCTGACTCATGCACGTGGATGGTAGAAAACAACACAACACTGCAAAGCAATTATCCTCCAATTAAAATGAATACATGGAAAAAAAAAAAAAGAATCATGGAAAGTGGGAGTCTTCAGAAGTTCTGGAGGAAAGCGTCCAGGGAAAGCAGTCCCTGGAAAATGGCAGTCAACTAGGCTTGAGAGACAGAGAGCCAGGGAGAACATCCCCATGGGGGGATGAACAGGTGGGAGAAGAGGTCCGGCGCTCAGTTTTAACTTCCACCTCATTCTGAGTGATGAGCAGCCCCCTTTCTCCGAGGCCCTTGGGGTCAGCCTGTTACACACAGCAGCTGTGGCTCAGCGGGGCTTTGGGAACAAGGGAGCCACGCCTAGGGGATGCACGCCATGTGCAATGGTGGACCCTGGAGCCCTGACGCGCCGGGAGGCCTTCTCCCTACCCTGCAATCCCCAAAAATACTGCCAATGGGGAGGGCTCCCTCAAAAGATAAAGGACACACTCAGAGAGCTTCCACAGGGAGAAGGTCTCTGGGGAAAATGAAGAACTACTGCGGAGAGCCTCTCCCCGTTTCCACGTCTGAGATGAGGGCCTGCCAGCTGCCTGGAGTAGATGAGAAAGGGGGGCGGTGTGGCCGGACACAGGAGGCCCACAGCAGGTGAGGACTTGCCCCAGGTCACATAGAGGACAGGTGCACATGGAGGGCAGAGGCTCAGCAGGCGAGCCCTGTGGCCTGCAGGCCCGGCCCTCCCGAGTCTCCTGTGGGCCGCCTGGGGAAGGGAGGCAGGACCGAGGTGCCCTGAGGTCCCCTGGCTGCCAGTGGCTTGCTGTGGCCAACCCCACAACCCTGGCCAGGCCTCTCCTTCCTTCCACACAGGGCAGGAAGACAGACCCAATGAAGACACACCACGGAAATGGGAGGGATTGAGAGCAGCAATGAAACCCCTCCTGTGTGAAACAGAGCCGGCGGGACGCTGCTGTGTGACACCAGGAGCTCAGTCTGGTGACCTGTGACACCCAGAGGGGTGAACAGGGTCAGGAGTGGGAGGAAGGTTCAAGTGGGAGGCGACATGAGTATACCTATGGCTGACTCATGCACGTGGATGGTAGAAAACAACACAACACTGCAAAGCAATTATCCTCCAATTAAAATGAATACATGGAAAAAAAAAAAAAGAATCATGGAAAGTGGGAGTCTTCAGAAGTTCTGGAGGAAAGCGTCCAGGGAAAGCAGTCCCTGGAAAATGGCAGTCAACTAGGCTTGAGAGACAGAGAGCCAGGGAGAACATCCCCATGGGGGGATGAACAGGTGGGAGAAGAGGTCCGGCGCTCAGTTTTAACTTCCACCTCATTCTGAGTGATGAGCAGCCCCTTTCTCCGAGGCCCTTGGGGTCAGCCTGTTACACACAGCAGCTGTGGCTCAGCGGGGCTTTGGGAACAAGGGAGCCACGCCTAGGGGATGCACGCCATGTGCAATGGTGGACCCTGGAGCCCTGACGCGCCGGGAGGCCTTCTCCCTACCCTGCAATCCCCAAAAATACTGCCAATGGGGAGGGCTCCCTCAAAAGATAAAGGACACACTCAGAGAGCTTCCACAGGGAGAAGGTCTCTGGGGAAAATGAAGAACTACTGCGGAGAGCCTCTCCCCGTTTCCACGTCTGAGATGAGGGCCTGCCAGCTGCCTGGAGTAGATGAGAAAGGGGGGCGGTGTGGCCGGACACAGGAGGCCCACAGCAGGTGAGGACTTGCCCCAGGTCACATAGAGGACAGGTGCACATGGAGGGCAGAGGCTCAGCAGGCGAGCCCTGTGGCCTGCAGGCCCGGCCCTCCCGAGTCTCCTGTGGGCCGCCTGGGGAAGGGAGGCAGGACCGAGGTGCCCTGAGGTCCCCTGGCTGCCAGTGGCTTGCTCGTGGCCAACCCCACAACCCTGGCCAGGCCCTCTCCTCCTTCCTTCCACACAGAGGCTCTCCCTGCCTCGGCCTGGCTCTCCTATCCAGGCACACGGGCCCCAAGTAGAAAAAAGCTCCTGTGAAGTGCTTACAAGACGATCGTTTCGTGGAAGTGCCAAGTGACCTGCTCCTGCTCCCCCTCCTCCCATCCCTCCAGCTGCCCTCAGTTGGAGCCCAGAAGTAAAACAAAAGCTTTGTTTCTTTATTTTGATTTCCTCTTTAAAATCTCAAACATGCAGGAAACACCCACGCAGCCCCAGATAAGTGGACTGGGGCCCTGCGGGCAGGCGGGTGGGGCCAGGTCACTGAGCCAGTGCCCCAGGAGCACCAGGAGGGCGCGGGGCCTGACTTCCTCTGCAGGAAGAGAATGGGTGTGAGGAACCTGTGGGGAGCCCAGGCCTTCCGACTGGGTCCCTGGGGACCCTCGACCTGAGGAATGCGGGTGTGGAGGGACCACTCAGAAGACATCTCTCATACCAGCTATGTTTTAATATGTGCCCCCAAGGCTTTGGGGCTGCGGTTCCACCCTTTCCCATCATCTCCTGTTACAATAAAGCAGGCATTGAGAGAAGAACGTGATGGATGCTATTCTGGGCTGCTGAGCCTCCTTGTGAGAGAACAGTACTCGCCAAGAAAGATGCGTTCACCTCCGCCTCTTCCTTGGAACCTCCATTTCCAGTGGAATTAAAATGCAAAAGGGTGAGTGTGAGGGTTGTCTAAAAGGGGGAATGGTCAAGAAGGTGTGTTCAAAGTTCGAAAGGCTAAAAAGAAGAAAAAACCCAAGAATCCAGAACTGAGTTAAAACGAATTTTGCCTTTGAAATGAATATATAATACTTTGGGGAGGCAAGAACCTGTCCCCAGGTGCCCCCCAGAATGGTCAGCCCTAAGGTGAAGATGGGCCTCCTCCACGCCAGCACATCCTCAGCTCCCTCCACAGAGCTCCACATGCTGACAAATACTGTTACTTTTAATCTGGGTGGTTAGGATTCTAGGGACATTCTAACATAGAGTACGTATAGCAGATTCTATTTTTTTTTAAACATTTATTTTATTTATTTATCTTTTGGGGGGTGGGGTGGGGAGGGAGGGGGACAGGCGGGCCACTTCTATTCGTCTTTCATTTCTCTGTTTTCACCTGTCTTTGTTCTTTTGGCTCTTGTGGGCCTCCCATCGCGGCGGTCTCTGTTGTCGCAGAGCTCCGGCTCGGTAATTGGACACATGGGTCCAGCCGCTCCGCGGCACGTGGGATCTTCCCAGGCCAGGGATCGAACCGGCGCCCCTTGCACTGCAAGGTGGTGTCCTTACCCACTGGACCACCAGGGAAGCCCTCTATTTTTTTTTTAATTTTAATAAAGTATATCTATTTTTAATCGGAGGCTGACTGCTTTACAATATTGTTTTGGTTTCTGCCATACATCAACATGAATCAGCCATAGGTGTACATACGTCCCCTCCCTCTTGAACCTCCCTCCAACCCCCACCCCACCCCACCCCCTAGATTATCACGAAGCCCCAGTCTGGGCTCCCGGGGCACACAGCAAATGCCCAGCAGCTGTCTACCGTACAGACGGTAAGGCACGTGTCTCCACACTGCTCTCTCAGCTCGTCCCATCCTTTCTTTTCCCCACTGGGTCTACAGATCTGTTCCCTATGTCTACTGTCCTGCAGAGAGGTTCATCAGTACTGTCTTTCTAGATTCTGCATGCATGCATTAATACATGATATCTGTTTTTCTCTTTCTGACTTACTTCTGAGGTTCTAAGTTCATCCACCTCTTTGGAACTGATTCAAATGCATTCCTTTATATGGCTGAGTAATATACCCTGAGAAGACCATAAGAAAACCCTGAAAGAGACACATGTACCCCAAAGTTCACTGCAGCATTATTTACAACAGCTAGGACGTGGAAGCAACCTAGATGTTCACTGACAGATGAAGAGATAAAGAAGCTGTGGTACATATGTACAATAGAATATTACTCGGCAGATTCTTTTTAAACCCAAACTTTTCTTTAAAATGTAGGCTGTCAGCATACCCAGTATGTGTATTTTTGCATAAACAAATTGGAATTGGCTTTAGAATATGCTTAACTGCCTTCATTGGCACAGTCTCTGATGGTCTGTATTACAAGACAAACCCCAACCAAGAAGGTCCTTCTGAGGTCTTTGGGGTCCCGGCCTTTGTCGACTTTTACAGCATCTCCATCAAGTCAGAGGAAAGGATACAGATAGTGTTATCCTTTGTTGGCAACTCGGACAGAAAACATGTCAACTCATTCTCACCACTTAATAAAGAAAGCCTGGGGACCACCTCAGGTCCCCATGTTCTATCACAATGAATTCGAATCTCTGTTCCTAATGATATGACTCCTTGAAAAGAGAATCTGCCTGGGTATGCAAGGCTTTTCTAGAAGGTTTTAAAATCTTTTCTGCACAGCTTTCCAAATGGTGCTTTGCCAGCTGTCTTAACTCAAGTGTAAGCTACATACAAATGGGCCACGTCAGGCTCCAGCTCAGTTAGTCAGGGTAGGGGGCGGAAGGAGGAGGCTACAGAGTTGGGTGAGAAACTCTCTCCTGTCGTTATGGAGAGTTTCCCCTCTGCAGTCAGAGCACTTGGCAGAGAGCAGGATCCGGGACCTGGCACCTGGGCGCCTTCTTTCTGGAGAAACTAAGGAAAGGGAGAGTTGGCAGGGCCATGTTAAGGGTTAGCAAGGTACCGCACCAGGGTCTGGTCTTCTTCCCGTCAAAGCAGTCCTGCGTTTCAGAACATAAAATGTATTTGCTCAAAATTGTTGAATCAGTGTCCTCTAATTACAAAAAGAAAATCATCATTTTTTCCAAATATTTATGTTTACCACCTGAATTACAGTTCAGTTTTGATAGTGGTGACTAAATAATGCTCCACAGCCTGGCCTGAAGCCACGATGGTCAACGTAGGTGTGTTATGGGGGTGGAGAAACTTTTTAAAAAACGTTAAATCCCAAGACGCACACTTATCCTTCCCTAGTGTGAGCTCAGGCAGCAGAAGGATCTATCGACCACCTCGATGGGGACCCACGTGGTTATTCACTGAATTTGCTGGGGATGTGGAGCTAAGAGAACCAAAACACGGCAAGCTGGGTGTGAGGCTCAAGCCAGCCAGAAGCCGAGGCAGGCCCAGCCAGTCAGGCCTCCTGAGCAGAGATGTACCAAGCCCTGTCACCTAGGAAGGGATCAAGTGCAGACAAAAGGGGGTAATGGGTACATGGTGTTTGTTACACATTATCCTGTATAGTTTCAAAAATTAAAAAAATATATATACCAAGTGCACAAATGATGGACTTTTACAGCATCTCCATCAAGTCAGAGGAAAGGATACAGATAGTTTATCCTTTGTTGGCAACTCGGACAGAAAACATGTCAACTCATTCTCACCACTTAATAAAGAAAGCCTGGGGACCACCTCAGGTCCCCATGTTCTATCACAATGAATTCGAATCTCTGTTCCTAATGATATGACTCCTTGAAAAGAGAATCTGCCTGGGTATGCAAGGCTTTTCTAGAAGGTTTTAAAATCTTTTCTGCACAGCTTTCCAAATGGTGCTTTGCCAGCTGTCTTAACTCAAGTGTAAGCTACATACAAATGGGCCACGTCAGGCTCCAGCTCAGTTAGTCAGGGTAGGGGGCGGAAGGAGGAGGCTACAGAGTTGGGTGAGAAACTCTCTCCTGTCGTTATGGAGAGTTTCCCCTCTGCAGTCAGAGCACTTGGCAGAGAGCAGGATCCGGGACCTGGCACCTGGGCGCCTTCTTTCTGGAGAAACTAAGGAAAGGGAGAGTTGGCAGGGCCATGTTAAGGGTTAGCAAGGTACCGCACCAGGGTCTGGTCTTCTTCCCGTCAAAGCAGTCCTGCGTTTCAGAACATAAAATGTATTTGCTCAAAATTGTTGAATCAGTGTCCTCTAATTAAAAAAAGAAAATCATCATTTTTTCCAAATATTTATGTTTACCACCTGAATTACAGTTCAGTTTTGATAGTGGTGACTAAATAATGCTCCACAGCCTGGCCTGAAGCCACGATGGTCAACGTAGGTGTGTTATGGGGGTGGAGAAACTTTTTAAAAAACGTTAAATCCCAAGACGCACACTTATCCTTCCCTAGTGTGAGCTCAGGCAGCAGAAGGATCTATCGACCACCTCGATGGGGACCCACGTGGTTATTCACTGAATTTGCTGGGGATGTGGAGCTAAGAGAACCAAAACACGGCAAGCTGGGTGTGAGGCTCCGAAAGCCAGCCAGAAGCCGAGGGCAGGCCCAGCCAGTCAGGCCTCCTGAGCAGAGATGTACCGAAGCCCTGTCACCTAGGAAGGGATCAAGTGCAGACAAAAGGGGGTAATGGGTACATGGTGTTTGTTACACATTATCCTGTATAGTTTCAAAAATTAAAAAAATATATATACCAAGTGCACAAATGATGGAGGGGTTCCTGGCTGACTGTGCGATTAATGAGAACTGGGGGGAAAACCACCACTAGCCTCCCTGGGCCTCTCTAACCAGTCAGTCAGCCGAGTTTCCATGGTTTCTGCTGCTTTGTAGCATCCCTGTGCATGAGCTGCTCCATCCCCTCTCCTCCTGAGGCCTTCACTCACCAGCGCTGACTATAACTGTCCCTACCTCCATGAGCTGCATCCCACCGAGAGAGAAGGGACATGTCATCAGAAAGACCAAAGCCGGGCTTCCCTGGTGGTCCAGTAGGTAAGGACACCGCCTTGCAGTGCAAGGGGCGCCGGTTCCATCCCTGGCCTGGGAAGATCCCGTGTGCCATGTAGCAGCTGGACTGATGTGCCCAACTACCGAGTCGGAGCTCTGGAGCGCATGCACCCAGAGCTGGTGCTCTGCGGTGAGAGAGGCCACTGCGATGGGAGGCCCACACAGGCCAAAGAACAAAGATGGATGGAAGCAAATAAAAGATCAGTAGAAGTGGCCAAAAAAAAAGAAAGACCAAAGCCACCAGTCCTGGGAGCGTACCGGGTAACAGGTGGAGCCTGTGCTCCAGGACCAGACTGACCATGGCAAGACTCCTTCCAGACTCTCAGGCCATGGACATGGGGGGTGGCTGCTTTACCACCCACAAGCCCCCGGGGCCACATCTGTAAATGGCTAACAGCAAAACTGTTGAGATGGCCAATGCTGAGCCTCCAGCCAAGCCCAGCCCACAAGTCTTTGCTGAAGGCAGGGAGCGAAGAGAGGAGAGAGAGGGAAGAGATGTCAGGGAGGGGATAAGGGAGGAGAGGGGAGAGAGGGTGGACATCCACAGAGGATGTCTTTAAGCCAGGCCATCTGAGGAGCAGTAGGAAAAAGCAGGGCTGCTGGTGCTGGAGAAAAGCACGGTTGTCAAGGTTCCTAGGGCGCAGATCCAGTGAGGTGGGGAAGGTGAGAAAGGAAAGAATTTTGCAAGGATGAGTGAATCCCCAGTGGGTAAACTGATCTGAGAAGCAGCAAGCTCCTCGCCTCTAGAAGGGTCCAGTTAAGACCTGCTCCCTATAGGCTATACAAGAGGGACCCCGTTGAAATTTTCCCAGCCTCTACTCAAGGCTTAGACCAAATTGTCTACTACTGAAATACTACTGGCTTAATCTTCGCCTTAAAAATCACCGCTCTTTAATTTAAACTCCTTACTTAGGCTTAACCTAAGCAAAATAGCCATTAACAAATAGGTTTGATGTCATAACTTTATTTTTATAACGCACATAAATAAGTCTGTATGTAACTGTTAAAACGTGCCCTATCTAAAACCATCTGCCTCACCACATATGAGAAATACGCTCTCTTGGGTCTGAATTGAGACTAAATATGCTCCAGGGCCCCCTTCCAGGTCTGTGGCTCTGTTATCTACAGCTGCTTAAACACTGATAATGCTCTTAGTTCTTACCACCCTTTCTGGTCTTCTAAACACGTGCTCATCTGTATATTTCATCTAATCCCCATGACAATCCTGGGGGCGGGGAGAGAAGTCACAGATGGAGCCCAAGCCCCAGCAACACCAGACACTCCCAGGGCCCCGACGACAGGGTCACAGAGGGCCCACCCCAGGCTCAGAACTCTCCAGGCTCCCCCTCCATCCACCCCCTCCTTCTATCACCACATGCTGCACAGCCAAATCCCTTCCTGGGACTCTCCAAAACCTCATGAGCAATACAACACAGACCCAAATCACAACGCTTTATGTTTTATCCATCTAGGTGACCAGATGCCAGGCTCTGTAGGTGAAAATGAGCCCCTCTGAGAATGCCACCTCACAACCAATGATGACCCACACTGTCACCTGGCCACCTGCCATCAGCAGTTCTGACTAAAGCCATCAAAAATACTAAAGGAAAAACTTGCCTGGTGGTCCAGTGGATAAGACTTCACACTCTCAAGGCTGGAGGCCCAGGTTCAATCCCTGGTCAGGGAACTAGGTCTCACATGCCACAGCTAAGAGATCACCTGCCAGAAGTAAAGATCCTGCGTGCTCCAACGAAGACCCAACACAACCAAATGAATATATCTGAAAACACTAAAAGACAGCATAGGGGCGTTAAAAAGCTAAAGACACATTGCTACCTCATGATCCCTACAAATGGGGATGGCTGCAGAAAGCTGCCCTGGATCATGCCAATTGGCAACAGGCCCTTGGCTCAGTGGTGAGGCTCAGGAGAGAGCCGGGGACGGGGCGTCTTGCAACACGCGGCACCAGCCTCATTACCACAGCAGAAAAGCTGCCTGGACGACTAGAGATGCGCACCAGACATCAAGGAGAGGCACACCAGACAACACACGTCACCATGGCCTTCACAATGTCCTCGGCTATCTGCAGCAGGGGGTGGCAGCACCATGCTCTCAGTCAGAGTTCCGCAGACAGACCCGCTGGTTGATGGCATGGATGTCCATTCACAGGCTGAGAACTGACGCCCGTCCTGCTCCATCACGACAGCCCGCTGGCCTGGCTGGGAGGTCAGAGCCCCAGCAGAGGTCCTCGGGGAACAGCAGTGAAACAAGGGATCGACCCTGGGATTCAGGCTCATTTTCAGAAATCCACAGATGGGGCGGAGAAGTCACAGATGGAGCCCAAGCCCCAGCAACACCAGACACTCCCAGGGCCCCGACGACAGGGTCACAGAGGGCCCACCCCAGGCTCAGAACTCTCCAGGCTCCCCCTCCATCCACCCCCTCCTTCTATCACCACATGCTGCACAGCCAAATCCCTTCCTGGGACTCTCCAAAACCTCATGAGCAATACAACACAGACCCAAATCACAACGCTTTATGTTTTATCCATCTAGGTGACCAGATGCCAGGCTCTGTAGGTGAAAATGAGCCCCTCTGAGAATGCCACCTCACAACCAATGATGACCCACACTGTCACCTGGCCACCTGCCATCAGCAGTTCTGACTAAAGCCATCAAAAATACTAAAGGAAAAACTTGCCTGGTGGTCCAGTGGATAAGACTTCACACTCTCAAGGCTGGAGGCCCAGGTTCAATCCCTGGTCAGGGAACTAGGTCTCACATGCCACAGCTAAGAGATCACCTGCCAGAAGTAAAGATCCTGCGTGCTCCAACGAAGACCCAACACAACCAAATGAATATATCTGAAAACACTAAAAGACAGCATAGGGGCGTTAAAAAGCTAAAGACACATTGCTACCTCATGATCCCTACAAATGGGGATGGCTGCAGAAAGCTGCCCTGGATCATGCCAATTGGCAACAGGCCCTTGGCTCAGTGGTGAGGCTCAGGAGAGAGCCGGGGACGGGGCGTCTTGCAACACGCGGCACCAGCCTCATTACCACAGCAGAAAAGCTGCCTGGACGACTAGAGATGCGCACCAGACATCAAGGAGAGGCACACCAGACAACACACGGCACCATGGCCTTCACAATGTCCTCGGCTATCTGCAGCAGGGGGTGGCAGCACCATGCTCTCAGTCAGAGTTCCGCAGACAGACCCGCTGGTTGATGGCATGGATGTCCATTCACAGGCTGAGAACTGACGCCCGTCCTGCTCCATCACGACAGCCCGCTGGCCTGGCTGGGAGGTCAGAGCCCCAGCAGAGGTCCTCGGGGAACAGCAGTGAAACAAGGGATCGACCCTGGGATTCAGGCTCATTTTCAGAAATCCACTAATCTCCCAAACTGTGTGCCTAATGTCATATATCCAAGCAACTTTCTCTGGGCTTCTCACTGACATATGAAAAAAGTTGTGGCCCAAGAAGGTAAAAGCCCATTACTCTGAACACTCAGCCTTCTTGGTTGCCTATCCCATACCAGAACTTGCTGGAAAGGGCACTACTATCCCATCCCTGGACAGAGACTTCCTGAGAGCTGAGAGCATCTTTGGGAGATCTAAGTTCTGGTTAATTCACCATTGCTTGGGTTTTGCCATTTCAGCCAGAAGCATCTCCCCTGATCCAGCACCAAAGGGCCCAAGACTGAGAGCGGCAAGGGCTCCAAGTTCACCAGTGAGACTCCTCTCAAAGCCTGCCCTCTCTGCTCAGCCTGTAGACCAAGTACAGCTGCCAGATGCCCAGGGCACGGAGGGCTCGCCCAGCTCAGTCTTTCCTCCCATCCCCAGACAAAGGCAGCCATACCTTCCAGCCAGCCAGATACCTGCCCCAGGCCTGGCAGATATGAGGCCTCTGGAACTCAGCGCACTTTATGGACACTTGAGAACATCCCAGCTTCCCATGAGAACGTGTTTGTTGTTGTTGTTGTTGTTGTTGTTGTTTTTAAATTTTATTTATTTTTGGCTATTCTGGGTTTTCACTGCTGCCACAAGTTCTTCTCTCATTACAGGGAGCGGGGGCTACTCTCTAGTTGAGGTGAGCAGGTTTCTTGTTGCAGTGACTTCTCTTGTTGTGGAACTCGGGCTCTAGGGCACACAGGCTTCAGTAGTTGTGGCACATGGGCTCCATAGTTGTGGCTCACGAGCTTAGTTGCTCCGCAGCATGTGGGATTCTCCCGGATCAGAGATCGAACCTGAGTCTCCTGCATTGGCAGGCGAATTCTTCACCAATGAGTTACCAGGGAAGCCTGAGAACATATTTCTACCTCGTTCACATGCATATGGTTTGCAAGCTACATAATATTCAAGAGCAGGTATGTCTTCAATTGCGTGCAGGGAGGCACACTGCTGATGGGGGCCTTTCACTAGTTGACAGTGACACCAGATATAAAATGCAGGTCACATTTACCCACATAATCAGAAGCTACTTGATCCAGCAGGCTGGTCAACACTGTGAACAGGGCTGATGTTAGACCCAGACACTCCAGGAGCTGGTTCAGTCCATCAGAGTCCAGAGGTCCTCCCTGCTTCTAGGTGATCACTCAAGCTCAGGACCCCACCCCAGGGATAAAGGGCTTATCTCTCTAAGCAACTCAGGGGCTTCCCAGGTGGTGCTAGTGGTAAAGAACCTGCTTTCCAAAGCAGGAGACATAAGAGATGTGGATTGGATCCCTGGGTCTGGAAGATCCCCTGGAGGTGGGCACGGCAACCCTTGCCAGTATTCTTGCCTGGAGAATCCCATGGACAAAGGAACCTGGAGGGATCCAGTCAATGGGGTCACAAAGAGTCAGACATGACTGAAGGGACCAAGCACAAGCCCGAAGCAACTCAGATCAACTGAAAGTGTGAACTACCTGTGGTTACAGCTAATAAAGTTATACCTGTCATAAAGACAGCTTAGGCAAGTGAAGACGTAAGTAGTGGCAGATACAAACAGAGCTGGCAGCCCTGGACAACCATCATTTGCCTCACCAGGGTTCAGCAGAGGACCTGGGCCACCCGCCATAAGGAAATGTTGGAATGGAGGGTGAGGGGCAGTTTCTACCAGAGTTCCTGGCTTAAACAACCCCCACTCCACTCACAAAGGGGCTGGCAGACCTTGGAACCTCCAAAGCTCCAAGCCTCCTGATCTAGCAGAGAAAGGACAAACTACATCCTAATCCACAGACAGAGACGCTAACTAGCAGCGAGGAATGAGAAGAGACTGAGGGTCCAAACCAGGACCGGAAACATTTTCAGTGCCCTCGTCAGCAGGGACCTGCGATTTACAGGAAATTGAGAGATGTACGAAAATGTTAGCCCGCTCTAGTTTCTTTCCTGAGAAAAGAAGCAGGAGCAACTCTAAGAACTGCCTTGGTGAGAGAGCTTTATTCGCTGCAAAGCCCCGACACGTGTCAGTTATTAACACCAGCAGCTCGCCACTCCACACTTCAACCAACCAGGGAAAGGCAACAGAGTCAAAGCCTACCACAGACTGCACCTGGAGCCTTGGAGCCAGGGCAGCCAGACCCTCCCAAGGGCAGCTTGAAGAGCTAGCTGCAGGGTCTACAGCCTGGACCCTAGACAGAGTCTTGTGCGAGTTGCTGATCCTTTCTAGCCCCTGTTCCCCATCTGCATGGATCCCTCTGGAGTCTCCTCAAATGATGAGCCTGCATACGCAGGTCAAGTGCCTGGTCTGTGTAAGCCCTGTTGGCAGCTGCTATTACAGTGGAGCTCCAGGGCTTTTAAGTCTGATTTCCTTATCACTCCAGCTGTGAGGGAGGGCACTCTTTTGAGCCTACAGTTCCAAGCCTTGTCAGTCATCCCCTCTGGCACGTCTAGGATGGAGTGTGAATCCTGCAGGGGCACGAACCATTCTAACCCAAAGAGGTTAGCTAGGAGCAGGGCTGTGGGGAGAGGAGCGGCAATCCCAGACGAACTGCCCCTTGTCTGCCTCTCCAGACTCCGCGCGGGCCAGCACAGACCTCAGCTCCAGCCACAGTCTAACTGGGTGTCCAGTGCCCAGGATCCTGCCAGCAATCCCTTCCTCAAGGAGGCCTTCCCCGACTTTCCACGCTGTCTGCTCCCACAGTCCCCGTGCTCCCCTGACCCCAGAACCGACCACACTCGGCTCACTTTGCACGCCTACCTTCCCCGCGGCGCAGGAACTGGCACTGTGCCCCACACGCGGTGGGCATACCATCCACAGACAGTTAGATCCT